>CM057456.1:587897727-588523863 GCA_016271365.2 Neoceratodus forsteri | reverse complement strand
CCCATCATGGTATATAAAATGCAGTGGTGCATGGAGTACGGGGCACCAGTGGCAGAACCAAGGAGGTTGAAGACTTACTCTTTAACTCAAACCTGTACTTCCTAAAAATTAGCTTCCAAGCCCTGGCACTACCCATCATGCATCTCTTCAATCTATCTGTACTGTATGGTGAAATCCCTCCAATATGGAAAACTGCCCTTGTGATTCCCCTACACATGTCTGGTGATCCAAGTGACCCAAACAACTACAGGCCTATCTCTTTACTCCCCATCCTATCCAAAATGCTAGAAAAAATAGCAAGTACATAGCTTAGGAACTACTTGGAATCCACAAATCTGCTAAACTCTCTACAGTCAGGATTACGGCCATGCCACAGCACAACTACAGCCCTGGCAAAGGTTATCAATGACTGGCAGAAGGCCTTGGATGCCAGAACTTCGTGTGCATAGTATTCTTGGACCCAAGCAAAGCATTTGATACTGTTGACCACAAATTGCTATTGGAATCCTCTGTAACATTGGCGTGGACCTCACCATACTGAAATGGTTCCCAAGCTACCTTATAGGTCACCAGCAGCAGGTTAAGGCAGATGGGGAAGTCTCACCTCTGAAACCACTCCTACAGGGTGTACCACAAGGCTCAGTACTGGGTCCACTGCTATTTGCAATCTATATTAATAGAATCAATGTTGGAATCAAATCTGCCAATATCCATCTATTTGCAGATGATACGGTACTCTATATTGGCAGACCTTCCTCGGAAGCAGCCTGCATAGAACTACAGCAGGAGTTTAATCAATTGCAACTACAGCTACTTGACTAAAAATTGCTATTGAATGCAAAAAAAAACAAAGGCTCTGCTTTTCTCACCAAGTTCAAATATAAGCTCCCCTGCAACGCAGGGTTTCACTCCCCGGATTACCACACTCCTAGACAAGCCATTAAAATCTGTAACAAAATTCAAATACCTGGAAGTCTGGATCGATCCCAAGCTCTCCTTCATTGAGCACATTGAGGAACTTATTAAAAGCTCAAGCAGCAGTGGCTTGGTCTCTTCTATAGAATTAAGAGCTGCTTACCAGGATGCCAAGAAGAGACTAGTACTCACCACGTTCCTACCTCTGCTGGACACGCTGACCTTTTGTATGGCCAAGGCCCTGTCTTTGCACTAGAGAAACTAGATGTACTGTAAGACAGAGCCTTAAGATCTGCCACTAGTGCCCGTACTCACGCACCACTGCACTTTGTACACCATGATGGGTTGGACTTCCGTTGCCTACAGAAGACAGAAAAGAGCTGCCTTCTGGACATTTAAACAATCACTCAAAAACTACCACAATATATATCAGATTGTCTTCCACTATGCACAGTGCACAAGTGCGCTGTGAGAAGTGCCTCCTGTATCTTACTTGCCGTGCCAAAAATCAATTCGCGGTTCGGTAGGGCATCCATAAGTTACGCATTACCTGTACTATGGAGCAACATACAGAAATTCTTAAATCTGGGTCACCCTCTCAATTTCCCAGCATTCAGAATGCTTTATACACGTTTCATCATTGAGTGCTGTAAATGCTTCCACTGATCAGCTAAATGACAACAGGTATCAGCCTTACTGAATATATCTTGTTCCTGCTATATCTCTTAACCTTTCTTCATTCCTCATACTATATAGGTACCTTTATTGCACCACAGGTGCTTAGTTTCGGTAACAGTAAACACTACAGATACATAGTCTTGGAATGAATACATATTACTCTGAGGTTCACATACCAGTAGAGGCTCACCTATCGAATCCCTCCCCCAAACCTCCCTGTGTTACCTCTCTTCCACTGCTCTATATGCCTATCTCGTCTATTCATTTCCCCCGCCAGTCCCTTATGTTCCCTGCTTATAAGGCATCACCAAATTCATTATAAATGTGTTACCGCTCTAGATACCGGCCTGTGTTATCTAATAGTGCATTAACTATCAGACTAAGTTTAGCCTCATACTAGCCCTATCAATTATCCATACGGGATGCTACTCCTCTGTAACCTGTAGTGCACACTATCTTTTTCTGAATACTGTAGTGATGATCTCATATTATGTACACTGCAGAGAACAATTCTTACTCTGCAAGAGCATAATCTTGTAACCCTTTTGATCATCACATCCATATTTTATGCTTGATCTGTACTTGTTTTTGCATATACTGTTCTATACTTGTTCATGTATATGCTGTTCTGCACCTTACATAAACTCTAGTTTATGTATGATTATGTCTAGAAATGAATGTATTATGTGATTATGTACTGCTATTGTGCAATTTACTGTCCAGGTCCACCTCTAAAATGAGTTTCCTCAACAATGTTTTGCCTGGTTAAATAAAGATTTGATTGATTGATATGAATAGCTAACAAAAATCAATTAAACACAAAGCAATTTCTCTTTAATGCTTTTCAAGGTTTTCGGTGTTTGTCATTCTTTTTGTTTTGAATTCTTCATATATACAAAGCACATTGTGAATAATTTTGAGAGTGAACTAACAGTCCGTTGAATGCCACTCTGTGTTGTTTACAATAACAAGAGAAACTTTTTATCTCCTTATTTTTTAGTTTTAGACATAATGGAATGTAAAATGTTGCTGCTAACTTTCTGATGCTTAAACTTCTGGAATCTTTTATTCACTGTTATTCATTTTGACATATTGGGACAGCAGTAGGCTATAGCCCATGTGTACTGCCCCATTCTAACACTGGGGCCTATGCACGAATGTGCAGAGTGGCTAGGCACATAGTCAATCCACACCCATTGCACCCCCACACAGGATGCACAAACCAGGGCACACAGCCCCTATGCACCCAATCCCCCAGCTGCATGGCTCACAACATGCCGTGGGCAGGCAGGGGTGTGCCAGCACTACACAACATGCAAAAGGCGTGAGTGGCTTCCACAGGGGAGTACCTGTCTGCAGGTTACGGCAGGAGAACCCAGCCATAAGTGCTGTATGTGCAGTGGCACACACAAACTCCAGCATGGTCCAACACATACGGTTCCCTGCCCATCCCCACCCACCCCAGCGCACAACCATGGCACTCCCCATCACTGCAGCCACCCCCACACACACACACACACTCAAAGGGGCATCGCTAAGGGAATGCAGTACACCCCCAGGCTCCACTGCCTCATCCCCATACATGTCCACACACTAACCCCGACCTGTACCAGTTGCCCTGGGTAGTGGTGCCCTGACATAATGGACAGTGGCCACACACACTGGGGACTGTGATGGGATGGACACCCCTGCCACTGTCTGAATGTTGGCAAACCTCTTGCAGTGGGCACTGCCTAGCCAACTCAGTGAGCCCTCTGACCCCAGACCTGTCCCCCAATCCTCCTTGGCAGTAAGTGGCTCCCCCACCCCGCTGCACCAACACCCCACCATACCTGCACATGGTGCCGCGCCACATGGCCAATGGCACAGCCCTCCACACAATCTCGGCCACTGGCTGTCCAAGTCATGCTAGTAGCATGCAGCCTATTTATAGGAGTGCATTCTCTGCATCACATGGATGGCTGGCAGCTGAGGAGGTGTGCAGAGGGCTGTGCTGCTGACCATCTGGCCACGGCACCAACTATCTAGGTACGGGGGGATGTCAGTGCTGCAGGGGGTGGGGGGAGCCATTGACTGCCAATGAGGGTCGGGGGATGGGTTCAGAGGCTGGGAGTGTTTGACCAGGGTACTTGTGCGCATGAGTGGGCCCTTGATAAACACCGGGATGGGGCAGCAGTGGGTAGGGGGGGCTGTCATGCCACACACCAGGGACAGGGGCCGCCATGTGTGGGGGGCAGGAGGGTCCTTCATCTGCCAGAGGGGGTGGGGTGGCATGTGCGGGCAGGCCTTGCTGCATGGGTGCTGGGGTTGCTGTATGTTGGTGAGGAGGTGCGGCAGCATGGTGGGTGGCACCCATGCTCCAGGGTCTCAGCCATGGGGTCTGCCACCAGATGGGGCATAGCCACGTGGGTCCAGGTTTCTGCTGGTGCTATTCATGCACCCTGACCCACACCCTGACATGCAAGGGATCCACTCAGGGCCCAGGACAGGCATCTGATTGGATGCCTGGCTGGGTTTGCCACTCTGCCCCTGGCCTCCCTGCATGGACCTGTGCACCTGGGGGGCAGGGCCACAGGCAGGTGGCAGCTGATGGTGAATCTTGGCCTGTCCGCAGGTGCAGAGCTCCACGGATGGGATATGCACCTGTGGTGTAGATTACCTGCATGTTCCTGCATAGACCCCAATAATAGTAAGTAATCAATTTTTTTTCCAGCTAGGTATTTATCCAACCTTGATTTGAATGTGTCAAAGTTTGTGCTATCCATCACCTCAGATGGCAGTCCATTCCAAATATTGATAATTCTCTGAGCAAAGAATTTCTAACACGTCTCTCCTCTGAATTTTAAGGATTGTACTTGCTTGTTATGACCTCTTAGATTAAATCTGGTAATCTTTTTGAAGTAATAGAATCAAGTTTATTTAAAATAGGTGTAAGATTATTTTTTAAACTTATGTTTATTCATTTTAGAGAAATAAACATACAAAGTGTAATTGCAATGTTCAGCGCACAGGAAATGTACATAATTGACATACTCTGTGAATATAAGTTGGCTGGTTTTCCTAGAGCTTGAATTCTTATTTTTACAGGCAAAATATGCTCTCATTATTAGAGCATTGCATAGGTCTACGTGTTTATGTATGGCAGTACACTTATATAAGAGTATCAGCCCTATTATAAAGCCCTCTCAGGCAATCTCTTTTTTTTCTGTCATTGATGTAGTTTTTAGGGAAAAAAAATAAAAATGAAAAGTTTTAAAAAGCCTGGTCAGGGAGCTCTTGGTGAATTTTCAGAGTCCCTTTTTAAACCAAACTACAGTACAGTGGTACTGTATATGTTGTCCTGCTGAAAGGGGAATTGACATGTGTTGTCTGTGTCCTTTCTTTAGAGACATGCACTGCCAGCCCTTTCTGGGAATTAAACCAAAGACCCTGAGTCCTGAAGACAGTAGGCAAGATTTTAAAAAGGAGCCATTCAGTATCCACCAGGCACTATTTTCAAAAGGAGAATCCATCCAGACTGTTAGATAGATCAGCTGTTAGGTGATATAACTACATCTGAATTTCACATCCCAAAAAAGATTCAAATGCAGCAAAAATGAAAAGACATGAATCACACTTGAGGCAATTTTTATTGCAAATTGTGACTTACAGTAGGTGTTGGGGAACTCTCTGGTGAATAATGTCACAGTCCTTCGAGTATGTAAGACGCATAACTCTTCTCACCTCCAAACCACAGGCCCCCAGTCTACAGCAGTCAGACTATAAGAACCACTCACATGCTGTGTTGCCTACAGAAAACACCATGTTGTACATTTATTGTTGCAACCAGCAATGCTTTCACGTCAGACCTGCAACGGAATGGAGGGCACTGCTATTTCAGCTTAGGTTCTGCCCTGAAGGACACATACATCTATTACTGTTAACCAACAGCCTAACACATCCTAGTAAAGTCAGTTCATTTGTGGGTACATTACTACTCATAAATTTGAGTCCTCTAGTTCATCTGCACCCAGCCATAGTCCAGATTTAAGCATCCATAAAAGTGCACACCTAGTCAGAGGGCATCCAGCATTAATCATTTTCCCCATGGAGACAAGAGCTACAGTCCTGTGCAATCCCTGTACCTCTTTATGTTGAAACAGACCAGCAGCCACAACGCGCCGTCAGATACACATGATGCCATCCTCAGGTGCTGACCTGTTTTTAACTCTTTCAGAGTTCCTTGCTGAAATTTAGTGGTAGTCTTTGTACCTTCTTTGGTTTTGTCTGGTACTCTATGTTCCCCACAGCTAGCCACACCTAGCTGCAGTTCCCATGTTTTATCCAAAGGAACTGTGAAGGGACCATGAACAGTCTGGTGCCCTTGGTGGCCTTTAGAGACCATGGTGCCCTTACTCCAGCAACATCCATTTGGACTCTAGCCCCCCACTCATGGCCAAGATCTGGTACTAGGCAACCTAAGATATTTTCTTACAGCAAAGGTTGTGAACCAGCTCAGCAGGGACTGCACTCGGCAGTAATCCATGTTTACATGTGTTGGAGCCACAAGGGCAAGCAGAGTGGCTTCAAGCACCCATAACCTTGGTTTATCAGAACACAAACCACAAACCCTGGACTTGGTTATTGAGCTTACAAAATGGGACATTGGTTGGTATGAAAACTAGAAAATACTGACAGACAAGTATGTTTAAGCATGAGAAGGAAGCATCTATTTGATATAATGGCTGTATTAAGCATAAGAGAAAGTAATTAATCTTCTGGCTCTTGCTGCTTGCTGAACTAAATCCCCTACATATGAAGTACCAAGAGGCTCTTCCTGTTGCTCTCATGCTAATTGCCAAACTAAATTCCACTTGCGGCTCTTCCATTGCTGTTGCTGTTGATTGCTAAGCTAAATGCCACCAGTGAAGTACTAAGAGGCTTTGCTTGTTGCTACTGTTGCTGACTGCCCAACTGCTACTGATAGGTGTAGCAATTTTATTGTGAAATGTGACTTATTCCCTACAACCTTTCCAGTGCTCATAAATCCTCACAAATGGGTAATCCTCAGCCATCCCATTGGCTGATGCATGATCATAAATCTTTGGTCTGTCAGAGGCCAATCTCCCAGCTACAGCCAAGAGACCAATTTACTTTATGCATCTCCTGGAGGTCGGTCGTGATCTAAATTGTTCCAAACTTAGGTAACATTTATTTCCCCATTGTGCCTTTCTCTTACCTCTGCCTCTTTCTAGGGTAGTCTTATAAACAGATGGAACTCCCATAGGAGCTTAGGTTTTTTTCTCCCACCAACAGCATGCCTACATTAACTCATTAGGGATGTGAATCAGTTATAGCTGCCCACTACTGCAGGAACAGGAAGCAGGTGAAGCCAAACCCTCCAGTAGCATCTGTCTGCCACCCCTGTTCCTGTTGGGGACCCTCTGGTAGCATCCCCAGCCATGCTGTAGCGGGGAGTGGTCCCTCAAATAGCTCCCACTACTAAGGTGCATGCAGCACTAAAGAGAAATGGGTTAAGTAGTGACAGTCAGGGGCACCCCCGTCCCCCTGACTCCTCTTAATGCACAATGCTGCACTGTTGCAGGACTGGTGCCCCCCTGCATTAAGGACTCTCTCTCTCTTCCATCATACAAGCAACATTCTCCCCTGGAAGCAGCAGGAGCAAGGTCCAGATCCCCCATGCCTGCATGGCTCTCCCAGTGACTAGCTCACCTCTTCCCAGTCTCCCACTTGGGCAAGCAGCTCTTGGGCACTGGATGGATCCTCGGATCTTCCAGTGTCAGTCCTGGAGCACGCAGGTCTTCCAGTGCAGAGCGAGCTCCATAGACATGTTCGCACCATTTGGCAGCTTCCTTGCCTCCCTGCACATTTCTCTGTCCTCCATGCTGCCTCCTTGTCTCATGGCTGCCAGCAAGATGGACCTCATGAGACCAGTGCCCAAAATCTCACGGTGGCCAAACAAATATGGCACCTCATGTGAGACATGGGTGAGAGGCGAGAGTGATCAGGAGCAACCATGGAATAACTCTGGTTGCTCACGAGAAGCAGAGAGTGATGCGGGTGCAAGCAGAGAATGCAAATAGATTCTCCAGTGCCCAATGAGGTATTAACCTCACTATTTTTCCTGAATTCCTGCAGTAGGAAAACTCATGGGAGAGGGAGTCATGGGACCAGACATCTGCGAGACTGGTGGCCATTTTGAAGAGGGCTGTTCTGGAGGCCGCCATTTTAGAAGGCACCACAGGGCAGATGACCAGAACTACCAAAATGGTGCACACAACAGCCAGGCAGCTTTATATGATGCGACCTCAGTCCTTAAAATGGCAGTACACTATGACCTGCTTTCCCTCACCTCCTAGGCAGGCATTGCAGCTGTTGTGTTTTGCAAACCAGGAGGCAGCTGAGCCATGCTTCCTGATTCAGTTTTTTTATCTTGCCTTCTTCAAGATCAGACAGCACGCATCAGATGGCTGCCATGCCCACCTGCCTGGAATGTGGCTCCACTCTACCAGAAACCCATGTGGGGAACCTTTGTGTGCAGTCTGACCAGTTTCAGAGAATGGGGCCCTGCATAGTCCCAACTTGGATGTGGTCTCCGCCAGGACAGAGGCAGTTCCCCTGACAGCCCCACTGACCCTGAATGCCGCACAGGTGGGCCTTCTGTTTCAGTGGCTAGAAAGGATGCAACAGCAGATGCAGGGGAACCCAGATACAGCCTCAAAGCATCCGGGGTCAACTCAGAGCCCACAGCCGCCAAAGAAAAAGCTTAGGCAAGAGGAGGGGACAGAGGACGTTTCAGGAGATGACGAGGCTGATCAGGAACCTGGGCAGGCCATAGGCAGACTTTGCCAGTAGGAGAACTTACCGGAGCTGCTGAAACTGATCCGAGAAGTGTTGCGGGTCCTGGACAAGCCAGAGACACCTCATTCCTCCTCAGACACCCTTCTTTCATGCAGTCCAAGACATTGGGGACTGCGTTCCCCACATGCACAGCTCTTGAGGCCATTCTAGACAAGGAAATGGAAGCACAGGAACCTGTGAGGATCCCAGAGAAAAATTTTGCCTGAAGATTGTCTGAAGATTGTACCCACTGCCCCAGGCGCACCAGACCGCATGGCATATGACTCCCCTATAATACCAGTAGAGAACACCACAGCTCTTAAGGACCCAATGGATAAGAAAGCCAAGGAGTCTTTGAAGAAAATCCAAGAGGTAATGGGAATGGCCCTGTCAGCGGGTACAGCAGTATGGTATACCAGCTGAGCCATCTTGCGCTGGGTAGAGGCCATCATGGACGAGCTCCCAGAGGACTCACCACTGGCCGGCCAAGCAGACTGCATGGTGCAGGTTGCCTGTTACCTCGCTGATGCACCATCCAACATCATGAGGTTTGGCACAAGGGCCACTGTCCTCACCAACTGCACCAGGTGGGGCCTCTGGTTTAAGCTCTGGCAGGCAAACGCTGAATCCAAGGTGACGCTGATGAAGCTCCCGTGTAATGGGTCCATCTATTTGGCAACATGCTGACCCCATTCCTATGAGATAAGGCTGTAATAAAGCAAATGGCAGACAAGAAGGACCTCTATCTTCCTTGGGTGCCATTTCACCCCAAGTTCAGGGAAAACAGGGGTCAAAAAAGTCAGCCCAGAACAACTCCAGAAGGCAGCACCTTTAAAGGCATGCTTCCAGAATAAATCTGGGTTCAGGAGATTTGGGAAAATGCGTAGGCTTCCACGGTAACAAAACCAGTGGAGGCTCTGCAGGAAAGAGCCAATGAGATCAGACAGGCCCCTGAGGACAGCTTGCCTGTGGGCAGTCATCTACAGCTGTTCGCTGATCAATGGGCCCAAACCACAACAGACAAGTGGGTAAGTGACCTGGTCTGTTATGGTTACACCATAAAGTTATCACAAAAAGTAATTCCACACAGACATATAATATCCCTGAAGCCCAACAACCCCCAAAGGCTGGCAGTGATCCAGCAGACCCTCCACGAACTCCTCAAGAGCAATGCAATTGCATTGGTGCCACCTCTGGAGAGGAACACAGGGGTGTATTCTATGTTCTTTATGGTCCCAAAGAAGATGGGGGGCCTATGCCCAGTCCTTGACCTCAAGTTCCTGAACAAATTTGTTGTATACAGATAAAATTCAAAATGGAAACACTTCAGTTCACTCTGATTTCGATTCAGCCAGGGGACTACCTGACCTTAATAGACTTAAACGATGCTTACTTACACATTCCCATCCGACCCAACCACCACCACTACCTCAGGTTCCAAATCAAGGGGGGGTCACTTCCAATACACTTTCTTACCCTTTGACCTGGCCTCGGCCCCAAGAGTCTTCACAAAGACTCTGGTAGTGATTGTGACATTCTTTCGGCAGCGAAGGATACATGTCATTCCTTACCTGGACGATTGGCTCATAAGGGCCAAGTCGCCAGCTCAGTCCCAGAACAACATTGAGGCTGTGCTTAAGTGTTTGCAACAGCATGGCTAGATTGTCAACTGGAGCAAGAGTCAAGTGACCTGGCACAGGAACTCATCCACCTGCGAGCCAAAATCAAAAACAGCATGGGCAGAGTCTTCCCAAAGAGGACAAGGTAGAAAATCTTCTACAGCTCCTACAATCTGTCCATTCACAGCCCTACAGTCTGGCCTGCCTGTATTTTCAGCTGTTGGGCATGATGGCATTCATGATAGCAATGGTGCCTTGGGCTCAGCTGCACATGCAACCACTTCAGAGGTACTTCCTGGACGCATGGGATCAGTCATCCCAGGATTTCAAGTGAAGGATCGAACCCAGCCAATAGATCCTACTGAGTCTCTCTTGGTGGTCGGATTGGAGCAACTTATACAAAGGCATACTATTGTCAGTGAGCCCCATGGTAATGATTACCATGGATGCCAGCCTCACGGGCTGGGGGGCTATGATGGGACAGCATGTTACCCGGGCACATGGTCCACACGAGAGTCCAACCTTCCCATCAATGCACTGGAAATGCGAGCAGTATACAGAGTCCTGCTGTCCTTTGAGCCAAGGCTGAGGGGTCAGCTAGTGCAGACCTGAACAGATAATCAGGTCACTATATCTTACATAAATAAGCAAGGTGGGACGTGCAGCAGGGCAAGGCTTTGCAAAGCATTACATACCTTACATTGGGCAGAGAACCTCCTGCGATGATTTCAACCACGTACCTAGTGGAAATCTGAATTCTCAGGCCAATTGGCTAAGCAGAGTAACCTTCAGCAGGGTAGAATGGCAACTTCAACCCCAGGTGTTTCAGACTATGGTTGGTTGATGGGGATCCTTCTAGAGCAGACCTGATGGCATCTTGACAAAGTGCCCAGCTGCCCAATTTCCACTCCTGCCTCCCTGATTGTCAAGCCAAAGAGGTAGACACAAAGGCCGATCCATGGACCTCGCGATGGGCATATGTCTTCCCCCAATTCCATGATAGCAAAAGTTCTTCTCAAGATCAGAGCCACGAGGGTGACCATGCTGATGGTGACACCGAACTGGCCAAGGAGATCATGGTACTCACTACTCAGGGCAATGTTGATAGACTTACCATGGTGCCTGCCTCACACACCTGACTTGCTGATTCAGGGACCAATCCTTCACCACAACCCTCAGGCACTCTTACTGATAGCCTGGATGTTGAAAGGTAGAGACTGTTGAAGAAGGAATGTCCTCCCAGGGTGGTGGACCATCTCTTACAGTCCAGGAAAGCTTCAATAAACAAGGCATACCAGAGACACTAGCATATTTTTCACAAATGGTGTACTGCAAAAGGCTTGTCACAGTGGCAGGACTTCCTCAGATTCTTGATTTTCTCACTGATCGGACTGATAAGGGATTAGCCTACTCATCCCTGAGGGCCCAGTTCTTAGCCATAGCAGCAGTGAGGGGACGTATTCCCAGGGTGGGGGATATTGGGTCAGTGTACTGACCGAAGGTCAAAACTCCTACGGCGAAATCCCCCACAGCAACAATTTTGACAGGTTTTGAGATTGTCACTGTGGGGAGTCTGTGGGCAAACTTTTTGCCCTTTCACCGTGTGCACAGCCCCCTGCATGGGGGGTTTGAGGGTGCAGCCCCCTGAGAGAAACACCCCAATGTGGGACAGGCAAAATTTTGCCTGTCAACATTGGGGATCTTGCTATGCCAAACATTGATAATGATATTGTCATGTCAGCATAGGTAAACCCATCGAGTTACATCTGGATGTGGTTCACTTGCTCAGGGCAGTGCAGATTGCGTCTCCTAGGACTCACATGCTCTGTACTCCTTGGCAGCTTAATTTGGTGCTGGAAGGCCTAAATAGGCCTCCCTTTGAAGATAAGTCTCCTTACTGGATTACCCTAAAAACAGTGTTCCTCATGGCTATCTGCTCTGGCAGATGGGTGGGCAAGCTGCAAGCTCTCTTTTGCCAGGAGCCATTCCTGACTTGCCATAATGACAGGGTATCACTGATGGTTGTGCCCTCATTCGCTCCAAAGGTGGTTTCACAGTTTCATGTGGAACAGTCAGTCTATCTACCAAACTAAGAGGGTACAGGGGCATGCAGAGGGCTTCCTCATCCTTTAGGACATGACCTCTGTGCTAAAAGCTTACCTATCAATGTCCAAAGGTTTTTGTAGGTCCGACAGACTGTTTGTGTTCTTTTCCTGAAGGAGAAGAGGACAAGCAGCCTCCAAAGAGGCCATTGCCAGCTGGATCAAGGGGGCCATACTGGCAGCTTATCAAGGTGCAGGTCAGAAGCCACCACAAGGTATAAAAGCACATTCCACCAGGGCCTTGTCAGCTTCCTGGGCAGAGAGGGGAGGGGCGTCCATACAGGAAATCTGTACGGCCGCTACCTGATCATTGGTACACACCTTTGTGTGCCATTATAGATTGGATGTTGCTTCAGTGGAAAGGGCAACCTTTGGCAGAGCGGTGCTTTGGGCTGCAGCAGGTTTGTCATGAGGGAGTGGTTCACCCTTGTTGACCCACCCATTGGTTTTGTCTGGGCACTGCTACAAAGTTCCATTTGTGAGGATTTATGAGCACTGAAAAGGTTGCAGGGGATAATGGTACAGTATTTACTCACCTGGTAAAGGTGATTATACCTGCAACCTTTACAGTGCTCATGTTCCCTCCCATAATGGTCGAACCTGTTGTGCTGGGGCAGACAGAATCACCATACCTCAGTCACGAGGTGTTCTTTTCAGGACAGTTGACTCTTTTTTCATATATTGTTGTAGTTCTGCTACTACCAGTTCTGCCGGGTCTGTATTCTGCAAGGGGCTGGACTGGAGCGATATAGTAGTCCCATTCATATTCTGTATGTTATTTGCTTTTTAGAATATTTCCTATGCACTGTTATTTTCTCTGTGTATATTATATATTGGCACCTGCTTCTTTTAGTGTATTCAATATATTGCTGAGCCTCACTGGCTGATCATTATGTCTAAGTTTTTCCACTAAGTAAAATTCAAAGATTTTCACTTGATGCTTTGGTCTTATGCCATATTACCTGTCATACTTTTGTGTGTTAGTTTTTTTTTTTTGGTTTCTTTTTCTGCCAGTGAAGTTTTGTACTGGTCTCACTGGCTGGAGCGAAGAATTGGCTTCTAGCAGACCAAAGATTCACGATCATGCATCGGCCAATGGGATGGGGGAGGATTACCCATTTGTGAGGATTTATGAGCACTGGAAAGGTTGCAGGTATAATCACCTTTACCAGGTGAATAAATACCATTACTCTGGCTTACTTGCCTAACAAAGTGTCAAACCATGTTATATGCTCTGATAAATGTATAGTTTTCAGGAACTGGCAGACAATCAGACTGAAGGATTTTCGGAAGCGACTTTATAAACAGAAATAAGATATTTGCAATCTAGCTGAAAGGCTGAAGAGTTAAACATTGAAAATAATGTCTCACCTCCATTTTTATACTTTTGTCTGGTCTGGGAGTTCTATACCAGGGAGCCACAGATGGACCAAAATTATACCTTGGACTACTCACAGGACCAGAGGCAGGGAATTTACTGTCAACTGTTAACTTAAAGTGAGGGCTTGGCGACTAGGAATTTTTTAATACAGTGCCTTTCCTATAAACCATGCCCCAAAGCACTTTACAGCCCTAAAGAAGAGGGAGATAGTGTTGCTTTCATTTCAAATGTACAAGAATATTCAAATTTCACAAAGTCAGATTAGACAGAAATCAAAAGGTTTAAGCATAGGGAGATTAAATGACTTGCTCAGGGTCAACAAGAGAGTAAGGGGTGGCTGTGGTGGGGTTCGAACATGGATCTTCAGAGTCACAACTTTGCACTTTGACCCCAAAGCCAAACTGCTTACTAGGATTCATTGGTAAATAAGCATGTTAAATCAAAAGTGCATATGAAAGGGAAATGACATATACATTTGTTTGACTCTTAATGAGGGTATTGCCCACTTAAAGGGGAAATATTGTAAAACAAAAGATGGAAAATGCTGCATAGGCCATCCGGAGTTCATTAGCTACTAAATTAAAGAATCAAATAGGTAATTTTTTATCTGCAAGTAGCAAACCTGCACTGTAAAAATAATTGGGACAATACTTCTCCACATAGGACTTATTAGTCAACTTGAAGCTATTCATGAAAAACTGGGAGTCTTTTCAGTTTAGCTGTCACATGTACAGTAGTTAACCCATGGACCAATGGATGTGTAGTGTATCCTCTGGTCTAGCCCTGCTGGAGTTGCTGCTATGTATCAAAGTCAGCTCGGAATTAAGCACTGTTCTAGGCCCACATTGGCAAGATAATAGTAAACTGTTCTCGTTACAAAAAGCTATCCATTTTCACAGTAGACTGCACTCCAAGTGACAGTTTGTCTCACTAAAATGCCACTTTAGAAAACAAGGAACATCAGGTTGCCTAATTTATCATCGCATGGTTTAGCAGGGACTTGATTTATTGCTTCTTTTCCTTATGTGACTCGGCATCCTGAGTGTGAACATAAAAATACAAAAGAGCATCTGAGCCACGAACAATTTAGCAAGACACAAAAAAACATGCTGCTAGCTGGGGTTCTTTTTGTTTTTTCAAATATTTTTGTCATGTTGCAGTGCCATATTTCAAATGACCCTCTAACCAACCTCATGAATGGCAGTTCCACATTCAGTAGTGTTTTGTGACTCTTCTATGTACAGTTGCATTGGTTCATGATGAAACTGAGAGCACTCCAAACAGTTTGGAAAATAGTTAACGGTGATTGCTGTAATGGAATTACAGTGCCACCCACTGAAAAGCAATCCAAACTGTAAGTAATATTGTTCCCTCCTGAATGTGTCTGTACAAGACTCTGATCTACAATTGTGTTTGGTGCCAAGTTACAATCTATCCAAATGTATCATGCACTATATACAAATAAATTATTGGCATTCATTTCACTTATTTGTTTATTTGGAAAGACTGTTTGCAACAAGTGACCATTTTTACAGTCTACCTAGGGCATAAAAAAATTACAGAGCATAACAGTTTGTGATATATCAAGGTACGTATAGCATAGGAAATCCTTTTGAAATTAATGGGATTTGCTGTGATATATTGCAATATTTTACAAGAAATCCCTTTGAAATGAATGAGATTTTCTGTGTTATAAGTAAGTAATAAGACATAGAAACAGACTTTGATGGCAGATAAAGACCACTTGGCCCACCCAGTCTGTCCATTTCCCTACCTATTGGATAAGCTGCAGATCCAAGTTAAACTAACAGCCTGCTTCCTCCTACCCCCCACTAGAATTGCTTCATGTCAGTCCTATGCATTCTTGAATTCCCCCACAAGACATAATGGGATGTGCATTACGTTGTGATGACTGCATTCTCAGAGGCATAGTTAAGCACAAGGCCACAGGCTGAGCATCTTCAGCCCCTGGGAATGTGGTTATTTAAGCAATAAGGCATGTCAGGGTGTGGTATATCATGGGATATTGTCACGCCTCGGGTGGTTGGGCATGAGGCCGCAGGCCAAGGGTGTCCAACCACCTGAGAAATGACGATATCCCATGATATACCACACACTGGAGTAAAGGTTTTAGAAATGAAATATTAAAAAAAAAAACTGTTAAATCTTTTAAAAATAGATTTTTATGCTAGTGTAGGGATACAGTTAAAAAAAAAATAGTCCTAGGAGACAGCAGGTGGCGCTGTTGTAGATGGAGTTGGCAGGAGAGGTGTAGGTATTGTGGTGGTGTGACCTGTGAACTCTGTTTCTGTTTGCTGTCCCAGAGTGCTGTCCTTACATTTATTGTTATTGTGAGGGAATAATTAGTTGTGTGTTCTTTTTCTTTTTTTTTGTAGCGTCTTTATAAGTTGGCAATTACAGTACTGATGTGAAGTAGTAGTAGCAGGGCTCATCTTTGAGTGTCAGTGGCGTTGCTGTGAGGCCGAGTTCGGGATGCAGCCAGAGTCACTCTATAGAAGTTTAAGGAAGCTTGTGAGGTACATGGGGTGTTTAGGCATGTGAATGACTGGATTTCTCAGAGAGCGCTTTCATTTTGTTTTCTGTTAGGCCCGTGCGGTCGGCAAATCAGGGTATAGGCATGTGAGGGCAATGAGTGAGAAGCTGCTTTTATCAAGTGCAGCTTCAGCGCAGATGCATTTGTTACCATTGTGAGTGAGGAGGCTGGTGGCTGGAGGCTTTTTGAAGCTGTGATGATGTAACTAGATATCATCACAGCTTCAAAGAGCTGTCGGCCAATCTGCTTTCTAGATTTTCAATCCCCAGTTCATAATACAGCATAATGCACTTTCCTGGAGTGTCTTATTGCGGTAATAAAATGGGCAACTAGGCCAATTTTAAGTAAAAAAAAAAAAAAAAAGAAAGAAAATAATTATAAATAGATAGATAAAGAGAGACAGACAAGCAGACAGATAGCAAAAACAATTCTGAAAAAAGTTTGAAAATAAAATGTCAAATATTTCCTTTGCCAATGGGTGCCAACAGGGGTAGATGGTAGATTTAGCAATATATTTGTGGTTTGGTAGATTTTTGTTCTGTTGGCAACAACCCCCTTCTTGCTGCTTTTATTTGATAATCACCCCATCCTTGCTGTTGCACTGAATATCATTTGATCCAGTATATTGGGAGCCGAAAGGGAGAGAGCAGTTGTGGTCCTCTTGGCTCTCCCCAATATCGTATCCTGCTTTTCCACATCTTTATTTTCTTGGGACTGTTTCAGCCATTTTGATCTTTCAACAGTAACTTTTGTAAATAATTTTAATAAAAAAGCCTATACAACAGTTCTAGGAAATGTAACATGTAGATAGTAAGACCATAGCAAGATCATGATTGTCTGATGATCTTGCCAGCAGACACACTACCTTCTGTGGTAGTGAGTCGTTAAATACCACTAGTTTGTCTTGTCAAGCTGACCCAGTGACTAGTGTGGGGAAGGTCAGAGTGGATGTTATGAGCAAGTGGCAGATGGGCTGTCATTATCCTGATATTGGACCGTTTGCACAGGTACTGGAGTGAGAACCTGTGTGGCAGTCAAATATGGTGTCCATTTTTTTAAAAGATTCTAAATATAGGAAAATTGATATTTTTAATGCTCTACATCCTGTTTGACAGCACATTTTTTGCAGTGTATTATATACTTCTATAATGCACTAGTAGTCCTAGTCAATCAGAATGTAGAAAACACCCTACCCATTTTATAATGTGAACATACAAACATACAAAAGAGCCAGCAGAAGGCCAAAATGGTCCATCAGGTCTGCTTGTTATTAATGCAGTGTCCCTGGCTTACATCATTGACCCTGAGCCCCCTTCCCCTGTCAGCCCTTCCTCCATAACCCCCCCCCCCCGGTTCCATGGGTTCCCTTTATGCATATCCCAGGCCTTCTTAAAGCATCCTACTGTCTTCATTGAGACCACCTCTTCTGGCAGCGCATTCCATTTGTCCTCACCCTCTACATGAAAAAATGCTTTCTAACATCCCTCCTAACCCCCCAACTTCAAACTGTGTCCCTTGTGGATCTGTTGTCCCTTCAGGTACTTAAAGGTCTCCATCATATCCCACCTCTCCCTCCTCTCCTGTAGGGAGTACATTCTCAGGGCTCCCAGCCTCTCCTCATAAGACTTCCCCTGCTGTTCCACTATCATCATGGTTGCCCTCCTTTGAATCCTCTCTAACAAACTAATGTCCTTCTTATGATATGGATTCCAGTACCTTTCCCCATATTCTAAATGCTTTCTCACCAGTGACCTATAGAGAAGCACTATGACCTCATTCCACCTACTGCTGAATCCCCTGGCTATGCACCCCAACATCCGGTTTGCCTTTGCTGCTGCCTTCTTGCATTGCATGGAGTATTTCGGCATGGGGTCATAATGTCGCATGGCAGAATGCCGTGCGGCACAAGTGCATTGTGCGATATCAGGTGATTTTCTTTTCTGTGGGCTCTTCCACCCCACTTAGATTCTAACTCGGGGGAACCTGAGAGTGCATAGGTTCGGTTAAAAGATAATGCCGACGCTATTAAGCGTACAACATTAGGGACCCGGCACGGAGTGTTACAGATCACTGGAAATCACCACCCCCAGATCTTTTTCTTCCTCCAGTGCTGCTACTTGGATGTCTCTCCCCCCCCCACCAGATAATAGTCAGGCCTAGGATTTCTGTCCCCAATATGCATCACTTTGCATTTCTTGGCATTGAAGCCAAGTTGCCAGATCCTTAACCATCTCTTAAGTTTTCTGAGGTCTTCCCATAGGTCCTGTATCCCTTCAACTGTATCCACCATCCTGCAGAGTTTGGTGTCATCAGCAAACAGGTACATTTTGCCTTTATTTTTTGTTTTGTTTTACGCTGTTTCTTTTTGTTGTGTTTTCTCCCTTTGTTGTATTTGTAAACCCTTATCCCCGGGTTGCACCTGGAAATGAGTCTTAGCTCTATGTGCCTTTCCTGGTTATCAAACTTTTTAAAGGAACACTGTCAACCTGTTTTTCATCATATTATTTCTAGTTAAAACCTATATTTTAGATTGTCACCTACTCTAACATTCATTGATGTTGCGGTTTGTTTTGCTTGTCTCCTTGTTTAGTAGAACTGAAATGCAAGCTTATGTATATTTATAAACAACCTTGTTCTGTTTACAGTTCTGGATCTGTTCTTACTACATACTTAGTGAGCATTAGAACACACCCAAACAGTGCAGTCACTCATGAGGCAGTAGCCACCTAAACTTCCACTGCATCATGAAGGGCTAGACTGTGTTGTGGGTGTTCCCTATTCCAGGAAAGATGCAGTTGGAGCTGATCAAGGAATGTAAACAAACCTGTGTTGGTGTGGTTACACCAGTATGGTGGGCAGTAGATTTTTCACTTTTTTAAAGAAAATAAGAGTCAGAATCAAACTACCAGCTACATTAGCAATATTTACAGAATGTTGGCAATCATAAAATGTTTTTTTTAAACTAGGGACACTTTGAGACCTAAGAGGGTTGACAGTGTCCCATTAAATAAAATAAAAAAATACAATTAATTCCTTCCCCAGTGTCATTTATGTAGACATTGAACAACACCGGAATCAGCACCAATCCCTGAGGGACTCCGCTGGTTACCTCTTTGGTACTGGATAACTCTTCCCACCACCCCGGTTCTGTCATTTAGCCAGCTTTCTATCCACCATGTCATTTCTCCTCACTCCCAGATCTCTCAGTTTGCTAATCAACCTCCTATGTGGCACCAATCCGAAAGCCCTTCTAAAGTCCATGTAAATGATGTCTACTGCTTAGCCCATCCTCCTTTCTGGTGACCCAGTCAAAAAGTCAATCAGGTTTGTCTGACAGGATCTTCCCTCCACAAATCATGCTGCATCTTAAAGAGGTCCACTAGTGGCCTCACAAGCTCTTCTGCTAGTTCCTTCAGTACCCTTGGGTGTGTGCCATCCAGTCCTGGGGACTTGTCTGCCTTCTGTGCCTGCAGTCCTTCCCTTAGTCTATCTACCTCTATAATCACATCTGTAGCCCCTCCCCTCTTCTCTGCCCTGGTGAAAACGGGTCCTCTTTTCTAGTGAAGACAGAGCAGAAATACTCATTCAGTACCTCCGCTTTGCTCACTTCTTCCTCCACCAATCTGTTCCCTTCTTCAGACTAACTATCTCATCCTCCATCCTTCCTGTCTATCTTCTCACTTATATGCGAAGAAGGCCTTCTCCCAAGTTTTAATCCTTCTGCTATTTGCAGTTCGTTCTGTCCCTTTGCATCCTGCATCAGCTTGCCTGCCACTAGCTAGCTTCAGGTATTCCTCCTCATCTGCTTCACTCAGTCTCCTTATATCTCTTGTAGGCCACTCTCTTGTCTCTCACCACCTTGACAACCTCAGAGTTGAACCAGAGGAGTAATTTGGTCCCTGAATTGTACCCCTAAGCCTAACACAATCCACTGTGGCTACTATTATTGCATCTCTGTTGATGGCCCATTGTCTGTCCACCCCCATGTGTGCTTTGATGCCCTCTAGTTGCTTCCTTAGCACCTCACCCATTTTCGGGAAATTTGCTCACCTGAATTCCAGGGTTTTGCTTTTGGTTTGGAACCTATATACAAATTAAACCACACTGTGCTGTGGTCGCTACCTCTCAGGGGTTCCTTGACTGTTATCTCCAGTATGTGCTCCCCATTTGTGAGCACTAGATCAAGGACTGCCCCCTCCCTGGTGGGCCTCTTAACTTCCTGGTTCATGAATCCTTCTTGAATCACATCCAGGATTCTTTGACTCCTGGCACAGGATGTGGCCGGTGTACCCAAGTCCACCTTAGGAAAATTAAAGTCACCACCACTGCCACATCCCCCTTTCCTGCTGCTTCCATCAATTCCTTACACAGTTCTTGTGTCTCTTTCCTCTTCTTGGTGGGCGGTCTGTAGACCACCTCAACCTGACCTTCCTCTCCTTGTTGATCTAGAGCTGGATTCATACTGATTCCACTTTCCGCTGTTCATTCTCCTCCCTAGTGCATATTATCCCCTCCTTGATGTATGCCACCTCCACCCCCATTGTCTACCACTCTGTCCCTTCTGTACAGTTTGTATCCCGGGATCGAGAGGTCCAAGTCATGATGTTCTGAAGCCCAGGTCTCAGAAACTGCTGCTATGTCTACCTTCCCCTTTGCTAAGAAGGCCTGCATGTCTGCCATCTTGTTACTAAGACTGCAAACACTGGTGACACCACCCTCCATCTTCATCATTTGCTTCCCTGCCTATTTCTTGTATCCTTCTTGATCTACCTATCCCCTATACTCTCCCCTTCCTACTGGATCATAATGTTGTACGCTTACTAGCGTACGACATTATAGCTGACCTGAAACAGTGCTGTCCTTGACAGCGAATGGTGCAATACCGCGTATACTGCTGTACGAGGAATTGCACCATTCATACACTCCCAGACAGATAAGACCTCTACTAGGAGGAGGTTCCACCAAGCAGCTGCCATGGCTCACTGGACTGAGCCACAGCAGCAGGAGTCCAGGCGCTGTGTCTGGGATTGGGTTTGATTCCTGGTCCCAGACATTTTATTTTTCTCCACAAATTGTGCGCTCCCAGAGTTGGACCCCTCCCCTCCCGGAGTTGAGAATCTTTAGTGGGGGTGGTCCGGAGGGGTGCAGCCCCCATAACGGGGGATGTGGGGGGGTGGATCCCCCCACAGAAAAAAGACTTATGCCACATATCAATATTGCACTGCCAATACAGTATTCTGGTTATGTGCATAATGTCTATGACATTATGACCCCATGCCTCCCCTTCACCCCTGTCCTTGGATGCTCTCCCTTGCCCCATGTTCTTCCACCTGATTGCTACTTCCTGTACAGGAGGTGATCCAGAACCTCCTGTCCTGAAGTTTCTGGGCCCACTGCCCCCAGCGGTTTAAACCAGATCGCTTTCCATGTTTTCTCTCAGCTTGTCTCTGACTACATCTGACTTCTCACATTTTAGGTGCAGCCTATCCTTTGAATATAGCCCTTGTCCAACCACCGTCTCCTCATCCTCCAATATAATCGAACCCTTCTACCTTCCACCAGCTCCTCAACCAATCATTAAACTCCTCAGTCCTTCTTTCCTGACTGTGCTAGCTCTGGGGACAGGAATTGCCTCTGAAAGGGCTAATGAGCTCACTGAATCCCTGCACTTTCTTGCTAGCGCTATGAACCTTTTTGCACATCCCCACCTCTTCCCTACCAAATTATTGGTCCCCAGATGGATGATCAAGTTAGGCTTTCCACCACCTCCCTTACAATTTCCTGATCCTAAGTTCTGCCTTCCCCACCTCTATCCCCAGTAAACAGACAACCACTCTTCTCTTTCTTGGGTCCCTTCCCTTCCCCATGGAACCCCTAATTATTGATCTCCAATGACAATCACTCTTGCATCCCCACAGATCAGTTATTCGATCTCCTGTGCACTCCTGGTGAATCAGCATCTTCCCCATTGTCTACTCACTGTCTGTCTTGGCTGTATTTCTATCTGTACCAACTCTATTTCCTTCTACTGCTTCTCAATCCCCTGTTCCCATCCTCCCTGCTACCTTTGCTTGCCGCCACACTACCCTCCCTGTTCCTCCTCTAGCTCCATCTTCCCCATCCTTTGCTCCACCCTGACTACTTTTCCCTCCTTGTCCCCCTAATGTACTCCCACCTCCCACCCACTTGCCACTACCTTTTTGACTCTGTCTTCTTGGTCCTCTACCTACCCACCTGCCCCCCTTTCCTTCAAATCAGCCAGTGCTGTGTACCTGTTTGATGCTGCCCCCTCTCCAGCATATTAGAACATACTTCTGTTCTCCCACCCTGCTCCTTTTCCCTTCCCCCTTGCAGTGATTCCTTTAGCCACCAACCTTTTCTCCTTACCTCCTGCCACTCCCCCCTCTGGTTCTGCAGGGTCCTTGAGGAGAAGATGTCCATGGATGCTTTGGTAACCTCCATATTCCATCCTGTGCCTACCATCCATTTGGCCCAGAGCAGCCCTTACCTGGCCCTTCTGCCACTGAAACATCACAATATATAGTATCTGGATGTACACTGCAATTTGTCACTGGTGCAACTGTAATTGTAAGAGGAAGTAACTGGGAGTCAAGAGACTATTATTCATATCTGAGTATAGCCACCGCTCACTGTGTGAACTTGGACAACTCACTTGTCCTCATTGCATTTCAGCCCTCCCGTGCCCACTGTAAATAAAGTACCATATTTCTGTTGGAATATCCTGTGTCTGAGGCTGGCCTACTGGTGTGAGGGCTGAGGCACTGGCACCCTACCTCTTCCCACGCCAACGACCCAGGGTCGGAGCGACCATGGCTCGCAGAGGGTTGGCTGCTGGGAGGAGGATCAAGCATCCCATGAACTGCTCTCCTCCTCCAGGGAGGGAGGGAGGGAGGGTGGGATGATCACTGAGGCACTGGCTCCTAGCGGTTGCCGGGAGCTGGTGCAGGCTCGGGGATCAACTTGTGTGGGCTGGAGTGGGCTGGTGTTTGGTGTGCTGCATATGAAAGCATGTGTGGCAGCATCCTTAATGTCATTGCACACCTGCACCATGGGGGGACTAAAGGACAGTACCCAGTTAGAATAGTGTTACCAGAATAGTGCCGCACTATAAGGCACTGGGCTGGTAAGCACTCTCAAGGACAGTGACCAGGGATTTATAGCGCTTGCTATCAGCACTCCCCTGGTCGCTGTCTGTAGTCATGAAGAGAGAACAATGGCAACAGGGATCAGGCTGCTGGCTGAGCTGCTCCCATGGTGTGGAGGGCTAAGGCATGGAGCAGTTTGGCCGGCAGGAATGGAGACCAGGGTTCTAATCCTGGTTTCATGAATTTTGGCAGCAGAGACTTTTTTTTTTTGAAGGGCCATGGAAACACTTTTCCATGGCCCCTTCTTTCCTACAATCCACCCCGATTGAGAATCTATAGAATCTGGGGGTGCGAGGGCAATCCCCACCAAAAAGAAATCAGCACCATTTTTTCTGTGCACTGACTTTAAGTGTGTTATTTTGACTGACACTGTTTGGACCCAGTGCTCTAAAGGACAAAAAAGGGGAAAACAGCATCAATCCTTCAGCGCAAGTGACAGCTGGCTTCAATGGCGTCGCTGCGGACCCATTTAAGCCAGCTCCCCTTCAAGCCCCCGGCCTCCAGGTCTTCCAGCGATCTGCAGGATAAATCCCCACTGTGACATGACCTGGGATGGCAGGAAAACAGGGTTTGAGCTCTGACTGGGTCCGGGCAGTAGCACGGAGAACACCTGAAAAGGGGAATCAAGGACCACCCCCAGCCAAGGAGGTACCAAAAGAAATGAACTAAAGGAATGCAGTGTCCTATTACGCCATTGGCCCTGAATCCTTCCCTGTCAGCCCTTCCTTCTAATTCCCTCCCCTGGACCCATGGGTTCCCTTTATGCTTATCCCAGGCCCTCTTAAAGCATCCCACTGTCTTCACTGAGACCACCTCTTCTGGCATTGCATTACATTTGTTTAGTTTAGTTTAGTTTATTGTTCTAGGAATTATTACCATTGAGCCAATGGCTCTTTTACAAAGGTTCCACGTCATCAGTGTACAAACAAACAAGACATGTTACATAGAATGGTCAGCAAATTATAAAGGTTTCAATCTGTCCACACCCTGTACATGAAAAAATGCTTCCTAACATCCCTGCTAACCCCCCTCCCCCAACTTCAAACTGTGCTCCTTGTGGATCTGTTGTCCCATCAAGTACTTAAAGGTCTCTGTCATATCCCCCCTCTCCCTCCTCTCCTGCAGGGAGTGCATTCTCAGGGCTCCCAGCCTCTCCTCATGAGACTTCCCCTGCTGTTCCACTATCATCTTGGTTGCCCTCCTTTGGATCCTCTCTAACAAACTGATGTCCCTCTTATGATATGGATTCGGTGCCTTACCCATATTCTAAATGCAGTCTCACCAGTGACCTGTAGAGAAGCACTATGACCTCATTCCACCTACTGCTGAATCCGCTTATGCACCCCAACATCTGGTTTGCCTTTGCTGCTGCCTTCTTGCATTGCATGGAGTCTTTCAGGTCACTGGAAATCACCACCCCCAGATCTTTTTCTTCCTCCAGTGCTGCTACTTGACCCCCAACCAGATAATAGTCAGTCCTAGGATTTCTGTCCCCATTGTGCATCACTTTGCATTCCTTGGCATTGAAGCCTAGTTGCCAGATCTTTAACCATCTCTTAAGTTTTCTGAGGTCTTCCCATAGGTCCTGTACCCCTTCAACTGTATCCACCGTCCTGCAGAGTTTGGTGTCGTCAACAAGCAGGCACATCTTGCCTTTTCTGTTTTTACGCTGTTTCTTTTTGTTGTGTTTTCTCCCTTTGTTGTATTTGTAATCCCTTGTCCCTGGGTTGCACCTGGAAATGAGTCTCAGCTCTGTGTGCCTTTCCTGGTTATCAAACTTTTTAAAGGGACATTGTCAACCTGTTTTTCATCATATTATTTCTAGCTAAAAACCTATATTTTATGATTGCCTACCTTCTCTAAAATTCATTGATGTTGCTGTTTGTTTTGCCTGCCCCCTTGTTTAGTAGAACTGAAATGCATGCTAATGTGTGTGTATATTTATAAACAACCTTGTTCTGTTTACAGTCCTGCCTCTGTTCTTACTACATACTTAGTGAGCATTAGAAACACACCCAAACAGTGCAGTCACTCATGAGGCAGTAGCCTCCTAAACTCCCACTGCATCATGAGGGGCTAGACTGTGTTGTGGGTGTTCCCAAGTCCAGGAAAGATGCAGTTGGAGCTGATCAAGGAATGTAAACAAACCTGTGTTGGTGTGGTAACACCAGTATGGTGGGCAGTAGGTTTTTCACTTTTTTAAAGAAAATGACGTCAGAATCAAACTACCAGCTACATCAACACTATTTACAGAATGTTGGCAATCATAATATGTGTTTTTTAAACTAGGGACACTTTGAGACCTAAGGGGGTTGAGAGTGTCCCTTTAAATAAAATAAAAAAATAAAATGAATGTCTTTCCCAGTGTCATTTATGAAGACATTGAACAACACTGGAACCAGCACAAATCCCTGAGGGACTCTGCTGATTACCTTCTTGGTACTGGATAACTCTTCCCACCAGCGCCACCTGGGTTCTGTCACTTAGTCAGCTGTCTATCCACCATGTCATTTTCTCCCTGACCCCCAGATCCCTCAGTTTGCTAATCAACTTCCTATGTGGCACCAAATCAAAGGCTTTGCTAAAGTCCATGTAAATGATGTCTACTGCTTTGCGCCCATCCACCTTTCTGGTGAGCCAGTCAAAAAAGTCAGTCAGGTTTGTCTGACAGGCTCTTCCCTCCACAAACCATGCTGCCTCTTGTCCTAGGAACCATTCTCCTCTATCTACCTTGCCAGCCTCTCCTTGAGTATGATCTCCATGAGCTTGCACACTATCAGTGTCAGACTTACCAGCCTATAGTTCCCTGTTGTGGAAAGGAACTACACGTGCCATTCTCCAGTCTTGCAGCACCACTCCCAAATCCCTGCTGTGACATGACCTGGGATGGGAGGGCAAAAAGGGTCCGAGCTCTGACTGGGTCCAGGGCAGCAGCCGAGAGGACGCCTGAGAAGAGGGGAATCGTAAGATCACCCCTCCCCCCAGCTGAGGAGGTACCAAAAAGAAATGACCTAAAGGAATATCCTGTGTCAGTTTGTTCCAAATAAATAGATTTTCCTACAAAATATTAGGAATGGAATCCATGCAAAATGATTGATTTCCAGTTCCATTTTGGCACATTGAGTTCTAGCCTGCAGATATGGCAGTTACATTAGAATCTGAACATAGGGACTACATAATATTTATTTAGTGTCATTAATCATGCTTTCAAAATACAGTGAATAAATATTTGTTGTGTTTTGTAACTTTTGTCATATTCGTCCCAGCCTTCATAAGCCTGAGTGTCTCCTGCAAAAGGAATTTGCTTCCAGTGAGGTCTGTCTGGTAAATCAATCAATCAATCAATCTAAAAAGCCTGGTGTTTGAGAATTAGCTTCAAATTTTTTTTTATTTATAATAAGTGAAATCCACTCAATGCCAATACCCGTTATCATTACCTGACACTTTATTGACTGCATGAAACAAACCACAAAAAATATAGTAGCTTTCAACAGAACCACCAAAGTTACTAAGAAAATACTACTTGTGCTTATCTGCTGCTATCAACAACCTGATTTCATTTAATGCCCACCCTGAGGCACTCATTTGAAGACTGCTATGGTTTAATAAAAAGTCTTGGACTTTTATGAACAAATGGAGGGCTTTGAAGAAAAGACTGCTGTTATCCCATATTGAGTGTGAAAGACTTATGTGGCTGCCTGCATTGGTCAGTAATGTTAAGTCTGATTTGATACCACTGATATTGAGGTTTTGAGCAAACATCTGAGAAGGCTTAGGGATATGTCAAGTACTATTATTAAATGGTTCATGTTATACCTATCAAGATTAATCACCAGCAGTGGTAATGGGGATTTCACCTCATCAATTGTATTGGTTGATTTATGATCACTCTGTTACTATTCACTGCTTGTATAATGCTACTGGTGAGATCACAGAGGAATATACCATGGGTTTCATTGCTGTGAAGATGTAGTCCAGATACAGTATGTATTTAATTTTCATCAAATCAGTCTCAGACCATTTTATACTTGACTAAGTGCCTGCATTAGATAACAGCTTGAATGTCAAGCAGATGGCTCATGCAGAATCCAATCAACACTGAGATTATGCTGGTGGGTGTTGGTCATTGGTAGAGAAGATTGTTCATCCCTTGTGCCTCACTGTCACAGGTAGAGTTGAATGGGAAAGGTCAATGTTGTATGCTGCATTGGTGTTCAGATTGACTATGGTTTTGAGCTTGAAGCTCAGATGGCATCCCTGGCAACTGGAGAAGGGCAGATGTAGTCCCATTCACAAACGTGGTAGCAAGGAAGAAGTGGACAATTATAAGTCTATCAGACTGACATCAGTGGTGGGTAAGTTAACGGAAAAACTATCACAGTAAAGATTGTGGACTATCTTGTAGCCAACAGAGTACAGGACTTAGAGCAGCATGGTTTCACAGAAAGAAGATCATGATCAGATCTGATAGATTTCTTTGACTGGTGACCAAGGAGCTGGACCAGAGAGGAGCAAGGGATGTGGCCTACCTGGATCTCAGCAAGTCTTTCAGGACTATTCCATGTAGGAGACTGGCAAGTAAATTGGGTATCTTGGGGTAGGTAATAAGGTGGTAACCTGAGTAAGAAATTCAGATAGTGGATAGGTCACAGAGGGTAATGGTAAATGGAGTGTACTCTGAGGAAGGGAGAGTGACCAGCAGGGTACCTCAAGGATCAGTGTTGGGACTGATCCTCTTCAACATCTTTAGAAGTGTCATAGCAGAGGAACTGAAAAGGAAGGTCTGCCTCTTTGAAGATGACACCAAGATCTGCAACAGAGTGAACACTCTGGGGGGTGGGGTCAGAAAAGATGGGCAGGGACCTGATAACTGGAAGAGTGGTCAAGGGTATGGCAGCTGGGTTTAATGCAAAAGAGTGCAAAATAATGCACCTGGGCCACAGAAATCTGGGAGTGGAGAATAAAATGGGCAGTGTGATTCTGATAAAGATCAAGTAGGAATGAGACATAGGAGTAATTATATCAAATGACCTAAAGGTACCAAGCAGTGTGACAAGCCAGTCAGAAGGGCTAGTGGGATGCAAGGTGCATAGGAAGGGTATTGCCAGCAAGAAGAGGGAGATGGTGCTGCTCTATATACTGTGGATCACTGGTAAGACCCTACTTTGAGTACTGTGTCCAGTTTTGGAGACCACATCTCAGAAAGAACGTAGACAGAGTGGAAGCAGTCCAGAGGATGACTACCAAAATGGTGCATGATCTGCATCAAAAGCCCTATGAGGAAAGTCTGAAGAAGCTAAATAGGTACACCCTGAAAGAGAGGAGGGAAATGGGGGATATGATAGAAACCTTTAAATACCTCACGGGATGAATAAAGTACAGGTGGGCGTATCTTTCAAATAAAAAGATGGCCTAGAACAAGGGGACATGCTATGAAGCTGGAGGGCGTTAAAGACAGGAGGGATATGGGAAAGTACTTCTTAACAGAAAGGGTGGAAACCTGGAACAGCCTTTCAGCAGAGGTCGTTGGGGCAAAAACAGTGGAGGGGTTCAAACATGCCTGGGGCAGACACAAGAAAATCATAGCAGTAAGGAAGGTGGAAGAGATTGTACTGTAGATCACATAGGGTCTACAGGAAAAAAAATTGGCAGACTTATCTACCATCATATTCTATGTTTGCTGGATTTTTACATCTAAGAAATGTAGCCAGGTTCAATCCTTTTTTGTGCAAGATAACCTCACAACAACAGCACTTGTCTTACTGTAACATGTCATTTTGTCTCCTACCTAACTGGTAGCTAAAGAATGCAGATGTGCAGCTGGGGATTCATGCGTAATGGATTCATCAAACCAGCACTGTGGTCAACAGTTTCCACTGAGTGTCTATGAGGTTCAACATCCCCTTTAAGGTGAGTGATTGGATTGAATTTATATCTCTGAGCTATTGCTACCCTGTACTCGTTTGTTCTTTTATTTATTTTTCTGACTGTGTCCTGTTAAAACAGCATATAGGGGACACCAATGGACTAGGTACAAAGTCCCCAAATGGATCATAATGCCAAGATGATGCTCACCATGCTGCAACCCAATATAAAAGTGGTGAATGGAGAGTGGGAACCAAAATGTAATCTTGCTGGTGCCCTGAAAAATAGCTGTTTATTGTATTTATTTCAGATTTGGGGGGAGGCCAGCATATAAATGATCCCTGCCTATATGTAAGCAATAACCCACAACAGGATGTGCAGTAATAATAAATAGACAAAGATCCCAGGGGTTATGAGGTACCAGGCATTTATGCTTAGTGCCTTGATTGACTGATTGTTTGACTGATTGATTGGTTGATTGATTTTACAAGTTTCACCGGGAAAGACATAATGAACTGCAAACAGCTCATTTCTAGATGCATCCTGGAGGTAAGGGATTTGGAAAATCATATACAGAAAATACAATATAAGATTTGGAAAATCACATACAGAAAATACAATATATCAAGGAACATAATCAAATACTGAAGACAAATCAGTATGACAGATATGTGTAACAAAAACGATTGAGATGATTTAGGTGATGGAACTACGCTTACAGAACAATAAACAGGTAATGAAGGAAACAAATTGCCAGAGCAAAACTAATGGGGGGAGGAAGACAGTTATGCACAGTTGTAGGAGGGACAAGAATAGTTATGAAGGGGAGACTTTAAGGAGAAAGCAGAATAGGTAGAGTGAAATGACAAGGGAAGAGAAGACCAGTGTTTAGGAAAGCGGTATGAGAAAGCAGATTGACCACCAGTAGATTTGCTAGAAAGAATAGTGAGGGAATGGGGAGTATTGTGTAAAGGATAGCAGGAAGCCGAGGGAGAGGATAAGAGGAATTTAAGGTAGGAGGAAAGAGAACCAAATTAGAATTTATACTTTCTTTTTATTTCACAGAGAGAAAAAAGATTCACATCAAGTATGCAATGGTTAGAATTAATCTCGAAATTTCAAAATCAGACTAAAGTTACAAACTCAAAAGTATGATTTTTTTAAATTTTTTGTGGGGGTAAAAAGAATACTCTTATAAGAGAAACAAAATTTGAGAGCATAACATATCTCCTTTACTTTATTTTTATCTCCCCTTCATGCTCCAAGCTTTAAACATCCCACTAAGGAAAAATCACTATAAGAAATATCCTCTCAGGCTAATAATGAATTATGTCCAGTTGGAGCAATCTCAAAATAATTTTCCAAAATTAAATCTACATTGGCATATACTGAGTGCTGTTAGCCATTTCTTCCTCTAAATCGGAATCCAACTCTGTGGGTAAAGAAACATTTTTCTCATAAAAGCTTGAGCCATGTCTACATCAACAAAATAATATTCCTTATTTTGAAAGACCACTTTCAGTTTAGCTGGAGATTACAGCACAGCCATAACTCCTCCCTGTAGAAATTCAGCTTTTAATGAAAGAAAACTCATTCTAATGCCTTTGTGTTGCCAAGCAGAAATCCGGATACAAATGAAACTTTGTGCCTTCATAGGTAAAACCTTTCTTCATGCATGCCACTTGAAGTATTTTATTTCTTTGCACTAAAGAGAGAAAGGAACAGATCACATACCTTACCCTGACTCCGGATGCAGTCTGTTTTTTCTGTCTTGAGTGAGGTCTAAATACAGATTCTAGGGTTATTGGCTGTTCCGGTGTAAGAGCAAGAGTCAATATTTTTTCAACCTCCAGTTTTAACTTTGAATTGGGAATATCCCATGTAAGTCCAATCAATCTTAAGTTTTTCAGTAAGAGAGTGTTTTCTATTTTCTCTAGTTTAGCATAAGTGTCCACTTGTTCGTGAAGTGAAGCATTAACCGCTCCCTCCACAGTCAGGATACTAGCAGATAGTTTTTCAGTGTTCTTCTTGGCTGTCTCCACTCACTTTTCTATAGACTCCATCTTCTCTTCGATCCCCTCACATCTTGCAGATATCGCTGATAAAAAAGTCTGAACTTTGTTAAAGGAGCTCTTCACATCTGCCTGAAACTCCAACAAAAAAAGCTGTAAAGAAGCCAGAGTTGGCTTTGCTGTTGCCTTAGCCTTGACGCCTGAGTCTGGATGCACTGGAGTAGCCATTTCTCCAGTCTGAAGCAGTGATCCCATGGCCTCTCGCTGCGGAGGTAACTTCCCAGTCATTTTGGGGAAGATAACTTGTCTAAAGTTTCTGCTCAAACTTCTGCTTCTTGCTTAAATTTTATGCCCTTTTGAGTAGCCATAATAAGCCATAAAGGAGCAAAAATGGCATTCAGATTAGCAGAGCTCTGAAAGAACAACTGCATCCATATTGCTTTCAGCAGCATCCCCACCCCAATCAGAATTTAGATATAAAGAAGACATAATGGGAAATCATCAGGCATCAAGAGAAGGGAGTGAAAGTGCAGAGTAGAGTGAGCAATGGTGGGTACGAGGGGAACAACCTAAAGGCATATGACAAAAAGAGTAGAAGACAGGTACAGTCTGGTAAAGGAGGATTTGGAAGCTCCACTATAGACTATGTCACCATAATCAATAATAGAGAGAATCATCTAAAGCAATTTCTTGGTGGGCAAGAAGCAGGATACTTGCCTTGTTCCTGTACAATGCATGAAGCTTGGGGTGGAGCTTTTGGTGTATGGTATCAGTATGAACCAAGAAATCAAGATGATGGTCAAGCAAGACCCTGAGGCACTTAAAAGTATACATCCTCAATAATAACACCATCAAGGCTGTGAAATGAAGGAGAGGGTGAGACTGGAAAGTCTCTAATGGGTGCCAAAAGTTATGGAGATTGTCTTTTGGCATTGAGGGATAGTTAGTTAGACTGAAACCAGCACTGAATATTACAAAATCCAGCTGAAGCTGTGAGATAAGATCATGGGAAGAGGAACCAGATGCAAAATAGCTAACTATCATCAGCATACACATGAATGGACACAGAGGAATGACAGATGGGAGGTCATTCAAGAATAGGGATAAGAGAATAAGAGTGAGACTGGACCCTTGAGGGACATCTGAGCAGAAAGGGAGTGGCAAAGAAATGTAGCTATCTATCTGGACAGCTTGAGACCTCCCCTCAAGATAAAAACAAAGTCAGCTGACTGCAGAGTCAGAAAGACCAATTGCTTTAAGCTTGTCTAGAAAGAGGGGATGTCACTGTGTCAAAAGCTTTAGCAACATCAACAAAAAAGGCAGACATGATCAGATCCTGTGAGGATGGAGTCCGTGAGCTGAAGGAGGGAAGTGGAGAGATATTTCCTAAACTCAGACTGAAAAGGGATGAAGAAGGAGGAGGAGGAGGAGTAGGAGTGAAGGAAGAGAGCTGTGATAGTACAAGGCATTCCTGTAACTTAGCTAGGGTAGGAAGAAGAGAGAGATAGAATGGTAGTTATCTGGAGAAAGAGATCACCACATTTAGGGATAGCATATACCATTAGGACACAGGCATAACATGGCAAAATCCCTTACAGTGACAATGTTAACAGGTTTCCAGGATTGTTGCCGTAAGGGACCAGAGAGCAAAATTTCACCCTTTAAGCTATCCTTCTTCCCCTTTGAATTAACTCCAACTTGGAGTTAGATATATTAAGAAGAGGGGTGCAGGGGCTCAGCCCTGAGAACAAAGACACAATGTCTGACAGGTGAAATTTCACCTGTCGACACTGAAAATGTTTGCTGTTGCCGCATGTCAACATTTTCTCTGTTGATGCAGCATGGTGGAACCTTAGGAGAGGGTCACAGTAGCCTGCTTCCAAGCATCTGGAATAGTAACAGAGGAAATAGAAAGATTAAGAAGCAGGGTAGTAGGTGTTGTGGGCTAGCCATCTGCCAATCATTATTTGCAATATATACCTGTATTTATGTTATATATGGTATTATGTGATTTCTGTGTATGCCCATGCCAGTGTTAATTCAAGGCATAGGGAAAAGCCCTGATTTTTTAAAAGGGTGACCTTTTGACCCAAAGCCCACCTGCTTTGCCAGGAAGTGAGATTTTCATTCCTATGTTCTTTTAGCAAAGATGTGCCAAGAGCCATTTACCTGCCCATAAACCTGCACTACAGAAGCAGATTGATTTTGATCTCAGGAACTACGATAGGATATCGCATTTACGAGGAACAGGATGTTTGAGCCAGGAATTCGATGTCAGATGACCATTCTAGCAGTACTATGTGATACTCTAACATGACACTGTAAATTAGCCTACAGGATGCTATACTGATTCATCAAATTTTAACAGTGACTGTCCTGTTACTAGTTAATTATGGAGGCAGAATTTGTGTTGAAGCTGAGTGACATCACCAGGTGGCCAGGAAATTGTGGGTCACTGACTGGAATATTGCTGACACTTCAGTTCAGAAAATATATGTAAAACTCTCAACACAGTCACTCAGGAACACTCTGGTTGGACTCCTGAACACAACACACTGAAGACTTCTATACAGGGACCGAGATCTTCTGCCAGCCAAAGATTCTCTGAACTTTGGAACTCACCTGTAAGGTAGGGAGACTTCGTTAAACAGTTTTAAGGTGTTTAAACTGTATACTTAGCATTTGTTTCCAATACTCTAACCTAAATGTATATATGTTCTCTTTTTCTTGTAACTGTATTTATTTAATTATTTTAGTAAAGACTTTTGTTTTTCTAAAGAATTCTGCCTGCGTGAGATTCCTTATATTGTATGTGTGACTGTAGAGGCTTTAGTACAAATCTGTGACAAACTGTTTATGCTTAGAAGGGTCACCAAATAGCAACCAAAGTGAAAGGGTCAGTGGGGACATCCAGGCAGATTTTGGGAGAATACCAGAGTCTCATATGGGTCTGCGGGGATTGTGAACTGGTCTATTGCATGTCCTGTAGGGTGAAGACCAAATCAGGTGTTGCGCTGCTACCCGAAGAGGGTGTAACACTTGGGCCTTCCTCCTGTGTGTAATAGCCATTAAAAGGGTTCATAGTTGGCCACAAGGCTCGAGACTGGTACTGTGCCCTGATCCAGACTACAGAGGGATACTCTGGGATCTCATGGCACGTATTCAGTTGTAAATCCGGTGAGCACTCTGGGCGTAAATGAGGAGGGTATCCATGTTTCCCCCTCCCTGTCATGGATTTCAGTTAGGGCATGCACTGTGAGCTCAGTGATCTGACCTTCATAAGTGGGTTTGTGACAGATCTGGTGCGCAGCGTTGGGATCCGATAGATTTGGTTGCATTGCGATTCGAGAGATCGGTGGCCACAGGCATAAACAGTTGGGCTAAATTCCCAGTCCAGTGTATCAGATTGTTGAACTGAAAACAATCCACACACAATCAAGGCAGAGATTTTAAATATATATATATATATCATTTGGTTACACTATTAAGGTCCCTACCTGTTTTGGTTTTTTTTCTTGGGTACAAGCTAGAGTAGTAATAGTTAGGGAAGAAGATGGCTTCCAACTATCATGCATATACTGCAGACTACCTAAGGCAGTTGTGTCAGGACAGAGGGGTCCAGTACAAGGGCCTAACCAAAAATAACCTCATGGAGGCTCTTGTGGCAGCCAATGAGCTAGTGGCTCCCAAGGCCTCGAGTCACAGCCGGTGACTGAAGGGGTCCAGACCTTTGGCGTGGGGGTACCAAGGGATGTTACAGTGTCCAGCCCCAGGGAGGCCAGAGAGAACCCAAAGCCACAGCAGCAGAGGAGGGTCACCACAATACTGGAGTCAGAAGGGTTCAGGTTGCAGATAGAGTTGAGGATAATGTAGCTGGAATTCGATCAGAGGAAGTTGCAGATGGAGTTGCAGGAAAAGCAGCAGCAGCAAGAGGCCAAGAGAGAGAAGAAAGAGAGCACCAGAGGAAATTTTAACTGCAAAAGCTAAAACTCCAACGACCATCACCAGAGGAGAAAAGTGGCAGGGATGAACCTGGACCTCCAGGACTAGGGCATAAGTTAAATTCAAAATTAATAGCTGAACTTAAAGAGGGTGAGGATATGGATGCCTTTTTGAATTTGTTTTAAAAGGTCTGTATTCAGGCAAAAATACCTAGCGAGTCCTGGAGCTTCCAGCTGTTCCTGCTACTTGTTGGAAAAAGGCCATGAAGCTTTGGGTCAAATGGACAATCGGGACAGTAGTGATTACAGAAACTTAAAGCGCATTGCTTAAAAAGTATGAGTTAACTCCTGAGGCATACAGGATTAAGTTCCGTAAGCTCTGAAGAAGCCCTGACATGAGCTATGAGGAACTCGTCACAAAGCAGTGTCAGTTTTTGAAACATTGGTGGGTGGAAACAAACTCTGTAGAGAAGATTGAGGAGGTTGTACTTTTGGAGCAATTCTTTTGGGCTTGCCCAGCAGAGCTAAAAACCTGGTTGAAGGGCAGAGATCCAGAAACGGTGCAGGAGGTTGCCAAACTCTTAGATTGTTTTGCCAGGAGCAGGCCTGCTCTGAAAGGGAGTGGGGTGGGTGCAGCAGTGCAGAAAGAGAAAAGCGCGCCTTTAGGGCAGCTAAAACCCTCACTGCCTCCCCAGAAAGTGGGCAGTCCCAGGTTACAAAGAAAGGATTTGCCTGATAAAATAAATGATGAATGTTGGTTTTGCAAACAACCTGGGCATCTTGCTAGACAGTGTCCTAAAAAGGCATAGAGTGGGCAAAAGGGTTCTCAAACAGAGGTGGGTGCACTGTGTATCCCTGAAAGCATGCCTATAAACATGAGAGAGCATATACACCTGGTTACTGTAGATGGGGTGCGAACCCATGGGTTGAGGGACACAGGGGCATCCCTTACTTTGGTAAAACGGGATTTGGTTGAGCCTGAACAACTTATACCTAATCAGTTCTTAACAGTAAGGGGATTCACTGGGGAGGAGAAAACTCTGCCACTTGCTAGCGTTCTCCTGGACTGTGGTTGAGATCGGAGAGAGGGTACAAAAGGTGGCAGTTGCAGACAATCTCACCCTGGATGTGATAATATGGAACAATTCTCCAAAATGGGTTGGTGTGTCATGGTTACCCAGATCAGACAGCCAAGGCGATTGTAGTTCCTGGACCCCACAGAAGCCCCTGTTGAAAACAATGGGAGGCTGGTTCCCCAGCCTGTGTCTCCTGACATGGAGAATAGTGAAGGGGTAGGACTTCCTCCCATAGCAGTTCACAAAACAGCTACAGAAGGTTACTCTAAGGAGGGAGGGGTAACCAATGGTCAAACGGTTAGGGATGGCAGTGACCCTGAATGCCCTGATGCTAGAGGTATGGACCCTAGTTTAGAAACTGAAGGGGACATGTCCCATGCCTTGGTAAAATGTAAAGATTTTGCAGCTGCTCAGAGGACTGACCCTAGTTTAGAGAGGCCGAAGGCTTTGGCAGAATCTGATGGGACACAAGGCGGTGATGGGAGACATAGGGTATTTTGGGACAATGGACTGTTGTATATGCAGGACCTAAGAAAAGAGGGAGGGGTGATGGGCAGGCAGCTTGTCATTCCTCAAGGGTACCGTGAGTGGTTGCTCAAGATCGCTCATGATATCCCCATGTTCGGACATCTGGGAATCATGAGCACCATGCTGCAATTGGCCCAGAATTTCTACTGTCCCAACTTCACCCAGCAGGTGAAGGAATATTGCAGGTCTTGTCACCAGTGCCAACAAATAGGGAAGGCAGGTAGTAAAACCCAAGCTGCCCTAATTCCCTTGCCCATTGTGAAGGAGACATTCTAGAGGGTAGGAATGGACATTGTGGGACCTTTGAGTACCCCCAGCTCCTCTGGGAAAAGGTTTATCCTGACGGTGATTGATTATGCCACCAGATACCCAGAGTCCATTGCCCTTTCCTCACTTAGGACAGACAAAGTGACTGACGCCTTGCTAGGGATTTTCTCCCTTCTCAGGTTTCTGTAGTAGGTTATCACTGAACAAGGGGGTTCCTTCATGTCAGACCTGATGAAGTGTTTGTGGGAGAAGTGTGGGGTAGTGCAGAGACACATGACACCTTAGCACCCACAAGCCAGTGGGCTTGTGGAAAGGTTTAATGGTACTCAAAAATTGATGCTCCAGGCATTTGCTGAACAGCATTGGAGGGACTGGGAGAAATACCTTCCTCACCTGTTGTTCACATACAAGAAGGTACCCCAAGAGTTGACAGGGTTTTCCCCCTTTGAAGTCTTATATGGATGCAGGAGGCATGGGCCCCTAGACTTGGTCTGGGAAGACTGAGAAGGCAAGAACACCAGCCAAGGAACTCTCATAGTGGACTATGCCCTGAAGTTTAGGGAAAAGTGAAGGCGCTTATGAGAGTTACAGAGCAACCTGTCAGCTGCCCAGCAGAAGCAAAAGGTCTGGTATGACTGCAGAGCCAGAATTCGCTCATACACTGTGGGTCAGGAAGTCATGGTTCTAATCCCAGTCCAAGAAGGATAAGCTGCAGACTGAGGAGGGCAGGACCATACAAAGTAGTCAGACAGAGTGAATGACGTAAACTACATTGCAGAACTGCCTGACAGGAGATATACTCATAGAATGTATCACATCAACATGATGAAGCCATATGCAAATAGGGCTGACATGGTATTGCAGTGTGTAGTCCTGGGAGGGATGGATGAAGAAGAGCCTCCTATTGGACTTGCTGACAGAAAGAAAGCAGGAGTCCTCTGTGGAGGCAATCAAACTGTTGCCCCAGTTGACCCCAGAACAGTCCCAGGAAGTGAGGGAGGTTTGGGGACTTTGCCCCTTTGTTTACAGCAAGCAGGGATGTACTCCCTTAGTAACACACAATGTAGACACAGGAATGCAAGCACCCATCCGATGGACAGCCTACCAAATGTCCAAGGCCATCCTAAAGGACATTAGGAGGGAGGTGGAGGAAATGCTGGATTTAGGGGTAATCTAGAAATCCCACAGTCTCTGGGCCTCACCTGTAGTCCTTGTTACCAAGCCAGATGACTCTACTCACTTCTGTGTAGACTATCGGGAACTCAATGCAGTCACAAAGTCTGACACCCACCCAATGCCACAGACGGATGAACTACTGGACAAGTTGGGAGGGGCAACATATCTCACTACCATTGACCTGACAAAAGGGTATTGACAGGTGGAGTTAACTGACAGACCTAGGGAGAGGTTGGCCTTCATCATTCCAATAGGATTATTTGAGTTCAGGGTAGTGCCTTTTGGAATGAATGCTTCTGCCACCTTCCAAAGGTTGGTGAACCAGGTGTTACATGGTACTGAAGAGTACACTGTGGTGTACCTGGATGATATTGTCATCTTCACTGCCAACTGGAAGGAACACCTGTCCCACCTGAGGGAAGTGTTGGGTAGGATACAGAAGGCAGGGCTCACTGTCAAGGCTGAAAAGTGCCAGGTGGCCATGGTGGAGGTGGCATACCTAGAACATGTAGTAGGGTGGGGGCAGCTTCCTCCTAATCAAGCCAAGGTTGGAGCAAAAGAGGCATGGCCCAGGCCAGAAACCCAGAAGCAGGTTCAGAGTTTCCTAGGAACTGCTGGGTACTATTGTAAGTTTGTACAAAATTACAATTCCTGGAGGTCCCCTATCTAACCTGCTAAATAAAGAATGCCTATAAAGGTAAAATGGGAACCAGCCTGTGAATGAACCTTAACACAGCTAAAGGAGGCACTTTGTGGTGTCTCTGTGTTGGCCAGTCCAGACTACAATAAGCCATTTGTAGTCCAGACAGATGCCTCAGATGTGGGGATTGGAGCAGTCCTTAGTCAGACCTCTAACCAAGGGAAAGATCACCCAATATTGTATTGTACCTCAATAAAAAGTTGCTTCCTACTAAGCAGGCCTATTCCAAAGTTGAGAAGGAGTGTCTTGTGTTGGTATGTGCCCTGAAGAAGTTAGAGCCATACCTCTCAGGAGGCACTTTGAGATACAGCTGGATCATAACCCCTGGTGTGGCTGATGCAAATGAGGAAGACCGAATGGTTGTCTTTTGAGATGGAGCATTGTCTTACAGGCTACGATATGACCATTTACCCACAGGGCAGGGTGGTACATGTCCGCCCAGATGGGCTATGGCAACAGTTAGAGCAATGAACAGAATATGTGAAACTCATATCGTGCTAGGGATGGATTCACACAAATTCAGTCAAGGAGGTAGGAGTGTCATGGGCTAGCATTCTGCCAATCATTATCTGCAATATATATTTATGTTAGATATGGTATTATGTGATTTCTGTGTATGCCCATACCAGTGTTAATTCAAGGCATAGGGAAAAGTCTAGATTTTTTTTAAAGGGGTGACCTTTTGACTCGAAGGCCACCTGCTTTGCCAGGAAGTGAGATTTTCATTACTATGTTCTTTTAGCAGAGATGTGCCGAAGGCCATTTACCTACCCATAAACCTGCACAACAGAAGCAGATTGGTTTTGATCTCAGGAACTATGATAGGATATCATATTTTATGAGGGAACAGGATGTTTGAGCCAGGAATTGGATGTCAGATGACCATTCTAGTAGTACTATGTGATATTCTAACATGACACTGTAAATTAGCCCACATAATGCTATACTGATGCATCAAAGTTTAACAGTGACTGTCCTGTTACTCGTTAATTATGGAAGCAGAATTTGTGTTGAAGCTGAGTGACATCACCAGGTGGCCAGGAAATTGTGGGCTACTGACTGGAATATTGCTGACACTGCAGTTCAGTAAAGATAGTTAAAACTCTCAACACAGTCACTCAGGGACACTCTGGTTGGACTCCTGCACACAACACACCAAAGACTGCTATTCAAGGACTGAGATCTCTTGCTAGCTAAAGATTCTATAAACTTTGGAAATCACCTGTAAGGTAGAGAGACTTAGTTAAACCATTTTAAGGCGTTTAGACTGTATACTTCCCATTTGTTTCCAATACTGTAACTTAAATTTGTATATGTTCTCTTTTTTTGTAACTGCAATTATTCAGTTATTTTAGTAAAGACTTTCGTTTTTCTAAAGAATTCTGCCTGCATGAGATTCCTTATATTGTATATGCCGACTGTTGAAGTTTTAGTACAAATCTGTGACAACTGTTTATGTTTAGAAAGGTCAACAAATAGCAACCAAAATGAAAGGGTCAGTGGGAACATCCAGGCAGATTTTGGGAGAATACCAGAGTCTCATATGGGTCTGCAGGGATTGTGAACTGGTCTATTGCATGTCCCAGGGTGAAGACCAAATCAGGTGCTGTGCTGCTACTGGAACAGAGCATAACACTTGGGCCTTACCTTGTGTGTAATAGCCATGAAAATGGTTCATATTTGGCCACAAGACTCGAGATTGGTATTGTGTCCTGATCCAAAGTATAGAGGATACTCTGGGACCTCATGGCAAGTGTTCAGTTGTAAATCCAGTAGAGCACTCTGGGCACACACAAGGAGAATGAGAAGCGACCTGCAGAAACTTGAAGAATGGTCAGGGGTTTGGCAGTTGAAATTCAATGCAAAGAAGTGCAAGATAATGCATATGGGGCACAAAAACCCTGGCACAATATATCAGTTGTGGGGTGAGGATATAGCATGCACCAAGCAGGAAAGGGATCTTGGGGTTGTCATCTCTGATGACCTCAAGGTAGGAAACAGTGTGACAAGGCAGCAGGTAAAGCAAATAGGATGCTGGGATGTATAGGCAGGGCATCACCAGCAGGAAAAGGAGGTCATAATTCCGCTATACAAGACACTAGTGAGGCCCCACCTGGAGTACAATGTACAGTTCTGGAGACCATACCTACGTAAGGACATAGACAGGGTAGAGAAAGGTTCAGAGGAGGGCAACAAAGATGGTGCACAGATTGCATCACAAGTCCTATGAAGACAGGTTGAAGGAACTGAACATGTACTCCCTGGAGGAGAGGAGGAGAGGATATGATAGAGACATACAAGTATCTTACAGGGAGGAACAGGGTGCAGGAAAACACTATTTTTAAGTGAAAAAGATGTTCCAGGACTAGAGGGCATGGGATGAAGTTGGAGGGAGGACGATTCAGAGGAAACATGAGAAAAGAATTTCTTCACAGAACGGTGGTGGACAAGTGGAACACCCTGCCAGAGGAAGTGGTGGGGCTGAAACAATCACAGGATTTAAGAATGCATGGGATAGACATAAAGGAATTCTGGAGGTCAGGGGTAAGGGGCAACAGACTTCTAGGAAAACAAACTAAACTTACAAGCTCAAATGGGCAGACTGGGTGGGCCATAGGCCCTTATCTGCCGACACTGTCTATGTATCTATGTATCTATGAGAATATCCCTGTTTTCCCCCTCCCTGTCACAGATTGCACTTAGGGGTGGGCACTGTGAGCTCAGTGATCTGACCCTCACAAGTGGGGTTGTGACAGTAGGCAGTGCAATGGCAGGGGCTGAGAGAAGTAGAAGTTTGGGATCAAGGCCATCAGGGCTACCACATATGTAAGGATTTAATGCAAGCAAGTACTTAAGGGAAGCAGAGACAGTGGAGAAGAGAAGGAAAAGAGAGAGATTTAAAGGAGGAGAAGGTAGAGAGAGGAAGAAAAGTGGAGGAGGAGGAGGAAGGGATGAGAGAGAGGGCACAGGCAGTAAGTATGACTTAAAGGAAGAGGCAACAATAGAAGGGTCAGGGATGAGGGAGTCATCAAACCTGAGAATGAAAGAGATTGGGTTGGAGTGGAAAACAGGGATTGGATAACATTCCAGAACTTAGAGGGATGACTAATGCTGTTCTGAAGTATGGATGCAAAATACTCAGACTTTGCAAATCTTTTTTTTTTATTTTTAATTGGAACAAAGGTTTCATACAATCATCAAACAGCAAGAATAATAAATAATTCTGAAATATTCAAAACTTTTAACATCAATATAAGACATAATTTCTGGATTCTGTTATTCAACCATTAAGAGCCTATTTATCAGTGACTCTAAGGGTCTATGTCTGAGAAATGGGATTCCATATACCTTAAGGATCTGTACCTCTGGGTCAAGAAATGTTATATGTCATAGCTATCTTCAGAAAGGGATCCCAAATAGCATGAAACGTTTCTGCTTTATCTTTCATAAAATAGTGAATTTGCTCTAGGCTATATAAACCCACCATTAGTTAAACAGGTTCTTATAGAAGGCAAACTACGGTCTTTCCAGACCATTAAAATGCATTTCTTAGCTAATGAGAATAGTTTACAATGGAAATCTGAAGCGGTATATTGATTTAATTTATGGCCTAGAAGAACAAAGGAAGGATCCTTTTTTGGTCTGATACCGGTCTCTTGCTCTAAAACCTTGAAAATAAAATTCCAGAACTTTATTTTTTTATAAGTTAAAAACATGTGTATAAGGGATCCCAGGTTACTCAGACATCTTGAACATTTTTCATCCAAATTAGGATTAAATGTATGCAATCTAGTAGGTCAGTAAATCCTATGAAGAATGTTAAATGAATCTGCTGAAGTTACTTGAGTGAAAGTGAAAGTGAGGGTATAAGGTGATTTTTATCCCAGTCATCCTGAATTATTTTTATTCCCAGATGTAGTTCCCACTTGGTTTTCAAACTAGCCAGATTAAATGATGAGAAATGGAGCAACAATTTGTAAACAACTAATAAGGGTTTAAGGTTGGGGCCTTGAGTTAACAAAATATTCTCAGTAGAAAGTAGATATGAAAAGCCAGACTTTGTGATATAGTATGAATTGCAAATATCTAAAAAAAAATGATGGCTTGGGATATTATATTTATTCTGGATTTGGTTAAAAGATAACAAATGTTTGCCCTCGTAAAGGGTCTTGTATAATTTTAATTCCCTGTTATTCCCAAAGTCAAGTGGCTGGGTCTGAAATTGATGGGTAAAATCCAAAATTACAGTAAATGGGAGTAAAGTATGAGAGAGGTTCCTTCCATCCAATAATCTTATGTATTTGTTTCCAACAATGCCAGGTGGTATGAGATGCTAATAATCTGGTTCATAGGGGTTTTAATTTGGTTTAATATTGTGCGTATAAAATACTTTTTGGGTTGTGATACTTATGAAAGTGTTGTTCAGTTGTGTAGGCTGCTAGTTGGATCACCAGTGAATCAATGTATAATTTGAGATATTTGTGCGGCCAGATAATATTTTTTAAAGTTGGGAAGAGCTAGGCTGTCCTATGTTTTTGGTAGCATGAGTTTTCATAAGTTCAAACTGAGTTTCTTATCCTTCAAAACAAATTGATTGATCAAGCAGCCTAAGTCTTTGAAAAATTTATTGGTGATAAGTGTTGGTTGGGCCAGAAATAGGAACAATAGATGAGGCAATATATTCATTTTGATGGCATTGCACCAACCAATCAAAGTGAGAGGGAGTTTCATCCATCTATCCAGGTCCTTCCAAACATTGTATATCAGTGGTGAAAGTTTGATTCATATGGTTGTGTTATTTGTTTAGGTATTGCCACCTTAGATATTTTATTTTATCTGTCAATATATCCTGATATTGCGAAAAATCTGAGCATTAGGTGTAGGGTTTAAGTATACAGCTTCTGTTTTGTCATGTTTATCTTGTATCCTGATGCTTCCCCAAATTCAGTGATTAGTGATAAGCATATTGGTAAAGAGTTTTCTGATCTGTTAGATATAGCAGAGTATCATCTGCATATAGGCTGATATTATGCTCATATGTACTAACCTTAATACACTGTATTGCATTGTTCTTTTGAATTGCTACTGCTAAGGGTTCAATCCATAAGCAAATAACAATGGGGGCAGGGAGCATTCCTGTCTTGTTCCTCTGGAGAGTCAATCAATCAATCAATAAGCTTTATTTTACCAGGTGAAACATCATTGAGAGACATTCTGATTTGCAAGGTGGACCTGAGCAAACCATTAAATTCAAGGAATAACAGACAGTGAATTAAAATTTGTACAAAGCAGGTAGTGAAGCTAAAAAAGACTGGTAGAGGCAGGGAACACTGATACATAATATGCAAACAAAATACAAAATATATACATATAGTAGTTCACTCAGTTCAAGCAAAAATGTGTACAAAAATGAGAAGCTTACTAATACACAGTATCTGAGGCTAACTAAGACCAGATATACACACATTACTTGTATATACTAATATATATCTATATATACATAGAGCACACATTCCATACATGCAATGTGTATAAATCGGAGGCTAACATGGGAAAAAACAGAAGGCAGACCAGTTCTAGGAATAAAGGAGGTCACAGAGCAGAGAAGGTAGGCAGAGGGTTTTCAGGGAAAGCATTTACAGGATTCATTATGGGCACATGCTAATAGAGTTTTATGGGTGGGTGGAGTAAGGGGTACCAGTTATAAATCATAAAGCTCGATGGCAAAGCGTGTCGAGCTTAGCTAGAGCAGTGCTGGGGCCCTGACCATATAGGAAGTCAACGTAGTCTAACAGAGGCAAGATGGTGGACTGGACTGGACCAGCCTTTTTTTGGCTTCCTGTGTTAGTAAACACCTGATACAGAAGAATAGACCAAGCCTTTGTTTTAGTTTTTTTGATAGTTCTTCAATATGGTCATGGAAGGACAGCTTACAGTCAACCCAGAACTCCAGGTATTTGAACTTGGCCACAAATTTCAGCGGCTCCCCTAGAGAGTGTAATCTGCATTGCAGGGCAGGGGTTTGGAAGCTGGGGTTGCAGTGAAAAAAGCATGGCCTTTTTTTTTTTGCATTAAGCAGGAGTTTCAGATGGAGAATGTTCTTCTGCAGGATATTAAATTCCAGTTGCAGATCCTTGCGGGCCAAATCCAGGGGTGGGTCTATCTATATAAAGAACAGTGCCAACAGCAAAGAGGTGGATGTCACAAACGCAATCAGCAGGTCAGGCCCTCTGCTTCCACAGTGTCAACCTCAGAGTGCAATAGTGTGAACAGGTAACTGATAGGGTAACCCTCCTGTCTGCTTTTGGGTCCAAATCACCTTTAGTCTCAAGCTCTGGGGGATTAAAACATGAACCTTATGCTAGTGTACCCAAATGTACAGGCTCAGATAATATTCTCTTCAGGGGATGCAATATATATTTCACCTAAGGGCACCTAATCAGGTATCCAAAATGAGCCCTTAAAACTCTATAAGAGACCTAAGCTTAGTAACACCATCAAGCCCCTGAACACTTGTCAGACTTAAAAATACAGGCACTCTACAAGCAAAAATGATGGAGGAGAACCTGGCAGAATCTTAAGAAAATGTACTTTACTAAAAGATGATAAAAATTTGAAAAATGTAAACACAGAACAATATATCAAAGATCTCACAATCAGATAAAAGAACAAAGGAAAAGTACAAAACAAAACTCCTACCACCATACATTTAGACCTTTGCTGTCTAAGGAATTACCTCTGGAAAGTGCTTAAGTTAGATCAGAGAACTCTGAGTCCCAAAATAATATGACATATTCCCCACTTACAAGGATACATTTCAACCCCATCTCCCCACCCCATGGTGAGTCATTTAGCTCCTCCTTTTTAAATTAAAAATTCCAAACATGATTTTCTTGCAGGAGGTATGTTAAACAATGTCACATCAGAAGGAAAAGCACTTCCTAAATATGACTCCTTAATTAAACATGTTCTCTTTGATCTTGTGTGGTTCCTGTTCCCAAGGAAGATCAAAAGGTTTTACAGCTCTTAACACCATATTGGTATCAATGGCCTGTTCCTCTTAAAACATCACAAAAGTTTATTAGGCTCATCCTCCAGCAGACTCATAAACTTACATTTGGTTTTCAACTTCAAAGCAGTAACAGGCCATAAAGATAATAAAATGCCCTCTGGAAGGAAGGTAATTAATTAACTAGTTCCTGATCAGTTTACATATCCTGTAGCTTCCTGGAACCTGGGAGGGCACCCATGGAAGCACTGGCTGTCTTATGAGACAATCACATACTATATTTTATATTACAAATATCATATAAGAATCATAACCAGCTGGCCAAGCGTCACAGTGGATATTTGCTGATGAGATACGGAGTTGATGTTGTTGATATAAAATGCAAATAAGAGGTCCTAAAATAGACCCTGAGGTACACCTCTGAGGAAAGGTTTCAGAGGTGAGAGTTCCCACTGGCTTTGACCTGCTGGTGGTGCCCCATTAAATAACTGGTAAACCAATTCATAGAAGAGGGTCAAGGCCAAAGTTTATGAAGAATATGCAATAGCAGGTCATAATTCACAGTATCAAAGGCCTTGCTAAGGTCAAGGAATAAGGCACAAACATGATGTTTAGCATCCAGGGCTTTAAGCCAAATATTAGACACCTTAGCAAGGGCCGACACTGTACTGTGACACTGTCATAAACCTGATTGGGCAGGGCTGAGCAGATTGTGTGCCTTCAAATAATTTCCAAGTTGACAGTTTGCTTGTTTTTCTAGCATTTGGCTAGAATAGGGAGAAGCGATATAGGCCTATAGTTGTTAGGATCACTCGGGTTACCTAACTGAACAGTGGAATGACATGGGTGGTTTTCCAAACCGATGGAATAATGCCCGTCATGATGGACAGATTGAAAAGGTGGGAGATGGGAGCAGACAAGACGTGATACCCTAATTTTAGAAAGTATGGATCAATAAGGTAGGCACTTGCACTTTTATTTGTCAAGAACAAGGAGGAGGTCTTTCACTTCTTTACAGAGATAGGACGGAAGAAGAAGAAATGCATCATGGACAGTAGAAGCACCATCAATGCTGGAGGTATCCTGGACACAGAGTTGCTCTTGAAGGTTATTGGCAGGGTAAGAATCGAACACAACACCAGTGGTGGCAAAATGGTTATTGAGTGGATCTAGGATGGAGTGCTTATCAGTTATATAGTTGAAGGAGGCAGCATTGCACAGTGGATTAAGGCTCCAAGCTGCAGATCTGGAGACCTGGGTTTGAATCCACAGTCACCTTGGTGAATGCTGTGTGATCCTGAGCAAGCCACTTAACTTCCTGGTGCTCCCAGGTCACATCTGGAAACAAACTCTGGTTTAGTGTGCTACTCCTGGTTAAACAATGTTCTCTTAATATGTGAGCTACCCATGGAAATCCTTTAAAACCTTCCAAACATTTGCAGGGCAGTTAGGGAGAGGATAGTTTGGTTTGGTGGTATCCATCTTTTTTGGCCCTGATTAACTCAGTGCACAGATTCCTTGCCATTCTAAAGGCTGCACAGTCAGAGGGAGTTTTGGATTTCTGTGCCTTTTTCCAGAAGGCATCTCTATGGAGTAGCATGGCTTTAAGGCTGGCAGAAAACCAGGGGCATGACTTTTTGCTAGTGTGGATTTTGGCAAGGGGCACATGTCGATTTATGGTTCCAAGAACAATGTCCTGAAACCACTCAAGAGCCTCACTTATGGAGAAGGCTAAGTAGAAATCCTGCCAATGAGCATTTTGAAAGTCAACAAGAAAAGCGAGTTGATCAAGGTTACAGAGTTTTCTTTTGAAAATGTATCTTGAGGTCGAGCCAACTTTGGGAATGGCCCTCATGCAGGCTATTGCACAGTGATCACTTATGTCATCGAAAAAAGTTCCTGAATGAGAAATGAGGTGAGATTTGTTTACTAAGATTAGATCGAGTAGTGCACTATGTTCTGGGTTTTTGTTATTGAGATGGGTGGTTTTTGTAATAAGTTGGGTAAGGCAGAATGAGTCACAGAGGTCTTTTAATGGTTTGGAGCATGGGGAGCACCAATCAAGATTAAAGTCACCCAAAATAAAGACCTCCACAAACAATTTGTCCAGGGTATATATGTAGGTTCCAGTAACTTAAACCCAGCTGAGTGGGGTTTGTAGCAGCCAATGGTAGTGAGACAAGGAGGAAGGAAGTGAGATCTTTAGTTTCAGGCTCTCAAACTCCTTCGGTAAGGTAGTAGCATCGAATAGGATGGCAGTGAGGTTGTCATGAACATATATAGTGACCCCATCACCTCTAGACTGCCTGTCCAATCTAAAGACTTTGTAGGAAGGGATATTGATGTCAGGGTCGTGGGTAGAGGGTCCAAGCCAGGTTTCTGTGACCACCAGTATGTCAGGCTTAGAATGGCAGATCCAGGTTTGTATAGAGTCAAATTTCCTTAATAAGCTACAGGTGTTTAGATGGAGTAGGCTTATACCCTTAAGCTGGGCTAGCTCCGATGGTGCTGAGATAGTGGAAGGTGGCCTGGAGTTCAAATCAACATTGCCTGAGCAAAGTAGGAGTAGCAGCAGGCTCTTCTTGAGAGCATTTAACAGCCTGAGAAGCCATGAACGTACATTTTTTTTGATGGTGTAAGGAGGGTACAGGTCAGTAGTCCATGCAGTAATTGAGAAGAGCATGCAAGAGCACCCTGACCAAGAGGGAGAAAGGTTTAAATACCGGTAGGTAGGACATATACAGAGGAGCATGAGTTCTAGCATATATAAGGGTCGAGCTATAAGAGGAACAAGGCTGTGTAATTAAATAGTCATTTGAAGGCAAGATTAGTGTTGTAGGAGGCACTGCCAGCCATCTGTGCGCCTGTCTGAGTGTGCCTGTCATTAGGGTGGCAAATTACAGAATTTGACACCCCCTCCCCAAGGTTCGCCCCCCCCGGAATTGGAATATTTAGTTAGGAGGGGCATGGGGGGTTGCAGGGGGCAGAGCCCCCCTCATGTAATACAATCAGTGATTTTAAATCCTGATGCCCTAATGACAGGCACACTCTAATAGGCATGTTCTGAGGGTGGAACCTATAGAAGGAGTGCAAGGTTCTAGCAGCCAAATAGGTGCAGCTATGTGAGGCAACTTGGGGCCAGGGCTAAGGTAGGGGAGCAGGCCCAGGAGGCAACATATAGATAACAAAAGTGACCTCATTGTATTGGAGCAGGGCACCCAGAACAGATATGCCAAAATTCTTATGGGGTCCTACAGCCAGGCAGTGAAAGGTAGAATGCCCCTTTAAATTCAGTAGTAGGTGGAGTCAACCAATCATTGGAGACTATCACTGGAGGGAAGGGATACAAGTTTCTTTAAAGAGTGTCGGGGGTGGGGGATGGTTGGCATGAGAAAATTCGGTTAAGCTTTTTGAAAATGCAGAGCAGAGCCCCGCTCAGCAGAGAAGAGCTTGAAAGAAAAAAGAAAACCTTCAACCAATCAGAAGCAAGTCCAGGGCTCAGGCAACCAATGGCGGGCCAGGACTGGAGGGCTTCTTCCAATCAGGTGCTTCTAGTTCTCCCGGACGGTCTGTGGAACGTACCTGGGTTCAGTGTAGCTGGGCTAGCAGGCAGGAATGGAGCCTTGGATGACAGGCTTCCCAGCCATGGCCGTGGGCTTGAAGTGGAGGAGCACTCTGTCAGAAGCTGACCTGCCGAGAAGGACAAGGGCAGAAATTAGTAAGGTTGGTGGCAGGCAAAGTGAAGGCTAAATCAGGGTGGGGGCACAAAACAAAGGAGGAGTCAGTAGTTAGGGGAATCAATGAGGAGCTAAAGTGGGTCTGCAGCAACAAAAGAAGAATGGCAGGATAATTGCTTGCCTGGCGCCACTCATCATTGGCCAAAAATAGCATGCTGCAAGGGGCAGAAGAAGAAAAGTGGCACAGCGGAACGATAAACAGATTAGACAGGTTCAGGAATTAGCATAGGGCAAGGAATATGACTGAAAAAGGGTGGAAGGGCTCCAGCTGCAGCCGATCAGAGTACAGCACAGAGGAGCACAGCAAGAGGTGAAGAGTGAGAGAGAGGAGAAATATTTCGTAGAATAGGAAAGCAGTAGTGGGGGAAAGAGGGCAAGCACAGCAATGCAATAAATAACACAGTAGTTTAAAATGAAATTACAAAAGAATCCCCAAGCAATCACAACATTACAGCGCCCACTAGTTTAAAAATTCAGTTAAGCTTTTTGAAAAGTAGGGGTGAGCCTCGCTCAGCAGAGAAGAGCTTGAAACAAAAAAGAAAAACCTTTGACCAATCAGAAGCAAGTCCAGGGCTCAGGCAACCAATGGCAGGCCAAGACTAGAGGTGCTTCTTCCAATCGGGTGCTTCTAGCTCTCCCAGATGGTCTGTGGAGCATACCTGGGTTCGACACAGCTGGGCGGGTGGGAACAGAGCCTCGGCAAGCAGGCTTCCCAGCTACGGCTGTGAGCCTGAAGTGGAGGAGGGCCCTGTCGTGGGCTGACCTGCAGAGAAGGACAAGGGCAGAAATTAGTAAGGTTGGCGGCAGGTGGAGCAAAGGCAAAATCGTGGGTGGGGGCACAAAACATAGGAGAGCCAGTAGTGAGGGGATCGAGGCGCTAAAGTGGGTCTGCAGCAACAAAAGAAGAATGGCAGGGATAATCGCTTGCCTGGCACCACTTGTCCTCAGTCAGAAATAGCACACTGCAGGGGAGAGGGCAGCAGAAGAAAAGTAACAGAGCGCAAAGATAAAGAAATTAGGCAGGTTCAGGAATTAGCTTGAGGTAAGGAAGTCCGGAAAGATAACGATATTAGGCAGGTTTGGGAGTTAGCTTGAGGCAAGGAATATGACTGAAGAAGGATAGAAGGGCTCCAGCTGCAGCCGATCAGAGTACAGCACAGAGGAGCAGAGTAAGAGGTAAAGAGAGAGAGAGGAGCAATATACCATAGAATAGGAAAGCGGTAGCAAGGGAAGGAAGGCAAGCACAGCAATGCAATAAATAACACAGCAGTTTAAAATTAAATTACAAAAGAGAGTGGAATAGCATTTGAGATATTTCAGTTGGTTAAATGGGGAATGGTACAGCATCTTTATCCATCTAGTGAAGGTATTTCCAAATCCAAGTTATTTAAAGTTTCAGAAAGGAAGTCCCATTCAGCCCAATCAAAGGCCTTCTTGGCATCCAAAGTAAATATTAAACTGAGGAGGGGGGAAGGGCTGAGTCTAATAGCAGGGAGGAGGCACCTTCCGGGGGAGACCAGAAGGCCTCGCCCCCCCAGAGAGGAAGAAGAATGAGGGAAAGTTACCAAGACAAAAGGGGGAGAGACAGGAAGAGGAGGGGCAGGACAACAGGTAGACTGTAGTATCCTCGAATGCAAGGAGCTTAGCAAATAAGGTGGCAGAGTTCCAGACAATGATGGCAGAGGGGGAGGTAGATATTGTAGCTATCTCAGAGACCTGGGACACCCAATACCATGACTGGGATCTCACGATCCCTGGATACAAGGTGTTCCGCAGAGACCGGGAGGGGGGAAGGGTGGCTATTTATGTCAGGGAGGGGATACTGTGTACCAGGGAGGAAGGGGATGAAGTGAGGCCAAAAGCCATATGGGTATTGCTCCAAAGCCCTAAATGTAAGAAGCTCAGGATGGGGGTGTCGTACAGGCCACCCTCACAGAGCAAGGAGGTGGATAGGGAGCTGGGGGAGCAAATCGGAAAGGTCAGTGGCAAAGGGAATACAGTTATAGTGAGAGACTTCCAGCCTACCTGGGGTTGACTGGCATGTGGAGACTTCAGCCTACCTGTGGTTGACTGGCAGACAGTAACTACAGTACATGCCAGGGAACAGGTGCTGCTGGAGGCTATCCAAGACAGCTACCTAGTGCAAGGGGTGATAGATCCTACTAGGGAGGGGAACATACTGGACTTGGTGCTAACAAATGGGGACCAAGTCCGGGATGTGGAAGTGCAGGATACTCTAGCAGGAAACAACCACCGCTCAGTGTGGTTCCTCCTCAACACAGGTAGGGAGTCGGCTAAGACCAGAACAGCAATTCCCCAATTATGGAAAGCAGCAATTTTCACCCCAGTACATAAAAGTGGAGACAAGTCTCAGTGAACCAACCACCACCCAATATCCATGCTCCCGCCCCTTTCTAAGGCCCTGTAATGTATCGTAACTGACCAGCTTACTGAATAGCTTACCAAATATAACATACAATGCACCAAACAGCATGGTTTTTGTCCTTTAGCACCACCACCGCCCTCCTAGAGTATCTACGGATTACATACACAAAGCCCTAGACCATGGCCACATTGTAGGGTCAATCTGTATTGACCTTACAAAGCTTTCGATACCATTAATCACTCACTTCTGGAACAATCTCTCTCACACTCAGTCTCTTGAAAGAAGTCTCAAACTGGTTCCAGTAGCTACTGTAGTAGAAATTTCTGAGTTCATACTGGTATATGCTGTTACAGGGTTACAGAATGTCACTGAGGTTACTTGAGGTACATTTGTAAAAGCAGAAAGCAAGATAAAACTGGATAGAACTGGTTGTGTCTTGTACCAGCCTGAATAACAGGCTCGGACAAAGTATAAAATAACAACATGCTTGGGCAAAATATAAGATAACAGCACGTTGAGGCATTGAAGGCAAGCTGTACATTGCTATATGGTGTGAGTGAAACTCATTTTTCACTCAGGTCAGATGACCCAGGCATATGTATCAAGAAGTATTGGGAAAGAAATGAAATAAGCAGTGGAAAAGTACCCCATACATTGGTATCAACTTGTTTTTCTCTTACATTGGCATCGTCAGGCATCAAAACCATATTAGGAAGCTGCTGACAGCAGTTCTTGGTATTGAGATAGCAGTTTTTTGGAATAAGACACTCCTTTCAGTAGAAATTAACAACGCCTTGATAATAAGTGTATATAAGTGATTGACTAATAAAGCTTGGAGAGCCGTGCATGATTTTTGAAAGCAGACTCCCATATGCATATGTAATAAACCGTTCTTTCTACTATGCAGTGGTCCTGAGTCTGATTTTTAAAGTAAAGTGTAAGAAGGATATATTTTTTTTCTACGACACTACTTCATAGAGAGAACACAAAAAGTTAAAATTAATGACACCCTCTCTCCTGCAGCCTTCCCGTATGCTTAGGGGTACACCAAGGATCGATCCTTGGACCGTTATTATTTAGTCTTTTCCTCAATAGTCATCCCAAATCCTGTAGCAGTTAAGTTATTCCTCTATGCAGATGATGCTGTCCTTTTCACTAGCAGTGCTGATCCGCTCCCTCTTACCAACGAGCTCCAGGCCAACTTCACATTGGTTGAAACCTAGTTTGAACAGCACAAACTGCTGATGAACTATAAAAAAACAAGGTGAAGCTTTTCGCTAACCCCCATAATAAACATAAATCTAGCTCCCTGTCCATCCAAAATGATCACAACCTCCCTCTCAAACAATTAACAGAATTTAAGTACCTAGGGATCGTGCTGGACTGCCCCCTCTCTTACTCCCTCCATGCGAACCGGGTCTCCAGGGTAGTAAATGCTAGAATTGGCACCGGCACTGCCTGACCCCTGAGGCTCTGTAGCTAGCTGCCACCAGTTATATCCTTCCCACAATAGATTATGGCCTAGTTATTTATGGGACCGCTACATACACGACCCTGAAAAGAATCTTAACCGCACTTAATAAGACCTGTAGGCTTGTAACGGGCGACGACAAAAACATTTATACTTGCGAGATCTACAAGCTTACCAACTAGCTCAACCTCAAAGGGCAAGTCACCTACCAAACCTATTTGCTGGCCAAGAAAATCACCCTCCACTTCATCCGCCCAGCCTCTTTCCATGTACGTACACTGACTCACAACCCCCAATGTACATGTAGTGCATTCAAAAGCACATACCTTACCCCTTTCTGTCAGACTTCTCAGGCACAGTGAACCTTTAGCTCTCAGGCTCTGACCTATTTAAATGACCTCCCTCAAGACATCTCCAATGAATCAAAACTAGGCCCCTTTAAGTTTAAGCTCTGGCAGCACCTCATCTCCTTTGCTAGTTGCAATTGTCCTCCCTAACTTACTTGGCAACCACTCTCTCTTTCTCCCTTCTACCTCTCTGCCTATTATCCTCTATCCCTATTTAGTTTCACTACCTAACACCTCTTCATGTTCCCTCCTCTCCGTCAGTTAGTCTCTCCCCTTGTCACCCAGTCCCTTGTCTACCCCTCCCCCGTTTCATCTTCCACCTCTGTCTCACTACCGTTTGTCTCGCCCTCTATCCAACATAGGTCATCTACCCTCCCTCCCTTCCCTCACCTGCTCTAATCATCAGGTCAGTTCCCTTCAATGCCAGACCCAGTCTGCTAAACTGTAACCATTATTGCACCAACTGACAAAGTCTCTCAATGACTGCTTATGATTGTTGGAGTGCTTGTTGTGACAAACGCACTCCATGAGTCAGGCACTCTGCTTCCACAATGCCAACCTTAGAGTGCAATAGTGTGAACAGGTAACAGACAGAGTAATCGCTCCTGTCTGCTGTGGGTCCAAATCACATTTAGCCTTGAGTTCCGGGGGGGATTCAAACTGTGAAACTTATGCTAGCATACCTAATGTACAGGCTCAGATATGTACCCTCTTTGGGACTGCAGTACAGGGTTTTAAATAATTGATTAGCAGTTTTTTTCTTGGGACTATACTAACTGTACAGAAAGTATTTATATAGATTTTCTAGAAGTGCTGTGTTTGTTAAACACAGTGAGGCAAGAGCTATGCATTTTCACAAAGATTTAGCACTTTTATGAGCAATCCGCTAATCAATTTTTACAAGTTAAATAAATCCCTGCAGTACAATCTTTTGCCAGGGCACTCAACCAGGTATCAAAATGAACCCATTTTAACTCTATAAGAGACCTTAGGTATATTCTTACCTTTTCCAAGCTTAGTAACACCTTCAAGCCTTTTAACAGCTGCCAGACTTAACCCCATATACATCACGTGCAAAAAGAAACTGAGAAGACACACAGGCAGTACAGATATTTCAAAGAAATGGTTATTTACTAAAATATGATAAAAACATGTCAAATTAAACACATAACAATATGGTATACAGCTTAGAATCTTATAAAACAAAAAGGAAGTTTCAGAACAACACTCTTACCACAAAGACTTAATTGCTTTCTAACTATTACCTTTCTAAGTGCTCTCCCAGTCAGAGTCTAGAATCATATGTCACAAACCCATATACAGTGTTTCATTTTAAACTCTGTCTTTCCACACCGTCTTTTGGTGAGTTAGCTAGCTCCTCCCCAGCTTTAATTTTCTGACGTAAGTGTCTCTGAAGATGTGAGTCATTGCTTTGAGAAAATCTATAGCTAGCTATTTCCCAGATATGACAGTCTTTAATTAAACATTTCTCTTTGAACTTAACCCCACACTCATGTCCTTTATTCTAAGATATGTGGGAAAACCATTAAGAGTCGGCCCAGTGATGACTTCTTCCTGCTCGTCATAAAAGTCATATATGTGACACACTTCAAAGGCAGCACAGGTTATATGAGGGCCATAAACTGTCTCTCTAGAAGGATGTCTTAATTAATGGTTCTCCTGGTCTGTTTTACAACATTCTGTGGTTTCAGCTACTGACCTTGGAAGATAAAGGCCAAATCTCTCACATACTGACATTTCATACACAGACCATTTATTTATAATATAATTATCATGCAGGTAACCAGAAGCAGGAGCAGGGCATCACACTTGTAGCTTCATTTAAAATGTTATGCTTTGTAACTATGAACTTAACTGTAACTGTCTTATACATATGTAACTTCTGGCCATGCTTGGTTTGATATTATCTTTGCTGACACAGAACCTTTGTAAAAGAACCTCTGGTACAAAGGTGCTAATCCTAGAATCTATAAATAAATAAGAGTGTTGGATTTCAGGAAGGCAGATTTTGTCAGAATGGACAGCATCCTAGAAGGGTATTTATCTGAAAATAACCCAGGGATGGATAATGAACAGAAGTGGGCAATCATTAGGAAGGGGCTAAATGAGACCACACATGTGTGTGTGTGCCAAATCTTAGAGTAAGCAGTCTAGGTCAAAAACCTATCTGGCTCAGCAAGGAGGTGGAGGGAAGGTGAGGGGGAAAAGACTGGCCTTCATTAAGTTCAAAAAACCTGGGCATGAGGAGGATAGAGAAGTGTTCACAGAGGCATCTAGGGAGGTGACCAGGTCATTCAGGGCAGCCAAGGCAGCAAAGGAGCTGAAGTTGGCTCAGGGGATAAGAGAAGGGGAAAAGGGGTTCTTTAAATACATAAGGGAGAAGAGGAGTTGTAAGGATGACATTGTTAGACTCAAGAGAGAGAGGGAGGATGGGTGGAACAAGGGAAGATCAGGCAGAGGCACTCAATGAGTATTTCTGCTCAGCGTTCACAAAAAAAAAGGATGGCCCAATACCGCAGGGGAGAGTGGGGCAAGGGTGGGGGGTAGTAGAGATAACAGATGGGGTCATCCAAGAAGATAGAGTTCTGAAGGGCCTTAAAGCCTTGTGGGTGGACAAGGCATCAGGACTGGACGGTGTAAACCCAAGGGTACTGAAGGAACTGGCAGAGGTAGTGGCAGACCCTTTGATGGACCTGTTCAAGACCTCCTTGGAGATGGGGAATGTACCCAGAGACTGGAGGATGACTCACATGGTGCCCCTTCACAAGAGTGAACCCAAGGACCAACTGGGTAACTACACACTGGTGAGCTTGACTTCCATAGTGGGGAAGCTGATGGTGACCATTCTGAAGAAGTTGATAGTTTTTCTCAATAGCAATGGTCTGCAGGATGAGAGACAGTATGAGTTTGTCATGGAAAGATCTTGCCAAACTAACCTGATTGACTTCTTTGACTGGGTCACTAGGGTGGTTGATGAAGGCCACGCTGTGGATGTCCCATATCTGGACATCAGTAAGGCTTTTGACTCTGTGCCACACAGGAGATTAATGAGCAAGCTGAGGGACATGGGGGCAGGGGAAAAACTGGTGGTATGGGTGGAGAGCTGGAAGCAGGGCAGACAATGGAGGGTAGTTGTAAGGGAGGAGACATCCAAGCCAAGGCCAGTAACAAGTGGGATACCACAGGGTTCAGTGCCGGGCCCTGTTTTATTCAATGTCTTCATTGGAGACATTGCAGAGGGGGTCAAGAGTAAGATCAGCCTGTTTGCGGATAACAGTAAAATTTGTGTAAAAGTGGACAGTGAGGAAGAGAGGATCTAGTTAAACTCAGACACTGGTCTAGGGACTGGTAGTTGGGGTTTAACACTAAGAAATGCAAGGTCATGCACCTTGGAGCCAGAAATCCCAGGAACAGCTACTAGCTGGGGGGGTGCAGGCAACAGCTTCAGAGGAGGAAAGGGACCTGGGGGTAATAGTCACAGGGAACATGAAGGTATCAGCACAGTGTAGGAGGGTGGCAGCAAGTGCAAATAGGATGCTGGGCTGCATTGCCAGACCGATCACCTCTCAAAAAGGGCAGGTCATCCTGCCATTGTATAGATCACTGGTGAGGCCACACTTGGAGTACTGTATACAGTACTGGTGCTCACACCTCAAAAAGGATGTAAGATTACTGGAGGAGGTGCAGCGTAGGGCAACAAAAATGATCATGGGACTAGAGGAGTTGTTGTACAAGGAAAAGTTGAAGAAGCTCAACATGTACTCACAGGAAGACAGAAGGTAAGAGGGGACATGATAGAGACCTTTAAGTCCTTGAAAGGTATAAACAAAGTTAGTGAGGGAGGATTGTTCTGCTTAAAGGGGGGAAGGGTCACGGGGCACAGTTTGTAGTTGGAAGTGGAAGGTTTAGGAGGGAGATGAGGAGGCACTACCACAGAGAGAGTGGTGGCAGGTTGGAAATGCACTGCCAGAGGAGTTAGTCATTCAAAAGACAGTGGATAGCTTTAAGCAGGGTTGGGATAGAGTCAAGGGCAGGTTTAGTACAGACAAGAACACAAAGTGGGAAGGACCGGGAAATAGGAGGAAGGGAGGGGTTTGAATGGGGTGGGGCAGCTGTGGCGAAGCAAACCGACTGCACAATCAGGCAGACTTGATAGACCCTGTGGGCCTTTTCTGCCAACAATTTCGTATGTTCATATGTTCTTGATCTTTACAGGAGTCTATCAGATTGATAAGGCACCTTGTGTTAGCTCACAGTTTTCTATTTTTAATAAAGGTGCAATCAAACAGATGGTAGCAAGATACAGGAGCCAGGCAAACAGTAGTATAAAACGTGTAACAAAAAGGCAGAGATGAACTCAGGCTGCACTGGGACAAAAGACCCAAACGCTTGGGTGTCTGATTTAAAAACGCCATACTTTATTGATTAAAATGGTACTGCAACACCACAGAGCACCAAATGTTTAATTTTTAATAAAGTCATTTTGATTGGGCTGAATGAAACTGAGTATAACATTTTCTAGATGTGCCAATAATATTTTAGCCAGAATTTTCATGTCTATGTTTAAAGAGAAATTGGTCAGTATAATACTAACTCAGGGTTTTTATCTTTTTAGGAAAACTGCTATTTTGCTTGATAGAAGGAAGGACAAAGCTCCTGATCCAAGGAGCATAATTATATAGGTCCAACAAAGGATGCACTAATAGATCTACAAATTGCTTATAAAAACAATGGGGAGACCATTGATATCTGGGGTCCCTGGGGACAAGCTTTAATGGCATGTAGAATCTCCTCTGTAGATATAGGTGCATCTAATATTTTGTATCCTGCTGAGAAAGCGAGGTAATTTAATCTGTGAAAAAAAGTTCCTATAGTCTGTGGAAATTTGGTTCTTTCTGATGTATGTAAAGCTTTATAGAAATCTGCAAAAAGTGTATCTGCTTTGAGTCAATAATAAAATTATTGTTTCCATTTCTCATACCAAAATCCTATGAGCTTCTTTTTCTTTCTGCAGTTGAAATGCCATGAGTTTGTTGGGTTTGTCCCTAAAACGTTACATTTTGCCCTTACCTGTATTATATTTTTCTCCACCTCTAAAGAGGAGATTCCTGTTGCATGCATCCTTTGTGGCCAGTAGGGCCTGGAAGATCTGGGGATCCTGATTAGACGTATTAATTTTTCTAATCTGTTAAATTCATTTTCTGCATTTTCAAGTTTTTGTTTTGTTACCTTTTTGATAAATGAGGCATGCCTTATCACCACTCAATTACAGTGACAGAGAAAAGGGCCACCTACAGGAACTACAAATCATCGAAGGAAGAAAAGGATAAGGAAGCATATACAGTATACAGTATTTGTAACTTGAATGTTTAATTGTCTCATTCCTATGTACCCCTTCCTTCCAGGTCGCACTGGGAGACAAGCCACTTGTTGCTCAGTGTGCCTTCCTTTTGAAACATTTCAATAAATAAATAAATAAAATACAGAGAAACAGAGGGAGGCAAGTAAGGTGATAAAGGAGGCTAAAGCCCAGATTGAGGTGAAAATTACAGAAGGGCACAGCGAGACTACAAAATCTTCTTTAGGCACATAAGGAAAAAAGGAAAACTAAGGGGTGTATAGTTAGACTAGCAGTGGAGGAAAGGAACCTAGTAGAGGAGGATGGAGAAAAGGCAGAAGTCCTAAATAGGTACTTCTACTCGGTGTTTACAAAGAGGAAGAGGACGATGGACCAGAGTCAGTTAATAACTGCAGCAATGGATTAGCAGTCAATACAAGTCCCTTCATTACAGATCAAGTATTAGAGGCACTAAACAGATTAAAGGTGGATAATGCCATGGTACCAGATACTATACACCCCAGAATCCTGAAAGAACTGGGAAGGGAAGTGGCGGGGTATACCATCAAAACAACAAAATTTCAGTGGCAAAACCCATCATGGTGACAATCTTGTCAGGTTTTGAGATTCTCGCTGTGATGGACTGCCAGCGAAATTTCACCACTTCAAAAATGAGTCCCCCTATTTCGAACAAACTCTGACTTGGAGTTTGTTATATAGAAATCGGGGAGGAGCGGGGGGGCACAGCCCCCTGCATGGGAGGTTTGCAAGGCGCAGCCCCCTATACAAAAACCACAAGGTCTGACAGGCAAAATTTCACCTGTCGACATTGGGGATGTCACCAAGCCGCATGTTGACAATGTCTGTGTCGATGCGGTTTGGTGGAACCAACTGGCAGCACCCCGGCAGCCCTATTTACTAAAACACTAAGAAGCAGAGAAGTTCCAGAGGACTGGAAGAGGGCATCAGTGATCCCACTTCACAAATCTGGGAGCAGGGAGGAGGCAGGAAACTACCGCCTAGTGAGTCTTGCGTCAGTTGTGGGAAAATTGATGGAAACCTTACTCAAGCAGAGAATATTAACATTCCTGGAATCCAGCGATCAGCAGGATTACAAACAACATGGGTTCACTGCAGGGAGGTCTTGCCAAACAGACCTTGTTGAGTTCTTTGACTGGGTTACTAAGGCGGTTGAAAATGGGGAAGCAGTTGATGTGGCCAACCTGGACTTTAGCAAGGCCTTTGACTCTGTACCACATAGATGGATAGTAAAGAAGCTGGACTGTGCAGGAATGGGACAGGAGGTGGCAAACTGGGTGAAAAATTGACTAAATGGTAGAGCACAATGAGTGCAGGCAAACGGCACATTATTAAAAGTGAGGGAGGTAACCAGCAGGGTGCCCCAGGGCTCAGTGTTGGGGCCCCTGCTATCCAATGTATTCATAGCCGATATTGTAAATGTGCTAGAGTAGAAGGTGTGTGTGTTTGCAGATGACATTAAGATTTGCAACAGTGTGGATTCCCCAGAGGGAGTAAAGAAAATGGAATCAGACATACAGAAACTGGAGCAGTGGTCCACAGCATGGTAGCCGGAACTCAACACCAAAAAGTGCAAAATCATGCACATAGGAAGAAGTAATCCAAAGAGGGAGTACTACTTGGGGGGAGACTAGCTGCAACCAGCCAGGAATGAGACCTGGGGATCATAATATCAGATGACCTGAAGGTGGGTAGACAGTGTGAGAAGGCGGCACTAAAGGCTAGTGGCATGCTGAGATGCATTGGGAGGGGAATCACGAGCAGAAGAAGGGAAGTGATATTGCCACTTTACAAGGCACTTGTCTGCCCCCACATGGAATACTGCATCCAGTTTTGGAAACCACACCCTAGAAAAGACATTGATAGGAAAGAGACAGTGCAGCGAAGGGTGACAGAAATGATACAGGGGTTACACCAGATGACATATGAGAATAAGCTGAGAGAATTAAACATGTACTCCCTGGAGCAGAGGAGGGAGAGGGGAGACATGATAGAGACCTTCAAGTATATCAAAGGTATAAATAAGGTGTAGATGCAGGAACTATTCCACATCAAGGAAGGCAGCAGAACAAGGAGCATGATCTGAGACTGAAAGGGGAAATTCAGGATCAACACTAGAAGTTCTTCTTCACTGAGTGGGTGGTGGATACCTGGAACAGCCTGCCTCTGGGTACAAGAGAGCTTGGGACAGACACATAATTCACCAGAAGGGCAAGTGGGGGGTAGAAAGTATTTACTTGGGCAGACTAGATGGACCTTGTGGTCCCCTTCTGCTGTCATCGTCTATGTTTCCTCTCACTATGACCTTAAAGGCCTCCCATCAAACATCAGGTGTAGTTTCAAAAGTATTATTTAATTGAAAATATTCTATTATAACCGATTATAGGGAAGTTGGAACTTTTTTGTCTTTTAAATGTGAATTGTCCATTAACCAGACCATGGACTTTGGAGAATTGGCAATGTTTATTGACATATCAACTGAAGCATGGTCAGAAAAATTAATATTATTATACTATATCATACAGTAACCATATTATCTGAGTCCACCTACAAGGAGGTAGAGAGAGACATCATGGCACATTTCAGCAAATGCCATGAAGGCTAAATGCTGCAGGTGACTTTCCCTGAAAACCTCACCTAAAAATACAGAGACCGCTAAATAGGTATGAACCAACATGTACAACTGAATCCAACAGAACAAGAAGCTGAAAAGAAAAATGTAAAAGACTATCTTTTGGTATTATGTTGGCAAAAAAAAGAGGCCAGATGATACACAACTGGAGCCAAACCCAAATCTGTTAAAATGCTTAAAATGGGGGGGGGAGGTGCAGAGCCAACAGCCTAGAGTGGTGGATGTGTTTCTATCAAGCTCCATATTCTCCACAACATATAACTTCATAAATATTGTTCTTTTTGCAATATCTTTTGGGAACCAAGTAAGAGACTTTATTAATTGAATGTAGAAGCATCTTTATATTGTTTTTCTGGGAAGAATGGGCCCGACCTAAACATATGCCAATGAGAAAGATTAGTAGGGCCCAGGGCCCTCTACTTTACCTACGCCACCTCAGCCTGTGAATAAATTTGCAGATCAAGAGGGAAGGGAGCTGTTTGAGCCACAGTGCTTGCACGCGTACCAAGGCTGCAGACTTACATTCCCCACTTACTGTATTCGCTTCTGCTGAAGTTGAAGTGGTTCTGGAAAACAAGACCTGAATTGCATCAAATATGAATTAATGTCCTTGACTTTTTACCTCTGCCTGGAGGTTTATCAGTAGTCTGGTCCATCAATTGGTCCTTCTTTCGGTTTTGTCTCTGCATGGCTAGCAGTAAACCACAGTGAAAAAATCTCGACTGGTGGGAGCAGCATTTTAATCTTCCATAAACGTTCCCCACAAGGTCGCACCATTTGCAATTCCATGCAGAGTGAGAGCAGGCAGAGTGTAATCTGTAGGCAAAGACTTAGCTTATTCTCCATTCATACCAAGTCCTTTTACATGAATACAACCTGTTACATTCCCAGGGGAACTGGCTGCTCACTCACAGCCATCCCCTCAGGAGGCCATCTTGAATGTCTTTGCATGTCTTATGGATTTGGTACAGGTGTTATGAAGGTGACGGTAGTTTGCCAAAGCTGCTGAGGAGCCAGTGATCTTAAAAGAACATGAGGCAAGGTCTCTAGTACTCTGTTTTCCTTAGGGGAGCATGATGATCCCATACACCATAAATCTGGATTGAAAGTATAGCAGGACAAAATTTCTGTTATTGGCTGTTGAGATTGGGGACCAATCAGTTGCCCCAGGTCAGCTGGGAGAGAGGTCAAGTCCAGTAACCTAAAGGACCTGAGATAAATAAATGTAGGGGTGATCTTAGGATGTTGTATCTTGCACACACAGTAAAGAGCAGCTGACACATTTGGGAAAACATTGGACAACACAATATTTAGACGCAATTCAGCTTGTATTTCATGCATCTTCTGATACTGCTTCTCCATTATTTATTACTGAAGAAATTTCCACAAGAGCAAGATCTTTATCCCTTAGATTTTCTCTGTCTCTGTAGCTTATTCGCTACTTGAAATTATAATGCTCTGCTGTGACATCACAGTCTGTTGCCATAGGAATAACTGTGATGTCAAAAGCAGCGTGTTATGACATCAGGTTGGGAAGAAGCAATAGGAGCTGATGAACTCTCAAGGAAAAATTATCCAGTTTTTTTATGCATATGACCTCAGTAATAAATAATGGGGATAAGAAATACTGAGGCTAATGAGAAATATAAGCTGCTTTGTATTCAAATATTATGCTCTTCAAAGTTCTTTTGGAAGTGTCAGTGGCTCTTAAACCACATGACGGTCACTGAGGTCATCAGAAAGATTCCTGCATCCACAGTATGGTATCAGAGAATGATTTAAAGATTTAAAGTTTATGTGAGTGAGGTCAGAGATCGATTGAGTCATATGTAAGGACTTTACATTTTGAACAATTTTTTGCGTGTGTTGGGGGAGAGCCAATTTATATTAAAGTCACTGAGTATAAAGCTCACCTCTGGAAGAGTTGGAACAGATAGATGAAAGGAACTCAGTAACCCAAGCAGAGGAAATACCTGGGCAACAATAAACACCAGCAATAAAGATGGGAACAGAAAAGTAAGAGAGAGTTTGAGTAGGAGCAGCTCATCAGAAGAGGTGGAAGAGACAGTAAAATCTGTCACAAATTTGATACTAGTGTATATGTAACCCCAACACCACCACCTCTCTGTGTAATTCTGCCTAGCTACAATGTAGCCAGGGCTAGTTACAGCAGGATTCTCTACCTCAGAGGACAGCCAGGATTCATTCAGATGTAACTAGGCCATCCAGCCATAGGTTAAGCTTGATAAGCTGTAGCCAGTCACTTTTTGGGAGAAGGCTAAGGATATTTAAATGGACAACTCTCAATCTCTTGGGAAGTTGTAAGAATGAAGTAGAGAAGGGACCAGGATTAAGTTCAATGTTACCTGCTAACAAAAGTAGCAAGGTAACAAGGAGCTTTAAAGAACCAGAATGGTGCCTGGAAGGGGGAGACAGGAGGTAAGTAGAGGAGGGAACTGAAGGTAGAGAAGGGATGAAAGCACCAGAGAACTTCAAGGTAAAGCCAAGGATCAGGAAGAATTTGACACCAAGGACACCAGAGGAAATGGAGGGGGAGAGAGAGAGAGAGAGAAGAGAGGAAGGGGAGAGTAGGGATGAGGAGGGAAATGGCTACAAATAGGGGAGGACAAGAATCCAGAATAATTTGGAAGAGAGATACAAGGAGAGACTAGGTAAGAAACACCAGAGGAGTTAACAGCATAGTGAGAAAAAGTGCAAAACAGCTTACACAAATAAGTAACAAGTAAAACAAAGAGACAGAAAGGTATGTATCAATCAATCAATCAAACTTTATTTAACCAGGCAGTTACATCATTGAGCAAGCTTATTTGCAAGATTGTCCTGGACACACAGAACAATTTTCATTTACAGTTTTCGACAACATGTCGAGGCATATCATACAGGAAAAAACAATATAAACATAAATAGCATTACAGGATAATATTATATCGGGAATAAGTCTTGACAGCAAGGCAGTATACATACACAGATATTACATCATAGGATGTTTGGGGTCAACAAAAGAGCGAGGCATGAGAGAATGGTAGCGGTACATAGGGTGCAGTAGGAAGGGGGATAGAAACACATGAGGGGAAGGAGGGATAACTCTGCAGTTAGAGTCCCCCGGGAGGTTGCCACAGGGAGGGAAGAGGGAAGGGAGCTAGGGAAGGGGTAGTTGCCCTAAGGGGCTGCCAGCCAACAGGGGGAATAAGGAGACCAGGAGGATCCATACACTAAGGTAGAAGGAGCAAATTAAACAGATAGGGAGAGGAAACTAGTTGGGCCCAGCAAACAGTGACATAATGGGAAGAAGAAAATACATTTGGGTCTGTTCATGAAATGGGGTTACCAATGCCCAGCATAAATATTACTGTCAATAAAAAAAAATATGACACCTACTGTGATTTCTGTTTCATCACATCTGATAGTTGGTCATGTCTAGAGATATAAAACATAGAGGCATAGAATTGTAGGGTGTGCATATATATTAATTTTTATTTTCAGCATGATTTCTGTGCTTTTTTCCCCATGCTAAAGTGTGACATTGCAAGCCACATCTGTTCTTGTGTCACTCTGTACCATTTATTTTAATGCCTGCCACTAATAAACACATTTATTAAGTAATATGCTTCTGTATGTTTATTTTTCTTTTGTTGTTCCCCCCCTTTGTGCTGTGTAAAATAACATTTATCCCCCCTTGCAACTGTTGTGGTGAATGTAACTGCTGGTGTCACAGCAGATTATCTTCACCCACAGCCTCCCCAAATGTTCTGTGGTGCTACTACCCCTTAAACATTTTTTTTCTAATACCCCAAGCTCTGCCGAGTAGTATGCTGCTGTTTCCCAGTAGAGAAGTGAGCCCTTTGATCTCAGGGTGGCGCAACCTTTCACCCTTTACTCCACCGTGTCACGCTTGCCCGGATGTTCGTCAGTCACCTTGAGTGACTGTACCCCTGATTTGTGGTGAGCAGCAATTGCAATTGTTTGTGGGAGCAGGCGGAGTTACTTCTCCGATAAAAAGCCCAAACATCATTGCCCAGTCTCATTTACCAAACCGGCATAGAAGGAAGAACAACATCGTGTCACAGCATTTCACCAGTGTTACACTACTGCACAGGTAGGGCCTAAATTACGATCACCACAGTCTTCAGGGAGTTTAAAATTCATTTTTAAAAACTACTACAAGGCTAGATTTTAGGGGTAAAGTGTTTGTATTTTTGTGTTTGTGACATCAGGCACTTTCGATTACAAGTTCGCCCTACACAGGGTGTGCCTGGTGTCACAGTTACTTCAGCCACTCCAATGGGGAAAAAATGTTTATCAGGATGTGTTGTAAGCAAATTGGTGGCATTTGGGGGAGGGGGGTCAAATCACTGAAACCTAGGATGCAGACTGCTGGGGTTTTGATGTATTTTGGAGGCATTTCTGCTTAGTATGGCTCTTGCTGTGGGAAAAGGTTTGAGAATGTGTGGGGTTTGGTAGTGGTGGGGGGGGGACTGTAAGGAGTTAGGAGTTAGTTTGCTGTGAATGTGTGGCCAAATGTAGGTGAGAAACACACCTGGATGTGAGCTTTGCAGGCACTTTACATTGTTTTAAATTCCTACAATGCCTTTGTCCATGTGTGTTTGTTATCTTACGTTTGGCCATTTTAAACACCATGTGTTTCCTTTGTTCGGTGGGGGGGCTTGAGTTCTATAATGTTGCTGTTTTGCTTTCAAGTTCTTGTTGGTACTGTCTGACTGAAGGTAGGTGAACACAGACACAGCTGGAGGGGCATTGGCCAGGTTCGGTGGCTTAAAAGCAGGTTACATTTTTTTTTTTTGTAAATGTGCCTGCACTCCTGCCTTCATTCCAGCTGTGTGTGTTAGTTCACCTACATTCGGCCATTTTAAGAACCATGCAGCCTCCTTTGTTTGGTGGTGGTGAGGGGGTTGTTTGGGATTGAAATCCAGCCTGCTGTTTTGTTTTGCTGCTGTGTTGGTACTGTCTGGCCAAATGTAAGTGAACATGGACACAGCTGGAGGGGCATTGGCCAGGTTCGGTGGCTTGAAACAGGTTACTTTTTTTTTTTTGTAAATGTGCCTGCACTCCTGCCTTCGTTCCAGCTGTGTGTGTTTGTTCACCTACATTCGACCATTTTGAGAACCATGTGGCCTCCTTTGTTTGGTGGTGGTGGGGGGGTTGTTTGGGATTGAAATCCGGCCTGCTGTTTTGTTTTGCTACTGTGTTGGGAGTGTCTGGCTGAAGGTAAGTGAGCAGACACAGCTGGAGGGGCATTGGCCAGGTTCAGTGGCTTAAAAGAAGGTTAACATTTTTTGTGGGGGGGAGGGCTTGAGATCCATGTGGCTGTTTGTTTTTTTCTGTTAAGTGACTCTATAAATTGCCTTTTTTGGTGTTTTGTTTTTTCATTGACTAACAACTGTTTACATATAAGTTTGAGTGCATCTCCTTTGCTCTTCTGATTCTTGTGGCATGTTTAGCGTGGTTCCTTGGTAATGTTTAGCGCGCCTCCTTTAGTCTGTCTGTCTGCATGAGAATATGGTGCGAGTCTCCACAGTCAATCTGCCTGCCTGAGAATGTGGGGCCTGTCTGCTATAGTTGGTCTGTCTGCCAGAGAATGTGAAGCGCGCTCCACAGTTGGTCGGTCGGTCTGTCTGTCTGCCTGAGAATGTGGAGCGATTCCCACAGTCTGTTTGTCTGCCTGAGAATGTGGAGGGCATCTCCACAGTCAGTTTGTCTGCCTGAGAATGTGAGACGATCTCCCACGGTCGGTCTGTCTGCCTGAGAATGTGGAGCGGCTTCCCACGGTCGGTCTGTCTGCCTGCCTGAGAATGTGGGGCATGTCTCCTATAATTGGTCTGTCTGTCTGAGATTGTGGAGCGATCTCCCATGGTCGGTCTGTCTGCCTGAGAATGTGGAGCTTGTCTCCCACAGTCGGTCTGTCTACCTGAGAATGTGAAGCGCCTCCCACAGTCGGTCTGTCTGCCTGCCTGAGAATGTGGAACGATCTCCACAGTCAGTCTGTCTGTCTGCCTGAGAATGTGGAGCGCACCTCCCATGGTAGGTCTGTCTGCCTGAGAATGTGGAGCATGACTCCACGATAGGACTGTCTGCCTGAGAATGTGGAGCTCATCTCCCACGTTGGTCTTTCTGCCTCAGAATATGTGGTGCATTTCCTTCAGTCTGTCTATCTGCCTGAGAATGTGTGTGCATCTCCCATGGTTCGCCGGTTGGTCTGCCTGAGAATGTGGAGTGAGTCTCCTTTGGTCAGCTCATTCACTTATGCCATTTGTGAGATGAGTACTACCTCTTGTGTTAGTCCATCTATTTCATGTGCAGCCTCTCTATTTGCTGCTTTTTATTTGAAAGGAATGCCTAGCTAATATCAGACTTTTATCTCAGTTTGTTTTTGAAGCAATGGAGATGAGAAGAAGACCTCTTGTATCCACTGCAGATTTGATCAGAGATGCACTGAATATTTCCCCCTGTGCACTGTCGGTAAAGGAGAGATGTCAGCGGTACAGAAAGAATGTGAAGAAAGATCCAGAATGTTATGGCAGCTATTTGGAGAAATGCAAAGCACGGTCACAATCTTATTGAGATACAATCAATGAAGAAAAGAAGAAAACTATAATGAGAAGACCAGATTAAGAATGCAGCAATACAGAGCATGCAAGGCCCAAGATGCAGTGGCTGCAGACTGCAGAGCCACTTCTTCAAAGGCAACCACCAGAAAAGATTCACAAAAGAAGAATGAAGAGAGAGCACATTGGAGGGAGAGAAAACAAAAAGAACGGAGAAATATGTTTAGTCAGAAACACAGACAATTGAATGAAAAAAGGCAAGAACTGTACAAGAAAAATAAAGAGAATGATATACCGGTTTGCACCCTCCCACCCCCTGCCACCTGTGCCATGTGCAATGCATCTCTCGCAGAAAACATGTGTATGACCCAGGAAACATCCTGTGACACCCCAATGGCTGACCTGACTCAGGATACATCCTTTGACACCCCAATGGCCGACTGGCACTCACAGAGCACTACCAGGAAAGCAGTTCAGAGAGCATGACAAGGACTGGCACAGTCACCCATACAGTTTGCTTGCACAATTGTAAAGGTAATTTCATCATGCTCACCAGCAAAACAGAATGACCTGGCAAAGCAAAACATGAGCTTGACCTGCCGCACTAACCTTCAGGACAAGATGGTTGAGGTCATAAAGGTCAAAATGTCATAGATGAAGGAAAGCAATACCAAACAGCAGCAGGAATTCAAAAAGAGCTTTATCAGTTCTTTTCTGGTGCTGAAAAGTACCGAATGCTCCGTGGTGCAAGCACAGCACTTGGAATCAGTTGGAGGAGAATGATGAGGGCATTGAGGGGGAAGAGAGCCGAGGATCAAGCAGCACAAGGCTGCACTGTCTGCAGAAACAGCGAAGAATGTTCTGAATTTCTTTTCAGGCCTCTTCTCACAAGAAGGCAGTTTCCAAAAGGACTGGGGCAACAAAGGCTTTCTTGGACAAGACTCTTAATAGCCTTCCACCAGGAGTTTCACCAGCAACATCCTGAAACAAAAATAGGGTTCACTAAGTTCCGCAGCCTGAGATCAACAAATATCAAACTTGCAGGCATCAAAACGGATCAGTGCCTGTGTGAGTACTGTGCCAATGCAGAGTTAGAGCTGTGATCCTTGAATCGGTTTGCCGATGTTAAACATTTGCCACAATGCAAAATTGAAAACATTTATAGGGCTGTCGAGCTCACCATGTGCCCACACTCACCTGGTGACAAATTTTTTGCAAACAACTACATCAGCAAGACTTGTGAGAATTGCAGTACCAATGCAATATTTAAAAAAACAGAGGAACTTGTGCAGAAACATGGAAATGATTGAGTCAAATGGTTCCAATGGGAGACCATCAGTGTGACCAGAGACATGAATGACACTGTGGTAAAACAGTCTAGAAAAGTGCTCCAACGCAAACAAACCACTGTGACTCAACTTATGGAAATGGTAACAGAAGATGTGCATTTTTTTGAGCCAACATCTGCACGTTGCATCATGGAAACATAATCAGTTCATAACTCTGAAAGACCAAATGCCAACAGGTTGGGTTATAATGGTGCTGGACTTCGCAGAGAATTACACTTGTAAGTTCCAAGATGAAATTCGGTCCTGTCATTGGCACCATGAACAGGCCACAGTACACCCTATGGTCACGTAATACAGATGTTCAAAATGTGAAGGCCTTGTCACTGAGTATGTTGACTTTATATTGAATGACCTTAAGCATGACCACCATGCTGTTCACCATTTTGTGGGACTTGCAAATAGACATCTGTGTAACATTCGCAAACTGAATATCGAACGAGTGATAGAGTTCACTGATGGCTGCGGAGGCAAATATAAATCTAAGTGGGCTTTTAACTCTATCTCATCTTCACCAATACAGAATGGGTTTCAAACTGAATGAGACTTTTTTGGTTCACGCCATGGGAAAGGCCCATCAGATAGAGAAAGTGCTGTCATCAAATCTGCTGCAAGTCTTGCGGTGCAGAATTGTCGGGCGCTAATTTGTAATGCAGAACTATTCCAATTTTGTGCAAGTAATCTGACAAAAAAGCCCGACTATGAAGGATGCAGCCATGTGCCAAGAACCTTCTTTTGGGTGGGCGACAGACAAATAAAATGGTGAGCAGGACCTGAAGTGCGCACCATACCTGGAACACGGAGGATCTATAGTGTTAAGTCTGTGGCAGACTGCATGGTTGCAACAAGAGGACTGAGCTGTTTCTCTAGACCATGTCGAAGGGAAGATTGCCCATGTGAGAACTCTTGTCATGTGGAATCATGGAGGTTACATACACTTGGGAAATCTTCTGGATATTCGAGCCATGACATGCCAGTCACACATGCAACCTCAGCATCTCCTGCAACACTACTGGATACTACTCTGCCAACCCATCCTGATAAAGACATGGTTCCTGAGACTGCAGCTGTTTCCTCAAGCAGCAGCAGCACCACCACCACCAACCAGAGCTCTAACACAGCCACTCCTTCATCTGCCATGGTTCCTGAGACTCAAGCTGTTCCATCAATCAGCAGCACCATCAACCGGAGTACTGACACAGCCACTCCTTCATCTGCCATGGTTCCTGAGACTCCAGCTGTTTCATCAATCAGCAGCACCATCAACCGGAGCACTGACACAGCCACTCCTTCATCTGCCATGGTTCCTGAGACTCCAGCTGTTCCATCAATCAGCAGCACCATCAACCGGAGCTCTGACACAGCCACTCCTTCATCTGCCATGGTTCCTGAGACTCAAGCTGTTCCATCAATCAGCAGCACCATCAACCGGAGCACTGATGCAGCCACTCCTTCTGCCTGTTCAAAGAAAGTGAAGTCAAAAGGACATATAAAGGTGAACAAATTGTAGCCGTGTATTATTCAAAGACCTTCTACATCGGTCAGCTAACCACCATGGATGAGAGTGTCAAATACCATTTCAACTTTATGCAGCAACGTGGGACTAGCAGCTTTACGTGGACATGACGCAAGGACACAGATTCATTATGGAAGACAATGCGCATATTTTATGGGCCCATAAACTTTGAAGGGAAGGGCACTCTCAATCTTCTACCTGTGGAACTGCAGACCATCAATACCAAATACGAAATTCTGAGACGGCACTGGAATTAACTGGTGTACATACTGCAATACAATAGTGTCACTCACTAACAGGATTGAAAATAGACATCCCTACCCTTTGCTTTTCAATCTTCAAAAACACGAGCTGGCAGCAGAATTCTACAGTCACTCCACTGGCCCATGGATTAATGCTAACTTGATATACAGCCTAACAAAGAGACTCAACAACTCACAGAGACTCAACCAATCAGGTTGCCATTCCTGTCAACCCATGTTTTATAAGCCAGTAGTATGTTAGCCGTTAGTAATGTTCAGTAAAGTTTTTAAAATTGAAACAAATTTGATGGGTAATTACATTCACCACGGTATGTTGGGTCAAACATCACTTCTGTCAGTAATGTTGTTGAATTGTCAAATTCTCCAGGTTTTGTAGCTTATTTCAGTCATTAGCAGCAGCATGTTAGCTGTTAGCATGTTCAGTAAAGGTTTTACAACTAAAATAAATGTGTAGCGCCACTGTTACATTCACTACGGCATGTGGTGTCAAACATCACACTTGCCAGTAATATAATTGTCAATTTTTTGCATGTTTTGTATGATTATATCAGCCAGTAGTAGTAGTATGTTAGTTGTTGGGCATCTTTATTACAGTTTTAGTGAGCAACACTATGTGTAGTGTCACTTGTTACATTCACCACAGTATGTGGTGCCAAACATCAAATTTGACATTCATGCAATAGAATTCTTGTAAATATTTGTTTCTCATGTTTAATATAACTCATGACATATGTTAGTAAATGTTTTACAACTAAAAAAGTGTATTGTGTCACATGTTACATTCACCACAATGTGTGGTGTCACTTGTTACACTCACCACATTAGAGTTCTTTATCTCAGGAACATGTGAAGCTTTTATCTTCCAATATGTTTATTTTTTCATGCTTGGGTCATAGTATCTTGAAATGAATCACAAAACTAATCTAGAAGTAATCTGAAAATTTGACCTCATGTCACACTTTGGTAACCCCTTTTCATGAACAGACCCATTTTTGAAATGCAGGGGAACAAACACAGAGTACATTAACCTACAGTTCAGTAGGCACAGTCACAAGAGATTACCGATTGAGTAGTGGATGCTACATAAACCCGAGGCTAAGCCTGAGGGTTTGTGAAAAGCATCCCACAATGAGGGTGTGTGTGTAAATCGAGTTTGATACACATCCCACCCATATTTTATTTTATGTAATTACTGGTTTCCTTTTTCGCCTCAGCAATGATATAAAATGAAAAGCTCGCATACCGTGGTGGCTTCTCAGGTGCCGATTTGAATTGGACTATTTTAAAACATTTTATTTTTGTCCTGGTTTGTGAGGTTTTCACTGTGTAGGGGAAAAAAGAACTTACTGCCGAGTTCTTGTGCTGGTGCTGTTTCGGGAGAGATTGAAGCGGTCAGCGGTCTTGAGTGGTGGCACTGCTGTGTGAGGATGCACACAGCAAGGAATTGCATGTGTGTTTGTCACATAAACACTCTTATAATGGCAAATTATGCCATGGTTTCCTATGGGGATAAAGGGAAGCTGGTTATTATAACACAGTAGTACCACCTATAAACAGAAATGAGAAAATGCTCACAGTTCAATACACAATGAATAAGGGACACAAACAAGGGTGTCCTAGGAAAGTGAGACCAAAAGGTCAATTATCAAGTTAAAATTAAGAAACTATAAGTAGTTCAGAAACAGTTCCTAATACAATTACCTAATACTAATACTTTAACGCATTAATATATAGATGTACGGCTCACCAGAGCTGAATACAAAATAAGGAGAGTCATTTCTAACTGAACAAAACACTTGCAGATTAGCAGGCATAGACAGAAAGACAGAAATTGATACCCTGCTGAAACCAGGGAAGCAGTGTAGATGGCAAAATGGTAAACTCACAGCTGACTCCAGGCAGACTCCATGATGCCCTTACATTACAGCCCTTATGCAATCAGACCACAGTGGAGGACAGCAAGGAAATAAGACTAAAATATAAAGAGTCGAGCCCCACCCTTAAACAGCTGAATCCTCCCAATTGGAAGATGGGGACACATTCACAGGGACTGCAGAAATGTGTCCAGAGCAAAAGTCCAGCAACAAGTCCTGAGCCTGAGTGGCTCACAGATCACACACACCTCCTGAATGCTGCTGGAATAGCTGATGGCTAAAGCGGGCTTCACACCCTGACAAATACAATTTGGCATTACTGCATACCCTGAATAGGTTATTGTGCTTTTACTCTTGTTCAGAAAACATTCTTTTGGTAATAAAAAGGAGTTCTTAATGTGATCATGCATCAATGTGAAATGGATGCAGAATTATGCAATCAGTCGCGTCAAATAGAATTACCTATTTTTAGAGCCATTTTATAACCAGGTATATACTGGGGATCAGAGCAACAGAGCACAAGAAATGGATATCAGTACAAAGTGTAAAACAACTAAAGGAATAGAATGTGCCGAGGCCTAAATGGGTCTACAGTGGAAGCAGCAGCATAATGAAAAAGGGCAGACTGGATGGGCGAAGCAGCCCTTATCTGCCATTAGTTTCTAAAAATCATATGACTAAATCAACATAAAGGGTGAATAATAATCTAATGCTATAGAAAATGTTTAGTGTTACAAACAATGGTGTGATAGCCAGGCAGGTGAGCCAAGCAGTTGCGGAATGGGAGACGTAACATTAAACAGGTGTTAAAAAGTGCAGATACTGTAGTACAATAATGCCAATTTAGGGTCCGAGCCACAGAAGAATCTACACCTGTGGAGGGGTAACTAAATAGGCCAGTGGTACATGGACTTACTAGTCCACTGATGGGAGACTCGCGGCATCCTCAGTCCTGGATGCATGCTCCCCACCACTATATCCAATTCCACTAAGCTGAATCGACAATGAAGTAATGACATGTGGCACTGCAAAATCTACAGTGCCAACAGGTGAAATTTCACCTGTCAGACATTCACTGGTTTTTGGGGGCTATGTGTCTGCACCCCCCAATTTTTAAATAGCCATCTCTGAGTCAGCTGACTTGGAAGGGGGTGAAACACTGGAGAAAGTAGTGAAATATCTACATCTGGTCCATTACAGCGACAATCTCGAATTAATTCGAAGTTATCGTTGTAATGGTCTTTGATGTAGAAATTTCACTGTTGCTACAGTATACAACACTATCTCATGCTGCGTGCACTGCTACCTTACCTGCTGGGTCAGAGACAGGCAATGACACCCAAAATTAGGGCCACATATTAAAATTTGGTAATATTCACTCTGAAAGCTGATAAAATAAGGGAATTAGTGTAAGATGCATTTTCTGAAGAACTAGTCTATAACTTTAATGTTTGACATTGTTTTGGGATTACAATCCCCACTGCTCAATCACAAAAACAAAAATGTTATGAGGGACAGAGCAAAATTTTGATGCAAAATCAGGAGTATCCCTGAAAATCAGGGACAGTTGATGGGTATGGCTGTAATAATGCTTCCATACCACCCCACCCCCCCCCATCCAGTTGAAGGACTCTCCTTGTGGCCTATTCCCAGGCCTTGGTGCAGGTAAGAAGGGCTGGGATATATTTTGTCACTGGCCAGTGCAACTGGTGGATACTGTGGTACTAGCGAAGATATGGCAGTCTTTGGAGAACTGCCTTATCCACCCGGCCTCTGCTCTGTGCAGGGATAGGGATCTACTAGGGCACTGGCACTAGCATCCAACTGATGTGCAGTGTCCAGCATTGTTATGAGCCCTGCCACCCACTCGATGCCCCACAATGCTGCTATTCTCACTGGTGTGATCAACAGACCTCCAACACAGGGCGGGGGAAGTTGGATAAGGTTCTAGTGGAAGCCATCCAAAAGATTGCAAACAAGGGAGAGGTGCTGCTGGTAGGAGACTTCAATATGCCGGATGTAGACTGAAGCATCCCAGCTGCAGCATCAGCTAGAGCATGGACATCCTGGATTCTGCAGGGGCATTCCTCAGGCAACTAGTAAAAGAACCCACTCATGAGGGGGCAGTACTGGACCTTGTGCTCATCAATGGGGACAGAGTTGCAAATGTCACAGTGGGTGGCTTCCTGAGGACCAGTGATCACTGTACAGTGTGGTTCAATATAAGTACTATGGCAGAATCAAACCACACAAGGGTGAGGATCCTGGACTTCAAGAGAGCCAGTTTTAAAAAGATTGGGAATGCCTCAGAGATGCCCTGGCAAGGGGGGAGGACTTGTGGGGAGTGGAGGAACAGTGGGAAAATCTAAAAGGAGGGATAGAGAAGGCAACAAACCTCTGCATCAGGCAAGTAAGCAAAAGCAGGAGGAAAAAAGAGACAACTATGATTCTCAAAAGAGGTGACCAGGAAGGTAAGGGCAAAAATGTTAGCATTCAGGATGTATAAGAAGACAAAAGAGAGGAAGATAGAGAGGTTATCAGGAGAAACAGAGGGAGGCAGGGAAAGCTATTAGGAGTGCAAAAGCACAGACGGAGGAGAAAACAGCCCAGGCAGTGCAGAAAGGAGCCAAGGTATTTTTCAGGTATGTAAGCGACAAGAGAAAGACCAGAGGTGGGATAGTAAGGCTTAGGAAGGAAGGAGGGGAGTGTGTGGAGGGGGACCAGGAAAAAGCATACATCTTGACCAAGTACTTTTGTTCAGTGTTCACAGAGGAAGGGGATGGAGACAGATGAAAGATAAGGGCCAGGAGCACCGAAGGAAGGGAGGTAGACACTAGCCCATTTACAGAGGAGAGGGTTCTGAGAGAACTCACGAATCAGAAATTGGACGAGGCAATGAGGCCAGACTGCATGCATCATAGGATACTGAGGGATCTCAGAGAGGTGCTGCCTGCACCTCTGACAGCCCTGTTAAACCACTCACTGTAGATGGGAGTGGTTCTGGAGGAGTGCATGAAGGCAGATATAGTCCCACTTCACAAACATGGAAACAAGGAGGAGGCTGGCAACTACAGGCCAGTCAGCCTGCCTTTGGTGGTGGGGAAAGTTATGTAATCACCACTAAAGGAGAGGATTGTGGAATATTTGAAACCAGTGGCCTTCAGGATCTGAGGGCATGGATTCACTGGGGATATCATGCCAAACAAATCTGATAGACTTCTTTGACTTGAAGTGGATCAGGGTGGAGTGGTGGATGTGACCTACCTAGATTTCAGTAAGGCATCCAACACCATTCCACATAGGATACTCATAAACAAGCTGGGAAGCTTAGAAGTGGGTCCAAAGGTGGTAAACTGGGTAAGAAATTGGTTGGGGGACAGGAGACAGAGGGTGATGGTAAATTGAGTTCACTCCAAGGAAGGTAAGGTGACAAGTGTGGGGGGGGGGCACAGGGAACAGTACTGGGACTGGTCCTCTTTAATGTCTTTATTAGCAACATTGCTGAGGTGCTAAAAGGGAAGGTATGCCTCTTTGCTGATGACACTAAAATCTATAATAGGGTAGACACTCCCAGGGTGAGGTGGAAACAATGAATAGTGATCTAGGAAAGTTAGAGGAGTTATCAGGGATGTGGCACCTAGGTTTCAATGTGAAGAAGTGAAAAATCATGCACTTGGAGCACAGAAACCCGGGTGGAGTACAAAATGGGGGGTAGTGTTAACCACCATCAAACATGAAAGGGACCTGGTAAGAATCATATCTGATAACCTAAAGGTGGCCAGACAGTGTGACAAGGCAGAGGAGAGAGCTAGTAGAATGCTAGGGTGCATAGGGAGTGGTATCACAGTAGAAAGAGAGAGGTGGTGTTACCGATGTATAGATCACTGATGAGACCTCTCCTAGAGTACTGGGTCCAGTTCTGGAGACCACATCTCTGGAAGGACATATACAGGGTAGAGGCAGTCCAGAAGAGGGCAACCAAAATGGTGCAGGGTCTGCATCACAAGCCCTATGAGGAGAGACCGAAAGACCTCAATATGTACACCCTGGAGGAAAGGAGGGAGGGGGGGATATGATAGAAACATTAAAATTCCTCACAGGTATAAATAAAGTTAAGAAGGGAAGCATTTTTCAGAAAAAAAGGTGCTCAAGAACAAGGGGACATGCTATGAAACTGGAGGGGCAGAGACTCAGGGGAGATGTGACTGCCTCCCAGCAGAGGTGGTGGGGGCCAAAATGGTAACAAGCTTCAAGAATGCAAGGGATAAACATAAGGAACCTTAGAGGTAGGGAAACAGGGTAAAAGAGATCAAGTAGGCAATGCAGGTTATAGTAGGTAGGTAAAATGGGCAGACTAGGTTGGCCAAGTGGTCTTTATTTGCCATCAGTTTCTATGTTTCTATTCACAGAAGACAGGGTCTGTGCATGTCATTCAGTGGGCAGGCATTGGGCTGAAGAGGCATGCAGCCAGGATACACGACATTGTCTGTATCCTGTGCAGCTTTGTGGCTTGTGTCCTTAATTGTTATCTCTGATGCTTCAAGGTAGAGCAGGAGCTTACAGAGAGGGAATGAAATGTCTGTAACTTTAATTAGAAGTACAAGATGAATGAACATTAAGCTAAGCTACACAGGTTATAATTAATGTAGTATTACCAAAATTCAGAAAAGTATGTATTTTCTTTAAACTGTCATGTAATTTCATGTATCACTACAAAAAAACAGTATTAACAGTCTACCGATTAAAAAAAAAAAAATATATATATATATATATAGTAGGCCAGCCCAGTGGCACTGAGGGTTGAGGTGTTGATGCCACCTCATGCCATGACTGCGATCCGGGTTCAGGAACGAGCTTGGGCCACTGGGATCATGGGAGGGAGAGAATTGAGCATTCCAGGACTGCTCTGCTCTTCTCGGGAGGGAGTTTTGTCGCCCTGAAGTCATTAACTCGCCCTGGTGGCAGCCAGAGGACAGTATGGTCAGAGTACATTTCGATGCTGCATTGGTAGCGAGGGGAATGGAAGCAAAAATCAAATGAGGAGCCCTGGCAGGCACTCACGATGGCCACCGAACCTGAGGGCTGACCTCAGCTTCTGGATTGGGCCCTGTGGGGAAAGGTGTAGGCGCCACCTCTTCCTGGCCTCACCTGGGGCAACCTCAGGGCCACTGGGCTCTGCAGGCGGGTGCGGGCGGACCAGAGAGTGTTCCTCCAGCTGGGGCTGAAGCCACCTGTTGGGGGAGGAGCATAAAATGGCAATCAAAAAAAAATAAATAATAACAATACTAGGCGTGGGATTTTCGAAGCTCTGGACGTAGCCCTTGTGTCTGTTTTTCTGACACGTACTGTGTTCAGATAAATGCGTCAGATGGTTTGTGTCTTATTTTCAAACATCTTGATGCAACACTTTACAAGATTTATGGCATAGAAATGGCGCATGCATCAAATTGTTGATGCAGCCATCATTTGGAGTGCAAGTTCTGGAAATCCTGTCCAGAAGGTAGACTACCTTTTAGGTGGTCTAAAAGTCTGGGTTGATGTCATGCACCTGCATCAAAAAAGTGGACAAGACTTTTCAAAAAGTTCCCCCAACATATTTATCCTGCCATGCAATAAATGATAATGTATTTAAAGGTGACTGGCAATGGTTTTACTGGAGCTGGCTGTAATTGCAACATATGTCAGTTAAGGGAAACATAATTGCACATACCCCAATAATGCAAAGCACCATAGGAAACATATGCAAATCCCCACAAGAGAATTGGACTGGCTCTACTTTAAGCAGAATTGCATGGTGCCAGAAGGCCTCACAGTGCAATCAGAAAAGGTTAAGAACAGCAGACACATACACATGTTTTGTCCTCATTTGGACTCATCAGTGTGCCATATCTGGAGTCTTTAGCCCAGAGAGGGAGCCAGCCACCCCTTAAGGGGATGTTATTTGTTTGGGTCATGGGGACCCCAAAATAGAGAAGGAAAAGTACTACAAAATTCTGCTTAAAGTAGAGCCAGTCCAAATTCTCTACTGGGATTTGCATATGTTTCCCAGGATGCTTTGCATTATTGGGGAATGTGTAATTGTGTTTCCTTTAAAACTTGGCTGCATGGCCACTATCCTTCAGGATAACCCATGCATCAGGGCATTTGCTCTGGGGTTTTTTTTTTTTGTAATACATCAGTTAAGTGGCACCGGACTCCAATAAGGTACCATGAAAAAGTTTCCATCTTCCTTTTCAGTTTATGTTTTAGTCTGAGAAAAATTGTCAAACCAGGAAGGCAGGACGATGCTGTATAGGTCCCGACTGAGCAGCCACAAAGCTTTATGGGAAGTGATACTAAAATGGTGCATAGATCCCAACACTACTGTAAATGCAACAGCAGTGGCTGGGTTTTACTGTATTTGTTTTATTACTTCCACGTTGGGGGCATGTTTTAAATCATACTTAGAGACTCAGAAACACTAGGTCTAAACCTAGCTGTTAGTATTATTTTAAACATGACACACCCCAACCCCATGGAAGCAATGAAATAAGACATTAAAAGCCAGCCACTGCTGTTTAATTACAGTGGTGGCAGGATATAGGTCACAGTTTTACCTTCATTTCCCAAAAGAAGAAGGGCTGTAAGTTCGTTTCTACGAAAGAATCGAACACCTCAAACTTTGGGTGTTCGATTCTTTCAGGATGGTGGCAAACTTTCAAGAGAAATAGGCAGACTTTTGGTTCGACTGGTTCGACCTGGTTCAAATGGTGCGGACCAGTTGAACCAGACAGAATGCAAATTGCAATTTACACTTGAAACAGTTAACTAGGGCACAGTGTGAGTCACAGGCTCCAGCCTCATTTTGGAGCACTAGACTCGGCTCAACCAAGTAAGCCTGCAGGAAAGATCACTCATGCACAATTCCTTGGGCTGTTAACTAGCTCAGGCAGAGCTGTGACTCATTCTAGTTAGATTAGCTATGAAATTCTTCAAAACAAAATGAAAATCTTCAAAAGTTCAACATACTAGTCCTCCTACATCAGGGCTGCTGAAGGGGTATAATATTTAGTAGGTAAAGGAAGAGAAAAATAAAAAAGTCGTCTGAGCCGCAGCAGTGTTGCTGGCTTGCAGCACGCCTCTGGGACAAGGGTTTGCCTGAGATGGAAGAGGGGAGAAGAAGACTATAGTCTGGACTAGAGGAGGAGTGTGCTTGGAATGGGGCAGTGAACAGATCGGGACATGGGGTGGCAGTCTGCCAGTGCCCACTTGTGGCTAATAAATTTAATCTCAACAGTGCAGCACACATTTTTGTTTTCCAGAACTAGCATTTTCACAGGGCATTAAAAATACAAACCATTTATTTATTTTTCTACTGAAGTCCTTGGTAGAAACCTGATGTGATTTTTTTTTGGGGGGGGGGGGTTACTCTTATATTCTTTATTAAAATTTTACTGGGCAGTAGGTGTGTGCCACCTGGCAGCAGGACAGTGCCAGGCCACTGGTAGTTGGCAATGAGGTGGCATCCCATAAAAAAAATATTCTTCGTTCACATTTCTTTTTGTGGTAGTTTCAAATTCCTTATTCATTTGCCCAAGTTGCAGGCTTGCTTGCAGCAGTTTCTTCTTCCTCCTTCTGAGTCCTAAAGCAGCTTTACATAGCGTGATCTGGGCAGTGGGAAAGACAGCACGTGTGTGCCAACTGGCAGTGTACCAGTGCTCGTCCCTTGCTAGTTGACATATTGGTGGCATCCCATAAAAAATTAAAAAAAAAATGTTTTTCTTTTTCTGTTGGTTTTCAAACTGAGGCTCTTAGTTTCACATTCTCCTAAGTTGCTGTGGTTCCTTCCTTCCGAGTCCTGAAGCTGTGTGTGTGTGTGTGTGTGTGTGTGTGTGTGTGTGTGTGTGTGCTTGCTCCATTCTGAGCTGTGCTGCTGCAGTGTGATCTGGGCAGTGGGCAGCAAGTATGTGTGAGCTGGCATTGTGCCAGTGCCTGGCCCCTGGTAGTTGGCATCTTGGGTGGCATCCCATAAAAAGTAAAAAATAAAAATAAAAAAAATTCTCCACATTCCTTCATGTTACTAAAGTTCCTTCCTCCTCCTGAGTCCTGAAGCAGCCTGTGTGTGTGGGTGTCTTCTCCTGAGCTGTGTTGTTGCAATGTGATCAGGGCAGCGGGCAGCAAGTGCATATCAACTGGTAGTGAGTCAGTGCCTGGCCTCTGGTAATCCTTGGTGGCATCCCATTGATAAAAGAAATAAAATAAAAATTAAAAAGTCTTACTGTTTATCATGCATCACCAAAGTGGCTGAGTCTTGTAGCAACTGCATTAGGAAATGGAGCAACAGAGGCCAAGGAGATGATGGCATGGGATCATTCAGTCATATCAAGGAAAAACAAAGTGGAATGGGCTTCATTATACACCCTTTGCCTTAGTGGGAACTACAAGTGTAGAAGATGATGACAGTAGTGGTTGAACAGTTCATACAGTATCACACCTTTAAGGAACCACTTGCAGTGGCACTGCAAGGATTGCAACATAAGCAATTGCTGTAGAAAAGGAATAAAAGGAGTGGCAAAATAGTAGCCAACTGTCACGTCCAGGGCAAAAGCATTCAGTTTACCAGTCCAGTCCCTGAAATGGACCAGAAATATAAAACCAACAGACCAGAGGCACAAAAGTTGACAAATGCAATTGTAGAAATGATAGCCACAACTTGTTGCCGTTCTTCTTGTAAGCAATGCTCGATGCTGGTTTTCTATCACTGATGCAAGTTGCAGTGCCTAAGTATCAGGTGCCCAGCCTTTTCTACTTTTCCACAGTGGCTCTTCCTGATTTGTATCAGAGTGTTCTACAAGGTTGTCACATGCTCTGAAATCCTCATTTGTTCCAACTGCTCACTTTACCACTGACATGTGGACTAGTGGTCAGACTACCGATTACATGGCAGTGATTGTCCATTGGGTCAGTTCCCTCTTCATTCCCTTCCTCTTCATTCTCCTCTCTTCCTCTTCCTCCTCCTCCTCCTTCTTTGGGATAAGTGCCAGAAACAGTAGTAGCAGTAGCTGCAAACCACTGGTGCCCCCTCAAGCTCTGAAATAAGGCAGCTTTGTGTATTTCTGGCTTTGACAATGACCATTGTGCAGAAAACGTGTTACACTTTCTTCAGTAGATGTCTGCTAGTACAGCTGGGTGCTGTAAGGAGGTTGGGATAGGAAGGAAGCGTGTGACTTGTTGGCCGGGATGCCCCATGCACTGCAATCCAGTGGTAGGATCAGGGTAGTGGGGTGTAGAAGGCGCCTGGGATTAGATGGGTTCTGGAGAGAGGCCAGATGTGTTTAATTCCCATCACTAGGGTTCCCACCAGACCGAGTGAGCAGGTGGCCAGAGGGGCTGCACTATCCCCCAATCCCCTGAGGGCGGTGCTGTGCAATGCCAGATCGGTCAGAAACAAGACGGCAATTATAGCTGACATGGTTTCTTCGGCCAATCTGGCTTGCATAATGGAGACCTAGATTGGTGACGATGCTGGCCGTTCCAGAGGCTGCCGTCCCCATCCGGATATACTGTGGTGCACTGCCCCAGAGAGGAAAGCAGGGGTGGAGGTAGCTATCTGTTTTAGATACGAACTAAGCTTCACCCTGCACCCAGTGAGAACACCACATTCATTTAAATGTGTGGCCATCCATGGGGTCCAGGTGCAGGTTGCCTGATTCTTTTGATTTATCACCTCCAGGGCAGTGGGAGACTTTCTACAGGAGGTGACTGATTTTGTGGTCAGTGAGACATTGGAGACCCCCAGATGTTTAGTGCTGGGGGATTTCAATGTCTGGGCCGATAACGAATCTTCTACCATTAGTCGATTTTCTAAAAGTCTCCATTTTAACACTAGTCAAATCTTTTTACTAATCTTCAGGTCCAACAAATTAACACTATGCTGAGAAGCCTGATAAGAAAATGTTAAGCTCCTATCAGAATTCCTAAATAAGTAACAACTTCCTTAAATTCAGTCTCACTTCCTTCCCAAATCAAAAATAAATCATCATTGTAATGCTTCCATGTACAGATTTTCTCAAAAAGGATTCTTGTTTTAATTGAGCACAAACTCTTTTCCCAAGCTCCCATATATAGATTAATACTACTGAAGGGCACATGTGGCCCCCATTGCCATCCCTTTAACTTGCAAATAGATATCTTTATTAAATAAAAACACATTATCTTTCAAAATGTGTTCTAAATAATTTTAGCAAAAAAGCAGTACCAGGTTTTATCCCTCCTTCTGGAATTCAAAAGGGTAACAGCATCTAAAGCCCCTCATGGGGATTGTTTGTATACTATGCTTCAACGTCCATCGTAATCAGGAAACAGCTCTCTTTCAGATGTAAATGTTCCAAGATTTTTAAATGTCCATTGTATCCTGCAAATAAGATGGCAAACAACTTACAAAACAACGTAAATAAAATCCACAAATTGCAACAAACATTCAGTCATGGAGCCGATCCATTAACATTGGAATGGCCTGGGGATTAACTAGTGACTTGTGGATCTTAGGAAGAAGATAAAATGTAGCCGGATAGGATTTTTCAGTAATCAGAATTCCATATCTTTCTTACTTATGTCCCCATGTCTATAAGCATATTTAATGCAATCGTCTATGCAGCTTTTAAATTCATTTGTGGGATCCATATTTAATTTCTTATAGAATTCCTGATTGGACAATTGTCGTTCTGCTTCTTTAACATAGTCATTTTATTCATAACAACTACACAGCCACCTTTATCTGCATTTTTATTTCAATTTTGATGTTATTCTGCAAGGAAACAAGTGCAATTCTTTCACTTTTAGGCATGTTTTAAATGGAGCAATGAGGGGTTTTAAACAAAATGCCCAGGTCATTTTTACCAGTTGTTTAAAGACCTTAACATGGAGGCTACCAAAATAAGGGCTTAAATACAGGTTTTGAATGAAGCCGTTTCTAAAGAAAAGAAAGAAATGGTGATGTGGCTTTTCCTGTTGTTACCTCTTATTAAATATATGTTGCTGGATTTTAGAATTCCCCTTCCTTCTTTTTCTTCTCCCTGTTCTCCCTCCCTTTTTCCTCTCTCCTTCCCCAACCCCTTCATATTTATATTTCTGTTGTAGTTAATATTTTCTGTGTAGCTGCTAGAGGGTGTTATTTCTTGTCATGTTTGCATTTTGTCACTTTAAATTATATGTTATTCTGTACAATTGTTATTTATATGGGCCCAGATATTCAAAGGGTTGCGCCATGTGCAACAGGGTTCGCATGCATAAGTCCTACATATGCCATTCTGGATATTCAGCAAGAGGCAGTTATGCCACTGACAACAGGCTTGTGCAACAGCGCAATGCAAATGAATGCATGCTCAACAGGAGGGAGGAACCATGCATAAACTATAGCCCAATATTCAGTCAGGTTGTGCAGAGTTGTGCATTCACAACCCCAACCAGCGCCTGCACAACCTTGAGCCAAAAAAAAAGGATCAAGTTGAGGGCCACCCACAGGTGAGCTGCTATATTGCAGGGTGCAACACAGCAGCTGTCACCCTGGCTGGCTCCCAACTCAGTTCCTGTGCCCCCCACCAGCCCGATCCTGTGAGCATAAAGTAACATGACCCCCCACATCTCCCGAAGCCCGATCATGGGCAGAGCATGTATCAACCCCCAGTGCCTGATCTTGGGCAGAATGTAAAGCCCCCAACCTGAATATCTCCTGGTGGTCCAGTGGACGTAATACTGTCGCGGGCAGAATGTCAAATTACAACCCCAAACATCTCCCTGGTGTCTAGTGTCCCCCACCCACGAAACCCTCCACCCGCTCCCCCTGCAGCGGTGGTGGCAGCATCCCCTCCGCCTGCCCTGCGCCGCGCCCGCCGACTGACTGTCGGTAGGGCTGCGCCCGGTGGTGCAGAGCTACAGCCAATGGCGTGCAGCCCATACCGTACTGACAGTCAGATTTGTGAATGATCATTCACATCTGGACTGTCATGTGACTATGGGCTACTAGCCGTGGCTGCAACACCACCAATATGCAACCTACGGATGGTAGCGATAACGGCGGTGAGACCGCCCGCCCGCTATGAAGGCGGAAATGAAAAAACAAATAGTGATGAAGACACTGACACCGAAGTATTCGAAGTTATAACGACATTCTGCCAGCGACCGGCAGTCACTGAACCGTGAAAATGTCGAGGTGAGAGGCTTTACATTCTGCCATGTCGAGCACTGAGGAGACGATACACAGTTCTGCCCGTCGAGCTTCGATCAGATGGGGGTTCATGTTACTTTATTGCCTGCGATCGGGCATCGGAAATGTGTGAAGGGGTCATGTTACTTTCTGCCTGCGATCGGGCATCGGAAATGTGTGTGGAGGTCATGTTACTTTCTACCCGTGATCAGGCTTGGGATCTGTGTGTGTGGGGGAATGTATACACAGAGATACTGCCCTATCGGGCTGCAGGGTGCATTGGTCCCCGGCGGCTGCTGCCTGGCAGGCGCCAGGCGCAAGTCCTCGGGGATCGGTGCACCTACATGCTAATGGCATGCAAATGGGGCCATAAATAGATGCAAATGGCCCCCCTAATATGCATAAATTATGGCTCCATTTTCATGTCACCTTTTGAATATTGGAATTTCGCATGGTGCAATGGTACTTACGCCACCGCCAAGTTTAATGCTCAACTCTGGCAACTGCGGTGGGCGCAAGTTTCACTGCTGCGTGGTTGGGGTGATATTCAGGAGTTGCTCAATAGCGCAACTCTCTGAGATATCGCCGACCACACCCTGCGCAACTATTTTGAGCAGCGCAGGGCTTGTGCCTCAGAATGGCGCAGTTTGAATATCTGGGCCCTGATGTTTAGTATGGATTTCAGCACCTTTCTTGTAATTGCTAACTGCAAATGGATTGAAACTTGTTAAATGTTTTTTTAACCAATGAGATTTGGGATTCTATTAATGACATTACTATGAATGGGTTATTTAATTGTCACAGTGGTGAAAATATTTTATTCCCTCTGACAAAGGATAAGTAGTCATCTGAAACACATCAGGTTGTTCTTTATTTTGCCAATGTAATAAAATAAATAATATTTTTACTGGAAAACCAGTGCCCTCTATTATATTTGAGGTGTGAGTGCTCTGCTTGTTTTTGTCGGTATGAATCAGTGGCATGACAGTGTTATGTATCATAATTGTTTCACTCTATCATGTTGTGTGGTCTGGGCATGTGTGTTTATGGCCCTTGATGTGTGATTGACTTTGTGTGTGCATATGCACCGATAGGGATACAGATCAATTTTGATGCTGTTCTGCACTCATCTCATAGCCAAATATGGAAACAATAGGATGACCACTGTCAAGGTGCATCAATGTGCAGCAGACCAATGTCAGTGCAGTCAAAGGTAGGGTGACCTGCGTTGATGTGAGCAGCAGCATCTGGAACAGCTGCAGGCCACTGTGGCAAGTGGCAGTGTGTGTCTAGGGAGGTAAGGTTGAACAGCATTGTTAATACCATTGTGTCAGGATGTAACTGCAGTGTGATGATATACATAGCAGCATCTCTGCTTACGCTGTGCACATCCATGCAAGGCTGTCCTGTATAGTGCTGTTAACAGAGACTGCAGAGACTGAATCAATAGAAACATACTCTGGATATGCTGGAAATCCTACAGATCAATGACTTCTAATGATATTGCAGATGCTGTGTACAAATATAGTCTCAAGAGTAAGTTTACTAGAAATGTAGCCTTCTCAGACCTAACTGATATCAAATATGGTGGTGAAGCAGGGCTGTGTGTAGCACCGCTGGTTTTTAATTTATATATTGAGTGTTTGGTCAAATGTCTAACTGAAATTGATGCATTCCCACCAGTGCTGCTTGGAACTAATATTCAAATATTGTTATCTGCAAATGATTTTATAATTCTATCTCAGACCCACTGGGGCTTAAAAGGAGTTATCAGTTATAATGAGGCTGTTAAAAGTATAGATATGGAATTGAATATCAGTAAAATAAAAAACATTTTTAGTTGGGGAGAAAAACAACAATAAAACAACTGGCTGATGGAAGAGCATGGGTTTGAGGAGGCAGTAGAACAGAAATATTTGGATGTGATGTCTGACATCAAACTTTCATGGAAACAACGCCTTATCTATGTTAAAGTGGATGCACAAAAGTCTTGTTTAGCCATCTTTAGATTTGCAAATAAATGTGCTAAATAACTCCTTTAAAGTCTTAAAAACAGTCTTTGATGCAAAAGTAATTGGCCAACTTTTGTTTGGAAGTGAAGTCTGGGGATTGTCAGAAACTCTGTAAATTAAAGCTTTTACAAAACATTTTCTTCTGAACTGTATCAGGAGCACCAAGTGAAATGCCTATATCTTTGTAAAGACTGGAAATGGGTGTTAGCTATGGAAGCTAAAGTTATTACAGGGCAATACAGTTGTGGAAAAGATACAATTGATGGATGATGACAGATTACCAGAAATAAGCTGGAATGATAAGTTGTACAATTGTACAGTCAAGGAAACAAGCAGACCAATAGTTTTTTTTTTTATCATCACTGGAACTTTATATAAAAAGTTTGGACTATGTGATATTTGATCACATAATGCTTGCTTAAATCCATTAGCTTTTATCTCTAATGGTATACAAAGAGTAAAAGATATTTAGACTCAAAAGATTTTGAAGGAATAAAAGATAGATGAAAATAATGGGCCGGAGCTGGCCGGTGGCACTGAGGTTGGCGCTGGGCGCCACACCTTGCGCTACGTCGTCGACCGGGTTGGGAATGAACTCGGGTGGCTGGGGTCAGCTGGGGAGGAGGATCGATCATCCCAATGGATGCTCTCCTCCCTCAGAGGTGGGAACCATGAGCGCATTCGCGTTCTACATCCCCTTCATAGCGGTGGAAGCACCGACAATTGAAGGGGATGGAGGCAACTCCGTTCGTTGGAGCCAGGGAGGGACGTCGGCGGCGCATGAGAGGTCTGGTGTGCGTCAGCACGCCACCACTGGGACGTATGTCCTGGTGCTCGACGTCCCAGAGGGTAGGAAACTAGGGAGAAAAAGGAAAATACCTCTCGGTAAGCCCTAGATGATAGCCTCTCGGAACCATCTGGACCACCAGAAGAGGGACAGACCCCACTGTGCAGGGGAGAGAAGGAGGCACTCTAGGGGCAGATTCCCAGGTGGAATGAAGGTTGAGAGGAAGGAAGGAGGGCTCCAAGAGTGGGAAGGTGAAGATAAAGAAATAAAGTAAAAAAAAAAAAAAAAAAAAGAAAATAATGGGCCCGATACTAGAAAGAGTTAGGCCTGGCATAAACTGACTTGTGCCCCAAAAATGGTATAAGTAGCAGTTTATTCCAGGAGTTGTGACATTCGGTATTCTGCAAAGCAGCCCGTGACATGTCACAGGCTGCTTGCATCAAAGTGGACCCACGCCACCAATTACACCATAAACACCCTGCAACATGGTGCTAGAGGGTTTACAGCAGCAGTTGCACCCAGTTCTGGAAGGGCAGCCTCCAAGTCTCCGATATTGCTATTCTTGAACAACCCCTGAGAACATCTGCCAAAGTACAGTGTAATAGCTGGTGTAAGTGTACTGTCGTCCACCGATGGTTGCATAATGTGCTGCAAGTCCCAATCCTCCAAGAGTGGAATAAACCCACAGGGTATGGAACCCCCTAATGCCCCCAGTCAAAAGCCCCACAGGGCTTGTACCACCAATCCCTGATCCCCAATATATGTGTTAAAGTCCCATAGGGATAATCATGTCCCCTCCCCAAGCCCGATCCCTGATGTATATTTAAAGCCCACAGGGCTATACATGCCACCCAAATCACTGTCCCCTGATGTATGTTACAAAGCCCAGCAGGGCTAATCATCTAATCAAACCCCTCCCCCAAGCCACAATCCCCAATGCAGAGAAAGCCTGCAGAACTAATCATGCCCCTCCATGCCTGATCCCGATTTCCAGCCCACCTGGAAATGGCAAATATTTTTAATAAAGAAAAGCCATAACCAGTTTTCCCTGGAAGTCTAGTGGCCCCCACCCAGCAGTGCCAATCCACCCCACTCCGCCTGACCCATAGCCAGCCAGCGACTGGCACAACCCACCTCTCACCTCTGCGGCCCAGCCACCAACTGAGCTTCTTCTGAGTGCTTACTACTGTATATAGTACATGCTCAATCATTGAGTGCATACGATATACAGTAGTACATGCTCCAAAGGAGCTCAGGCTGTGGACTGGCCATGGAAGTGAGAGGTGGGCTGTGCTATCATCAGCTTGCTACAGGCCGGGGGAGTGGGGAACTGGCACTGTCAGTTGGGTGGGTGGAGGCCACTAGACTACCAGAAAATGAATTATGGATTTTCTATTCATTAAAAAACATTTGTCATTGCTGGCGGGCTGGTGATCGAGATCGAAACATGAGAGCATGATTACCCTGTGGAGCTTGCTACATTGGGATTGTGGCGGGGGACATGTTTTGCTGATTAGCCCTGCATGGCTTTATAACAGACATGGGGATCAGGGCTTGGGGCATTACAGGCTTTGTGATGGGGGACTTACGCCTTTCTGTGTACAGTGCTGCAGCTTGCTCTCTGTTTGGCATACCTGTACAGTTGGTGCAGATTGTGGGATGTAGATGCAGGGACCCTGCCCATAGAGAAGTGGGCCATGGGGTCCCAGGCACAGTGGTGTTTGGCGCAAGTCATCTTTGACACGACTTGCACCAACTCTACTAGAACTGGCCCTATGTTTATAATACTCTTAAAATATTGGCAGGAGTCGAACAGTACTTTAATTTTGTGAAAAGTCTCACAGGAACATATTATGCATAGCAAGATTAGGAACCATTTGGTGGTATCTGCCAAATATTGTGAACAATTTCATGTTTAAAAATATTGTTACTGAATATATGCGGAAAAAGAAGCAATAAATAACAGTACAACAATTAATTTTGTATTGCCCAGCCTTGAGAAAGAACATGAATCTTGGATTTTTCCATTTTGTATAAAAAGCACATTAAAATGATAATGCAAAATTGCACATTTTTGTTTTGACTGATAAGAAGTTTATGTATGGTATTTCATATTTTTACAAATTCTAACGTCCTGCCTGCTCAGTAGAAGCGATATGTCATCATACTTTTTAGTATATCAGTATGACTTTTGCATTAATATATCTAAGTGTGATAATTCATTATGAATTTCATACATTTCAATAAAATTAATCTGAATAAAAAATTACTGTGAACAAAGTGTGAGGGCAGTATGCAGTGGGAACATGTTAATGGCTGCATGTGAATAGGGTTGCCATGGGTTGCATACCCTGAACGAAACCACTTTATCATTGGTGATGGAAGGCATTTGCAGGCAAGACAAATCCATTGCAGTTTTTAGAAGACAGGGCAAGCATAGCTTGTTTGTGCCAGGCAAGCATAGCTTGTAAATAGCTGTTATGGTCATGTATGTTCTTTTTCTGCATTTAGTTAGGTTTAAGGTTACATTAGCCTAAGTGATTCAGCTGAAAGATGCTATTGATGATGTCAGTGAAAATGCTTTTTGGGCTTGGTGTGGTGTTTAGACCTACACAAGCCTGGGTCTGATCCCTAGTATGGCCAGTTTTTTTTCTTCTTCACTACAAAATTATGTAGTATGCTAGAAACTGTTAGATGTCATAGCTGATGTCATTGATAGAATTTCAGCAATGTTTAAAGCAGACACTCAAAACATTATACTGAAGGAATGTTTTCTTTCCCAGTACAATTTCTGTAGTCAGCATTTATATGTCTCTTGAAACATTCTATCTCACCATGTGGAATGATGGCACAGTAACAAAGCAACAGGATAATAGTTGGGTGGGGGCCTGGGTTCAATTCCCAGTTGTGAACATTTTTCTTCCTCACTACAAGTTCTGTTGTTAGCATTCATCCATCTCTAGAAACCTTCTGTCTTGCAAAACAGAATAATAGAACAGTGGCACAGCAGCTGGACAATATTTGGTAGGTGGCATCAGTTTGATTCTTAGCTTTGATTGTTGTTTCTTTCTCACTATAATTTATGTTGCTAGAATGCATCTCTCTAGAAACCTTCTGCCTTACCATGTTGAATGATAGTGTAACCCCTGTTACCAGGTTACTAGAATCCCAGTAAGACCTAGTGGTAGGCAGGGAAGGCAGCTTGTGAAACTCCAGTTAAATGGATTTCATACTGTCTCACTCTGTTCTCATTCTCAGCTGAGATGAGGATGATATCATTTTAGAACTGTTGCATCTGCATAAGCCACACTGGAATGTTGTATTTGGAGGTTAGAGTAGAACGTTGGGGAATTTGAAGCCAGTCTGTGTGCAGTCTTAGAGACAGACTGTAGTGCAGCAGAGTGTGCATGCTCTCAGAGCTTTAAGCTCTGTTTCAGAGCTACTTTTGGTAGATGTGTGTTTCCACCTGAAGATGAACACCAGGAACTGGTAATTGAAGTGGTGGAGACTGCTTTCAATGGTTCAGTGGCCCCATCCCTGAGGGATGGGGGAACGTGTTGCCTGTTTTCCAGGGGCAAAGCCCGGGTCCAGCTAAGGGAAAGAAGCTGCCTGTCTGACTTGTGCTAAGGCACCAGAAGCTCTGAGAGGAAGATTCCTTGTGGAGAAATACCTGTAGGGCACCTGCAACCAAGGATGAATTTGCTCTGAAAAAAGGGCCAAGTCTTTTCACCTGAACAGAAAAAACTAAGGGACTGTTACTGTGGGGTCAGGAAAAGACAGCTATGTACAGTTGGAAGATGTGGGGATTGGACTGCTTAACTCAGTGGAGGGTCTAGAGTAATGGACAATGCCACTTATAAGTATGTTCAAGTCCAGCACAAAGGAAAGAAAGAAAGTGGGATTGGACTGCTTAACTTTGTGGAGGATCTAGAGTAATGGACAAAGCCATGTATAAGTATGTTCAAGTCCATCACAAATGGGAAGCAATGCAAGCAGATGGAATGTGAAATACATTTAGCAAGAATCTACACAGCCAGGTTTTAAAGGATGAGGTGTTTACTGTACAGAGAAATGAATTGTGGGAGCGAGAGGTTTGAGACCCCCCATCAGTAGTAACCAAATTCTCCTCTCGGTTTGCTCTTAGACACCTTTTGCTTTCTCTCAGGTACTTGGCCAGTGCCTGAGGAAAGTACCAGACGTGGGATTGAAAGGAAGATTCCCTGATGGAGCCGAGGTGCTCTTAGATGGTTTAGGAGCCACCAGAAAATGTTTCTATGAGTATGGAAGGTGTCCAAGTGGCTGGCAAGGGCCGAGCCAGGAAAACCAGAACAGTGTACAAGTTTGGGCTGTGTAACCCAAGGTAGCATGCAAGTCCGGGCTGTGTGCCCAATGGGTTCAGAATGTGAGGGCTCAAGTGTTGAGGAAATGTTCTGGTCTCTTTAATCTGCATTACCAGGAGTGTAGCCCTGTGGGGTCCATCTATGCTTTGTTTATTCTGTTTGGATGTGAATAAAGGCCACACTTTAGAATCCCACTTCTGGTATTGGACATTACAGTTATTGCTTCCTGTGTTCAGAGTTACTTGGGTGCCTCTGTGCAGAGTAGCCAAACCTAGCCTTTGTGCCGAGTGACCTATTCCTCCCTGAACCCAGACCACCTGGTATTGCTGTCAGATACAAGCGGCATACCAGCCTGGGGTTACAATAGCAAAGTTGCAAAGCACCAGGACTATAATTCTCAGGAGGCCTGGTCCTGATTACCAACAGAAATTTTTTCCTTTTCACTACATTTTATGCTGTTAGCTTGCATCTAACTCTAGAAACATAGCACAGTGGCACAGTATCAGGATAGTATTGGGGAGGGGCTTCGGTTAGATACCAGTTGTAAAAATGTTTTCTTTCTCACTACAATTTATGTTGTTATCATGCATCTCTGTCTAGAAACCTATTGTTTCACCATGTAGAATGATAGCACAGTGGCAAAGCACCAGGACACTTGTTGGGAGGGGCCTGTGTTTCATTCAGTTGTGAACATTTTTTCTTTCTCACAATTTATGTTAGCATGCATCTCTCTCCAGAAACCTTTTTCTTGCAAGTGAAATGATAGCACAGCGTTAGAGCACCAGGACTTTAGTTGGGAGGGGCCTGGGTTTTATTCTCTGTTGTGGACATTTTTTTCTCACTACATTTCATGTTGTTAGCATACATCTCTCCAGAAGTCTTCTGTTTCATCATCTGTAATGGTAGCACAGTGTCAGAGCACCATGATAATACTTGGGAGGGGCCGGTTTCAATTCCCAATGAGAATCTTTTCTTTCTCACTGCAATTTATGTTGTTAGCATGCATCAGTCTCTAGAAACATTCTGGCTTGTCGTATAAATGATACTATACTGCAAAGTACCAAGGCAGTAGCTGAGAGAAAGCCTGGGTTCAGTTCCCAGTGGGAGCATTTTTAAATTCTAACTATAGTTTTTGTTGTTACAGTAGCATGCATATTTCTCTAGAAACCTGCTGTCTTACCATGTGGAACAAAAGCACAGTGTGAAACCCTATGGCAGTAGTTAGGAGGGGCCTAGGTTCAATTCCAGTGGGAAACATGTTTTCTTTCTCACTACAATTTATGCTGTTAGCATGCATCTCTTTCTAGAAACCTTCTGTCTCCCCAACATGGAATGACTGCACAGTGGCAGAGCATCAGGATAGTAGTTGGGATGGGGCCTGGGTTCAATCTCAGTTGTGAACATTTTGTTTCTTTCTCATTACAATTTCTGTTTTTTAATATGCATTTATTGTATAAGAGAACATGCTAGATGTCATTGCTGATCTCCCTGTTAGGGCTTTCAGGATGTGAAGTAGGTTTTCGGACCATGGAACTGTTAGTGACTCTGGATTAAGAACATGGAAAATGTAACCATCCAACTCTATCAAGATTAATCAATCACAAGAGGAAGTAATGGGGGCTTATCAGTCATAGATCATGAGGCCTTCTTTTTGTTATAAAAGATCAGGCTGACTCAGAGACCTACTGCGAAACTGATTAGGTTAAAAGTTCAGAGTTTGTAAATTGCATGGATTATGCTTGTTTGCTTCATTGAGCTTTATGTGTGTGCTTGCATGCATGTTTGTGTCTGCAATGTAGCATCCAGGTGTATATTGTTTACATGTGTATTTGTCTTTTACTATTCAAAATGACACATCCATGCCCTGGCACCCATAGTACCATTGGTACTTTGAATAAATCTTACTGTTTGATATCCACATGTTGGTTTTACCATATGTTTGCTGTGCTATGTCTGACCTCCCTATGATGTTATATGCATGCACCTGAGTACTGCTGTATTCATGGATCATATCATATACAGGTCATTTTGTACAAGATAGGGTTTACAGGGTGACTGGAGTTAGCCATGCACAAACATGTCTACATGGAAACAGTGGTACAACTGAATAATGTGTTTCATAATTGTTTCACTCTATCACATTGTTTGGTCAGGGCATGTGTGCTTATGGAGCTTGATGTGTATTTGTCAGTGTAGATGCGCATGCACTAGTGAGCACAGCTCAGTTTTGGTAATGATGGCTTGTGTTATCACTTTTCATATGATGATGCTCATAAAAGATACTGTAATATGCATCATCAGGCCTCCACATAACATGTCTGCCTGTGTCAATTACAGTGTCATATCCAGTATGGTCCTGTAGGACACTGATTTCTACTGTGTTCCACTACACAGGCACCATGGCTTAGAATGAGCCAGTGGGGACTTGGTAGGTCATTCCAGGAGCCAGGAACCAGTGGAAGGGATGGACAGGCAGAGGCAGGTGGAAGACTGCCCAGCCATGTAGGGAACAGTGTGGGAGGACAATAATGGGTAACCTTCTGGTGGCACACACATAAGTACAGTGCAATATGAGTTGATCATGGATTTCGTGTGTGTGTTCATCCTTCAAATCCTGCATGTCAAATACAGTGATACAACTGTGTACTTTGCACCATAAAGGGTTTGACATTAACTTTTTTTTGCACAAATCAGCAGGACAAGTTGACTCCAAACTACATTAGTCCAAAGATGGGTACACTAGTCTACAATTAAACTAGAATGCTTTATGTATTAAAAATACAAGCCAATAAATATTCCCTGATTATTGCTAATGTATCCTGCCTCTACATTGCTTCCAGCACTGCACAACATTATATGCCATTCAATCATACACAGTCTGCCCCCACCCCATTGTTTTGTTGCATGACACCTTCTCTTTCTCCATCTCTTTCTACTCTGAAATCCCTGAATCAAATGATCCCACTACGGTGGATATTCAGTCATTCAACCATGCAAACACAGTAGCCCTGTAGAAGTAGTAGTAAGTTTATTGATGGACTGTAAAGGTCTTTACATTTATACATTGCAATATACCATCTTAAACAATTTGCCTTAAATTAGTATACAAATTTTTGTGTACAATAACATTAAATAACAAAGTATATCAAAAAATATTCACTCATAAGTTACATAACAACCAACAGCGAGCTAGGAACATCATATGGCACTTTGGAACAAGTGTTTAAAAGCATAAGCAATTTCCATAATTAAACTAGCCTTGCTTTTTTAATAATAAAAACTTGCAAGACAAAGAAACTTAGAAATTGACAACAGATAAAGACTGATAGTCCCATCCAGTAGCCCATTTTCCCTACCTATTGCAAAAGCCACAGACCCTACTTTATCTCTGGCTGTACCTTCTTGCTCCTATAGCTAGGGTTCTCCTATGCTTATCCCATACATTTTGAATTCCCTCACTGTGTTGGCCCCCACCACCTTTGCTGGGAGTTGATTTCATGCATCCACCACCCTTTCTGTGAAAATACTTCTTCACGTAACTCCCTTAGTCTACCCTTCCTATCTCATGCCTACTCATTCCAGAACATCTCCTTTTCTGAAAGATGCTACACTCTGGTACCCTATTTATGCCCTTTAGATATTTGTAGGTTTCTGTCACATCTCCCCATCTCTCCTTTCCTCCAGAGTATACATATGGGTCTCCCAGTCTCTCCTCATATGACTTTTTGCTGCAGGCCCTACACCATCTTTATTGCTCTTCTTTGAATTGCATCCACCCTATCTATGTCCTTACAGAGATTCAGCCTCCATAACTGGACACAGTACTCTAAATGAGGTCTCTCGAATGATCTGTACAATGGCATCACCAACCACCTCTTTTCTTCTGCTGGTGATACCTCTCCTTATACACACCAGCATCCCTCTGGCTCTCCCACAGCCTTGGTGCATTGTTTGGCCACCTTCAGGTCATCAATATAATTACCCCAAATCTCTTTCCGTTTGGTGACAGTCAGCATCTCCCCTCCCAAATATGTAATCCTCCTGGGTTCTTGCACTCCAAATGCATGATTTTGCACTTTCACATTAAATCTCAGCTGCCACACTCTGGGACCATTCCTCCAATTTTCCTAGGTCCCTCCTCATTTTTACCTCTCCCAGAATGTCCACCCTGTTGCAACTCTTAGTGTCATTTGCAAGAGGCACATCTTCTCTTCAGTCCCAATGCAATGTAACTATGAAGACATTAAACAGGACTGACCCCAGAACTGATCCTGTGGCAATCCACTGGTCACCCTCCTTTCCTCAGATTGAGCCCCATTTACCACCACCTCTGTCTTCTATCGCTCAACCAGTTACTAACCCAGTTTATCACCTTATGACCCACTCCTGGCTGCCTAGCTTGTTCACAAGTCTTCTGTGTAGAAAGGGATCAAAGGCCTTACTAAAATCCAGAGAGGCCACATCCTCCCCTCTCCCAATCCACTTTCCTCACTTCCCAGTAAAATAAATCAATTAGATTTGTTTGACATGACCTTACCACTGTGAATCCATGCTGTCTCGAATCATGTGCTCCACTGGATTCAAGCTATATATGCATATACAAAACTACAATTTAAATACCCACCCTTTATTTCTTAGCCCTATCCACACAGTTATTCTAAGTTTGCTGTAAGACTCGCCATAGTCTATCTGAAGTCACATCTAATATTCATATATTGACTATTACTGATTCTAATAAATTAAGCAGCAAGTTGATTTACCAAGGTAAATTAACTATATGTCTGTATTATCATAAGAAGATGACAATGTTGACATAATTCAGGCCACCTTATGATGTGTTAAGTTATTTCATTTTGTTTTGTTTTTTTTTTTACCTATTAACCTAAAGTAATTTGCCAAATGCCTGATCATTCATTCATCCTCTGTATGTAAAAGTATTCCAGTAAGAGTGGTTGTATCTAAATCTGTTACATTATATTTTAATTGTCTGAGCCAGTAAGCTCTTGCTCCATTGTACAGTACCAAGGACCATCCAGAGCACACTTAATAGGTCCTCTTTATAACCAGCTAAACAGGAACATTGCTCTCCGACAGAGGCCAATTTATTATTATATGTCTGGCTAGTGAAACTTTACTTTTGAATCTCTTATATTTATACTTAATAAATGTTTTCCTTAGAATTGGCACAGTGAGTATGTCTAAGTAGTATTTATAGCTGCATTTAAAATTATTGGTTGCATACCATGGAGGAAATTTGGAGCTGGAGATGCTGTCTGCATCAATCTCAATCCAACTACAGTAAATTTTAATTGTAATGTACTTTTTGTACTTCAAACTGAGATTTATATTTATTTCTGAATATTTAAGTAAACAATCTAAATCATATTTCTATAGAATAGTTAATATACCTTTATACCAACATGATTCCTTATAACCCCAAATTAGTCACCTCTTTTTCTAGTAAACATTTAAAGGGAACCTGTCGTATGCCATCCTTGTCAATTTAAACCAACAATTGGTTTTCCTAGTGTCAATAATCACATTTATGTTTGGTATACCTAGTTCTATACATATATATATATATATATATATATATATATACACACACACACATATACTACAGGACAAGTGTGACCTAGACCCAATATCTTTCTTAATTATTTAAACATAGGTACAGTGAGTACATCTCTTTTTTATAATCTCCAAGTTCTATGCCATATAGTAGTTGCAAACAATATTTACTTTAAAAGCTGTAATTAAAGGTTTTCCATCAACCTTTCATAAGCAAAATTAATTTGCTAAGTCCAAATGATACGTTTTTCATACTTTCAATAGATTTTGATATGTTTAGACCAGGAAGTATTGGGCGTATACATCACCAGAGAAGGAACTAGAAGGGACAGGATCAGTTGTGTTCCAGTACAGTAGCTGCTTCTTGTTGTTTTTACAGGGTTTCTTGTGGATTTACTTGGTAGAAGGTTATTTCTTTTCTTTATTACTTCTAAGGGGCTAGCAGGGTATTGTTTTGGGGCTGTTGGAAGTTTGAAAACTGGTTTGGTAGCTGTAAGTGGGCTCATTTGTTGGATGTTTCACTGTGTAACAGACTGCACTGGTGGAAACCTATTTCTTCTGATTTAAAACCTGTTTGGTGGGATTTGCTTGGGGCTGGTTATTTGAATTGAGACCTATATGTTAATTTCAAGCCTATTTTGATGTGTTGTTAGTGAAACAAATTGAATTGAGACCTGTTTCCTTTGGCAGCAAACTTATATTTATGAGGGCTTTGAGTTGAATTTTGATTCCTTTTGCTGACTTCACTAGTTGCAAAGTTAGTGCATAGTGGGGAAGTGTATTAATGGTTTAGCCAGGTCTCACTCAGCTAAATGACTGGAGGCAGAGCTTAATCAGGTTCGTGGTGTTAGTTGCTTTGGCTTCCCAAAAGGAACTAGAAGGGACAGGATCAGTTGTGTTCCAGTACAGTAGCTGCTTTTGTTGGGTTTACAGGGTTTCTTGTGGATTTACTTGGTAGAAGGTTATTTCTTTCTTTCTTACTTCTAAGGGGCTAGCAGGGTATTGTTTTGGGGCTGTTGGAAGTTTGAAAACTGGTTTGGTGGCTGTAAGTGGGCTCATTTGTTGGCTGTCTCACTGTGTAACAGGCTGCACTGGTGGAGGCCTATTTCTTCTGATTTAAAACCTGTTTGGTGGGATTTGCTTGGGGCTGGTTCTTTGGCTGCAGGGCTTGGAGGGCAGACACAGGGCTGATACACTCTCAAGAGAGTCCGGTGTAGGCCGAATCCACCCCTCCCCACCCCTCCTTCCCCAGAGCTCTGCTTATTTATGGGGAACCCTGTCCTGCAATTGGAGGAAAAGGCTGCAGGTGCAGCACATGTAGTTCTAGCCACTGGGGTTGGATTTAAGGCTGGGAGAGAGGGAGCTTGAGAGTTGTTCACTTCCCTTATAAGTTTACTGTCGGACTGTATCTAGGATTATGGGTGACCTGATTAGGCAATAGCGGTGTATCTTGGACTAGTGGAGAACCTGGTGGCTCACCAAGAAAACCTACTTGGAGGATGGGACCACATGTCGTGGGGCGGCATCTTTGGGAGGGTGGTGGGGTGCACAGGAGTGTGGGGCAGCCATGATACTGGACTGGGCTTGGAAGTTCGGTGGTTGCCCAGTGTGCTACCAGCTGGCACAGCTTAGGGAGGAGGTTGTGAGGATTAGGAGACAGCTGGGGAAGGGGGAAGGTATGGTTGGGGAAGAGGGCAGGGATCTCCCATGGTGTTCCACCAAGCATTAGGGGTAGGGGCATAGGGAAAGGTGCAGAAGAATACTCTGGAGTCACATAGGGACCCTGGCAGAGGGGCCCAAAGGAGGACTCTACCAGGAAGCAGGCAGATAACTGGGGACCCTCACAAGGGGTCCAGAGGGACAACATTCTCAGGGAATTGGCAGATGGCCGAGGCTGGACAGAACAAAGCAAAGGCGAGGAGGTGGATCGGACCTCTCAGCCAGTAACTGGCAATTCTCTTCTTCTTCTGCTTGAGGATGAGGGGTGATGTAGCCATGACAGGGGTGGTTAGAGACGGAAGGGAGTGGGGGCAGGAGGCGGGGCTGGATAGCAGGAGGAGCAGGGGAACCTGGAATGCAGGAAAATGGGGAGCAGTGAATCAGAGCAGATGGGGCAGTGGGAAGAGGGAGGAGGAAAGCACAAGAGAAGGACCAGTTGGGAGGAAAGGGCAAGGAGAAGGACTAGAAGTACAAGGAGGATACAGTAAAGGGAGCTGAGGTTTTAGGCCAGGGAGCACGACAAGCAGGATGGACTAAACGGAGACAGGAAGGAAGGGAGACAAGCCAGGCTAGTTTAGTGGATGGGGAGAAGGGCCAGTTGCGAGCAGTGGGGGAGTTAGCGAGGTACAGAGGATACTCAGCAGGAGGAGGAGGCATAGGATCGGAGGAGGGGTGGCCTGGGTAAATAAGGAGGGGCTGCATGTGGCACCCAGATGAGGAGGAACAAGGAGCCGACTAGGTGGAGGGCCAGTAGAAAGGATGAGGGACATGGAAGGAGGGAATGGAGGAAAAGCAGCTGTCAGAGTGCTCCTGCTGGAGGATTCTATGATCAGGGGTATCAAATGGGATAGGGAGGGAGAAGCCTGGCCAGTTGGAACAAAATGCTTCCCTGGACTAACGGTGCACAGGGCCAAGCATGAGGTATATCAACTAGCAAAGGATTGTGGGGGTTCCCGGACATACTGGTCCACCTGGGTACAAACGACATTGAAGGAAATAGCGAGCTAGAGATACAAGCAAGGTTCATGGAGCTTGCCAGGGTCTGTCATGACATAGAATGCACAATTTCCTTCTCGAAATCTGCTGGTGCCAATGGCTAGTGGGGAACACAAAATAAAGATTAGGGAGATAAACTAGTGGCTCAGGGAATGGAATGAGGCCAGAGGGCATGGGTTGAATGGGGATTGGGGAGACCTGGGAGGATAAGGAGCTGTATGCTAGAGATAGGCTCCATCTCGATTTGGAGGGAGGGGAATCCTTAAGTTGAAAATAGAGGGTTCATTGGTGAAAAGTGGGGTTTAAACTTGTGAAGGGGAGGGATGGGAGAAAAGGCTGTTGAGGGGGGTCTGATAAAGGAGGGACTCTGTCTCCACCCCCTGGGGAGCTGGAGGAAAAGGCCGACTGGTAAAGTGCAGACCAGGGAAAACAGAATCCCCATGGGAACACGAGCAGAGGAAATGGAAGTATAGGGAAAGGGTGGAAGGTAGTCCTGCTAAATGCCAGAGCTTGGGCAATAAAATGCCTGAGCTCCAGGCAATGCTAACTGAGGATCGGTGGATGTGGCAGTGGTCACTGAGACCTGGGCCACAGCGGGATACAACTGGGACCTGAACCTGGAGGGTTACACTATCTTCAGGAAGAGGACAGGGGAGGGAAGGAGAGGAGGGTAGCAATGATAGTTAAAAACTGCATTGGCATAGGGGTGTAGAGGAGGCAGAGGGAACCGTGGAGGCGATTTGGGTCACCTTGATAACAAGGGTGGCAAGAGAGTAAAAATAGGGTGGTGTATAAATCCCTGCACTGGCGGAGGAGCTGGAGGAAGTCTGGTGGCAGATGTTGGGAGACACTCCAGATTGGGCAGGGAAGGGTGGTGGTGTTGGGGACTTAAACATGCCAGGAACAGACTGGGAGACTATGACATCCTCGGTGGCCAGGGAACAGAGGTTGTTGGATGTCTTTCAAGACACGTTCCTAACTCAGCAGGGAACTGACCAGGAAGGGGTGGGTACTGGATGTGCTCCTGGCAGACAGTGACCAGATTGGGGCCTGGAGGTAAGGGACCCGTTGGTGAGAGTGACCATGCCACAATCTGGTTCTGTTCTGGACCTAGGAGGGGTAGAAGGCCACACAAAGATGGAGGTAACTGACTTCAAGGGATCGGATTTTAAGGAAATGGGAAGGATCCTAAGGAGCATTTGGATGTGATTGGGCAGACATGGACACTGATAGTAGGTGGGAAATCATCAGGAGAGGGTGCAGGATGCCACCAGCACCTGTGCAAGAGTAAGAGAATGCGGTGGGGCCGAACCCCTGCTGGTGGACCAGGGAGGTCCAGGAGGTGGTGACGGGAAAGAAGGCAGCCTATAGGCAATTCAAGTGCTCAAAGAGTGAAAGGGATGAGGGAGTACTAGCTGATGGCTAGAAGGGCCACTAGGGTGGTGAGGTGGCTAAAGCAAGGAGGAGCAGAACCTGGCCAGGGAATTAGGAGAGGAACAAGGGGTTCTTTAGATACATTGGGGAAAAATGAAGAGTGAAGGGCAGATTAGCAGGATTAAAACAGGGAAAGATGGGCATAAGACCGGTGGAGCAGGCTGAGGTATTAAATGAGTGCTTCACCTCAGTTTCACCCTAGGAAAATGAAGGTGTTGCATCATACATGGGAGGAGACAGTGATACTGAGGGGGAGCCTTACCGATCGGCAGGTCTGGGGAGAGGGGAGGCATCACTGGCAGGAGGTGGAAGGTTAAGCAGGGAGAAGAGGTAGCGGAAGTGGAAATCACAGCAGAGAGAGTGAGGGAAGCCCTCAGGTCCCTTAAGATGGAGAAAGCACTGGGGCTGGAAAATTACATCCCAGAGTGCTGAATGAACTTCTGCATGTCTTGGTGAAAACCCTGGTGGAGCTTTTCACCATCTCTCTGAGGACAAGGTGGGTGCCCCAGGACTGAAAGGTGGTTCTAGTAGTGCCTATCCACAAGGGGATCAAGGGAGGTGGCAGGAAACTACAGGCCTGTCAGCCTGACATTGGTGTGGTGGCACGGTGATGGAGGCATTGTCGGAGAGAGGCTGGGGGGACCTGGAAAGTCAGGGTGCCTGGATGATAGGCAGCATGGATTCATCCCGGGAAATCGTGTCAGACAAACCTTGTGGAGTTCTATGACTGGGTGATGAGTACCTTGGACCTGGGTAGACCAGTGGACGTCCTCTTTCTAGACTTCAGCAAGGCATTTGACTCTGTTCCTCATGAGGGCCTGTTGGATAAGCTGGAAGAAATGGGGATGGGGAACCAGATGATCAGATGAATAGGCAATTGGCTCCAGGACCGGACCCAGAGGGTCGTAGTTGGCAGGATAGTCTCATCCCCAGGGAGGGTCATTAGTGGGGTCCCACAGGGATCAGTCCTTGGGCCCCTCCTGTTCAACGCCTACCATCTCTGACATAAGGACAGGTATCAGGGTGAGATGAGTCTCTTTGTGGATGACTCAAAACTGGAGGCGGTGGTGGATGGGGAGGAGGGAAGGTGGCCTACAGGGGACCTGGAGGTTCTGGAAAGATGGTCTAGAAAGTGGAAGCTGAGGTTCAATGCAGGGAAATGCAAGGTACTGCACCTGGGGCAAGAAACCCCAGCCAAGTGTACACCCTTGGGGAATACTACAAGTCCTCGATGGCTGAGAGGGACCTGGGGTGGTGGTGGATGTCAAGATGAACCTCGGAGACTTGTAGGAGGGCAGCAGCCAAGGCCAACAGGATGCTGGGATGTATCATGGGGATCACCTCCAGAATGAGGGAAGTGATACTCCCTCTGTATAACTACTTGGTGAGGCCGCACCTCGAGTACTGCATGCAGTTTTGGAGGCCACACTTAAAGAGGGACATTAAACTCCTGGAGAGGGTCCAGAGGAGGGCAGCCAAAATGATTTCAGGCTTGGGGCAGGACCTATGAGGAGAGGCTCGAAGAGCTAAATATGTACACATTGGAAGAGAGGGACCGGAGGGACATGATGAGAGGTCTTCAGGTATATGAAGGGGTAAATAGGGAGGAGCAGTCAGGGTGCTTCGAAGGAAGTAGAGGAGGCCACTAGAGGGCATGGGTGGAAGCTGGAGGGAGATTCAGGGAGAAAGGAGGAGGTGCTACTTCACTGAGAGGGTGGTGGAGCCATGGAATGCGCTGCCTAGGGGCTGATGGAGGCAGAGACGGTGGAGGGGTTCAGAGGGGGTGGGACAGGTACAGGGAAGGGCTCTGGAAGCAAAATCCAATGCAGCGAGAATATCCGGAACTGGGAAGGAAAAGCCAGAGAAGGCAGGCACAGGTCAGCTCCCAGGGTGGGGGCTGACAAACGAGCAGACGCGAAAGACTGTTAGGCCTATTCTGCTGTCATTTTAGTGTGTTAGTATGTTAGCATATGTATAGCTGTTAACAACTTCAGATTTTTCTTTCAATTGACCAATACCAATTTTGTTTCTTTTGCCTTATTACCATAACCTGTGTTTTTGAAATTCGTTTTAATTTTAATTCTCTTGTTTTAACTCCAAAAATCGAATTTGTTTTGAAGGCCTTGTTTTGAGAAGTATATTAGAATCAAATCATCGGTGTAGGCCAATGCATGGCAACTACTGTTCCTCACTTGTGGTGAGTCAGAGGCCAGGTTACCTAGATCTTTAACAGCTGGTCCATGTAAATACAAAATAACATTGGGATCAGAAACCAACCCAAACAAACACCTCTATTTGTTGGTATAACTCTGGAAAGTTGACCTCTTATTCCTATTCTGATTCTTGCCCATGTGTCTGTATACTGATTATGGATTATACGAACCAATGATGGATCAGTACCTCGATTTAACATAAGGATCCAGAGATAGTTCCTGAAATGGAATCAAATGCTGTGGAAAAGTCTACAAATACTACATACAGCTTTGACTCCTCAGATTTACATTTTATCAATTAAATAACATTAGATGAAACAATTGTCAGTTGTTGAATACTTATTCTAAATCTAGCTTGTAATTCACTCAGTCCTCCAGTTTGTGTTGTTGCTGCCTTAGTCTATCTAACAGGATCTGAGAAAAAAAAGCTTTAAATTAATGTCTAATAGGCTAATCGTCTATACAAGGCTGAGTCTGCCAAGTTACCTTTCTTATGAACTGGGACTATTTCTGTGCCTTCCAACAGGAAGAACACATTTCTCAAGAATACATTTATTATACAGTGATGAGAAAAGCTGCACAAAGGCTGTGTTACATTCTGTAGATATATCTCAGCATGTATCTTGTCTGGTTCAGGGTATTTGTTAAGTTTTAGGGCTTGGATTGCTAAAAAACATCTTTCTTGTAGATTAATGGAGTGCCAATCATTGGGTAGTTTTCCCAAATAATAAAACTATCTACTTCTGGGTCAAAACAAAACAAAAGCGAAAAAAGTCGATCCATTGAGATTCATAAATATAGGACCATATCGCAGACAGTTCTGATTGTGAATGATGTTCATTCACAAATTCGACTGTCATGTACGGTGGGCGGGCTGCACGCTGGCTGTAGCTCTGCACCACTGGCGGCAGCCCACCGACAGTCAGTCGGCGGGCGGCGGGCAGCAGACGGGTGGGATGCTGTCGCTCGCCGCCGCCGGGGAGCGGGTGGAGGGGCTTGTGGGTGGGTGGGGGACACTAGACACCAGGGAGATGTTTGGGGGTTGTGATGTGACATTCTGCCCACGATCGGGCTTTTACGGTCCACTGACCACCAGGAGATATTCGGGTTGGGGAGGGTTACATTCTGCCCGCGATGGCGCACTGGGGGTTCATATCGCCTGGCCCGCATCGGGCTGTGGGGAGATGTGTGTGTGGGGGTTCATGTAATGTACTGCCCGCAATCGGGCTTCGGATATGTGGGGGTTTTGTAACTGTGGATGCCCGCAATCGGGCTGTGGGAGATGTGGGCGGGGCGGTTCATGTTACTTCTATGCCCGCGATCGGGCTGGTGGGGGCATAGGGACCCAGTTGGGGCCAGCCAGGGGTGGCAGCTGCTGTGTTGTACCCTGCAATACAGCAGCTCATCTGTGGGTGGCCCCAACTTGATCCTTTTTTTTTTCAAGGTTGTGCACGCAGTTGGGGTTAAGATGCATATCTCTCGCACAACCCGACTGAATATCGGGTTGCGCAGGTTATGTATGGTTCCTCCCCTCCTGTTGAGCATGCATTCATTTGCATTGCTCTTTTGCGCAACCTGTTGCCAGTGGAGCAACTGCCTCCTGCTGAATATCGCAGAATGGCGCAATGTAGGACTTGCGCATGCGTAACCCTGTTGCGCATGGAGCAACCCTTTTGAATATCTGGGCCTGGATCTATAACCAGGTTTGATTTGGTTTGGTGTGCATTTAAATCCTACATGAGAGGGGTTCTGATTAGCCTCTCCTCTCAAAGGAAAAAGGAAAATGAACAGGACTCAAGCACCCTGCTTACACAAATATGTCTATTGGAAGCTCAACTGACTCCTTCCTCGTCAGAAGAAGTCAGACTAAAACTATCTAAATTAAAAGACAGTTATGTGGAAATTCTAAGGGAAAAAGCGGAATTTGCTATATTAAAGACTAAAGCTTCTTATGCAGATCAGTGGGAAAAAGCAGGGTGCCTTTTAGCTCTCAGAATTAAACAACAGGAGTCTGCTAGATACATTCCATCTATTCTATCTCTGAAAGATGGGGTGCTAAAAACATCTCCGTCTGACATAGTTTCAGAATTTAAGACCTTTTATTCCAAACTATATAGCTCAAGGTTGAACCCACCTCTTCTCCAAGAGGTGGATTCTTACCTAATCTCAGCCAATTTACCAACTCTCTCTAGCATTCAACAACAGACGCTTATCGTTCCAATTTCCTCTGAAGAGATAGTAAGGGCTATTGACAGCTTATCCCTCGATAAGTCACCAGGTCCAGACGGGTTTTCTGCTAGTTTTTACAAACAATTTCAGAAACAATTAGTCCCTTTATTGTTGACACTGTTTCAATACATTCTAACAGGGGCCGAGGTAGATCCTACACTGTTCGAGGCTTTGATTGTTGTATTACTTAAAACCGGTCGTAATCTGGAATTAACTACTAGCTATCACCCTATCTCTGTTGAATCAGGATATTAAAATCTTGACTAAGTTAATAGCTGCATCGTCTTAATACGGTACTGCCGTCCCTTAGTGGACCAGAGCAAGTAGGCTTCATGAAAGGATGCTCATCCGTGGATCATCTTCGAACACTTTCACATGTTTTATCAGTTTCAAGGGATGCTCATTTTCCAGCAGTCCTTATTTCTCTTGACGCAGAGAAAGCTTTTGATAGGGTGGACTGGAACTTCCTGTTTTGTACTCTTAAGGCTTATAATTTCCCTCCTATGTTTCAACACTGGATAAAGGCTCTATACCATGCTCCTTCTGCACGAATTTCTGCTAATGGTGTGTTGTCATCCCTTTTTCCACTAGAATCTGGTACCAGACAAGGGTGCCCCCTATCCCCCCTACTTTTCAATTTATATTTAGAACTTCTGATTCGCCGCCTAGTAGGATGCTCGCGATTAAAGGCATTCTGGTTCAGGATCAAGAAATCAAAGTCTCGGCATATGCTGATCATCTTCTGTTACAATTATCCCACCCAGAGAACTCGATTCCTCTTATGCTTACTATGATTGAAGAATACAGTCACCTATCTAACTATAAATTAAACGTTGATAAGACTGTTATATTTCCCCTCAATCATAAAGTTCTCAAAAGTTCGGTTAAAGTTTTTGGTTTATCCTGGGAACAAGAAACTTTAAAATACTTAGGCATTACTATTTCTAGAAATCAGGTCCTCCTACAGAAGCTGAATCTGGACTTCTTAGTTAGAATTATTGAAACAGACCTTGATAGATGGTCTAAACTCCCTATTTCCTTATGGGAGAGAATCAACTTAATTAAGATGAATGTCTTCCCAAGGCTTTTCTATCCCCTTAATATACTTAACATCTGGTTACCTCTTTCTTGGTTTTGTAAAGTACATGAAGTTCTTACAAAATTCATATGGCTTAATAAGCAACCTAGATTGGCTTATTTCAAACTGGCGGCTCCCAAAGATAAGGGAGGCTTACGCCTTCCACATCTTATTTTTTTTATTATTGGTCCGGGCACGTTTCTAAATACCTGCACTGGCTTTCACCTAGGGAAGAAGTTTTTTCATCTTTATTTGCCCCTCTGTGGCATACAATTGAATTATCCCTTATGGCTGCTCATGGATTGACTCCTGAAGCACTTTTTCACATCAAGGTTAGCTCATTACCGGTACAGTTGAAAGTCACGCCTATAGCAACATCTATTAAAGTTCACTCACAGTTATGCAACTTTCTTAAATACAATCATACACAGGACTTAATGCAACCAATTGGGGGCAATCCCAACTTGAAAATAAATAATAACCTAATCTCTACTAAATGGTTGGCGCCGATCAATGAGCTATTTCCCGCTTCTTTGATTTCAAAAGAGCAAACTTGGTTCTCTTCCACCGAGATATTATCCATACTGAAGCTACCTATGAAATGTATCTTTAAAATTTATCAATTAAGACATCTTATTGTAAAGCTATTTGGTATTTCAGCTCCTCAAACACACTCAATAGCTTTTAGGAGTGAACTGGGTACCTTAGTCGGTTCCCAGCAAGTGGTCTCTACATGTTATAAAATTTTATACAATTGGGCTTATCCGAATTGTTTTGCTCCTTCAGATTATTGGACTTCCTTTTTCCCTACACAAGAGTTACAATGGGAAACTCTGTGGAAGAACTGTCATAAATATGTTTCCCAAGATAGATTACATCTTACTCAATTTCATACATTACATAATTTATATTATACCCCGTAAAAACTATTTAAATTTGGCCTCTTAACTGCATCCACTTGTAACCGATGTTGTAAAGAAGAAGGCTCTCTATATCACATATTTTGGACTTGCCCTAAAGCTACAGTTCTGTGGACCAATATTAAACAACATACGGACCCTTTGTTAGGTCTTCATGACTTATTTACTCCTGAAATTTGTGTATTAGGAGATTACAGTACAATTACTGTGCCTATCAGATGATATCATATGGCCCTCATCTCCATGACTCTTAATAAAGTAATTTTACGGCATTGGAAAGATAGTGAGGACATTGCTTACTCTGAATGGCTTAAAGAACTCCTTGCTAATCTGAGGATGGAGAAAACCATTGCCAGTCTTAATAATAAGCCTGAGAGATACAAGAAAAGATGGGAATCACTGCATACACTGTTTTCATTTTAAGGTATTCTCTATGTATCTATAGGATTGTGCTGTGTTGCAGGGGGGAGGGGGAGGGCTTTTTGTGTTTGGGATATGTTACGGGGGGGAGGCGGGGGGATATGAGAATGGCCTCTGTCTAAAGTACCCATATTATTGCCTCACTTGCATTGTTCTGCTGGACCCTTTCTCATGTTATTTTATTTTATGTATGTTTTTTGTTTGTTCTGTTGTGTTATAAAAGGACAAAACTCAATAAACTTTAAATGAAAAAAAAAGATCATCTGCAGTAAACATTAAGCTCAAAAGATCATTTCTGTCTGAAGTTTGAATTGTTTCCCATAATGGATACAGCCAATATGCCCTTGGCTTCATGTACCAGGAGCAATTAAACATAACATGTTGTAAATCGTCAGGCTCCTGTATGGTGAAGAACATAATTTTTTTGTTGGATCAGCTGATTTAAGATATCTAGCTTTCAACATTTTACTTTGAAAAAGTTCCATATGATATTTGGTATAAACTGTAATTTCCTAAGAAGATGATCTGGTAATACATTCAGATAATATCTAAAGAAGTGTTTGTTATCATCTGCAACAGGGTAGATACACAAGGGGTGGTGGAAAGGATGAGAAAGGGCTTGGCAGGGACTTCCGGTGACATTGCAGACCGGGATGCAAAGCTAAAAAACAGCTCCTCTGAACCTGGGCAAAAAGCAGACTCTCCCATACTTAAAATCATAAAATAAGTAAAAGAAATCACCAGGGAAAGTCACAACACTGAATGGGAGGCAAAAAACGGAGCACTCATACCCCAAGAAAGAAGGATTCAACAGGATTAGCTAGCCACTCAGTAAGCCCAGCACTGCATCTACCAGACATGGTGGCTCCAAATGGGGCCTTGAGTCAACAACCCAGCAACGCCACCATTCTATCAGAACTGTAGGAGTTACGGACTGAGGTTCTTACTTTTGGAACAGAATTAACCACAGAAATAAGTAAACTAACTGCCATACAGAACTAGATGTTTGGACTGATAGGCTGGAACGGATGGTTGTACACTTACTAGATGAACAGCACACTTTGAGAGAGAAATGTGAGGTTTTAGAGTAGGTCATGCAGAAACAATCTAAGAATACATGGGATTCCAGAAGATGAGGAAGGGAAGGATCTTGTGTCTTTTGTAGAGGAGCTGCTCCACGACTCGCTCCAGCTAGATCCAGCATTCAAATTTGAAATAGAGTGAGTGCATAGGGCCCTCTCGCTGAAACCAGCACATCCTGATAAAAGACCCCGTTCCATAATTATGAAGTTCTTAAATTTTGCCACAAAGCAAACAATACTTACAAGGGCTTGGAGAATGCGGGATATTAAATATAAAAATAAACGTATCTACTTGGATAATGATTACTCCCCATCTGTCTCAGGTAAACATAGGGCTTATGCGCAGATTCTTCGCCTCTTAAAACAACAACAACTTAAATTTACTACTCCATATCCAGCACGACTAACCATCATGTTTCCAGAGGATTCCCAGACATTTGAAACACTAGAGGATGCCATAAAAATACTTCAAATTAAAGGACTTGTTCAATTACCTCAGGAAGAACCCAAAATCAGGAACGATCAACAGAACCGGCTTGACGCAGTTTGGGGCATTGCAAGAGATTACAACTCCAGAAGCAGACAAAGTCAGGAGACTTTAGAAGATGTTAAAAAGCTTTTGCAGCGATTCCAAAGACATGCACAGGAATGAGTGGTGAGAGGAAAAGTACAGAGACTAAATAATAAGAAGACTAAAAGCTTAATTTGAGGCAGAGGTGACTCTGCTCTCAGGGAGTATGCCTAGATGTTTGGGGAGGCAGATGCCTGGTGGGGATGTGTGAGAAATAGAGGTTCTTCAATATTCCTGAATATACCTGAAGGGACCGGGGGGGACATGATAGAGGTCTTCAGGTACATGAAGGGGGTAAATAGGGGAAGGGCAGTCAGGGTGCTTTGAAGGAATGAGGAGGGGGCAACTAGAGGGCATGGGTGGAAGCTGGAGGGGGAAGATTTAGGGGAGAAAGGAGGAGGTGCTACTTCACTGAGAGGGTGGTGGAGCCATGGAATGCACTGCCTAGGGGGCTGGTGGAGGCAGAGATGGTGGAGGTGCTCAAGAGGGGGTGGGACAGGTACAGGGGAAGGGTTCTGGAAGAAAAATCCAATGCAGCGGGAATATCCAGAACTGGGAAGGGAGAAGCCAGAGAAGGCAAGGGGGGGCAGCAAGGTCAGCTCCCAGGGTGGGGGCTGACCAAATGAGCAGATGCGAAAGACCGTTAGGCCTATTCTGCTGGCATTTTAGTATGTTAGTATGTTAGTATATCAAAGAGAAGAAGAAGTGAAAACCAGACAGAAATTCACAAAAAATACCCATATATTACTACCCCCCCCCGAAATTACTAGATGGACCCCCATCTATCAGTATCATATCAGATAGTTGCCCAGGACCAGAGGCATGATTTAATAAATATTCTTCAGCGCAATGTGCCCATCTGACCCCCATTTGGTCAGAATTGCACCCAGTCTGGTTGGCGTATCCACAAGGCCCACCTGGGGATGAGGCAGGTGGGGACTATTTCTTGGTGGTTCTAGCTCCTCATTTATATTTCCAGTGTGACCTTTAGCACCACTAGGAACCAGGAAAACAGTGGTGTTGGGGGCCCTTGGCGTTGCCTTGAAACTCCCCCAAAGGCGGAATTTAACTGCCCCATAGCAGGAAAGGTATATATCCTTTCCCTACCTTGGGAGAAACATATTTGTTTAAATTTGCTCAGTAACATGTTTGACAAAGTATATACAGTTGGTATATTACTATTGATGCTCTGTTGGCATCTGATTATCTCAGCAGGCCTAATAGCTTTACAAGCAAAGAATAGAGCTAATCAGTATTAAATATGTATGAAGCTATAGGTCCTCGGTTGTGGACCGAGCCTATTAGATCCACAAGTAGTTTTAAACACTTGGATGCAGTTATGGTTTTTATTTATCAAAACAGGCAGCCATCATATGTTGTTTCCACAGGGAAATATAAACATGAAAATTGAATGTATAATAATCTGGTACTCTGGGGAGATATGGCACGAGCAGGGAGGAGGAGGGACCTATAGCAGTTCCTATAAACAGCAGGCTTCATTCAGAGTCTAACTGAGAACAAAAATGGCTAAGTCATCTTTAATACTGTCCCTAAATATAAATGGGATAGGAAACCCAATTAAACATTCCCGCCTATTTCAACTGTTTAGAAAAGAAAGACCAGGGGTAATTTTATTACAGGAAACACACATGTCCTCAAAGGAACATAAAAAATTTCAACGCTTTGGGTACAGTGTTGTGGCAGAGTCAGCCTACAAGGGTGGGAAAAGGAGAGGGGTAATGATCCTGCTCTCTCAGGAAACCCCATTTGAGAAACATAGAGATTAACGACCCCGAGGGGCAATATGCTATAGTGACGGGCATGCTGAATCTAAGACCTGTCACCCTGGCATTGGTATGCTTTCCACCAGGGTCAAGAAAACCATTAGCAACAAAATTATTTGCAGACCTGATGTCCCTGATGGAGGGACAGATGATCTTGGGAGGTGATCTGAATATTACATTAAACCCCTCTCTGAACTCTGCCGCCCCACTGGCCCACAGAACCAATGCCCTACAAAAATATATGAAACAAACCATTACCTCTCTGGGTCTTGTGGATACTTGAAGACACTTCTTCTTCAAGGCTAGAGAGTAAACCCACTGGGCTCCACATGTAGGGAGTGGGGCATGCCTGGATTACTTTATCACAATGGTGTAACACTTGGATGCTGTTTGTGACATATGGCATGGTGCCACCTTTCTCTCAGATCATGCTCCCTTGTACATAAAGATGGACATGAGGGCACAATATACGAGGACCAATTAGCATCTGAACCTTGCCCACCTGAGAGAGTCAGAGTTTTTAGAAATGGTCCAAGAGGCCGTGCCTAGAATTAAACAAAACAATACACAGCAGGAGGTTTCTCCCATAATTTTATGAGACACTTTAAAAGAGGTTCTAAGGGGCGAAATCATATGATTTTCTGCAAATAAAAAAAACAGAGGGGGAAAACTATATAAAGATCTACAAGAGGAATTAGTACATTTGCAGAATTGGCCAGACTAAAAAGATTCCATAATTCGACAACGCCTTAGAATAGTAAAGCAAAAACTCCAAAAAATAATAGACCAGACTACTGAGCAAAAATTATTTTATTTAAAGTTAAAACAACATGAAGGGGGACCAAGGGCCTCAAGAAACCTAGCAAGAAAATTAAGAGAACAGAGATCCAGAGTGAACATAATCAATATGGTAGACCCTAAATCAAGGAGACTAGTAAAGAAACCCTGGGAAATAAGACATATTCCACAACAATTTTACCATGATTTATATACTAAAGAAGAGGAAGTACCATTGGATAACATTACAACCTACTTGCAAAGCCTATCGATACCTCACATTACCCCACAGCAGGCTCAGTCCCTACTGGCACCAATTAGAGAGAGAAAATTGTCTCAAATTCTTGAAAAAAGCCAAGACCCTTAAGGCTCCAGGCCCAGATGGATATCCTTTTGAATTTTATAATGAATTTAAGAATTTCTTCTTCCCAATGCTGCTTTCAGCTTTGCATGCAGTTCAGGAGGGGAGAGCCCCCCACATGGCAGTATGCTACCCATAGCTGCAATACCCAAACCTCAAAAAGACCCTAAGTACCCTTCTTCCTACCACCCCATTTCAATGTTGAATTATGACTATAAATTGTTCATGTCTGCTATGGCTTCCAGAATAGATCATCTATTACCAAAAATTATTGACCCTGATCAGGTGGGATTTATCAGGGGTAGATAGGCGCATGACACCATTAGACATACGTATCTTTTAATGTCATAGAGAGACAAACTCCGTTAGTACTTCTGGGGCTAGATGCTGAAAAAGCATTCGGCCAGGTGAGCTGGCCAATCCTCTGGCAGACCTTAGGGCAGTTTGGATTCCCTGAGCAATTCATTAAGCAGCTATGAAATATTTACACCTCCCCCTAAAGCGAATGTTAAGGTGGATGGGGCTTTGTCAGAGATATTTTAGCTGTCTAGGGGTACCTGACAGGGTTGCCCAATGTCACCAATGTTATTTGCCTTGTATCTTGAACCCTTGGCTATTGCCATCAGGTCCACACAGGGGGTTGAGGGTCTGCCTGTGGGGGTTGGAGACAAAAAATATTCCTTTTCGCTGATGACATCCTTTTAACTCTCACAGAGCCTGAACAATCAATTCCTGAAGTCTGGAGACAGTTACAAATATTTGGCAAAATGGCTGGATATAAAATAAATAAAACTAAAACAGAGGTGTTATCATATAATGATACCCCACCTACTCATTTAAAAAAAAAACTTTTCCTTTTAAGTGGTTCAGACAAGAGATGAGATATTTAGGAATAAAACTTACAAGAAACCCAGTCCATGCAGAATTGCTAAATTTGGAACCCCTCACTCTAAAACTGGCTCAGGATCTGTCACACTGGTATCACTTTCCTTTAAGCTTTTTAAATAAAATAGATACAATCAAGCAAAATATATTCCCCCTGATATTGTTTTTTCTTCAGACATTACCTTTTTTTTCCCCAACCAAATTATACTTCCAGACGTGGGACAGAATTATTTCACGTTTCATATGGGGGGGGGGGATCACCGAGAATAAGATATTCAGTGCTCCTTTTGACCAGAGAAAAGGGGGGACTGAACCTCCTGGATCTTAGAAAATATGCAATGGCAGCTCAGCTAAAAGTGGTGTTAAACTGGATAAACAAACAATATGATGCACACTGGAAGCAGCTGGAACTAACCTGGGGAGATCTATATCATTAACATGAGCTCCTCTTTGGGACCCCACCTCCTGGCCAGAGAGTGACACAGTTCCCAGAATTCACCAGAGAACCTCTAAAGGTATGGCTTACATTCAGTAACAGTTATTTAACATTTTAGGAAAAAATGTTATTGGGAACCCTATGATACAATACAGAATTTATAGCGGGTCCACTGGGTACATATATAGCCCAATGGCAGAGATTTGGAATTTTTTTTATTTATCAATTAGTAGGCAGGAATGGGCTTCTCCCTTTTGTTTCCCTACAGAGGGAGTACAAACTTCCTCTTAAATGTGTTATCTCGTACCTACATCTTAAAGCTTACCTCCAACCATATGAACAGTCATTGGTGACACTAGTGGAGAACCCCCCTCTAATCCTTCAGCTTATCCAAGCTCATATTAAAGGTGCATCATCTGACCACTTAATTAGTAAAATATATAAGGCCCCAAATGAAAGACAGAGAGATTCAACAAACACGATTAGAATCAGATGGGAGCAGGAACTGCAAGTGGTAATCTCAGAGGAGGCTTGGTGTGAGTCTGCATTACCAGTATTAAAAACTTTCTCCTCACCATATTGGCAGAAATACACCTGGAAGCTCAGGTCTCATTTCTTCTGAACTCCAGCTTTGCTGGCCAGTATGGGAGAACTGGGGGAAGGAAAGTGCTGGAGGGGCTGTGGGGAAGAAAGTGCAAACCAGAGTCATATTCTTTGGTCATGTCCAATGTTGTCTAATTTTTGGAAGAAGATTCTCGAGGAGCTAAAGGCAATCTATGATACCAGGGACTTATTTACCCCTACTTTCATAATGACCTTCATCAAACCTCTAGGTTTGACACTAGATAAAAATTCTCTAAAGCAAATACAAAACTTTATCATAGCAGCTCATTAATCAATAACCAGAATCTGGTTTACAAATAAAAAACCCACCAAAGAATCCTGGCTAACTTCCTCCAGGGAGATATATGCCCTCGAGCGACTCTCCACCAGAATGAAGGACAGTACACAGAAATTCAATGTTAGAGGGCAAAAATGGACTTCCTTTCAACTGGGTCAATATGAGGACTTTGTTCCCTAAGAGGTTAATAATTAAAGATCATTGGTCACTTTCTGCCTGTTTGTCTCCACTGGGCCTTAGCTTGAGGAGCATAAAGACTTTTCTTGAGATTAAACACATTTTTTGAGGGGAAAGGGGAGGAATTCATCATGTCCTGCCATCTGTAATTAATGTAGTTTTATGTCTCTGTCTTCAAGCTCAGTATTAATGACATTCCCTGGAAACTGATATATTGTCCTATTGTGTTATAGATCCTCTAATGTATTAATTATTGCCTATATGCTCCGCCCTGTGGTGTAATCAAATGCTAGTATCTTATACTTACTTTTAAATGTATCATTGCCAGTTAAGAAACTGAATGTATTTAAAAAATAAAAGACTAAATTATCAAAAAAAAAAAAAAGGACTTGGCAAGCTTGGAGGAATGGTCAAATGTATGGCAGTTTAGATTCAATGCAAAGAAGTGCAAAGTAATGCACCTGGGAAACAAAAACCCAGGGGAAGAGTACACAATGGGGGGGGGTACTAACAACAACAAAAATGGAAAGGGACCTGGGGGTAGTCATATCAGATGACCAAAAGGTAGGCAAGCAATGTGAGAAGGCATTAAGGAGGGCTGGGAGATACTGGGATGCATAGGAAGAGGCATCACCAGTAGAAAACAGGACATTGTTGTCCCTCTCTACAGACAGTTGGTGAGACCCCATCTGGAGAACTGTATGCAGTTATGGAGACCCCATCTCCACAAGGACATAGACAGTATGGAGGCAGCCAGAGGAGGGTAACTAAAATGGTGCAGGGTCGGCACCAGCAGCCATACAAAGAGAGAGACTAAAAGAGCTTAATATGTATACCCTTGAGGAAAGGAGGGAGAGGTGGGACATGACAGAAACTTTCAAGTTCCCCAATGGAATCAATAAAGTCCAAGAGGGTAGCATCTTTCAGAAAAAGAGAAGTGCAAGAACAAGGTGGCACAATTTGAAGGTAGAGGGGGTATGGCTCAGGGGCAATGTGAGGAAGTATTTTTTCACGGAGAGGGTGGTGGAGGCATGGAACGGCCTTTCTGAGGAGGTTGTGGGGTCAAAAATACTGGAGGAATTTAAGAATGCATGGGACAGACATTAGACAGTTATAGTTGGGGGTAGGAGAAAGTAGGCTGTTGGTTAACAAGGATCTGCAGCTTATCCATTAGGTAGGGAAATGGGCAGACTAGGTGGGCCAAGCGGTCCTTATCTGCCATCAAAGTCTGTTTCTATAATGAACATACCACATAGAAATTCTAATGGATAATATTGCTTCCAGATCTCTTATTTTGTAAATGTTGGTGACCTTCCTAGTAATGTAAGATTTGTACTTGGGGGGGGGGGGCTAATTAAAATGCCCTGATTCACATAATCCATAAAAAATTTCAAACCATAGTTATTAAGATGTGACACTATCTTGCATAGCCTTTTAGATTTTTTACAACCCAGGGTTTGCCAGCTGCCTTTTTCCTCTAGATATTTAAGGGGCAATCTATGGAACCCCAAACTTGTCACTCTGAGCAAATAGTTAATTGCCTTAACATCTGCTAACACTTTGAGACTGGTTTGACCAAGCTCTGCTCTTATTAAAGAAGCCAGAACAGAACTACCTACATGTAGGGCAGATCCATCACCTTGTCGGCTGGTCCTGCGTGCCGACTCTGGGGCACTCAGTTATTTGAGTGGGCCAGCCTGGGTTCTTAAAAGACAGGACCAAAACATTATACATTTCAAAGTGTGGTGCCTCCACCTGAGGACATGGGCAACATCACAGTGACTTTCCCTTTTCCCCAGGAACAATACTTTCACATCCCACCCCCTTCAGGCAATCCCCAACGGAGTACCATACCCAAAGACAGTCATGGAGACAGATATTACTATAAACATAAACAATTTCTATTTTTGGGGGAAAGGAAAGAAGGAAAAGGGACTGACAACTTGGCTGCAAGAAAATAAAGCTAGGCTAGGCTTTTATATAACCCTTTTCGATACCAGTGGCTATATCAGTAATAACATTACCAATTCCCAATGTAACTGCTTTCTAGCTCCCACCCATCTGGTACCAGACCTGTCCCTGAGTCTTTCTTGAGGAGCCCCACTACGGTGGCAGTACTACGATACCGCAGGCTGGGGCCCTAGGTGCCGAAATAACACAAGGCAAAGCAACTTGAAGCAGAACTAACCATTGGTAATCCCCTGTTGGAAAATGTATACTTGGCTGACAGTGCCAGTGGGAAAGGTGTCCTTGCCTTTGGATCACACTGGAGAACTTTGATAAACAGCAGCCTGAGCAGGAACTTCTCAGCTAAAGATGAACTGCCCCACCATCATCCCAACAGGAGCCATTCAATGCAGACCTCGATTCAAGCCGGGGTCTCTGGCCAACAGGCCGATAGCAGAATTTGGGGCCAACAGGCCAGTAGCAGATTCTCAGGTCAACAGGCCAGCAACCTCAGGTGCAATATCCATGGCAGGATCCTCTCAGCTAATAACAAGATCCAGACCTTTTCTTCTTGAACATCAGGCTCCCTCTCTGGAGTGAAACCAAAGTTTCCTTCAAATAACAGTAATCAGGCAGACATTTCTCTGGAGCCACAGCTCCCCAATTGACTTTAGCACAACTTCATAAAGGCTCAGTGTAGCGTGCCCTTCTTTGTGGCCGACAGACTGAGGAGCAAACACACAGTCCTTAAAATTCTCAAACTTTTCTTTTTTCCAGAATAAACCTTAGCTCCTAAAGCCACAGTCCCACACAGTGTTGCCACCACTGTGGTTTCAGTCACTTATAGCTCTCTCACAGGTGGATGGAAGTGGGCTCACAGCTGTCCCTTACCTGAAGGCTTCAAATCCTCAGGGTCCTGAGGGACAGAAAACTGGCAACCCTCAGGCAGATTCATCTTTGGGCCAAAAAAACAATATTTCTCTGTGCTGGGACTAGAGCCCCCTCCCGCAGTGGAATGCCCCCCGAACAAAAAGTGTCTAGGTTTTGAGAGCTCTCTCCAGCTTTTGATTGGTCCACACAGCTGCCATTCTGAAAAATTAATATTCATTAATCTCCCTCGATGCCCAAATGGTCCTCTGAATTGATTCCTAGAAATGTCCCTGTTTTTATACCCAAGAGTCTCTGTTACAGACCCATAGTCCTTTGGTGTAATCCTGGCTCTCCTATTGGCTCAGGGCGTAGGGGTCACAAGTACGGCTGCTGGTGTTCAGGCCCCACAAAGTCCTTTCATTTAAATACATTTTCTGGCCAAAGACAACATTTTAAAAATTTTTTCCCCACGAATATGTGGCAGAACCCCCAACCATTTTCCCACATGCAGAGTTTAACTTTACCTTTTACCTCCACGCCCATCGCTGCTGCCAAAAAACTGTTCCCCCCTGCAGGGAGCAGGCTTATTAATATGCATGAGCCTCATACATTGTTTATACTCTCCCCCATAGCACACACTGGCGTTCTTAAAATAAAATGCTTTGGGGCTTTTCTTTGATCCCCTCCAGGTGTCCGAACCACATTTGAAAAAAGACAGAGGTCAGGAACACCGGAGAGGCACCATGATCACCGCTGCAGTGGCAGAAAACCAGATGCATAAATTGTGCATGCGCAACCTGCTGACCCGCCGGAAAAGAGGGCGTTCCGAACCGTGAAAGTAATCATGGGGAAATGGGAACACTAAGGTAAGCTCCAACAAAGTTGGGGGGCTTACATACAACCAAGGCATGTTTGTAAAGTTTATTGAGAGGGTATTCTAGAGAGTCAATTTTGTCTAATGCCCATATCTTTGCCTGGTAGAGGGCTTGTGTAAAATATTTGGCCCTTGAAGCTTCTAGAAGTGATCTAATTGAATTGCCTCCGTATCTACTGTTAAATCTAGCCAATGAAACTACTGTTTGTTTTAATTTCAATGTTAGGCCTTTAACATGATTGGACCAAGTCTCCTTACTAGACATATTTAACCCAAGATATACATATTTATTAATTGTACTAAGTTTCTTACTACCAATTTTCCATGTTGTTTTCATGTTTGTAGAAACAAAGACCAACATTTTACTTTTTGTCCCATTTATCTTTAGATTATATTTTTCTGCAAATGACATTAATAAATCTAATATACATTGTAGTCCAGAAACAGACAACTCAAGTAAAGCAAGGTCATTGGCAAAAGCTAATGCCGGTCAACTATTATTGTCAATACAAGGAGAGTTTGAAGCAGATTCTAATAACTATAATAACAAATTATTTTTGTAAATACAAAAGAGTACAAGCGTGCGAACACAACCCTGTTTAACTCCTTTGTTTGTAAGGATTTTTGTAGATAGTTGGCCAAATTTACCCATCTTAATCTGGGCCCAGGTATTCGTGTAAAGTTCTCTAATTATACTTACTAGGTTTGGATTTATGCCCCATTGGTACATGATTTGCCAAAGAGCTGCTCTAGAGATGCTATCAAACACTGAGCTGAAATCTATAAATGCCAAAAAAAGGTTTTCATATAGATGGTTAAGTGTAAAGCAATTGTCAGTAGTGGAGTGTCCTGCACGAAAATCTGCTTGCAATTCTGATACTCCAACCAGCTGGTTATATGTTCCAGTAATCTGCCCCAAATTGTTTTTGCAAACACTTTTCCAGTAATATCTAAAAGTGATATAGGTCTGTACATTTTCAGATCTTTCTTATCTCCCTGTTTATGTTGATTACACGCATGCGCAAGAAACATATTATGGCAGCTTTCTCCACAAGCAGGTTGTGGAGGCGCGGCACTGTTGTGGCCAATGCCCCCACAGCCTTTAAAGGCTTGTCCAGCATCCCCCAATGCTGTGGCACACTGCTGCTGACACTAGTTCAGTCAGCGTGCCACCAACTTGTAAAAAACAGCTGCTGAAATCGAGACCACCTCGTCATTGCAGCGTAAGCCATTCGGTGTAATGAGGGAGCGACCCATCATTGCAGGGTGGGATCTTCACACACTGATATTGTTTGTGAACATGGCGGAGGGTTTGCTGCCGTGTTCACAAACAATATTAAACCCACCACCATGTTTACTTGCCGACGGTGGCCCCAATCCCTGTCGGCTTCAGTGCCCCAGTGTTTCTGTTGCTGACAGGGGGGCCCACTCCCCATTGGCATTACGTAAACCCCCCCTCCCCACTTTCATTGTCTGCTGATGGGGTGCCCAATCTCCATCTGCATAGTGACCCCCCATTTTGTTGTGTGCCGGCGGGGGTGCCCAATCCCCCCGTTGGCTACTGCTGCCCCCCAAAAGAAAGCCTCCAGTGACACACTGGGAGCCCACCCCAGCGTGCCACATGCCTCTGTAAAATAAAAAATGGTCCCTTGACATCTTTTGTTTTTTTTACCCTGTAAAAAAGGAAACTGTCCCTCGGTGGTCTCCCTGCCTCCCACCCGCAATCCACGCCCACCCACTGTGTACCCTGCCTCCCCACACCCCCCTCACCCCATACTTACCTCCAGAGTCCAGCGTGATGATCTTCGGTAGACCGGGAACACATCTGCACTCTTCAAAGCTGACCACGAACTGAGGAAATGCTGGTAAGCTGTATAACGGAATAAATAGGGTTTTTCCAACTTTAATGCACATCTCAGTCATTTTTGGGAATTTTGGCACCAAATTTTCAACATGGGGTTTTTGGGACCCCTCCTCATGAATTCTCGAACTATCATTGTGTTAGTCAGCCCCAAAAGGTGATTTCGTGGTCACTGCGTGGAATCACCTTTTGGTGCTGATTAACAAAACGACAGTGCCAGTGTTCATGAGGTGTGCTTTCAAAAAGCCTATTTTGCAAATTTGGTGGAACAAATCCACAAAATGACTGTTTTACGAGCATGCGTTGCCGCAGTTGCTACGCATGCTAGTAAATTCATGAATTTGCAATATTTTCATGCCAGATTTTCAACACTGGCATTTTTTCACACCTCCTTGTGACCAGTACAGCTGTCATTGTTCACATTCTGGACGAAATGTGTTTTCGCATTTCCGGTGCAGAACAGCGCAGTCACTGTGGGAAATCAATGTTTGGGACAGATTAAGAAAATGACAGTGACACTGTTCATTAGTAGAGGTCCTAAAATGCCTATGTTGAAAATTTGGTAATGATACTCCATAAAATGATTATTATACGAGCGTGTGTTGCGCAGTTTGCACGCACACTTTCGTAACTTCACGAATTTGTAATATTTTCACTCCAGATTTTCAACATTGCTATTTTCCCACACCTACTTATGAACAGTACAGCTGTCATTTTTCTCATCCTGGCTGAAATGTGTTTTTACACTTCCAGCGCAGAATACAGCAGTCACTGTGGGAAATCACTGTTTGGGACAGATTAAGAAAATGACAGTGATACTGTTCATGAGCAGAGGTCCTAAAATGCCTGTGTTGAAAATTTGGTGATGACAGCCCATCAAATGACTGTGTTACAAGTGTGCATTGCGCACTTTCCATGCAACCTTGTAACTTTGCAGATTTGTAATATTGTCATGCCAGATTTTCAACAGTGGCATTTTTTCACATCTCCTTATGAGCAGTACAGCTGTCATTTTTCACATCCTGACCGAAATGTGTTTTCACAGTTCTGGCACAGAATAATGTGGTCACTGTGGGAAATCAGAGTTCAGCATACATTAAGACAATGACAGTGGCACTGTTCATGAGCAGAGGTCCTAAAATCCCTATGTTGAAAATTTGGTGATGAAACTCCATAACATGACTGTGTTACAAGTGTGCATTGCGCACTTTCCACGCACCCTTGTAACTTTGCAGATTTGTAATATTGTCACACCAGATTTTCAACAGTGGCATTTTTTCACACCTCCTTATGAACAGTACAGCTGTCTTTTTCCACATCCTGGCTAAAGTATGTTTTTGCACTTCTGCCGGAGAGTAGCACGGTCACTGTGGGAAATCAGTGTTTGGGACAGATTAAGATCGAGCGAGTGAGGGTGGAGTGACTGAGCTCAACTGAGCTCTGTTGGGACTGCTGTGGATTTGTTTGTGGGCAGAAAAAGGCCCCAACACAAGAGAACAAAAGGGAAGCCTACAGCACTAGGAGAAACAGAACGAGAGAGCCAGTGATGGAGGGGGAGTGAGCGAACTCACCGGAGCGCTGTCAGGACTGCTGCGGATTTCTTTGTGGGCAAAAAAAGGTGTCAATGGAGGCAGAGGCCTAGTACAAAAGGGCAGCCTGCAGCGGTGGGAGAAACAGTATGAGTGAGTGAGACAGGAGGACTGAGTGAGCTCAACGGAGCTCTATCAGGACTGCTGCGGATTTCTTTGTGGGCAGAAAAAGGTGCCAATACAGGCAGGAGCCCCGTACAAAAGGGCAGCTTGCAGCACCAGGACAAACAGAATGAATGCATGAGAAGAGAGAGAGAGAATGAGCGACCTCAATGGAGCTCTGTTGGGACAGCTGCAGATTTCTTTGTGGACAGACAAAGGTGCCAACGCAGCCAGGAGCCCCGTACAAAAGCGCAGCCTGCAGCACCAAGAGAAACAGAATGAGCGAGTGACAGAGCGGTAGTAAGCGAACTCAACTGAGCTCTATTGTGACTGCTGCAGGTTTCTTTGTGGGCAGAAAAAGGTGGCAACGCAGACAGGAGCCCACTTCAAAAGGCCTGCTTGCAGCACCAGCAGAAACGGAATGAGTGAGTGAGAGGGGGGAGTGAGCAAGCTCAATGGAGCTGTGTCGGGACTGCTTCAGATTTCTTTGTTGCCAGAAAAAGCTGCTAATGCAGGAAGGAGCCCAGTACAAAAGGGCAGCCTGCAGCAGTGGGAGACACAGAACAAGTGAGTGAGGGAGGGGGATTGAGTGAGCTCAACGGAGCTCTTTTGGGACTGCTGCAGATTTGTTTGTGGGCAGAAAAGGGCAGCAATGCATGCTGGGCCCCAGTACAAAAGGGCAGCCTGCAGTGGCGGGAAAATCAGAATGAGTGAGTGAGGGAGGGGGAGTGAGCAAACTCAACGGAGCTCTATTGTAACTGCTGCAAATTTCTTTGTGGGCAGAAGAATGCGGCAACATAGGCAGGAGCCCACTAGAAAAGGTCAACCTGCAGTGCCGGCGAAAATGGAATGAGCAAGTGAGAGAAGAGGAGTGAGCGAGCTCAGTGGAACTTTGTCAGGACTGCTGCAGATTTCTTTGTTGGCAGAAAAAGGCACCAACAGAGGCAGGAGCCCAGTACAAAAGGGCAGCCTGCAGAGCCAGGAGAAACAGAATGAGTGAGTGAGACAGGGGGAGTGAGCAACCTCAACGGAGCTCTGTTGGAACAGCTGTGGATTTCTTTGTGGGCAGAAAAAGGTGCCAATGCAGGCAGGAGCCCAGGACAAAAGGGCAGCCTGCAGCGCCAGGAGAAACACAATGAGCGAGTGAGATGGGGGAGTGAGTGAGCTCAACGGAGTTCTATCATGACTGCTGCGGATTTCTTTGTTGACAGAAAAAGGCGGCAATGCAGGCAGGAGCCCACTACAAAAGGCTATCCTGCAGCACTGGCAGAAATGGAACGAGTGAGTGAGACAGGGGGAGTGAGCAGGCTCAGCAGACCTGTGTCAGGACTGCTGCAGATTTCTTTGTGGGCAGCAAAAGCCACCAACAGAAGCAGGAGCCCAGTTCAAAAGGGCAGCCTGCAGTGCCAAGAGAAACAGAATGAGTAAGTGAGAGAGGGGGAGTGAGCCACCTCAACGGAGCTCTGTCGGGACAGTTGCAGATTTCTTAGTGGGCAGAAAAAGCTGCCAATGCAGGCAGGAGCCCAGTACAAAATAGCAGCCTGCAGCACTGGGAGAAACAGACTGAGCGAGTGACAGAGGGGCAGTGAGCAAGCTCAACAGACCAACACAATCAACATTCGGCATTGACAAATGCTTGTTATATATTGAAATGATAGTGGCACCTTTCCATGCGTTAGGGATTGTTTCATTTGAGATAAAGTAAGGCATAAGGATCTTTGTCCAAAGAGATGGAACCACTAACAATACAATTGGAGGAATTAAGTCTGATCCAGGAGCCTTACCTGTCTTTAAGAGAGATAATTGGTAGACATACTTCACTTTCTGTAATTTATTATGGCTGTGGGCAGAGCCTACAGCCATCCTGCTTTCACTTGAAAAAGGTGTTTCTGTGGAACACAGCTTTTAGGAGTTTTCAGTGTATCCTTCCATTCTGCAAACCTCTGTGACAGTTAAAGAAATACTGCCTTCTTTCTGTTTAATTGGAATGATGGACACAGAACACCAAGCTTCTTTTCTCTGAAAGCAAATGTGCATACCTTCCAAACAAATCTAAATATCTTTAAAACTATTCAAGATGCACGAAAACAGCCAGCATAAAAGTTGTCCAGGGCAAAAATACCTTTCTCATGAGGGTAGTCACTAGTCTGAATTTTTTATATTTTGTAAAATATGGTCTTCCAAACAACCTCATTGTTTTTCTCTGAGTGAACATAGTAGGAGTCATGTCAAACAAATGCAAATATCTCGGAAAGTATACAAGTTACCAATATACAACCAAAATGAAAGTTGTTCAGGATAAAATTATCTTTCAAATGAGGGTAGTCACTAATCTGAATTAATTAGATTTGTTTAAATATATCCATCTGAATGGTGAAAATTGTGATGAAAAATGAAAATTCAGGTAATCAGATGGCCATAGTTTGAAATATATAATTCTTGCAACTTAATGAATAGGCTCTTTTGAAAGGTCGTGTTGTCCTGAACAACTTTCATAAGGTTTATTATCTGTAAGGTATATACTTTTAGATATATTTATATTTGTTTAGCATAACTCCTATTATACTTTAACAGTTTCAGCTTTGCAAATTACTAGGCCAAGACAGGATTAGTTCCATCAAAAGAAAGCTATCCCAAGGTCAAATGTCACTGACTTGAAAGTTCACTCCCTGACACAAGCTATAAATCAAGTGAAGCTTCATTTTAAAAACCCTCTGTGTGTGTCTGTGCTAGCATTAGTAAATGACAATGATTAAAAACACAAGGAAAAATAAGCTTAAAGAGCAGCTGACACCTTCAAGAGAACTTTAACAAAACATAATATTTAGATAAAGTTCAGCTTGTATTTCACATTAGTTCTTTATTCTTCCTTCCCATTATTTATTGCTGAGGTAATCTGCATCAAAGCAGGATTTTTGATCCTGAAGAGTTCATCTGTTTCTGTTGCTGTATCCCTACCTGAGGTCATAATGCACTGCTTGTGACATCACAGTTACTCTCATGGCAACAGACTGTGATGTCACAACAAAGCATTATGACTTGAAGTAGGGAGTAAGCCTTAGAGGCAGATTAACCTTAAAGTAACTGCAAGGGATAAAAAATCATGTATTCATGCATGTTTTCTCAGTAATATATAATGGGAAGGAGAAATCTAAAATATATATGGAATACAAGCAGAATTTTACCTAATTATTATGTCTTTCAAAGTTTTCTTTGCGGCATCAGTAGCTCTTTAAGCAATACATAGTAAATAATGTTAAAAGTCTTATAAATATCGAAATATATATGTGTTAAGTAAAAAATAGGTTAGAAGACAACCTGCCCTACTGTAAGTTAAGCATTCACCAGCTGTTTCACACAGTGATGTCAATCAAATTTTACACAGTGTACTGTTCAGATACATTTTTCTTAAACTCTGTGCAATAAGTCCATATTACTCATGAATAGTCAAACATATACTATCTTAAACATGATATATCTGCAATTCTGTAACAAGTGACTAGTATATGTATACATTCAAAACCCAAACCAAACACAGGCCCCCTTGTAACTGAGATACTATTATTCTAATATGTCCATGTATCAACATATGTCAATATGTACCTTATCTGCTGTTGTATTAAATAACAGTTCTGTAAATCTAAAACCAAAACAAAACTCAACTGACAGCATCAGCTTTTATTCAGGCATAGTTAAAATAGGGATCCTTCAGAGGTATGAATATAATTTATAAAAACAGAGACATTTCAAACAACTGCACATAAGTAATCAATTCCTGTTCCCTTTAACGCAAGGGGTCATTTCTAAAATGTGCAGATGAGCATGGGGACCACTTTTTTTCAGAGCATGCCACCACTGGCAGCAACCACTTCAAGACTGCTACTACATTCTCCTAATACAATCAGGGGAAAACCAGAAGTAGTCTACCAGTACTGAGATCAATATAGTTAAGGCACATTTACTAGAAATTATTGCTTAGAAAAGAATGAGAAAGTGACTGTGAGGATGAGCAAATCCGAGACCAGATCTCTAGTTTGTTAATAGTTTCTTCCTGAGTCTGATTTTTACAGTTGTGTGGGCCAAGCTCCACAGATGTTATGCCATCATCAGATTTGTAAAAGAGCACTGTGGAAGCACATAACTGGACCACTGTGTGATGTTCTGCCCCAGTGCTCCAGCATAGTTTCCAGGGATTCTGTTTATGCAGCTCTTCCCCTCTACGGGCTGCATAAACATACCCACTTCCTGGCACACTACTTTTCCTTTCCACAAATGCAGACGTGATGGCTGCCGTGTGCAATATGGTGGCACAGACTTAAACTGTGCATGCACAAGTATTGTGCATATGTACTGTATGTAACCCCCACACCACCTTTGGCTAGCTGGCACCCCCCTTAAAGGAACTACTGACAACTACATGGCATACAATTTTCTTTTGGCAGAACTACACTCAAGATACCACACCTAGCATTGGAGTGTATACCAGGCTCATTATCTAGAGGATGGGGGTACCTAATAAAATGGACCTTTTTATTTACAACCAGGTCCAGGAGAAAGGATGGTAGGCATGTGCTAGACCTAACTACTGAGGAGTCCCAATAACATTCACACTAGAAGCAATCAGCGGAATGTCCAAAGCAGTAACCTGGATTTTGCAGTATGGCTTTATTTACAGATGTTTCTTAAAGCAAGGGTGGTCCCCCAAATGTTTATCATTGCAATGTGGGCACATTGTCTTTTGTAGGACACTTTGCTAGGCAGTACTTTTTTGCACAAAAGAAAATCTCTATCTCTCTTCCAAAGTGTTTATCGGTGAAATGTGCCACAAACTTACACATTTTCCACACATTTCCATTTCCAAACTGTACAGTATATCTATAGGATGTGCCACAGACTTTAAAATCCTCCTGGTGCATGGTCATTGACCAGGAAACACTGATGCCCATCCATGAACCACTTAGCCCTGCCTGAATCTCCAGATGGCATTACTCATCCTTTGCCTCAAACAGCCTCTGCCATTCCTTCAGGGTTACACCAAATGAGTTTCCAATCCCCAGTGAATTGCTAAAGACTCCCAACTTTAACTTTAAATTCAGCACGGTTGTGTTGAAAGAGGTTGTGACCAGTGTGATCTAACCTTATCTAGGGCACACACACCTCAGACAACTCCCTCAGAGAACAGTCACAAATTCTGTACTCACAGATTAGTTGTTCCTTCCTCCCAATCATGGAAAGAACAAAAGGCACCTTTCTTTATCTGGTGGCTGTCAGATTCTACTCATTGTTCTTCCTTAAGGCAGCTGTGAACTTCAGGAACCTCAAGGGATTGCCCCTTGGAGCGACAAGAAATGCATTCCCTCTCACTCACCCTGGAGTGAAACAAAAGAGTCCTGCAGGCAAACTGAAGATTTTATCAAACTGGGGTGAAAAATATCAGGGCTCCATTTGACACAGCCCCAATGGCAGACCTTCTGCCAGTCTAATTGCCACACTTGAACTTACCAATGAACATTCTAAGCTCCCCAAAAGCAGCTGACTCTAAAATGGTTATGCTGCTGTGAGAGTTCTAAATGACATAATCATCCTTCTCTCAGGCTAGCTGAATAACCAATGATGTCATTATGCTGAAATCCCCTAATGACCTCCCCATCAGCTGCCTTTTCCTACCAGCCTAACACTAGTACTAATGGGATTCTAGTAAGCCAAGGGAACTGGGTTGTTACACATAGTTATGTCAGAACAGCCATGTTGCTCTAGGTTGACTCTGGGGCAAACTGCACATGAGTGAGTATCACGCATGCACAGTACTGTAATTGCTGCAGTATTATGGCTGACTCCTGTGCAGCGAGAGCACAGCATATTCTGTTCACCACTCTTGCTGCTCCTAAAAGCTCTCCACAGCCATAATGGCTCTGACCAGAATTTGTTTAAATAGGGTTGTATCCACTATGCCTTCCCACCAAGGTGCTACTTCAATAAGTTCAGAATCATAAAACATATTTTTATTTATTTGTTTAACCAGGTATAGCACACTAAGCTGAAAGCTTTTTCACAGGAGCGACCTGGGAGTACAAGGAGGTTAAGTGACTTGCTCAGGGTCACACAGTATGCAAGTGGAAGCTTTGGGATTCAAACCCAAGTCAGGTCTGCTGGATGTCACCAAATTTACAGCTCAGAGCCTTAGACCACTGCGCTATACTGCCTCCCAATATCCGTGTGATATGTTAGCCATTGATCCATGGTGTTATGTGCCTGTGTCTCAGATGTATTATTATTCATACCTTTTGCTACCAGAAGCCAATGGGAATGGTGGTCCCTGTTATTTATAGTTTGAAGCACTAGGGACCATTGCTTTACTTGATAATTCTTTTGCTTTTCTTTTAAGAGATTTTTTATAGTTTTCTCTTTCCTTATTTAAATTTCTATAATTAGTTTTGTCCTTGGAGCCCTTTGTATATTTAATCAGATTAGTAAGGGCTTTTTTGGCTTTGCAACCATCCTTATCAAACCAAGTAGTAATAGTTTTAGGATGAAAATTACTCGCAACTGGCTTATAGAGAAGTTTTCTTATTTATTTATTTATTACAGTCTCAGATAATATCATTTGAGCTAGAAGCTCTTTACATAGGTTCCATATCGTGTACAATACAAAAAACAATCTGAATAATGTGAACGGTTACACAGAGAGATAATGTTAATACTGAATAAATAACAGGATACGTAGAACAAAATTGCACATCAAGCAAAATATAAACAAGGTTATGAAGGGTTACTAAATACTTTGCCGATGCAGTGCAGGGAGAGTAATAAGAAGAATAACACTTGAGAGTTGGGTGCTCAGGGGAACAGGGCCATGATTGTCATATAGGAGGAAAGTGCAAGTGGGCACCAGAGGGCCAAGGTGACAAGAAGCATAGAGAATAGAAAGAGATGGAGGAAGGTGGGTTGAGTGGAGGTAGGTGATACAGATCAGGACGTAGGACTAATGAAGGCAGTCACATTGGGAGTTCAGTACCATCTGCTGCTTGAGGCTCAGTTTAAAGGCACTAAGTGTAGGCAGGTTAGCAATGTTATCATGTAGAGAGTTAAACCAGAGTGGTGCTCGGTAAGCAAAGGACCTTTGACCTTGGGATGTTCTGCATTTGGGGGTGAGGAAGAACTGGTGTTCAGAGTTATGAGTGGGACGTGGGTTAATGCATGGGACAAGGAGTTGTTTGTCCCCAGGAGGCATGTGACCAAGGTAGATTTTTTTTGGCCAGGAGGCAGGTTTGGTATTTTAAATGGCTGCTAAGTGGTAGCCAGTTTGCATTGGTGTAGAGGTCACAGGAATGTATCAGCAGGGGGGCACCTGTGATGAAATGACAGGCTCAGTTGAGCACAATTTTTAAGCACCAGATAGTAGTGTCTGTGGAGGATTCATAGATGGCCAGACTGTAGTCAATGAGAGAGATGATGGAGCTGCAGACAGCTATGCTTAGGGCTTCGGGTGTCAGACTGAGTTTATGTCTATACAGTAGCCCAATGCACAAGTTAATAGCTTTAGCGATATTATCAATGTGGAGGGTTTAGATGAGTGTATTGTCTATTGTAATACCAAGGTATTTGAAGTGTTGGACCATTTCCAGGGGAGGACTCAGAACTATTGATTATGGAGAGAGGGTACTTTTGGTGTTTGTTGTGAGGGCTGGAAAACAACATGGTTTTATTTTTTTTATAGTTTATTGCTAGTTTGTGGTCACAGAACCATTTCTCGGCACAGGAGAAATAATCTTGCAGTTGCCGTTCAAGGGTGCGTGGATCTGGGCCATTGTGAAAGATTACAGCATCATCTGCATACAGGAGGATGCGGTTCTGACAAGCTTGGGGGAGGCTATTCAGAAACAAACTGAATAGTAGTGGGCCCAGAATTGACCCTTGAGGGGCACCTGAGTGGATAGGCTTGCTGTCTGACAGGACAGTGTTTATCCTTACTTGTTGACAGCGGCATTCTAGGTAACTGCAGAACAATGTGGTGGTATCCAGGGAGAGTCCGAGGGCAGTTAGTTGGTCAGAAAGAAGAGCGTGGTTTACCGTATCGAAGGCTTTTGTCAGGTCGATATACATAGCCCCAACCAGTTGTCCCAGGTCAAAAAATTTGTGGATGGAGCCAGTGAACTCCAGAAGGGCAGTAGTAGTGCTGTGCCAAGATCTAAAGCCATGCTGCTCCTGGCAAAGCAGTTGGTATTTTTCCAGGTATTCTATGAGTTGGTCAGCCACGATACACTCGAGTGCCTTTGAGAGGGGGTAGTAGGATGGAAATAGGTCTATAATTCCCAGGCAGGGCCGGATCACCATTCTTGAACACAGGAGTAACTACTATTGCTTTCTATCTTTGCAGGAATTTTGCAAGCCAGAGTGAAAGGTTGAGGATATGTGTGAGAGGAGTTAGGATTTCTTCCAACGTGAGAGAAATTAGTTTAAGATTGAGGGTATCCTCACTATATCACCTTTTACCAAGCACTTTGCAAAGATATTTTCTGGCTTACCCCAAGGAGATAGCCTTGAAATAAAAGGGAGATGCTCAAGGGGCTGTATAGGCTCATTTGAGCTGGTAAGGGTGAAGAAGTCGTCAGGGAGTACACTGCTGAGAGCTGTAAAATCATGGTTGAGAGTGTTGGCTATGGACAAAGGATCAAGGATAGGGGTCCCATCAATGTTGAGCATGGTCAGGGCAGATTTGAGTTCATGACCCGTGACCTCTTTTAGGTTTGTCCAAAAATGTTTGCCATCACTCCAGTTGGATGCTAGAGCTTCTTTAAAGTAGTTGTTTTTTGCTAATCAGATCACCCTAGTGCAGTTGTTCCTTGCCCTTTTGTAAATGAGAACATCAGCCAGTTTCACTGTGGCTCTGGCTACATGTCAGAGATGGTCCCTGTTTTGCGTGAGCTCAATTATGTCATGGTTCAACCAGGGGTTGCAATAGCCTTTGATTTTATGCTTCTTGATTGGGGCATGTTTGTCGCAGACCAAATTAAAAAGGAGGATGAAGTGGTCAAGCGCACAGTCAACATCATTGGCCCCATAAACAGTAAACCAGTCTGTGCTACGGAGTTCTGCTTTCAACTGGCCAGAGTGACCCTGTTTTAGGACCCTGCTAGTGATGGTTTTAGGCAGGGGTTTGGAGTACTTGTTAGACCAGCAGAACCAGACAGGGGAGTGGTTGCTGATATCATCTGGGAGAACTGTGGCATTGGATGTATGCTCAGGTCAGTTTGTGAGTACCCAGTCAAGGAGAGTGCTAGTACCTGTCCTGTAGTTGGTCCTTGTGGGGGCATTGATGAGTTGCGTGAAGTGGGCAGCAAGGAGTAAGTCTTTGAAGTGGTTGGCTTAGGCACAAGCTAGTTGATATTAAAATCACCTAGGAGTATGACTTCAGACGTGAGGCTTAGGTTACCAGGGCAGTCAATGGCTACTTGGAGGCCACTGTCAGAGTTCTTAGGAGGGATGTAAATGGATAGCAGGGTGATAGTTTTGTTGTTAGCACCCAGGAGGATTTTTATGGCTAGGGTCTGGGTGTGCTGTCCTATGCTAGGTAGTTGCAGTGTAAACCTGTGTATGTTATCCCTGAAGTAGATGACGCAGCCCCTCCTTGTTTAGATAATTGATCCTGCCTAAAGATCCTGTAGCCTGGGAGAGTGATGGCAGCATCAGGAATTTTAGGGGACAGCCATGTTTCAACTATGGACAGCACATCTGGGTTATGGAGGGCTACCCAAGCTTGAAGATTATTAAACTTAGCTACCAAGCTACGGATATTGAGGGATGCAAAGGTTAATGTGCCAGTTTTTAGTGTGCCAGCACCCGAATCATGAAGGGGGCCTGGGTTGGGATGAATGTTATCAGAGAGGATGAGCAGGAGCAGGGCTAGCTGAACCAGGTAGCTCCTAAAATATTTGCAGCTGATTTTGCGCTGCCTTTTTAGGTTGTTGCTGCCTGAGGGCCTGTTTGAACAGGTCATGAATGTGAGAGGAAGCATTAGTGGAGTAAACCACTGCTGGGGGCCCTGCAGCAGGGGCCAGATGTGTCCAGGTGGGCTATCATTCGTGTGAGAGTCAGGTCAATTGTAGTCAGCCACTGTGGTGCTCATGCAGTATGGATTGAGGTGGGTGGTGTCTAAGATATGAAGGGCTTGTAGGAGATGGTTCCCTTGGGGCAGCCCAGTAGGCATTGTGAGTGCTAGCAAAAAAATGCAGGGAGGCAGAAAACCAGGCAATTAAGGCATTATAAGGGGAGAGGGGGCAAGTGGGAGAGTGGTCTGGAAGGTAGATGTCAAGGAGTATTGTGTCAGGTTAGAGAAACGAAGGGAGAGACAGTCAGTAGCTGTGTAGCTTTAAAGTATTGAGCCCTATAGGTGACAGGCAGGGCTAGAGCAAGTAGAATTAAGTTTGGGAGCCCTGCAAATGGAGGCAGGGTGAGTGCCAGAGGAATGCAACAACTGTGAGGTCCAGTCAATGCAAAGGGCGAATCAGGCAAGGGAAGGGGGATTGGCCAGTACAGGGGTGGAGGAGGATGCATAATTAATTGTGGTTGGTGTTGGGGTGGGTCGGTGGGAGAAAATACAGATTGAGTGTAGCCAAATTAGCAGGAGGGACAGTCAGCTCCAGGCAAAGAGAGGAAGGATCCTGGCTGAGTGTGCTGACCAATGGCGTGTTCCTGGTGTGCAGTTTGAGCCAATCATGGGAATGGATGCCAGGGAAGGAGCCAATCCATGGGTGGTGCTCAGCCACGACTTTTGAACATACCTTGGTCTGGGGCCGGGAGGTGCAGGCAGCCAGCCGCAGTTCTTGGCCAGTGCCACAGGCCCGAGTTGGGGCTTGAGAGGTGTCCACTGGCTGCAGAAAGAAAGGGGAGAGAATTAGTTTAGGATCAGGTTTTTTACTGCAAATTGAGGTGCCCACCTAGAATCTGATATTGTCATGTCTCAGCAAGACACTTTTCTAAAGGTATAGAATTGATCATGGATGTAATCTGTACCAATACAGGAGGAAAAGACTCCTTTAAACAAGAAAGCAATTTTTCTTCACAGGCAGTGTCCCATTTAATTTTTAGCTGATTTCTTATTTCAAAACCATTTAAAGGCATAGATGTTTTTTCTATTTTAAGCTCCTTAGTAGTGTTACCCCAGGTCAATATGAGAGGTAAATGGTCACTACCTCCCATATTTGCGACTATGCAGGAATCCCATCTGGTCATGGGGCCATTCCAGAATAAAAAAAATCAAGTACAGAAGGGCCTCTGAAGTTATAATATGTGTAATTAACAACAGCATCCCCATGTAGTCTTCCATTAATGGGAGCTAAATTATATAAGGAAAGTATATATATTCATTTATGCCCTGACTTATTGACTTTTGAAACTAAGTAGTGTCTAGAAAATGTACAAGCTTTATTATTTATCCAGTTGTGTATATCATTATCTACATATCCATCATATTGTCCAATTCTGGCGCTGAAATCCCCACAGAGTATAATATTTTCAAAGTTGGACTGAGTCAGGGTTTTGTGAATTAACATCTCTAAGTCCAACCAAAATACACCATCATAATTGTTTGAAGTAGAAGGGGGTATGCAAATATTAACAAGACAGTATTTAAGTTGTTCTACCTGTACATTAAAGATTTGAGCAAATAATGTACAGTAAACAAGTGCAGCTGTTATGTCTTTATTAATTTTGAACCAGGTAACCAGACCACCAGACAGTCTGCCTAATTTCACATTTTTCCTAAATGGTACATAAAAACTATGATAACCATTTAAAGAGACATCTAAATTCTTAGTGTGCCAAGTCTCTTGCATACATATGATGTAAAGCTCATTAATAAAATTACACTAATCAGAATCAGCATACTTAGTTGCCAGGCCAGCTGTGTTCCAGGAAAGCAGAGAGAACTTGGATTGTGTCTCTATACTGCAACTATTGTTTAATGACTGAGGTTTGTCTAGGCAAACCTCTTTAATAGTCAAATTGGCATATCTATTACTAACAGGAATGTTATATAACTGCTGCACACCCACATTTTGCTGGGCACTAGGAGATGTTACATAGGACTGCAAGTCACAGAATCAATTTAGCTGTCTTACTGCAGTAAGTTGATATAGGAATGTTTTTATTAGCCTCATCTGTTTCAATGATGTTAATACCAATTTTGTCTAAAATACTTATTTTATCCAGGAGTTTGTTAGACAGTTCCCTAAAACATACTGTAAATATGATCTGATCACACTCAGGATCATTTCCTAGTCTCTTTATGGAAGATAAACTACCTTTCCCAATCAGTATATTTAATAGTTGTTCAAATTGCTCTATGATGAGGTTTAATTTATCATCATTTTCATTAGCAAACCTCTTTAAGCCAAAAAGTGAGAACGATCTGCTTATAAATTGTACTTCAGCTAAGTCCTTACTAGAATCATCACATCTTGGTGCACTTTCCAAAACAGTGCTTTCAATTATATGAATGCCAGTTCATCCAGAAAATATGCTTTTTGCATAATTAGATCCAAAACACTCAGACCCCTCAGTAAGACATCAACTTGACAGGATCCATTTGCTCAGGCACATCTATTTACTTTTAGAATCCTAAATTCTGTGGAAGGACTCTGAAGAAAATGCACAAAAAAAAAACATTATATAATGCTTTTTTAAGTTTTCTTGTGCTTTCTTCGGACAAACCCTTAAAGCTAAACATGCTGAACTGGGCTACTTTATCTGTTGTTGACTTATTGTTATTATTCAGAGTGAGCTTGTTAATATTTTATGGTCAAACACCTTTTCATTAATGATTTATTGTTAAACTATATTTGGTTAGCAATTCTAGTGGAAGTTCAAAAATGTACCAGCACTCCACTCCATCCTCATCTCTCTTTCTTGAGTTTGATAAAGTCCATATCAATACCTCCACCCCCGTTTCTTCCCTTAATAGGTGTACAATCTGTTTTTTCACATTCATCAGTGGAAGCATTGGATCTAGATTCAAACCGTATAGGCATAGTACAGCACATTTGTCTATATCAACCAAGTTCGCAGTTGCATGAGAGGAGGAATCTGAGGAGCTATGGGTACAGTACTTAGGGATTGAACCAGCATTTCCTTTTTGGTCTTTAAGACTTTCTTTAAGTCCCATAATTTCCCACCAGTTATTCCAATCATGTCTTAAATCGCTAAGATCAGAATCCAAAGTACTGCAGATTTTGAATAAGCCATCAATAGTTAAATCTTTAGCAGACGTAGAATTACCTACAATATCCACCAGACGCACCTCTGTTGGAAGATTTTTTTTGAGGTGTTTCTGCCCAATCAGAGAAAATCTTACTATCTATAGATTTTCAGCCTTATTTTTATCAGCATTTAAGTTATTTAGCTTTTCAACTGAGGTCTGCTTCCTTACAGCAGTATTCATTCTTTTTTTATTTTTCCTCACCCTTTTTTTGACTTAGCTTTGACAGGAGATACTGGAATGTTAATGGAAGAAAAATGTGGCCTGATGGGTTCTGAAGTTTCCAGAATGATTGAAGGTGAACCTTGTTGCGGCACTAAGATATTAAGTTTGCACAATACATCTTCCAGCCTGAAACTATTTAGTGCAATATTTTCTTTTATTGTTTCCATCTAATTTTTTATTACAACCATTTGTTACATAATCATTAAATGATCAGCATATGGATTGCACATGAAATTCTTCACATCTGCACTTAAGTTAGTTGGATAGGAATTTACCTCATCAATAACAGGACCTATATCAGTCCTATGATTTACACTGAAAGCATTTTTACCTGTGCAAATTTTGTCCTATTTATTCAATGTTTCTAATTTTTTTAAACCATTTATAGTAACTTCCAACTCTTCCATTACCTCTCTTAAGTTCAGATAAGGGGAGGATGCGGGAAGTACTGAAAGGGAAATTGGAGGGCATAAGGCAGGAGATGGATGCAGAGCAGAAATGGGACATTATTAAATGGGGGATTACAGAGGCAATGGAAGCCTGCACCAAGACACAGAGTAAGAGGAAAAGAGGAAGGAAACCATGCTGGTTGAACAGCGAGGTTGTGGAGGTGGTGAGGGCAAAATGAGAGGTACACCAGAGGCATAGGAGGATGGGGAAGGAAGGGAACAGGGAGGAGTATGCAAGATGGTCCAGGAAGGTGACCAGAAAAGTGAGAGAAGCCAATGCCAAGGGGGAGCTGAGATTAGTGTAGGGAATTAGTTGGGGGGAGAATGACTTTTTCAGATACATTAGGGAGAAAGGGAAGTGCAGGGAGACAATAGTGAGGATAAAAAAGGGAGGGGTGTTGATGGAAAAGAGGGAGGAACAGGCAGAAACACTGAATGAATGCTACATAGCTATCACTAAACTTGTTTAGTAATTGTTCATAAGCACTCAGACATAGACAACACTTTGTCTTAATAATGACTCTGCATGTTTTATTCCACAACTTGCTATGTGCATTCAATTTGATAACATCAAATTCTTTGCACTTAGGATTCAGGACACATCTATGCAATAGCAAGCATGTAGTCCTTATCGTGTCTTATTTTAACTACTTCTTTTTCTTCTCAAATAAATTAATAGAGACAACCAGTGCTTATTGTGGTCTGCTAGGCCTCCAGTTTTTCTCTCTGGTAGACTTTATAAAGACAAAAAATACTTATCGAATTGTGTGCAATCCAGATCACATTTCTCAAGTGAACTCTGGTGATGAACTCAGGTGCAAAACTTATTTGTTATTTTTTTTTTCTTAGCTCAATCTCCTAATCCATTCCATGTGCTGCAGGTTGAATGTTGCAAATTTCTAAATTTCCCCATGCTGACCACGCTAAAATTCAGGATTTCAACCTCTCTCTAGCTGATCTTTCAAATTCGGGCTATTAAAAAGTTATATTCTACGACCCTCACATATGCACCAAACAAACTTGCACACTGATAAATTCACTATTAGGCAAATGCCATTGCCGTGACTCTCTCTGTCTCCACCTTTCTTCCAGGTATTCAGTGTGTGACGTTCTGCTGATGTTTTGGAGGGATGCTCTCCTTCCTCAGAGCTGAATTCCTCCCTTGATTCATTCTTTCTTTTATATGCATTGTTTTGACCTTCTGCATTTTTATTGACCTCCTTGTTTTTAAATGACTTTCCATGTTCTTTAATTCAAAATGTCGTCTTAACTTTATAATTCGCACCTGTTAGTCTTCCAGCTACATCCTATTCAGGCTGATAACCTTTTGTAGCATTTGTTAACCTTCTTTTTAAATGTCTTTTCTATTTTATTTTGTATCTTAGCCTCCATTATTTCTGATCTCTTAGCTCCATTATAAATAATTTTGGGATCCTTGATCATCATTTAGGCCTTTCAGCCACATTGTTTGCAACTCATGAATCCAATACGACTCTCGCTTTAATCTTAGTTCTTTAATGTTCCCTCTTCTTACTGGTAGGACCACATGTTCTATACCGACAGATTTTAAGGATGTTGCGGAGCCATGACCTGCCTCATCATAATGTTTTGCCATTGCATACTTACGATTTTTCATTCTGATGGCAGTCTTATGCTCACTAATTCTGTGTTTTAGCTGTCTTTTGATCTGTCCTATACAGTATATCCATCCCACATGGACAAGTGATCATATATATAACTTGTTCCATGTTACAATTAATGAAACCTTTTATTTTATATTTTTTCCCAAAGCGTGGATGATTAAATGTTTTTGTTTTTTGTGTGCCACTACACTGGGCACAATTGCCACATCTGTAGTTCCCATCTGGTAAATCTGGCATCCATTCAGGTTAAGCTGTTTCTTTCTTCTCCATAAGCAACATGTTCACTAAAACATCTTTGAAACTTTTTCCTTTTGTGTACACCATTCTTGGTCGTTTTTTCGCCACTTCACTTAAACCTTCATCCATCTCTAAGATTTTCCAGTGTTTTCTAACACTTTTACATACATCACTGTATGCTTCATTATATGTTGAGCAAAACCCCACTATATCATCCTCTTGATGTTTTTTTGTTTCATCAATCTTTAGTAAATCATCTCTATATTTTCCTTTTACTTTTTCTACCACTCTTACCAGTACTTCTGGTGGATAACCCCTTGTAATAAATCTTTGACAGGTCTCTACCAATTCTATTTCCAATAAACTTTCTACACTACAATTTCTTTCTATTCTCAATAATTGTCCCAAATTTATATTTATTTTTGTATGGTGTGGGTGTGCACTTTTAAAATGGAGAAGAGTATTTCTTTCTGTTGCTTTTCAGTAGAGTTTGTTTCTGTTTCTCTCTCTTTGATGTACAATGTTAAATCTAAAAAGTTTATTGATTTTTTACTGTACTCAGCTGTGTACTGTAGTCAGTGAAGTGCTACTCTGCAGAAAAAAATTAATGATGAGGATGAACTGTGTTATGGAGATTTCAGCGAACTTTTTGGTTCACAATTTGGCATTCAAAGACGTTAAATGACTTTTGTTTTCTGCAGTTATGCTATCATTTATAGCTATTTGTAATTGGTTCTTATCTAAACTATCAGTAAACCCCATAGCCATGGGTGACTTATTGAATGGGGTTTGTGTATTAGAAGAAAAAAATATTTTGGGGAGTTGAAGTCAAACAGGTTAAGTTATTTCTTGTGCAGTTTCTATTTCCAGGATCACTGCTGTGTGATTTTCAACCTGTAAATAATTTTCTTTTCCTTAGATTCTTTAATTAACCCAATTGATTCAAAATAATTGTTGATTTTTGATTGTTTACTTTTCATTAATTTAAATTTAGTGTACTTGGCTTTTTTTTTCTTTATCTTACCTTTCTTTACTTAACTCTTGTAAATTAACTGGGTTTTTTTGATTTATGCCTGGGCTTTTAGTATTTCATTTAGCCTGTGTGTTATTTAAATCAATCAAGTCAATTAAGTTTTTATCAGATAACTCAGAGCAGGTTATTTTAATATCCGCACCAATTGGCCTACTGGCACAGTGGTTGGATTTCCATTTGTGACACTGACAACCTGGGTTCAGGAACAGACCCAGGAGTCAGAGGGCTGGCCGGGAGGGTGGGAGAAGGATTGAACATCCTTGGGACTGCTCTCCTTCTCCAGGGAGAGGGGGGAAAGAGTGTCTGGTGCTTTACAAACCCATAGTGAAGGCTGGGGGTCCATAGTGGTCAGCGCCATCACCTTATGGGATGGAGTGGACGCTGGACATCATTGCATGTCCCCACCCTCAGATCCAGCAAGCATCAAAAAACTGGCTCCAACATGATGATCTGCTCAGCTAATGTCTTCAATTCCTTCCATGTCTGCTGGGGGGGTCCCGCTCCCATGGCCCTGACATGGGAGATAAGCTGGGGCTTGCCTACAGTGTCCATTGGGGGAGCCCTCCCAGTGGCCCCACCCAGGTGTGTAAGCCTGTGCATGGGGGGATGACAGGCAGGGCAGGTCTGACCTCTGATGGAGGAGTGGGAGACCTGGGACCAAAAATAAAAAAATATCAGCATCAACACCTGTCTCTGCTGCTTGTTTCCTAGTTAGTACCATGGTTATTGCACTAGTTTCAATTACTCTAGTCCAGCAATTGCACTATTATACCATTGTACTAATTGCTCAAGTTGCTCTAAATATCTGAGGTTCAGAAAGCATTAATGGAACTAGATATTTTTAATTACACTAATTGCACTTTAAATGTACTAATTGCACGTTAGCACTTGCACTTTTTACTTGTAGCAATTATTGCACCTATTACACTAATTACACATTTAATTTAAGAAACTCTCCCTTATTAATAAAAATTACATATATTGTGATCACAAACTTTAAGATCAGAGGACTTCCGGTGACCTCATGGTTCGCTCAGCAGCTGAGCTCCTGACCATTCGGGTTGAATTTTCCTTCTCGTTCAGCACAAATACTTCAATTTTTTTCCAAAAATGCCAGGAGAGGGTTGGACTGATGAATGGGGAAACCGACAACGTCCAAAAATGATTCCTAAAACAATGGATGGAGTTAGATCCACCATGGGTACTCCTTACCACAGCAGAAGCCCTTTTCCAGCTAGTGTAAGAGGTACCGATTATGACACAGATGTCAAAGTGGAATACTTGTCCCCAAACAGATTTCAGATACTCCTAAGAGAAATAAAGGCATCCACAGCTGAAAATAAAAAATAATTTAAAAATCTGGATTAAAAATTCACGAAGTTGGAGAGACGAATGGATCAGGATGAAGAACAGCTCTTGGCAATGGAAGATGGCACTCATCAGTTATGCCGAGTAGTTGAGTCCTTACTGGTTCAGACAGTGTACCGATGCAAGGGTGAAACCCCGTCGGTGAAATCCCCCACAGCGACATTTTCAACAAGTTTTGAAAATGTTGCTGTGGGGGACTTGCTGGTGAAATTTCACCTTTTCACTGTGTTTTGTCCCCCCTTCAAACTCTGAGTTAACAATCTTTAGAAAGGGGGCTCGGGGGTGCAGGCCCCCACATGGGGGGGTTCGGGGGTGCAGCCCCTCTATAGAAAAACAGACCGATGTCTGACAGGTGAAATTTTGCCTGTCAACATTGGGGATGTCTCTATGCCGAATGTTGACAACAATGTTATTGCACCGGCATAGGTAAACCGGTTCAGATTACAGTGCTCCAAGCTGAATGTTTTGATTTAGAGGGCCAGTCTAGGAGGGACAATCTTTGGCTATACAGGCTCTCAGAAGAGGCAAAAACTAACCCAATGTTTGCCTTCCTTGAAATTTGTTGAAGGATGTGTTGGACCTACCACCAAACCACCCAATTTCCATAGCGTGAGCCCACTGCTCCCTCCTACCCAAGCCGACCAACCCAAAAGCCAGGCCACATTCGATCATAATGAAGTTTACTAGCTTCAAGATGAAGGAAAACATTCTTAAATGATCCTGGGCTAAAAATGAAATTAACTACTTGGGAGCCAGATTATATATGGATCATAACTACCCACCTGAAGTGCAGCAAAGAAGGATGGAGTATGCTCCTCTGCTGAAAATTGTTAAAAGAAAGAGGAGCCAGGTTTCAGACACCATACCCAGCAAAGCTCCGAAACATCTGGGAAGACAATCCTGTCCTCTACATCACCTATGAGGCAGCATAGAAAGCCATGCATGACAGAAGAATCACAGTACTGGAGCAGATGTTGGACCAGAACCAAAAATGAAAGTTACAGGCATCGGACTGACAAGTGGTTCTCTCCAAGTAGAAACTCGGGAACCTCTCTATTGACACCCCAGGAAGCGCTACAGCAAGATCAACTCTTCCTTCACAATTGAAACTGCATTGCAATGGCAGACCAAGCACAGACTGAAAGCTGAAGACAATGTTGGAATTATTTCTGCTGTTCATTTGCAGTAGATTTACATAAGAACATAAGAATTTGATGACCTCTGGGGACCGCGTGGCCTATCTAGTCTGCCTATGAACCTACCCCCCCCATATTTTGCTGTTTTTGTTTATACAGTAGTGCCAATCTATTGCATGTTTAAATGCATTCACCATCTTTGCTGCAACCACCTCTGGGTACAGGCTGTTCCATGTGTCTATTACCCTCTCCGTAAAAAAGTACTTCCTGATATTGCCTCTGAGCCTTCCCCCTCTCAGAGGTAGGTTTTGCCTTCTCGTATGTGCCTCTCTGTTTGCATGGAAGAGGTTGTCTACCTGAACAGCATTTATACCCTTGATGAATTTGAATGTTTCTATCATACTCCTCTGTCCCTTCTCTGTTCCAGGGAGTTCAAGTTTAGGTCTTGGAGTCTAGACTCATATGACTTGTAATGGAGGCCCTGCACCATCTTTGTGGCCCTTCTCTAAATTGATTCCAAATGCTCTATGTCCTTCTTCAGGTGGGGTCTCCAGAACTGGACACAGTACTCTGGGTGTGGCCTCACCAGGGATAGAGTGGAATGATCACTTCTTGTTTCCTGCTAGTTATTTCCCTGCTTCTGCATCTGAGGATACTGCTTGCTTTTCATGTTGCTTTCTTGCATTGATTCACTACTTTAAGGTCATCTGTTATGATTACGCCTAAGTCCTGTTCAGTCCTGGTCTCTTAAAGTCGATGCCCATTTAGGAAGTATTGAATTCTTGGGTTCTGTTTTCCCAGATTCACCACTTTGCATTTTTTAGCATTAAATCTAAGTTGCCAGTTGTTGGACCACTGTTCAAGTTTCTTGAGACCCTCCTTCATACTGGAGGCTCCCTCCTGATTGTCCACCCCATTACATAGTTTTGTATCATCTGTGAACAGGCAGACTTTACCCTCAAGACCATCAGCAAGGTCAATGATGAATATGTTGAAGAGGACTGGACCCAAAACTGATCCCTGAGGGACTCTGCTGGAAATAAAACCCTCTTTGGACATGGCTCTGTTTACTGTGACTTTCTGAGTTCTATCCTGCAGCCAGTGAGTGTTCTATCCAGCTTACTATCTTATGACCGACACCTGTGTGTTTGAGATTTTGAATCAGTCTCCCATGTGTGACAGTGTCAAAGGCCTTGCTGAAGTCCAGGTACACCACATTCACTGCCCCCCAGTCCACTGCTTTGATCACTCAATCAAAGAATGTGATCAGGTTAGTCTGACATGATCTACCTGCAGTAAATCCATGTTGTTTGGGGTCGAGTTTTCCTGACACTTTTAAGAAGTCTACTACCCTTTCTTTAAGTAGTGTCTCCATGATTTTACCCACCACCAAGGTTAAGTTGACCGGGAGGTAATTTCCTGCCTCCTCCCTGCTGCCAGTTTTATGCAAGGGTACCATGGTAGCCCTTTTCCAGTCAAATTGCACCTTGCCACTTTCCAGAGATTCATTATATAGCTCAGCTAATGGTGTAGCTATCTGAGGTTTGAGGTCCACTGACACTTCTAACATTGATGTTACAGCTCCTCTCTGGAATCATACTGATTACTCCCTATCTAGAGACATCTATGTACTGCAAAGACTGCAGCTTACAGAACTTGCTGTGGACTTTTTTTTTGTTAACTCTTTTTATCCTCCATCTCTGACTCCCAGACTCTCCAGTGTAGTCACTCAACTCCCTATCCCACCCTGCCTGAAGCCTCCAGTCTTACCTGCTAGTGGGAGGGATCCCCTCTTCCCTCCTCTGATCCTCAACCCCCTGGATCTAAGTCCCCCCAAGGGCAAGATCGCCAATTCCTCCTGGTAACCTTTCTGCAAATTTAGACAGGAAATGAATGGATGCTAGAAGCAGGCTGGAAGACCCAGCATTGGATGTGGAGGATGGTCACTGTACCCACCTTTGCCTACTAGGGGTCAGGGTGTTTCAACATTTTCATGTGTTCCTGAGGGCTGGATGTACCATGGGATCCAGTGCAGTGCAGGCGCACTCTTGCACCCACCTGCAGGACATCCTGCCACAACCCCCATACCCCCATCTGTGTGCTTGCGTGTCTGCCACACCTCCTGTTTACCACCAGGAGCTGCCAGAGCAGCATGAAGCAACTAACCCTCCCCCAGGAAAGGAGAGGTGTCAGCAGCTCAGTCCAAGTCCATGCCCTCCCCCCTGGCTGACCTCCGGTGGCCTGAGTTCACTCCCAAACCTGGGTCACTGGCATAGCAAGAGGTGTGGTGTCCAGTGCCTCAACCCTCATAGCCACTATGCCGTCTACTTGCTGTGGACTTAAAGCTTCTCTTTTTCCTTATGTGCCTTGTTATAAATGGAGGGCGTTTTTCCTTTTCTTAAGAACCAGTGGAGCCTTGAATATTTACCTGAACTGAGGCTTAGCATATTTTAGAACTATACATTTTGATTGCTGTTTTGAACATTCTGGACTGTTTGCTATGTATGGCTGTTATTGCTTATATAATTAGTATTTTCACTGTACAAACACAGTACTAATTCTTTAATGACAGTTCATGTAGAAAGGGTTAACGTTGCCCAACTTGGTCACTAAGTGGGTGAGTTCAGAGAGTCCTGCACCAGGAGAATACTGATTAGAACTTTACTGACTTTTTTAAGACACCAGTCAGACAGATGGCTCAGTGCAACAAAAGATGAATAAGCAGCATATTTCATCTTCTCTGTTCTGCTTATTGATGTCACTCCCTGGGGACCCTGACTGATACCCTGTTTCTCCACCTGTTCTGTCACACAATAGAGTGATGGAGGGTGAACAATGAGAGCACTTCCCCAACCTGCCCCATATCACTGGGATCGAAGTGGGTTCTTGGTGGTCCAATTTTTCCCTATTTCCTGGTCCACTTTGTTATTATTCTTACCCTTACTGAAGCAGACCATCCTGCGTTCTTGTGATGCTTTGCCTAAGAGAGCTCTAATTTTCTTTATGTTTTGTTTCTTGAGTTCTTTATTGCCCACCCAGATTTTGACCAGTGGCCCTGCACAAAAGCTTGGTACAGTATTTATCCTCAAACTGTTACCCAAAGGGGAAGGCTGATAGAGGAACCAGCTCCCCTTTCTCCTAGTCCCATGACTGATTTTCTGTTCCTATGGTAAACGCGTGGGAGACCTTTTTATTTACACCTAGGGCTCCCGAAGAGGGCTCTCCTCTTTGAAGGTGATACCTACCCTCTTTTTCCCCACCCTCCTCCTCTGTCAGAGTAGGAATTTATCTACTAAATGGGGTGGGTTCAGAAGTCTGCTTTGACAGACTTCCTGCCTTGGATGTTCATAATTAGTTATGCAAATTGTGCCAAGTTGGCATTTGTTAGAATTTTACATAAGGGTCCTTTTATTGAGAGTGCTGAATATAAAAGGAGAGACTCGAGTCTGAGACAGGTTATGTTTCCAGATAATATAAAATTCTTAGGGGATTGGTAAACATAGTAGATTGGTCATTCCTGCTAAATAATGGATAACTTAGGTGTTACCTTATGTTCTTATAATATCCATGGGCTTACAAACCTAATTGAAAGCAGTAAGGTTATTGTATACTTCAGACATACTGGAGCAGATCTCATACTCCTACAAGAAACATACCTATTGCAACAAGAACACAAGAAGTTAGAGAACTTTGGTTATGCTTCTGTGGCCACAGCCTCCTACAAGAAAGGCAGACAATGTGGAGTGGCTATTTTAGTCCCCACCAGAGTCCCTTTAGAGCAGCTTGATACCTCTCTGACAAGGAGGGAAGATATGTATTAATGAAGGGGAGACTGAATGGTACACTGGTAACCCTGGCATCAGTCTATTTCCCCCCAGGGTCAGACTTTACCCTTTACAGTCCCTTTTTTGTAACCTTATTAGAATGGGGAAAAAGACAGATTATATGTGGCTGGGACTTTAATTTGGTTTTTAACCCACATACTGACACCACCTTATTGATTCCCAGGAGAGAGCACCAGGTAGCTCGGGAAGTCCATAGTTTGATAAAGGAATTAGGTTATATGGACATCTGGTGATATACAAATGGACAAGGGAGGGACTACAATTTTTATTCCTTGACCCACCAGATGTACTCTAGAACTGATTATTTCCTTCTTCCAAATGAGTCTACAGATAAGGAGATTCGCTGCTGGACCAGTGATTTTAGGCTATAAATCAGACCATGCACCACTCTTTCTTAAAATAACCATTGGGGCTTTTTGAAAGAACACCTTCTGGTAGGTAAATGTCTCCCTGTTGCAGAATCCTAAGATAGAGCAAATGATTCCATAGATTTTGCAGCAGGTGATACATCATAATGAGGCCCCAGAGACCTCTCCTGCAGTTCTCTGGGACATGATTAAGGCCATCCTCCATGGAAGAGTTATAGAGAGTTCTGCAAGAAAGAAAAAGTTAAGAGAAGCCCAGAGAGAAGCCCTGGCCAATTGAATAAAAGATTTAGAGGAACAACAAAAAGTAAAAATAGATAAATCCCACACTAAGTAGTTGCAGGACTTGAAAAAGGAATTAGGCTCTCTGCTGGACTACTATGAAGAGCAGAAGCTCCTTTTTCTCAAACAGAAATATTATGAAGGGGTCCACGCTCCTTAAGACTCTTAGTGGGTAGACTTCTCATACAAAGAGGGAAAGCCACAAACACTACTATCAAACAAGCCCCCCTACAATGCCCTATGTACTCAGTCCCAGACATAACAGAAGCCTTCTGTCAGTTCTATACAACCTTGTACACTCCTACCCCCCAACCCCACCCCAGAGGGCTGGGTTATGAATTTTCTTAATCCATTAACTCTCCTGAGTTTAACTCAAACACAAAGTATCTTCTTGATAACCCATATTACAACCACAGAAATTTCCACTGAAATTGGAAGACTAAAATATGGGAAGTGTCCAAAAACTGATGGACTCCCACACGAGTTCTACAAATGTTTCAAGAAGGTACTAATTCCAGTTCTGTGTTATGAACAGTATCCCAGATTGCCCAACTTCTCTATGAAGTCAATATCAAAATCAAAGGGGGTCATCCAGAAGGGACCAGAGATATCGAACATGTGAAAAATGCTCTGGATGAACTCCACTTTATATATAGTTCTCTTCAATTTCTCCTTTATTTCTAAATGCAACACTGAATGGGCTACATTTAGTGGTAAGACCACTTCTTCAGACCCCCGTGTTTTCTTCCTAATAAAAATTCATATACAGTTTCACAAATATTTTCATAACATTCATATTCAAGCTGTTTAAGCTCTCAAGACATGCTTAATATCTAACATGTATCTATAGCTGTCAGAACTCATTTTCACCATATATTTAAATCTATTCTAAAATGAGCTTGTGGAGAGCTACGGTGAAAAACTGACTGAAAGGGAACAAAGAGAAGGGGTGAAAACTCATGGGTGAATGGAATTCATTACTTTTGGTCCATTGTTTTGTATTTTTGTTTAAGATAAAGACACAAAAGTTACAGGCTTGTAAAAAAGTTTTTATAACATACAGCAGACTGTGAATGGCTTATTAGATATCTAAATGAGTTTTGGAGACAAAGGCAGTATTTATTAACAGAGAGAGGGTCACTACATAAGTGTTAAGAGTAAGAAGGAACCATAATGAGCCTCATATTAGCATATATTTAAATGTATGGTGGAAATGAGTTCTGATAGCTATAGATACATGTTGCCATATTGGTAAAACCTAAAATTATGTACATTTACACAGCTTATTGACGGCATGTTTGCAATTGAGAATTTATAAGAATGAAAATGATCATTAGAAGGGATTGAATGAAGTTTGTAAAACAGGTGAGAATCAATATTAGGCATATCTTGAGGGCCATTTTAACTATGTGGCATTTTACTTGGGATTTTTAGAGGTTGGTCATATGTCTACCACATAAGATATAGAAAATATTACAAGATATTTTTAGAGTTTGAGCATGAATGGGTTGTTCACATGGTTATATGGAGCTAGATTTGATATATAAACTAGCAATTTTGGTGCACTCTAGTGGTGACAAGCATTTTCTGCAAGTGTGTTAAACAGTTTGAATATGAATGCCATGAAAATATTTCTGAAAACTGTGTATGAATTTTTGTTAGAAAGAAAACACAAGGGCCTGAAGAAGTGGTCTTACCATGAAATGTAGTCCATTCAATGTTTCATTTTGAAAGAAAGAGGAGATTGAAGAGAACTGTGTATAAAGAGAAGTTCATCCAGAGCATTTTTTACTAATTCCAGTTCTGGTAAAATCTTTTGCCAGTGCCCTTGAGCAAGAAGGTATAATCCCCCATCCTGATCACAAGCATTATTTCTGTAATCCCAAAGTCAGGCAAGGACCTGAGGATATTAACGAACTGCAAAAAGAGATCTAGCAGTGACTCTGGCAGCAATTCTCACTGAGTCACTCAACACAGGAGTGGTTCCAGAGGACTGGAAGAGGGCACATGTGGTCGCTCTACTCAAATCTGGTAGTAGGGAGGAGGCAATGAACTACAAGCCTTTCAGCCTCACCTCAGTAGTGGAGAAGATTATAGAGGCACTGCTTAAAGAAAGAATAGTGGTACACCTGGAATCCAAAAGTACCCAGGATCCGAGGCAGCATGGATTCATAGCATGTAGGTCATGTCAGATGAATCTGATAGATTTCTTTGACTGGGTGAAAAAGGAGGTAAATTGGGGTGGATGAGGTCACCTACTTTGATTTTGGCAAGGCCTTTGACACTGTTCCACATTAAAGGCTGCTTAACAAAATGGATAGTCTGAACATGGGGCAAAAGGTGGTAAACTGGATTAGAAACTAGCTAACTGACAGGAGGCAGAGTGTGGTGGTAAATGGGATACAATCTAGGGAGGGGGGTGACCAGCGGTAGTACCTCAGGGATCAGTCCTTGGGCTAGTCCTGTTCTATGTCTTCATAAGTGACATTGTGAAGGGCTGGAAGGAAAGGTCTGTCTGTGTGCAGATGACACCAAGATCTGCAACAGGGTGGATACCCCAGACGGGGTGGACAGAATGTAGAGGGACCTAGGGAAGCTTGAAAAATGGTCTGAGGTGTGACTACTAAGATTTAATTCACAAAAGTACAAAATTATGCATCTGGGACAAAGCAACCCTGGGAAGAGCTACAGGATGGGGGGGAGTTGCTGATGATCACCAAGGAAGAAAGAGACCTGGGGGTTATTATTGCAGATGGCCTGAAGATGTTCAAGCAGAGTACAAAGGCTGCAGGGAGGGCCAGTGGCATGCTGGGTGCATAGGCAGAGGTATAACTAGCAGAAGGAGAGAGGTTGTGATGCCATTGTATAAAACACTAGTAAGGCCTCACCTAGAGTACTGTGTGCCATTCTGGAGGCCACACCATCATAAGAATATCAACAGGGTGGAGGCAGTCCAGAGAAGGGTGACTATGATGGTACAGTGCTTGCACCACAAAACTTATGAGTAGAGATTAAAGGACCTCAATATGTACTCACTGGAGGAGGGGAAGGGTGGGGGACATGATAGAAACATTCAAGTACATGAAGGGCATTAACAAGGTGCAGGGGGAGACATCTTCCAATATAGGATGAATGCAAGAACAAGGGGGCATGATATGAAATTGGAAGGTGGCAGATTAAGAAGAAATATGAGAAAGTTTTTCTTCACAGAGAAGGTGGTGGTAACTTGGAATAGTCTGCCACAGGAGGTGGTGGGAGCGAGCACCATGGAGGGATTTATACATGCCTGGGACAGGAATAAAGGAACCTTAGAGGTGGAAGGAGAGGTGAAAAGCCTTTGACCAGGTAGGGTCATAGGCCACATGCAAGTGTAGGGCTTACGGGCAGACTGGATGGGCTTGGCGGTCCTTATGTGCCAACAATTTCTATGTTTCTGTCTTACAGTCCAATTTCCATACTAAATACAGATTATAAAATCCTTACATCCTTATTTACTAGAATGCTCCAACAGATCATTTTTAGTTTGGTTCATTTGGACCAAATAGGATTTATTCCAGGATGCCAGGCACAAGACGGTATGAGAAGGACGGTTCATATAATAGACCATTTACATAGAGATGAGCAACCAGTCCTTCTCTTAAGCTCAGACACCATGAAGGCCTTTGATAAGGTCTCTTGGGCGTTCCTTAAAGTGGCCCTTGCTGGCTTTGGGTTCCCTCTGCAATTTACTCTAGGATTATTAGGAATTTAAGGACCTAAGAGGGCTCAAGGCCCATCGTGAATGTCCCCCACAAAAGTGGACCAACTATACCATCAACTGATTATTGTAATAAAGTCCATCTAGAGTATTTTTAAAAGTGGATAGGCTTGTACAGTTGACTGCTGTCAGTAATAATCGATTCCAGCCCATTGGTGCTCTAAGTGTGGAAAAATTATCCCTCTTAACTGTCATTGATGGTTGTATATATAATTTTTTGTTGTGTGATCTCAGGTTTCCTCTTATAGTACTAAAATGTAATTTACAATCAATCATATGTTTCTTGTTCTAAGTTTATATAGTAGTAACAAATCACCCCTTTGCCTTCGAGCCTCAGGAGAATGTAAACCTGTCTTCAGTAATCTAGTCTGATAATTGCATTGTTTTAATCTCGGGACAAGCTTAGTAATAGCCCTCCGGACTCCTTCAACTATTTTACTGTCCCTAAGTAAATATGGTGGACAAAATTGGGATCTGTAATCTAAAAGGGGCCAAACATAAATAGTGTAAAGAGGTAATATAAGTTGTTCTGTCCTACTCACAAATGAGTGTTTGATCTTGGTTGCCATAGATAGAGCAGTTTTGGCTATTCTCAGGCAGTGATTAGTTGAGGAAAGGGAGTTATTGACAGTAATACCCAAATCCTTTACATTTTGGACTGATTTCAATATTGATTGATTTAGTATATGTGAATAATTTGGATTATTTCTGCCTATGTGAAAGTACAACACATTTATCAGCATTAAGTATCATTCCATTTTCCTTGGCCCACATCTCAATATATCCTATATCAGAAATTAAAGAAAAATGTTTATTAATAATATGTACCTCTCCACCCAATTTTGTATCATCTGCATGTTTTGTTGATCAGGTTTTCAATGTTGTGCCCATACCATTGATATAGATATTAAAGCGTGTAGGCCCAAGCACTGACCCCTGAGAGACACCACTGCTCACTGATCCCTCTACTGGGCAAATAACATTTATACATACTCATTGTTTCCTATTAAATAACCAGTTGTGTATCCACCTAACCATGTCATTGTCAACCATAACTTAATAAGCTTGTCAATCAATTTATCATGAACTACTCTATCGAACACCCTAGAAAAATCAAGTAGTATTACATTTCATGGATGACCATGATCAATACTTTTACTAATAGTATCATAGAAAATATTTAGATTAGTGGTACAAGACCGTCCCTTAGTAAAACCATGCTGGTTTATATCATTTGTCCCTGAGAATTCTAAGTGCAATTCTAGTCTATTTTTGATGAGTCGTTCCATGAGTTTGCAGCAGTGAGAGGTCAAACTTACAGGTCTGTAGTTTAAATTTTTCCTGTTACCTTGCTTATAAATTGGGATAACTGTCGCAGTTTTCTAGTCATCAGGAATGAAACCATCCCTTAAAGAGTAATTGAAATTAATTGAAAGATGCCAACACAGAAGCAGTTTTTTGTAAAAACATTGGATTTATATTGTCTGGTCCAGGGCTGGATGTGCTATCCAGTTTGGTTAATAATTTGTATGCTTCTTCTACACATTTCCTCTTCAAGTTATACACCTAACCCATTGGCTACAAAAGGGCAAATGGCCATGTCTCAGATAGTTTTGTTTTAGGTAGGGGCTCTCGCCAAGGCTGTCCCCTTTCCCCATTACTCTTTGCCCTATACATAGAGCCTTTGACTCAAAGTGTATGACAAAAATCCAGATATCAAAGGAATACAGGTTTATGGAGTGGAACAAAAGCTGGCATTGTATGCTGATCATATCCTGGTATATTTGGCAGATTTGGGTAATTCCTTTCTGGTGATTTTTACCCACCTACAATTACGATTCTCAACACTGTCAGGCTACACCCTGAATACTCAGAAAACTGAGATTCTAACCTTTAATTATGTTGTTCCACCAGACATGTGAAAGAAATACCCAATGAAATGGGACCAGCCATCACTTAAGTACTTAGGCATATACTTAGCAACAAATGCCACACAACATTTTGAATAAAATTATACCCCATTAATTTCTCAGTTGAAGGCAGATTTTGAAAGCTGCCATCTCTTACCCTTAATGCTACATGATAGAGTGCAGGTGCTCAAAATGAATGCCCTCCAAGACTGCTGTATCTCTCTCAATCTATCATCTGCCTGTTTCTCGTTAAAGATTTATTAATATGGCAGTCTAGCTTTCTTTCCTTTATATGGCAAAACAAACAACCCCATATAAGACAATTTTTCATTTCTCCCCAAGCAATCTCGGGGGCTTGCCCTCCCTTATCTTCTGGGTTACTGGTCAGCGGTCAAAAAGTAGAAAGAATCCAGCCACTCCATGAAAGTTCAGTATTTAAATTTATTTTTCTTTTTTCTTTATTCCAAATAGATTCTCATACACCTATGTTTCACCAGATATGGCTTCTTCAGGGTGGGGATCTAATATTAAACATAATTGTGAGGTGTTTTTATAATCATTTTTCATAATGCACTCATATGATTTATAACTTTAACTAAATTTAAACATGCTGTTATTTATATTCATACCACTAGAGGGTTGGTGCTCTCTATCACATTTTGAATGCTATGTCATGCTCCTAATATGATAATCCTCAAATTTAGAAATTCTGACTATATGCAATAATGTTCATGGACACCATAATGCTAAGGTAGATATACAGTGCTGGGTAACATCCTAAGACAAACCTGACATCCAGCTATGTATTTAGTTCATACACATCTTTCCATCTGACTCTTAACACTTTTGATTACAGTTAAATTACTTTATATTACTTCCTTCATAAATGCTTTTAAGCAATGTTGTGAATGTAATCATGTTAGTCAAATACAGTTCTATATAAAGCATTTGTTTAGCTAAACAAGGCACAGACTGATTACATCATTCCACCCTGTGGGACAGTTTAAGCTTTATCATTCTTTTCAATGCATATATATGTATTATCTATACATTATCTTGTTTCACATACCTTTATCTTATAGTACATTACTGTGAAACTTCTTCTGATAAATTTTGGCTGCTGTGCAACTCTGGAATACTATCTGTTTAGTCAAAGAAAGATTATTTGTATGGCCTTTCTGTCAATTAGTTGGTTCTTGGGTAACCCAGTGTGCTTAATTATGCAGTATAAGAACCTGACCTATTTTAGAATTAATCAGTCTTATTTTTCTCTTTTAAAAAATAGGTACAGCCTCTCCTGCTATAGTGCTGAAACAAGTTGATATGGCAAAACATTAGTTTCCTTATGTTTCATACACTTTGGTATCAGATGATGCTGGCTGGAGTTTACTCACTTCATAATTTGCTTGAACAGCTTATAACTGAATTAATCAGTTTCATTTTCTTCTTTTAAATTAGATACAATCTTTCCTGCTATAGTGCTGAAACAGGTGGATATAATAGAACATTAGTTTCCTTATGTTTTATACATTTTAATGTCATAATGCTGACTGGTGTTTACTCACTTAGCACTTTTCTTTTTACAGCTTGGAATTTCATTAGTTTGTTCATCCTGACAAGGGTGTTTTAGGCTAGGTGACAATATACAAAAGTTCTTTTTAGTTTTTAGACTGCATGGTCATTTTAGTTACATTATGATGTGTTGCCACAGTTTGAACAGCTAGAAATGCCATAATATGTTTAAAAAGAACCAAGGCTTACATGTTTTTCACTAACTGCATCACATCTGAGTTGCAGTGAACAGTGTTAAGCCCCAAGTGCAGAAAGCTGTATAGGAAACAGTGCTAAGTTTTAAAATTGCAAGTAACAGTGTTTCAATACAGACATGTAACAAGTAGCTGACGAGGTGGCTTACCTATAGGCAGTTCTGACTGCATATGCTCTGGAGAGCAAAGACTGCTCTGTGTGCGAGGCCTGTGTTGTTTTTATATCAGAAGGGTCTGTGGGGCCGAGTTACTAAGATCAGGAAGTACAGCAGGATTTCAGCACTCAGCTGGTGAGAGTACTGTTGCTAGGCAACAGTACACACCTCACCAAACCAAAGGGTTCAGCAGGCGCTTTCCACCCAGTGGCTGCCTCTGTGTATGTAATAGATGTGTGGACCAAGTAGGACAGTGATGTCTGATCATATATCTAGCATATATTTGTGCAAATAGTCTCAGACTCATTTTTGAATAGTAACTAATCAATCATTAGCTTCTTTTACACCACCTTGTATTGATACCAGGATATTTATTACAGGACCTGATATTTTTATAATAGCATTGGCATCTATATACATACCAAGGTTAGGAAACATTTGGTGATGTTGTCTGAGTTCTAGATGTTCATCTCATTTTTTATTGAGCTCAGTGTCATTTGTGGCATTCGATTATAAGAAAGACCAGGACTGTCACTATGTAGGGTCATAAATAAAGAAAGATAAGTTGAAACTCACAAAATGCTTATGCATATTTATATGTGCTGTATCATAGCATGTTGATATTTCAAATGATTATTGTTTGGCACTTATACAGTAAAAATAAACAGAAAAATTAAAAAAAATTAAAAATAGACTTAGGCTGGCCTGTTGGCGCAGTGGTTGGATTTCCACCTGCTACGCCGGTGACCCAGGTTCGGGAACAGACTCAGGTCGCTGGAGGGCTGGCCAGGGGAGAAGGAGGGAGCATCGTCCGACATCTCACCTTCTCTGGGAGAAGGGAAGGGATGCGGCTCAGCATCTGCTGACCCTTGGCAGAGGCAGGGGTTCAGTATGATGTCCGGCCCAGGACGTTTGGGGAGAGATAGACATTGGTACCAGCCTAGATGTTATGGCACTTCTCTTCTCAGAGGAAAAACACTGAAAATGGTGCCCTAGCTGATCAGATGATGGCCTCCCCCAGACCTTCACTCCTGGACCTACATCAGCTGCCTCAGCAGCACCCAGGGTCATTGGATACATGACTGGAAAGGATCATCTCCTACAAAGGTAAGGGACCCTCCTGATGAAGGAAAACATCTGGGATACCTGGGCTGGCTGCGATGTGGGGTGATGGGGATTGGGAATGCCGGATGAGGCAATCCCTGTGGGGTCCTGAAGGGAAGACTGGTCAGGAGCACGGGGGCAATAAATACAATCATACAAAAAAAATAAAATCTGAGGTCACAGGTGCTCAGGAGGTCAAATTGAAAAACAGCAAAATGCCCTGGAGAAGTAAATCATTTATTACTGCCTGATGTGTCAGGCATAGATATGTGCAATATACAGCTAAGGGGAGGGCAGTTTCTAAAAAAGTGCTTTCTCATCTGAAGTTACCAACTGGCACTCCAATTCTCCTCTTCATTTAATCCATATCAGTCACTGGTGGAGTTGAGAGTATATATCCAATACACCTCGTTATGCTTCAGTGCCAGTGTCCAGTTTCCACCCCATGGGGTAGGTCAACTCATTCAATGCCACAAAATTTATGGGATGAGGGGTTATGTTCTGCCTCTATAAAATGGGCTGCTACCGGTGAAGCTTCATTCTGTGATTTGATATTATTGTTGTGTTCAGTAATTCTAAGCTTCAGTGGTCTTCTTGTCATTCCTACATAATGTTTAGAGAAGCCCAGATGAGGGTGGCACTTCTCTGGGGAAACCCAGCTTACCAGGCGCTCTGGAAAATGATAGACCTCGTAAGAGAACTCCCATCCCCCTCCGGGCACTTTTATTCATTCCAGACCAACTTACTTGTGTGAGAAATTTGGTTCCATCTGGAACTTGGGGATTTTTGGAGGGATGGAGGAGAGGCATTGATAAGGGACCTACTAAGATACATCTCTGGAAATACCGGTGGTGGATTGAAGACCCTCTGTTCTCTTCTGCATGGCTTAATCCCTGGTTCAAGGCCCAAGACAAGCATGGTATATTTGCCCCTAGGCAGCTTATGCAAATGGGCTCAGACATCACCTTTGACCAAGCCAGACAAATGTATGGATGGTCAACAGCAGACAGATTCCAGTTTTATCATATACGAGAGTATACAAATACATAGAGTTGAACTGTGGGTCTCCGGTTCCAAAGATCCCCAGAAATGCCTCCTTTTGAAATGATCTGGACTTCAATGAATGGTGAGAGGACTAGTTCACTTTTATATAGCAATTATCTACATGACCAATCCTTTAAGTCAGACTTTATAAAAATCAAATGGGAGTAAGAACTTAGTATCTCCTTAGATGATAAACAGTGGGACAGGGTATGTAGTGGGGTTTGGCAAACAACCTCTTCCCCGATATGAAGGGAGTCTGCATGGAAAGTTAAAGTCTGCTACTTCTTAGTGTTCACATTTCTGAATTAATGGGCCCCAGATAGTTTGCCTGCCTGCTGGAGACATTGCAGAGAGGGGAGGGCAACACACACTTATATTTTTTGGAGTTGCCCAAAACTACAAGCGTGCTGGAAGGAGATTGCCCACCATGTCTCAAACATATTAGGAATAACTGTCCCCTTGACTCCTGAGTGTTTCCTTGGCATTACCCCTCCACAACTAAAGGGACAGGAAGCAATATACTTATGGATAATTCTTAAAATAATGGCCATAAAGGCCATTACCATGAAATGGCTCCAGATGGAGCCCCCAGTGCCCTTGGATTGGGTTAATATCATACAGTACATGCAACAATTCAAAAGGCTCACTTATGGGCTGTATATCAGACTAGATGGACGTGATGGGATCTATACAAGGAACTTGATCACTAAATTTGTTTACAGGTATTGGACCTTGCTTCTTACTTCTCTATTACCTTTTATCACGTGTTTCAATAGGCACTCATTATACCCCATGGACTTTATTTATTCCACTTCAGTCAGAAATCTTGGGGAAATTTTTAACTTGTATCTATTTACCACCCTTGTTCTAGGCATATCAAATTTTTCAATGGACTCCAGCTATCATATAATGTACAGTATACGATGTGAATTCTATCATTTCCCCCCTTTTGTAATAATGGCTTATGTTACACTGATTTTAAGTATTTATAATGAGCTAACAGCACTAAGTCCAACCTGATTCAAACTTTGTTTTCAGTGTTCTGTTGTGAATTGTTTTCAGTTATAGTTTTTGATAATTTTGTCAGTTATGCTATGTCATTTCTGAATTTTAATAAACACTGGGCCGGATATTCAAAGGGGCTGTGCCTGGCGCAACTCCGCAGTGTGCCCTGGCATGATATTCAAAAGGGTGACTTGCACAGCACAAGTCACAATGCACCGGGGCGCATTGGTGATGTATGCAACGCATATGAAAGGGGCATGCCCATGCATATGTGGCACATCCCGATATTCAGCCCGGGATGTGTGGCACATCTGCTGGCACAATCCCCAGATGTGCCACATACTGTGGCACAAGGCTGAGCCAGAAAATCCTGGCTCAAATGCTGGCCACCCACAGGCAGGCTGCTGTAATACAGGGTGCAACACAGCAGCCGCCAGCCATAGGTAGCCATCTGCCAGGCAAGAACACCATCCACAAGCATCCAACATGTACCTGGCAGTCTAGTGGAACCCCCCACCCTCCTGTAACCAGGATCACAGCACAACCGACTACCAGGCACTCCCTGTAGCCCAGTGGTACCCTCTCCCCTCTGCAGACTCGATCATGATAATACTGAATAAAGGAAATGCCCTGGTAGTCCAGTGGTCCCCCACCACTCCTGAAGCCCTGACCGCAGTGTACTGAATGGAGTCCACATCCCTGGTGCTCTAGTGGGACCCCCCCACCTATAGCCACAATCACCAGTACAAGGATGGAAGAACAATCCCTGGTGGTCTAATGGCCCCCCAACCCACCCTGAACCCCGATCGCAGGTAACACCAAAAGCGCGCACTTTCTGGTGGCCCAGTGGCACACCCTACCCCTCCCACCTGCACAGGACCCCCTGCCACCCAGCTCCCCCCTAATCATTGGAGGGTGGCTGTAACCCACCTGCATACCGCCTGGTTGCCCACTGAATGACAGCTTACAGTATGGTCTGTAAGACCATTGGTCCACAATGTGGATCAATGGGCTTACAGAGCATACTGTATGAGACAGTCACTAATATGTGAATGGACTTCATTCACATGTCTGTGACTGTCTCGAACAGTATGCCCTGCAAGCCCATTGGTCCACACTGTGGACCAATGGGCTTACAGACCGTACTGTAAGCTGTCATTTGGCAGGTGGCCAAGTGGTATGCAGGCAGGTTGCAGCCGGACACCTATGATGGGGGGAGCTGGGTGGCAGGGGGTCCTGTGTGGGTGGGAGGGGTAGGGGGTGCCACTGGGCCACCAGAGAGTGCACACTTTTTGGTGTTACCTGCAATCGGGGTTCTGGGTGGGGTGGAGGGCCACTAGACCACCTGGGATTATTCTACATAGAAACTTAGAAACATAGAATTGGACGGCAGATAAGGACCACTTGGCCCACCCAGTCTGCCCATTTCCCTACCTACTGGATAAGCTGCAGATCCTAGTTAACCAGCAGCCTACTTCTTCCTACCCTCACCCCCTAGAATGACCTTATGACTGTCCCATGCATGCTTGAATTCCACAACTGTTTTTGACTCCACAACCTCCTCCAGAAGGCCGTTCCATGCATCCACAACCCTCTCTTTGAAAAAATACTTCCTTAAATTACCTCTGAGCTGCCCCCTCTATCTTCAAATTGTGCCCCCTTGTTCTTGCACAGCTCTTTTTTTGAAAGATGCTACCCTCTTGGACTTTGTTGATTCCCTTGAGGTACTTGAAAGTTTCTATCATGTCCCCCCTCTCCCTCCTTTCCTCGAGGCTATACATATTAAGCTCCTTTAGTCTCTCTTCATATGTCTTCTGGTGCAGACCCTGCACCATTTTAGTTGCCCTCCTCTGGACAGCTTCCATCCTGTCTATGTCTTTGCGGAGATTGGGTCTCAGGAACTGCACACAGTACTCCAGATGGGGACTGACCAGCTGTCTGTACAGAGGGATAATAACTTCCTGTTTTCTACTGGTGATGCCTCTCCCTATTCATCCCAGTATCCCCCCAGCCCTCCTTGCTGCCCTCTCACATTGCTTGCCCACCTTTAGGTCATCTGATATGACTACGTCCAGGTCCCTTTCCATTTTTGTTGTTGTTAGTATCTCACCCCCCCCATTGTGTACTCTTCCCCTGGGTTTTTGTTTCCCAGGTGCTGCATTACCTTGCACTTCTTAGCATTGAATCTAAGCTGCCATACATTTGACCATTCCTCTAACCTTACCAAGTCCCTTCTCATCCTTTCCACCCCACCTTGTGCATCAACTTTGTTGCAGACCTTTGTGTCATCTGCAAAGAGACATACTTTTCCTTCCAGTCCCTCTGCAATGTTGCTTATAAAGACATTGAAGAGGACCAGTCCTAATACTGAACCCTGCTGTACCCCACTAGTAACCCCCCTTTCTTCTGAGTGGACTCCATTTACTCTTACTCTCTGTGTCCTATTCTCCAGCCAATTCTTTACCCAGGCTGTCATCTTGGGACCCACTCCCAGGCTGGCTAACTTATATATTAATCTTTTGTGTGGGACTGAGTCAAATGCCTTGCTAAAGTATAGGTAGGCCTTGTCCACAGCCCCTCCCTAATCTACTACTTTGGTCACCCAGTCAAAGAAATCTATCAGATTTGTCTGGCATGATTTTCCCACTGTGAATCCATGCTGCCTTGGGTCCTGTGCCCCTCTGACCTCTAGATACTCAACAATTCTTTCCTTCAGAAGTGATTCCATCATTTTCCTTACCACTGAGGTTAAACTAACAGGTCTGTAGTTTCCTGCTTCTGCCTTGCTCCCACTTTTGTGAAGGGTAATCACATCTGCCCTCCTCCAGTCCTTGGGTACCACCCCATCCTCCCATGATTTGTTAAAGAGGGTAGTCAGTGGTGTCACTAGTTCTACCCTTAGTTCTTTTAGAATTCTGGGATGAATCCCATCACACCCCATTGCTTTGTCCACCTTCAGTTTTAAGAGTTCTTTCATAACCCTTTCTTCTGTAAATGGGCTGGTATCAACTTCTGTATCCAGAGTGTTTCTACTGTTTGTTTTAGGTACCCCTCTTCATTTGTAAATACTGAGCAAAAATATTTGTTTAGTATCTCTGCCTTTTCACAGTCTTCTTCTGCCCTCCCTCCCTCCCCTTTATTAAGCCTCACTATCCCTCCCTTGGTCTTCCTTTGCTCCTTGATGTACCTATAAAAGGCTTTATCCCCCTTCTTAGCTGAGTTGGCTATCTTTTCCTCGGTTTGGGCCTTTGCTGTTCTGACTGCCTTCCCAGCTTCCTTTTGCTTTAACTGATACAGTTCTCTGTCCTGCTCCTTCTGTGATTCCTTGTACTTCCTGAATGCTTTCTTTTTCTCTTGAACCTTCACTGCCACTTCCTTTGAGAACCACAGTGGTTTCTTACATCGTTTTGTTTATTTGCTTCACACAAAGGCTTGTTACCTCTGTGATGGCAGTTTTTATTATTCCCCATTGTTCTTCCACCCCTCCTTCCTGCCCATTTGCTAATGCATTCCTTAGGCACTCACCCATTTTGGCAAAGTCAGCCCTCCTAAAGTCCAGTACTTTTGCCTTTGTATGGCTTGACTCTATTGATGTGTTTATTGTGAACCATACTGTTCGATGGTCGCTAGTTTCCAGATGGCTACCCACTTCTACATCTGTGATCCTCTCTCCATCTCCATTTGAGAGAACCAGATCTAAGATTGCTCCCTCTTGAGTGGGCTCCAATACTAGCTGTCTAAGGCATGCCCCCTGTAGGGCATCTAGAATAACCCCACTCTTAGAAGTGGCTGCTGCAACTGCACTCCAGTTAACATCTGGCATATTCAGATCACCAATCAGCAATATCTCCCCTTTTCTGCCATTCTAAGTATACTTTCTATCATTTCCTTGTCCATTTCCTCCCCTTGAGGAGGGGGTCCGTATACAACCCCTGTGCGGATTGTGGTGCCATTGCCTGTCTCCAAATTGACCCACAGTGCTTCTTCTCTTCCCTGTTTACCCTTTTGTTCTGTTGCTTTGATTCCTTCCCTTATGTAAAGAGCTACTCCTCCTCCTCTTTTACCCTCTCTGTCCCTCCTGTAGATAGTGTATCCTGGTAAATTTACGTCCCAGTCATGGTTTTGTGTGTACCATGTTTCTGTGACTGCCACAATATCCAGATGTTCCACCTCCATCAAGGCCACTAATTCAGGAAGCTTGTTACCCAGACTATGGGCATTGGTACTCATTGCTCTCCATTTTTTGATGGCTTTACCTTCTGTTGCAGCATCCCCCACTGACCTTTGTACCTCGGTCTTGTTCTCATTTAGTACCCTGTTTTGTAGGGAGATGCTGGGATTTTTCTGCTGCTTATCAGCTTGGCAGAAGGCACCAGGAGAAAGGACTGCTGTGTGACTGAACTTCTCTGCTGGGACTAAAGTAGAAGAACTTTTGTATTTGACCTTTAATTTATGGTAAAAAAACTAACATACAAAAAAAAAGTGTATGTTTGGGTTAACTGAACTGAATGGGTATCTGCAAAGTTATCTAGGTGTAAATCTCAGGTGACTGAAGGACTTAACTGCTGTGAGGTTTAAATTACTTGTAGAAAGATCTGGTAAGTAGGGGAGTGGCTTAGCTAGAAGGAAGCTACAGTTAAAGACTGCCTTAGAAAGTTTCAGCTAATAGCTTGGCAGAAGGCACAGGAGAAAGGACTGCTGCGTGACTGAACTTCTCTACTGGGACTATATTGCCCTCTTTCCCTCCCCTTCCCTCCACCACCCCCCACCCAAAGCTAGTTCTATTTTTATAGGCACAGGATTTGACTGACAACAGGAGCTTCCTGTTTAGGGGCAGGAAGTGAGTGATCACAGAACCACCAAGGACCCACCATCCTAGAAGGGCAAGAGTAGCTCTCCGGCCCCCTCTAGCTGCTGGAGGTCTGCCTCTGAGCAAGTAAGTGGTCTACTGCGAAATATAGGATATTCTTGTCTCAGAACAGGACAATCAGGAGCTTAAAGGGCACACAGGCAGAAAGTAAGGAGAGAGAGAAAAAACAGAGGAAAGAGTAAGGATTGCAAACAGTTAAGGGGCCAGAAATAAGACATGATTGGAGTGGTGCAGTGCAGTGGCTGTGGAGCAGCAGTCTTCTGGGAGATGTTCTGGAGGATGCGATGTTGTCCCATCTGCAGGCACCTCTCTGGGCTGAGGGAGGAGGTTGCTCATCTCCAGACTGAGTTGACCAGGATTTGTGGGAACTCCCCTTCCATCCAGGGACCACCAGTGCCACTGCCGTTGCCTCAGAGGTTGCCAAGAAAGAGGAGCGGTTGGACCACAGTGGGCTCAGGGAGGGTGAGGGTGATGGAACAGAGGTGCATCCCTCCCATTGTACCTCTCCACAATTCCTATGCCATTCTGGCAAAGTGTGGTTCCTCTATGGAGGAACCCACAGTGGAGACCAAGAAGGATGCTGGGAACCTCCACAAAGAAGACCCACAGGAGGGTGGCAGGGGACCCTGCAGGGAAGGAAACAACCCTGGTGGGGGACTCCATTGTTAGGAAGGTAGACCTGGGGAGGAAGGGAGAGGAGGTAAGGGCCTGCCTGTCGCCATGGCTTGGAGGGACAGGGAGCGAATCCTCAGGATTGCCGGAGCAGCTGCACAGGGGAGGGAGCTGGATGTCATTGTCCACCTAGGGACAAATGACCTGGCTAAGAAAGGGATTAGATAAGTGCAGGAAGAGTTTGTGGAATTGGGAAGGGGTCTTAGTCAAGTAGCATGCACGGTAACCTTCTCGGAGGTGCTACCCATCTATGGCATAGGAGAGGCTAGGGTGTTCCGCACCATGGGATTCAATCAGTGGTTGAAAAACTGGTGTGAAGCTCAGGGGTTTGGCTTCATTGGGGACTGGGGGTCCACCTGGAGTGATGCAAGCCTATACTGGCATGATGGGCTGCATCTGTCCGGGAGGGCAACCAGGATCCTAGGTGATAGGTTTAAATGCTTCATTGGCAAGCTTTTAAACTAGCCAAGGGGGGAGGCACTGGAAAGGAGCAGGAAAATCCTAGCCCCCCCAAATAATCATGGTAGTAAGTGCGGCAAACACCAACATAGAGGTGTCGATAGGGAGAAGGGCAGGGGTAAATGGAGAAAGTGACAAAGGCAAGAAGGACAGAGATGGGGCAAAGGGAGAAGGCCATCAGGAAATGGAGGGTAGTGAGTACCAATGCCCGTAGTCTGGGCAACAAGCTCCCTGAGCTGATGGCCTCAATGGAAGAGGGATGCCTGGATATCGTAGCAGTCACAGAAACATGGTACACAGAGAACCATGACTGGGATGTTAACATACCAGGGTACATAACCTACAGGAGAGACAGGCAGGGGAGAAGAGGGGGAGGAGTAGCTCTCTATGTAAAGGAAGGGATAAAAGCAACTGAACAAAAGAGTAAACAGGGAGGAGAGGAGGCACTGTGGGTCACCTTGGAGACTGGAAAGGGCACCACAATCCGCTCAAGGGTTGTGTACAGACCCCCATGTCAGGGGGAAGGAATGGACAAGGATATGATAGAAGGCATTCTTAGAATGGCAGAGAAAGGGGTGATACTGTTGATGGGAGACCTGAATATGCCAGATGTTAACTGGAGCACATTTGCTGCAGCCACATCCAAGAGCAGGGCCATTCTTGATTCCCTACAGGTGGCAGGCATTAGACAGCTAGTTTTGGAACCCACTCGTGAGGGAGCAATCTTAGACCTCGTACTCTCAAACGGGGGAAGTGAGAGGATCTCAGATCTAGAAGTGGGTTGCCATCTGGGGACAAGTGACCATCAAACAGTGTGGCTCACGTTAAACTCAGCTACAGAGTCAAGCCATACAAAAGTGAGGGTACTGGACTTTAGGAGGGCTGACTTTGGCAAGATGGGAGAGTGCCTCAGAAAAGCACTAGCAAACAGGCTAGAAGGAGGTGTGGAGCAACAATGGGGAATTATCAAAACTGCCATCACAGAGGCAACAAGCCTTTGTGTGAAGCAAACAAACAAATCAAAATGAAAAAAGCCACTATGGTTCTTAAAAGAGGTGGCTGAAAGTCAGGAAGAAAAGATAGCATTCGGAAGTATAAGAAACACAGAAGGAGCAGGACAGAGAGCTGTACCAGTTAAGGCAGAAGGAAGCAGGGAGGGAAGTCAGAATAGCAAAGGCCCAAACTGAGGAAAAGATAGCCAACTCAGTTAAGAAGGGGGATAAACCTTTTATAGGTACATCAGCGGCGAGAAAGACAAAGGAGGGATAGTGAGGCTGAATAGAATGAACAGTGGTGGGCAGAGGGGACAGTGAAAAGCAGGAATACTGAACGAATATTTCTGCTCAGTATTCACAAAGAGGAGGAGGAGGAAGTGCCTAATCCAATTAACAGAAGCACTCTTGATTGGGGGTCGATCCCAGTCCTTTCCCAGAAGAAAGGGTTCTGCAAGAACTCCTAAAACTGAAGGTGGACAAAGCAATGGGTCCTGATGGAATTCACCCTAGAATTCTAAAAGAATTAAGGGAGGAACTAGTGAAACCACTGGCTACTCTTTTTAATAAATCATGAGAGGATGGTGTGGTAGCTGAGGATTGGAGGAAGGCAGATGTGATTCCACTTCACAAAAGTGGGTCCAAGACAGAGGCAGGAAACTACAGACCTGTCAGTCTGACCTCTGTGGTAGGGAAAGTGATGAAGTCACTTCTGAAGGAAAGACTAGTTGAGTACCTAAAGGCCAGTGGAGCACAGGACCCAAGGCAGCATGGATTCACAGTGGGAAGGTCATGTCAGACGAATCTAATAGATTTCTTTGACTGGGTGACCAAAGTAGTAGACCAGGGAGGGGCTGTGGACATGGCCTACCTAGACTTTAGCAAGGCATTTGACACAGTCCCACACAAAAGATTAATAGTCAAATTAACCAGCCTGGGAGTGGGACCCAGGGTGATAGCCTGGGTAAAACATTGGCTGGACAACAGGACACAGAAGGTAATTGTAAATGGAGTCCACTCTGAAGAAAGGGGATTACTAGTGGGGTACCGCAGGTTCAATTGGGTCCAGTCCTTTTAATGTCTTCATCAGTGACATTGCAGAGGGACTGGAAGGAAAAGTATGCCTTTTTGCAGATGACACAAAGATCTGCAACAGAGTTGATACACAAGGAGGCGTGGAAAGGATGAAAAGGGACTTGGCAAGGTTGGAGGAATGGTCAGAAGTATGGCAGCTAGGATTCAATGCAAAGAAGTGCAAAATAATGCACCTGGGAAATAAGAACCCAGGGGAAGAATACACAATGGGTGGGGAGGTAGTAACAACAACAAAAAGGAAAGGGACCTGGGGTAATCATATCAGATGACCTTAAGGTTAGCAAGCAATGTGAGAAGGCAGTAGGGAGGGCTGAGGTATACTGGGATGTATAGCGAGAGGCATCAGCAGCAGAAAACAGGAAGTTGTTATCCCTCTGTACAGACAGTTGGTGAGACCCCATCTGGAGTACTGTGTCCAGTTCTGGAGACCCCATCTCCGCAAGGACATAGACAGGATGAGAGGCAGTCCAGAGGAGGCAACTAAAATGGTGCAGGGTCTGCAAGAGAAGCCGTATGAGGAGAGACTAAAGGAGCTTAATATGTATACCCTTGAGGAAAGAAGGAGAGGGGGACATGATAGAAACTTTAAGTACCTCAGTGGAATCAACAAAGTCCAAGAGGGTAGCATCTTTCAGAAAAAAAGACTTGCAAGAACAAGGGGACACAATTTAAAGATAGAAGGAGGGCGGTTCAGGGCAATGTGAAGAAGTATTATTTCACAGAGAGGGTAGTCGATGCATGGAACAGCCTTCCTGAGAGGTTATGGGGTCTAAAACTGTGGGAGAATTCAAGAACGCATGGGACAGACATAAGGCAATTCTTGTGGGGGGTAGGAAGAAATAGGCTGTTGGTTAACTAGGATCTGCGGCCTAACCTGTAGGTAGGGAAATGGGCAGACTAGATGGGCCTAGCAGTCCTTATCTGCCGTCAAAGTCTATGTTTCTATGTTTCCTCCTTTGACTAGTTTAAAAGCTTGCCAATGAAGCATTTAAACTGATTGCTCAAAAGACTTGTTCCCTTCCTGGACAGATGCAGACCATCCTGCCAGTATAGGCTGGTGTCCCTCCAGGTGGAACCCCAGTCACCAATGAAGCCAAACCCCTGTGCTTGACACCATTTTTTCAACCATTCATTAAACTGCATGGTGCAAAGTACCCTCGCCTCCCCCATTCCATTGACAGGCAGCACCTCTGAGAAGGATACTGTGTGTGCTACTTGTCTTAGACCCCTCCCCAACTCTACAAAGTCCTCCTGCACTGCTCTAATCTCATGATGAGCCAAGTCATTTGTCCCTAGGTGGACAATGACATCCAGCTCAGAGTCCTGTGCAGCTGTTCTCGTGATCCTGAGGATGCGCTTCCTGTCCCTCCAAGCCATGGCACCAGGCAGGCACCTTACTTCAGTTTTCCATGCTCCCCCCAGTTCTATCCCCCTAATAATTGAGTCCCCCACCAGGAGCTGCTTTCTTACCCTGTGGTGTCCTCTGCCTCCTTCCTGTGGGCCTCCTTTGTAACAGTTGTCCTCAGTCTCCTCTGCGGGTGCATCCATAGGGGAGCTATGCTCCCCCTGAATGGTGTATGGATGGTGTATGGATTGTGGAGTGGAACAACCGTCCTTGTACCAGTGATCTTGGCTACGGGCGGGGAGAGGGGGTCCTGCTAGACCACTAGGGATGTGGACTCCATTCAGTACACTGTGATCAGGTGGTTTTGAGAGGGGTGAAGGGACCACTAGACTACCAGGGCATTACTTCTATTAATTATTGCAGCAATTGGGTCTGCGGAAGGGAGGGGGGGTGCCACTGGACTACCAGGGATTTCCAGGAAGTCAGTTGTACTATGATTGTGGTTGCTGGGAGTGGTGCCCCAGGACACCCACAGTCCACACATCATTCTGTGGAGGGTGCCTGGTGCATTTCACCGGGATGTCCTGTGTAACGCATGTAAACGGGGCCATAATGACATGCAAATGGCCCCATTTGTGCCATGCATATATTATGGCCCCATTTGCATGCACAAGTCTGAATATCATGGGTGATACTCCCAACGCAACTACAGTTGTGCTGGCACATTCCTAGTCCTCCCTGTCTGGGGAATGCGCCAGTGCATTGTCACTGTGCCATGCACATTCTGTGCCATATTCAAAGGTGATGCACCATGGCACATCACCTTTGAATATCTCCCTGTCTTGGCCCCAGCGCATCTCAGTTGTGCAGCACCCCCACTTGCGCCACTGCCCAGCGCAGTCTGAATATCCAGCCCACAGTATAACAAAAAATAAACTTTAAGATCAGAATACAAATATTTTATAAAAAGACTCTAAGGGGGCAGCAATATTAAGAAACCGGGTATCTAAGCCCTCATATTACTGTATTGCAGGTTATATTAGTGCCTGATATATTTAGTACGACTGGCATGCGGTACTTATTAGCACCAGATTATATTAGCATTCTGTGGTCCTGCAATTGCAGTACTGAAGTGGGTGTGACAGTCAGTGCTTAAATCCCAACCCACTGTTAAATCAGTGCAGTGCATAGGCCTGTTCTGTGGTGTCCTGCAAATTTACCAGCATAAACTTTGTTGCTTTACATTCATCATAATGTCCCTCTTGAAGTGGCTGCAGTCTTCACAGGTTCAAAGGAAATACCCGATTGACACCTCTGATATATCGGGTGCAGATCTGGCAGGCAGCTCCGGTGTTTAACTAGAAGTGACAAACACTGTTGCAAGGAGCTTGCTGCATCCCCACCACCAGCTAAGTGAGGATGCCACAACACCTATGTTAGCTACCCTCTGGAGACACGATTCCAACTGGGGAGGTATGTGGTAGGGCACTGCGTAATGGCCACAGTCCATTACCACCTCACCACTACGGGCAAAATGATTAATGAAAGTTCTGTCCATAATTGTAAGGCGGACTACCTTGCTTGGCTAAAGAAAACTCCTGACACTACTACTCTGGCCCCGCTCTCCCAACGAAACCCCGTGATCGACCAACTCACTTGGAGGACAACTTGAAGAGTCAATTGAAAAGCATTGTAAAGACTCTCTGTACTGAGGGGGCAGTTGTCAATGCAGGAGTAATTCAGGCAATTGCTGTGGGTATCGTTAAGGCGAAGTCTCCACAGCTACTCACCAAGAACGGGGGCACCTGACACTATCCTGTAAGTGGGCTTGAGGTTTCCTCCACAGGAACGGGTGTAGCAAGTGAAAGGGGACTAAGGCTGGCCATAAAACACCCAGCGATTTCAACACCCTTAAAGCTGCTTTTCTGGGCCGAATATCGAGAGCGAGTGCTCAGGAGCTCATACATCCACAGTTGATCCTGAACTTGGATGAAACGGGGATTAACATGATTCCCATTTCTGAATGGATTATGGAGACAGCAGGAGCAAAGCAGGTCTCCATGACTGGTTTAGGTGACAAAAGACAGATCTCTGTCATACTAGCCTACACCATGTCCAGTGCGATGTTGGCCCCAAAGCTTATCTATAAGGGCTGAATCATAGCATGCCACCCAAAACACAAATTCCCCAGTGAATGGAATATCACACATTCTGACAACCATTGGGTGAATGTGGAGACTACTTTGCAGTTCATCAATAACATTATTGTGCCATACACTAAGTCACAGATTCAGACTCTTTGTCTGCCCAAGGAACAGAAAGCCCTGCTTGTGCTGTACTTATACCGGGCACACACTACTGAGGCCATCCTACAACTCTTGGAGGAAAACCAATTATCCCTGTGTAAGTACCAGCTTCATGTACAGATGTCCTCCAACCCCTGGACAAATCTGTAAACAAAGTGTTTAAAGATTTCCTGAGGAAAGAATTCACCTCTTGGTATGCTGGGGTCGTATTGGACCGACTAGTTGCGGGTGCGGAAACCCTCATGAATGATCTCCAACTGCAGAACCTGAAGGAACATCATTCCCGCTGGCTTGAAAGCAGCTTCAACTCCCTTAAGCTTTGCACTGAGGACACTGTTCGAGGGTTTCAGCAAGCAGGGATACTTAGTGCTCATCAATAGTGCCTGAATGATGTAAGTACAAAACTCATCGTACACAGTAATGTACAGTAAATGCTTGATTTAACTGTAGCCAGAATGTAGCCAGTGCAGCTTCATTCGTGCTTTCTCTCTGCTTCACAGATACAGATACGACAAAACACTGACACTACAGATGTGTGAAGCAGAAAAGAAGCAGAGGGAATAATAGATGACTGTGGCAGTAGCAGTTGCAATATCCTAGCAGCAAAGCAGACGTTTAATCTTTTTTTTCTCTTTCTTTTGTTTTTGTGTATCTCATGATCTTACTGATGTTAAACTACAATATTCCAGGCTAGGAGCAGCCAGTAGCATTTTTATGCTGATTTTTTTGTTCTACAATGAGGTGATAATGTGATGAACTTTTACCTTTTGTTTGGGTACAAATAAAGTTGAAAAGTTTTTAATTGCACTAATAGCATGTGTCAATGGTCTAGTACTTATTTAGTACTTAGCAGAGAGGGGTGTGAACAACAGTGAGAGTGACAGCTAATTGCGATGTCATAACTTACTGAAAATAGCATTCCGAATATATTAGTGGTAATTACGTTTTCAGCTAATATTGCTAAAATAAAAGGAGCGCTAATATTATCTGCTATACAGTATAAACAATTGTATTTAAGAGAAACAGCACAAGCAGTGTATTCCTGCTAAAAAGTTCATATGTCAAAAAGTCCAATAGTTAGTTCTTCACAACCTACTGTATAACAGCTGTTCTAAACCATACATCATCTCACCGCTGTCATCAGGCCCTCGAATCCTATGGATCACAAAGGTTCAAGCAAATGGGGTCCAGATCCTGCCTCCTCAGGAGTTCATTGCTTGTTGCTTTAGGCTTAATCAATGTCAATACTCAATATTTGGATTCAGAAAATATGTAAATATACAGTTGTCCTTCTTGCTTTTACTTCCTTTCAAAAATGCAAACGTGGGATCAACAAGGGTCCAACCACTGGATTTTCGACTGCACTGCAACAAGTAATTTTAAGAAATTAGGAAAAGATACCCTGAATGTTGCCCTTGCTCTCAACTCTTTAGCAGTTTGTCCCTTGATACATAACCCAATATAAGGAATATGCACAGTATAGGTTAGCGTAACACATAGCAGCTCACTGGGAATTATAGAAATGATAGAAAATGTAACAATGTTTAAAAAAAGTCGATAAATGTTAGCTATATTATAATTTTAGAAAGTTAATGACAAAAAACATAGTAATCACTGTGTCATGAATGATCTATAAACTAGTCCAGAAACTAATCAGAAATCCATTATGACTCTGAACATTTGGGGTAGGCTTTTCAAAGGCCAGAGAATTATGCAGGGTGCTTGCATCAAAAACAACTGACTCAAGGAGCAGGATGAGTCAAAGCTTGCTTCAGTTCTGATTTTCAAATGGAGTTTGCGTCAAAAACAAGTCTGCATGGGTCAGACTGGCTTTCACCATGCTTGCACCAAAAAAATGCCTGCTCCATGTTGGAAGGGGTGCCTGCATCACTGAAATGAAGCACCATCCTCTTATTTGTAATTTTCAAGGAATGTGATTCCTGTCCTTGTGCCTAAGATGCATGTTGCTGTTAGACCAGCCAGAGCTGGTCTAAGGGACACTACAGTATATAAAGAGGCCCACAGCAGGCAGTCAGACTTGACTATATTACATTTAAGGGCCTATATTCCCCTGCAGGACTAGTTTAGAACATTTTGGGTGCTTAATCTTGGCCATTTCATCCGCTCTAATTTTTTACTTAGTTTGCATCATTCTTGTCATTTGCATCATTTGTGACTCAATTTGCATCATTTTTTACTCAGCTTGTGTCATTTTCATTCCTTGAGTCATTTTTTGGAATCAACTTGCACTATTTTTTTACTCAGCTTGCACCACTTTTTTGACTCAAGTTGTGTCATTTTCATTCCTTGAGCCATTTTTTGACTCAACTTGCACCACATTTTTGACTCAGCTAGCACCATTTCTTTGACTCAAGCTGTGTCATTTTTTTGACTCAACTTGCACCATTATTCTTTTTGGTACAGCTTGCGTCAATCTCATCCCTTGCAACATTCTATTGATGCAGTGAACCTCTTGCGACAGTTTGGGGGACTTTGCCACAGAGAACACTTTTCTTGCAAAATATGGGACATAGTATTTGGCACACCTAGGTCTGATGCAAGGTGGTTGTTTGATGCAGCTTGCATGGCTCTAAGGGCCCTTTGAAAATCCAGCCCTTAGTGTTTAGACATTACTTTCCAGCAAGTATGGCTGGTATTCTGAAGATTTTAACAGGACTCTAATACTGTAGTAAAATTAACACCACTACTATTAGCTGATATTCACAACAGGCATATTTAGGCTCATTCACTTCAGTAGCTTGCAGTGTTGTAGTATTACAGTACTCAGTTTAAATCTGATTTTTTAAATCATTTAAATCAGGCCATGCACATCTACACATCTACACAGGCACAAGATTTACAGGCTGTCGATAGTAAGCTAAACAGCTAAACACCAGCAGCACTGCAAGATAGAATTTGAGTATTACAGTCCGTATGACAGACTACACTGCTACACCACTGCACGGCCGCACCTTCTGAGAAAATGTCTCTTCTGTGGCACTAAGCGCATATGCAATATGTACCCTAAAGCAGGGTCATGTGATTACAGGTGCAAGATTTAAAATATTTAAAACATATAAAGAATAAATCAACAATATATCAAAAAAGGTAGTTTGATTATAGATTGTAAATCAAATAAGGGTTTATCCTTTCTGCTTTTAAGTAATTTAAGGGATATCCATAAAACAAAATCTTGAATGTTTCATTTAAACATCTCAAACAAAATATCCCAATGTCCTGTATTTCTGCTTCCTGAGAGTATACTGCAGATGCTGTAAGTTTCAGTGAGTTTAAATGAAGACAGAGCAAGACAGTAAAATAAAGCAAAACTCAAACAATGAATTGTGATGGAGAACAACACTCCACAGGGCTTTTCCACTGGCCAACAATGAAGGTGCGCTGCTGCCACCAATGGGACTCTAAGCAGATGCTGTAGGTCAGGAAACAATGTGACATTCACTGTATAAAATAAGGGTGACACAAGATCATCTGGAAAGAGCTTGGAAACAACTTTCTTACACAAAAACACAGGCAACGCCGGTTTACCTGTTAAAGGAGGTAAAAGTGCTTATCCTCAAGCTCTGGCTCGAGTTATTGCCAATGGTCCAGCGTACAGCCATTCAGTCCAACTCCCTAAGTGGTTCATGTGGAGTCAGGAGCTCTGCCTCAATATATACATTGTTTCATTCTGAAGCTCAATAGGCACCATGCCAAACAGAAACTGCCCCCTGTCCTTATGATAATATTAAACATGCATTATATGCTGGCTCTTATAGGAAACACATCCCAACACATTGGCTCCACACTTCTCTCAGTCTCTCAGTCTGATCACTCTATCTCCAATATGTCGATAATGGTTTTAAAAGGACATTTCAAAAATGAACAACAAAGGTGGGCTTTTGAGGTCAGACTCATTCTAAATTTGAACATGGTGGAGGATGGGATGAATACAGATTTGGGTTTTATGTCACATTACATTGCTTAAACAGCTCCTGTTTTTTCACCTTCTTCAGGGACAGCACATGGATATATAATTGTGGTACATAATAAATAATAATAATAATTTTATTTATAGAGCGCCTTTCAACATATCAAGGCGCTGAACATATTAAAACCATAACTTCAGGTATAAAACAATAATACATAACGATAAAATCATACCATAATAACATCAGATATTAACATCAATTAATAAAATATGCAATAGGATCACAACACAATAAATTTAACTTAATCATCCAAGAAGGCCATTTGCCACAAATAGGTCTTCAGATTCTTTTTAAATTCCTCCACGGAGGTGCACTCCCATAACTGGTGTGGTAGAGAATTCCAAAGAGTGGGTGCAGCATAAGAAAAAGCTCTGCTGCCAGAAGATTTTAAACTCATTCTTGGAATCTCTAACAACCCCTCTTTGGCTGAGCGGAGCGATCAGCCGGGGCAGTAAGACATCAGGAGTTCTTTCAGATAGGTCGGACCCAGATTATGAAGGGCTTTGAAAGTCAATAAAATGACTTTAAAGGTGATCTGCCACCATATAGGAAGCCAGTGCAGTTCGCGCAGCACCGGGGTAATATGACAGGACCTACTTGTCCCAGTCAAAACCCGGGCTACAGCATTCTGCACCAGCTGTAGGTGACAGATTTCAACCCCAGAAAGCCCAAAGTATAGGGCATTGCAGTAGTCCAAGCGCGAGGACACAAAGGCGTGGACCAGCATTGACAAAGAGTCAGACAGAACAAGGTGCTTAACCCTGGCAATTATCCTCAGATGGTAAAAGGAGGTCCTGACAATGGCCGACACTTGAGACTGTAGGGTCAGCCTGTTGTCTAGGACAATCCAAAGGCTACGCACCTGTTCAGAGGTCGGAAGTGACACGCCACCAAGAAAGATTCCAGAGGGCGTGCCATCACACGACCTCTCTATGTGACCACCAGAGTCCACAACTAAAACCTCTGTCTTCTCTGAGTTCAACTTTAACCAACTAGAATCAATCCAACCTTGGATCTCTTCCAGACAGTTGTTGAACACCGCGACAGCTCCATCCTGGTTGGGTGCAAAAGACAGGTATAGCTGGGTATCAACTGCATAGCAGTGAAACCTCAGCCCATACCGTCTTATAATGTCTCCGAGAGACAGCACATACACTGCAAATAACATGGGTGATAGCACGGAACCCTGAGGCACCCCACACAACAAAGGAGTTGGGCCGGAGGAAAAAATCCCCGGCGCAAATCTTTGTGATCTCCCAGTGAGGAATGAGGTGAACCATTGTAAAACAGTTCCCAACATTCCACATATTTGCCTCAGGCGTGCTATCAACACCAGGTGATCCACAGTGTCAAATGCTGATGAGAGATCTAGGAGAACCAGAATGGAATGTCTCTTCTGATCCCTCACCCTCAGAAGATGGGCAGACTAGGTGGGCCAAGTGGTCCTTATCTGCCGTCAAAGTCTATGTTTCTATGTTTCTATGTTTCATAAGATCATTAAGCACCCGAACCAGCGCAGTCTCGGTGCTATGTCTTTACGAAAACTGGATTGGAAGGATTCGTAGATATTATGGATGGTTAACTGGTCTTCCAATTGGGCTGCCACTACCTTCTCAATAACCTTCCCAATAAAGGGAAGGTTAGAGATAGGTCTGTAGTTTGAGAAACAGTCTGGGTCCAAGGTAACTTTCTTCAAGAGAAGTGTCACCACCACCTCTTTCAGGGAGCTAGGAAACTCACCCGACTCCAAGGAGCACCAGACTATTTATACCAGGACTGTACCAATGATATCAAAACAACCCAAAATTAGAGGAGTCGGTCCAGGGTCCAAACTACAGCTTGTGGGGTGCACACTATGGATGATCCTCATAATATCCATGAACTCAGGTCAACAAAAGGAACTCCAAGAGAACTGAGGTATTGTGAACTCACACTGTTCTTTTTTTTTTTATAATTCAGTATACTTTATTAACATTTCAATCATACATTAGGTGGTGCATAGACCAGACATTTGAACTCAGTTATAATAACCCTCCCCCTACCTCCCCAACCTGCGCTCATCAACACACATAGAGATCACCAGGAGTATATGTCTACTCTCTAGTTACAATGTATAGATAATTGATACGAGCAGTTACCTTCAGCAATGCCCATTCCTTCTTTTAGAGTTTCACCAATGCCAGCAAGGATAAGAGTGGCTCCCAAACCCTCATGTATCTGCGATAAGTATGACGCAGATTTGATATGTGTTTCTCCGCTTGGATTGCTAGTAAAATTTCTCTATACCACTCTATGACAGCGGGAGGGGACTTCTCCTTCCAATGTCTTAAAATGACCAGCTTCGCTGTGGCTGAAATCAGTGCTATGTGTGCTATACGTGTCTGGGGAATCCCCCGGGGAAATATTGCCAACACACAGCTCTCTGGGGTAAATAGGGCATCCAATCCCAAAATTGGACCTAAGATCGTTCGTATCACTGCCCAAAATTTCTGTATTAGTGGGCATTGCCATAGCATGTGGTATAGGGACCCTGGTACCTGGCAACCTCGCGGACATAGCGGGGATGATACTAGGCTTATTCTAAAAAGCCTTTCTGGAGAATAATAGATATTATGTAAAATATTAAACTGAATCAATCTAAATTTGTCCTGCTTGATGTATTTATAGATTCCCTTCCATACTTTTTCCCAATAGGCAGGATCTTCAGGGAGTAACAGCACTCACACCCAATAATAACACACACCTCTAGGAAGAAGAGTATCTAGAGCCTGGAGGTGCTTATAAATTCTAGAGACCGAGTGAGATTGTCCCGCTCCCTGGAGAGCCTTTAAGAGACCTTCTGACACCTGTGGCACCCATTCTTGCCTTCCTATAAATGCCCGAATAGCCATTTTAATTTGTAGATATCTGAAGAAATCTTGATTCTTTAGCTGATATCTGCACTGTAATACTTTAAACGGGGCCAGAGCTGTGCCCTGGAGAAGATCCTCCAGAATACAGTGTCCCAGTTGCGGAAGAAAGGAGGGCAGGATAGGTCTTTTCCCAATCTGAAAGTGCCAATTATTGGCTAGTGGTTGAGCCCTAGATACGTACCACTTTTTCTAAAAACTGTATTTGCATTTTCTGGAAAGCTTTGAGTGACCAGGCCATTGGGAATCTTTTAAGTTGACTAGGAAGACATACGGGCTTCATGAACGCCATAGCATGTAAAGTGATTGACACACTCCGGGCTAGGTTGCGTTCAATATCAAGCCATATCGGTGTATAGGCTAAATCTGCTCTTGGGTTTTCCTCAATTAGCCAAAAAGCAATTCTATTTATGTGTTGGGCCCCATAATACAGGAACAAGGATGGTAGTGCAAGGCCACCTTTGAATCTGGGTGCTGTTAATTTAAGGTATGCTCTTCTCACAGCTTTGCCCCTCCACAAAAATCCATTACATATTCTCTGGATGTGCAGAAACCAGGATTTTGGGAGAGAAATACCCATCATGTTCAAAGTATAATAGCCTAGGTAATATATTCATTTTCAATATATTAACTCTGCCCCAGAGTGATAGTGGGAGGGCGTTCCATCTCTCCAAATCCACCTTAATTACCCGTATAAGGTTTGTTAGGTTAAGATTGATCATCAATGGAACACTTCTAGAGATTTTAATCCTGAGATAAGATAGGACCTTAGGTTCCCATGTAAGGCCACCAGCAGCACATATACTCTTGTCACAGAGGTAGTTTAGTGGAAAGACTTTTGTTTTAGCAAGATTTAATTTATACCCTGATACTAAGGAAAATTGATTTATTTCCTCCAGTTGAGCTGGGATTGAATCCTTCAGATTCGCAGTGTGTATTAAGAGGTCATCAGTATATGCCAAAACTAGATATTTCTCTTCCTGAATCTGGACTCCACTTATTAATGGGGACGAGACTAACCTTCGTATTAAAGGCTCAAGATAACAATTGAAAAGAAGTGGGGAGAGCGGGCAACCCTGACGGGTGCCTCTCTGTAGGGTAAATGGATCTGAGAGGTATCCATTACCCCACACTCTAGCACTGGGAGAAGAGTAGAGTATTCTTACCCATTGTATAAAACTGTCAGGTAATCCAAACTCACGAAGTGATGTGAACAAGAAATGCCAGGACACCCGGTCAAAGGCTTTTTCTGCATCGAGGGATACCAAAGCTGCCAGGGCCTTGGCCTCCCTCGACGCCTCTATTAGGTATATTATCTTTCTCATATGATCAGCTGAAACTCGCCCCGGCATAAAACCAACCTGCTCTCGTCCAATAATCTGTCCGAGTACTGAAGCTAGACGAGACGCCAGAATTTTGGCTAGGATTTTAACATTGGAGTTAATCAGCGATATGGGTCGGTAACTTCCCAGACATGATAAATCCTTATCTGGCTTCGGAATCAATGTGATCCATGTCATTAAAAAACATGAGTCTTTTATTCCTTCCCGGAACCAAAAATTGAAAACCTCCTTTAAAAGGGAAGCTAATTGAGGGAGGCAAGTCTTATAAAAATTGTTGGACAACCCATCTGGCCCCGGAGATTTATCCAAAGGTAGCTGGCCAATAGCCTACTCTACCTCAGTTAACGTGACTGATGCCCCTAGTTTCTCTGCCTCTTGGGGAGAGATCCTTGGAAAATCAACCGTAGCCAGGTAGTCTATGATTTCTTGATTTGTCGATACCTCTGAGTCCCCTGTAGAGTACAGGGACTCATAATACCTACCGAGGATTCCAACAATTTCTTTGGGGTGAGAGACCAAGTCTCCCATTGTGGGTGATTTCAACACAGGAATAAATTTGTACATTTCCGCCTGTTTCAATCTTAAAGCAAGAAGCTTCCCTGCTTTCTCCCCTGTTTCTAGGTATGTCAGTTTAGTGCGATGAATAGCTAGCTCCACTTTTTGTGCAATTAAATCATAATATTTGGACCTCAATTGGTGGAGCTTTGCCCATTCCTGCATTGAGGATTTGCGACTTAATTGGCCTTCTAGTTGCTGAATTTCTTTCATTAACAAGTCTAAGGCACCCCGTCAGCTCGGGCCCGAGTGGCCGATATACGTATGAATTCACCACGAACCGCACACTTCAGAGCGGCCCAAACTGTGTCTATTCTTTCGACTGTTCCTAAATTCCATTTAAGGAAATTCTCTATAAAGTCTTGAATATGTTTTGATGTTTTGGGACATTTTAATAATCGAGAGTTGAGGCACCACCTGTATCCCTCCCTATCTTTTGCATATAACATATAGGTCACCTGTACAGGGGAGTGGTCCGAAAGTACCCTTGGAAGGATAGATGCCTCCATCACCCCAGAGAGTGCAAATGAGCTGACTAACCAAAAGTCTATCCAGGAGGAGGTGGTGTGTGGAGGGGAGTAATAGGTGTATTGCCTCTCTAACGGGTTAAGAACTCTCCATACATCCACCACCCCCACACTGGAGAGAATATCACTCAAAGCTCTCTACGCTGGTGATAACCCCACTCTCTTACTTCCAGTGCAATCTACCTCTGAATTAGTGACTAAATTCCAGTCCCCAGCAATAAACGTCAAGGGGGGGGGGTTAGAGACTAGCAGTGGCAGCAATTGGACAAAAAATGAGGGAGAGTCTGTGTTAGGGCCATGTATTGAGGCAATTATTATTGGAGATGCACCCAACCGACCTTGTACTATAATATATCGCCCCTCCGGATCCCACCATTCCTTGCCCATGACAAAGGGCACCGTCTTAGCTATTAATATTATGATGCCATTACGTTTGGTGGAATTGCCAGCTCCAAAAACTTGCCCTACCCAACTTTTTTTGAACAACGAGATTTTATCTCTTAGAAGATGAGTCTCCTGTAAACAAGCTATTCCCACATGGAGCAAGGATAGGTGCCTCAGAATCATAGATTGTTTATTTTTGCTTTGAGCCCCCTTAATATTCCAACGAATAAAATTATAGGAGCCAATCATATCCCAGCAAGGTTGCGTTATACAACAAAGAAAAACTATTAGAACAAATGTTCAGCCGTTCATACTGCCCTCTATTGTTCAGAGTAAAACTGAGTTCCCATAAATAGCGCAGGTTCCCCCAACCCTCCAGACCCATCCAAGGGGCCAATTTAAAGTTAAAACCATATAACAAGACCCTTATACAGAAAAGTCCACCCTTCAAAAAAAGAACCCCATCCCTTCCCATTCCAAAACACACAAACCCTCATTGTAACTTACAATTCAACCATTTACAAATCCTGTCCAACCCGGTTCTAATAACCGACCTCCTAAGATATATAAGGGCACGTGAAACCTCTTTCAGACTGCCATTTGGGAGCCCACCCTCCCTCCACCCCGACTGGGTAAAAGGACTTTTAAACTCCCCCTAGTTTAAACCACATTGCCTGTTGTCATTACAAGCTACCAAAAAAAAAATGAAGCACAATGATCTCTATCCCCAACATAATATTCCTCATTCATGCCCCTAATTGAAAGCCAAAAGAGTACTCCTCAGATCTCTGCATGCACTGAGGACCCCAGAGGAAGTAAGGTGTAATCCGGATAGTCCACATGCCATTCTCTGCGGCTCAAAAACCAAAACATTTAGATTATATTTGCTGCCCCACAAATTAAAGAATAATGCACGCTTAGGCTACTCAACAAAGTGTTCCTCAAGTTAGAAGGTTCTCTAAGTTGTAGATAAGGGAAACGGAAGAAATCCAACTTTTACTCCGAGACGAAGTGCTGATGTTGAAACAATTTAGGCTATACTGCACCATCGCAGCATCGCACACAGCCATTTCGCTTCTCTCCAGTTCTGAGCTATAGCTCATTTAAAAAGATCAGGAAAAAGATTGCTCAGCTCCTCCGTGGCTTTTTCTGGGGTTTCAAAGCTAAGCCATTTCTCTTTATGTTTCACCTGTAGCATTGCAGGGTATCGCATTCAGAATGCCTTGCCAGCTGCAATGATTTCAGACACAATCAGATGAAATTCTCTTCTTTTCAGATGAAAAGATTGGGGTAGATCCTGCGATATTCGTAGCTTTCCGCCTTCCCATTGTACTGCATCCACTTCCTTGACTTTAACCAGGATGTGCTATTTATCCAGATAATTTAGGGGTTTGAACACCAAAGGTCGAGGGGGAAAGCCTGGTTGGGGAGGGGGGCTCAGGGAATGATGCGCTCTTTAGACCACAAACCTGGTGCCGTTTGGGGAGGGGTCAGCTACTCGATCACAGAGCTTTTGCACAAACAATATAGGATTGCTGCCTTCTTCCTTCTCCGGCAGCCCAAATATTATTAAATTGTTACGCCGGCTGCGCCGCTCCAGGTCCTCAATTTTATCCTCCACTTTACGTATTCTTTGCCTTAAGTTTGCATTCTGCAGGCTAACTTTGTCTCTTTCTTTCTCCAAGGAAATAATGTGAACTTCAGCATCTCCCATCTGCAGATTAAGTGCCTCCAAGTTGCCTTTAATAGCGTGGACCTCCTCTGAGATGCTAGTGATGGTGTTCTGTAGGGGCTGCATTACCTCCAAGAAACGCTCTTCCATAAGCCCTACGGTGGGTGCTGAGGAGCTACTCGACATCGCTGTCTGTGATTTGGGCCTTTTGGGGGCCTTTTCCTTCTCCGGAGTTGATGGAGGCGTGTGGCACGGCGGTGCTTTCCACATCTCTGCCTCCATTTTCTTTCTTCCGATCGTTTTCAATGCTAATCAGCAGCAAATAAACTGAAAGCCGAACTTTACAACCGCTGAAAAGAGCCGTTAATTGTAAAATACGATGCGTATGTCAGGGAGCGAGGGTAGGCAGACGCTCTCACTCAGGCAGCCATCACGTGACCCCAAACTCACACTGTTCTATGACATCACCCTTAGAGATTGCCAGACACAAGTCCGCCCTGATGTCGGCCACTTTAGTTGCAAAGTAACAAGCGAGCTCCTCACACTCTAATTGCGAAAAGGCTTTTCGAACTTGCAGACAGGCTGGGTTGCACAGTCTGTCTACAGTCCAAAACAGCTGAGCCAGTCAATTCTGAGCAACTGAAATCTCCCTGGACAGGAATTCTGCCTTCTTATGGGTGATTGCAGATTGATAGATAGAATAATGTTCCATCAATCTAAGGCAGTCGGCTTCAAGGGCGGACTTGCACCAACATCGCTCTAACCTTCACCCCTGTCTCCGCATCTCCTTCAGTGTCCCATCAAACCAAGGGTACCTGGGGTGAAGGGATAAGGGGCGCTCACGAAAAGGAGCAATAAAATCCTGGGCCGCACTAATGGCCACATTATAGGCCGACACCAGCGTCTCTGAATTATTGCTTGCCAACATGGGGGATGAAAGGTCAAGGACCACCACAAGGCCTTGGGAAGTAATATTCCATAATGGGCAGCACCTGACCATCTCCACAGGGGAAGACCTTCTCAGGGGGGTGCAAAAATTGAACCTCACGGTGTAGTGGTCAGACCAGGCTACTGGTTCCACCCCTACGTCAGATGCATCAATCCCTAAGAGGAAGACTAAGTCCAGAGAGTGTCCAGATTTATGCGTAGCAGTGGAAACTACCTGTGTAAGGCCCAAAGAAGACATTAATTGGAGAAAGTGATTACCAAATTTTGAGAGTTCATCGTCGACCCAGGCGTTGAAGTCACCCAGAACCATCAGTCTAGGCCACTCAAATGACATGTCGACAAGGAAGACTGCTACTTCCTGTAAGAAGTGTTTCCCATCTCTGGGTGGATGGTAGATGAGAACGATTCGAACACCTACACCTGCTACAACTGTGCACTCAAAGAACTCAGCCACATCTACTACTACATTCGTGAGGCCCAATTCAGTCTTGAAACAGACTGCAACTCCCCCTTCCCTGCAGTCCAATCTCGGGCAGTGTATCACCAGGTACCCAGCCAGAGTCATGGCCTCCACTATGGAGCCTGAGTTTTCATCCAGCCAGGTCTCGGTGATGCAAGCCAAGACAGCCGAACCAACAAGTTCGGCAATAATGGCGGTCTTATTCCTGACGGACCTGGCATTGCATAACAATGCCTGAGTTAGACAAGCCTCGGAGGCTGTCAGGCCTATCTGCCTACTAAATTCAGTAGTGCCCTTGGGTATGGGCACCAGACATGGTAAACCTAGATCTGGGTTCCATTTCACCCCAGGGTGCGTTCTGCACTTAATAACCCCGATACGGTGGCCCCACTCATTCATCCTTTCCTGTTCATACACCCCCACCCTCCTCACTCTCCTACGAACCATCCCCAGTGCTCTACAGCACTGGTAAGTATCGAATTGTAGGGGAGGAGTATAAAAAGGGTGGAGGGCACAAAGAGAGGAGGATGAATAGCGCACCACCATGAGGACTGAAGGCCAGCACGTGTCACTGCTTAAATAAAACAATAAACCCCAAAAGCAAAATAATCAATCTTAACAATATAAAATTAACCAAATAATCCCAAACATAACCAACATAAATAAACAAAATCAAATAAACAAAAAAACTTAACCTCACAGAAAAACTGAGTCTGGACTGGACTGAAGACCCACAAATAAAATAAATAAAGTAAAAACAAACAAAAATAAAATATATAAATAAATATAAACAAAAATAAAATATAAATGTAAGGGTACTCTCACCACCCCTACATCCAAAAGAAATAAAATGAATTACCCCCCCCAGCTCTCTCACAGCCAAGTAGAGAGAAGAAAAAAAATACCTTAGTACTCTCACTCATGGTGGTATTGCAATGTGTTCTGATACAATATGGGTAAATGGATTTCTTTTTACTGATTATCTATACATTGGTTTCACACCAGGGAGGTAGGGCTTGGTGGTGGATTTTTGATTCCCTCAGTTTTTGGTTTGGATTGATGGAACTGTTATTTAATAGTACAGAATATTAGGTATATATGGACACATGTTGATACATGGTGGACATATTAGGATCTCAATTACAAGGGGGGAGGTCTGTGTTAGGTGTGTGTGTTGAATGTGCAGAAACACTAGTCACGTGTTACAGAGTTGCAGACAGATCATGTTTAAACAGTATACATTTGAATATTCATGAATAATATTGACTTGTACACAGGCTTTAAGACATACATATCTGAAAAGCACTTACACTGTATAAATGTGGGAAACAGCTGGTTAATGCTTAATTTACACTAGGACAGGTTGCCTTTAGACCCACTTTTTGGCCTAACACAAAGATACTTTCTTATTTCAAAGACTCTTAACATTACACTATATATTTTTTCAGCTTATTTTATTTTGTGGTTTAAGATTATAGGCATTTATTAATGCATGCACAGATGCAGAAATATTGCTTTAGTATGTTTCATGGCTGTTCTCAGGGAAGACGTTATCTATTCTGTGACATTTGACCTTGAAATAGCTTTCCTTTGATGGAACTCTGTTGTCTTTATATGGTCCTATGTTGATTTTTTTTAGAAGCAGTTTAGGCCAGTGAAATTTTCTAACAACTTTTTATCTGTTATTTTATGCATGATCTGGACTTTAAGAAAGTGTATTCTTCCAGACCAACTGTCATTGTTTTCTGATGAAGGATTCTGTGTAATCCAAAAGCTCAAAGCACCTATTTTCTTTTTTAACAACTCTGCTGATCCAATAAAATTTATCAAATCATCTATTTGTGCAGCTCTTGTGATACAAGGACCAATACGGCAACAAGAATTTCTGTATCATCATGGAAGATACCATGATTTGCCATCTCACATGGCAGCTGCACTACATCAGGAAGAAATAAGCCCATCTTGACAGTGACGTCTACTTTCTAAGCCAGTGCAAGAAAAAGAATATTAACCCTAAGGGCCTAACCATTAAGAATCCATTAAGAACTACTTATATTTCTAAATATGCTGAACAACTCTGCTGGAGGACTTTTGCGAAATTGAGAAATCACCTCAATCATAGCGCATATGCCAAGAAAGTCATTTTGAAAAAACAGGTTGAAAGAATTTCTGCCACACTGGAGAGAAAGACTGTTAGGCCTAATCCAGATGTCCTGACTGAGATGCACATGAACTACCAGAAGACCTTAAGGAAAGCCATGCTCAACAAGAACAAGAAGTTGCATACTCGTCAATAAGCCACAATTCTAAACAACCATAAACAAGAAAATCAGAACATAGAACAACAAGGCAATGCAGATGGACACCTTTCAGTTGTCAATTTGTCCAACCACACACTGACTACTGGAGAATTAACTGTACTTTCTAAGGGTCTCAAATTCTGCCCAACAAGACCACTTGACCGAATACAGTTTTGTGGGGGAACTAGAAGAATACTTTCATAAACTGAGACTTAAAGAATTCTTTCACAACAGAGAAGAAACCCCAGACAGGAACAGTTCAGTGGATAAGAAAGAGAAATCATAAAATATTACACCCCCCCCCAATGGACGCAATATGAAACTGAACAGCTACATTTAATGTTTTCACCAGTTAATTGCCAGATTGTTAATAAGGAAAAACAGATCTGCTATAACCTCTCCCCATTGGAAAGGAGAGCAATACAATCACTGAAAGTGAACCATAACATTGTTATGAAAAAAATTGATAAAGGTTCTGAAGTGGTGATCTTAAACCATGAGGATTATGTTAATGAAGCTAACAAACAGCTAAGAGATCACACCTACTACATTGAACTGCCTAGTGATCTCACTACACAATACACCAGGGAACTATGGGACATAATTGGTTCTTTTCTTAAGCATGTCCAGGACAGAATAACTGACCTCATCCCTGATGAATCTAAGCCAGGGCCATTCTACATGCTAACTAAAATCCATAAGCCTGGGAATCCAGGGAGACCCATAGTATCTGGCAATGGTACTCTGAAAGAGGGGATCTTAGGTTTCATAGAAACCATTTTAAAACCACATGTTATGGAAAGGGACAGCTACATTCAAGACACTACACACTTCTTGCATAAACGTTCTGGTTATAGGGACTTACCACCTAATATTATGTTAGTCACAATGGATGTAACCTCCTTCTACATTAATATTCCAGACATGGGTGGCAATTCAGTCTTTTTTAAATACCTACATAAGAAAGGACAGCACCAAGACATTGACCCAGAACTGGTGGGGAAATTTATTGAATTTATTTTAACACGCAACAACTTCAGCTTTACTGAGAGCCATTATGTTCAAATTATGGGAACAGCAATGGGTACCAGGATGGCTCTACAGTATGCCAACCATTTTATGGCAGATTTGGAGGAGGCTTTCCTTAAGCACTGTACGCATAAACCACTTGCTTATTTCTGTTATATTGACGATTTATTTATAATTTGGACAGAGGGCATCAACACACTCAAAGGGTTCCATCAGGAACTTAACAACCTCCATCCCTCCATTAAACATTCCCTGGAATATTCTGACACCAGTGTTGATTTTCTGGACACCACAATTATCATCAAAGATGGAACCTTGCAGACATGTATTTACAGGAAACTGACAGACAGACAAAGATACTTGCATAGGAATAGTAATCACCCAAGGCATACTAAAATATCTGTAATGTACAATCAAGCACTCTGTTACCACCGCACCTGTTGAAGTGATGAGAACAGTGATAAACACCTAGCCACATTGAAAAGACATTTATTGTGCAGGGGCATTCCTCCAGCAAAGTTGACATAGCAGTAAAACATGCAGCGCAGATACCACGGGAATAACTACTACAGTATTAAGAAAGGCCTACCACCAACCAAATATCCTTAGTTGTCACATATCCTGATCTGGAGCTTCTATGTAAAATTATTAAGGACCTCCAACCAATATTCAATGAGGATGACACCCTGCAGTGTATTTTTTCAAGAACTACCTCTACTGTCTTTTAAGCAACCACCTAATTTAACCAACCTGCTTGTTTGGAGCAAACTTGTACCTGAACAAAATAACAGAACACTAGGTGGCACAAGATCCTGCAATTATGCTAGATGTATGATTTGTGAACCATTTTCACTTCTGATTGTAGCAATACCCCACAAAACAAACCATTCAGGATACAGGGGAATTATGCATGTGCATCTTGGAATGTTTATTTTATTCAATCCTAGAGATGTCCACAAACTGGTTATGTTGGAGAGACTCAACAACCTCTCTGCACCTGAATGAACTCACACAGACATCCTATTAAAATGAAGATGACTGAAAAACTAGTGGCTCAACACTTCTCTCTATCTGATCACTCCATCTCCGATATGTCGGTACTGGTTTTGAAAGAACATTTCAAAAATACACAACAAAGGCAGGCTTTTGAGGTCAGACTTCTTTCAGTCTGATCACTCCATCTCTGATATGTTGGTACTGGTTTTGAAAGGACATTTCAAAAATACACAACAAAGGTAGGCTTCTGAGGTCAGACATTCTACTTTTGAACATGATTGAGAACAGGATGAATATAGGTTTGGGTTTTATGTCACATTACACTGCTTAAACAGCTCCTGTTTTTTTCACCTGCTTCAGGGACAACACATTTAATTGTGGTACACAGTGATACTGCAATGTGTCTAAATACAAAATGGGTATATGGATTCCTTTTTACTGATTAGCTATTCATTGGTTTCACCAGGGAGGGGTAGGTTGTGGTGGCAGAGTGTTGATTCCCTCAGTTTTTGGTTCTGATTGATAGAACTCTTATTTAATAGTACAGAATGTTAGGTACTATATATACAGACACATGTTGATACATGGACATATTAGGATAACAGTATCTCAATTACAAGGAGGTCTGCTTTAGGTCTGAGTGTTGAATGTGCAGAAACACTTGTCACTTGTTACAGAGTTGCAGATAGATTATGTTTAAACAGTATAAGTTTGAATATTCATGAATAACACTGACTTATTGTTAGAGATGCAGCGAATTTAAATTCCGCCGGCGAAGTGGGCAATGCAAAGTGCTCACTCCGCCTTGTCATTACCGCTCCACTTTAAGGCAGAATGGCAATGCAAAGTAAGGCAAAGTCATTGTTTTCAATGGACTTCGCATTCCTCATTATGATTCTAAGTGATCCACTTGGTGTTTCAGATTTGTGAGCACCCCCACACATCACATGGCTTACAGTACTGTAAGCCACATGTTCTTTAGCTAGGCAGGAAGGAAGTGAGTCCAACAAGCAGACACTTTTACTTTCTCCTGTGCAGACAGAGAAAGAGGAGTGTGTTTTGTGAATGCTGATATGTTGATATCAGAGCGAGGAGGAGATTTAAACTTTGATTTAGACCCAACAGCTTTTTTAAAAGCTAATTTTTTTTGTCTTTTCTGTACTCTTTTTTACTTAATTTTTTCTTTCTGTAAATTTTATTTTTCTTACCTTTATAAGTAGTTAGTTGTTTGTCTGTGTCTGTGTGACTGTGTGTGTGTGTTGTGTGACAGTGTGAGCAGTGATTGCATGGACTGAGGGAGCTCAGTAGGAGAGATGGACCAGGGTGAGGGAATGTCTGGGGTGGGGGCAGCTCTGGGAGAGCATGGTAGTGGTAAGCGTCGTACCATGTGCATGCATGGGGGGCATTGGTACCCATTCATGTTGGACCACTTGAAACTTGTAAGCATCCCCCCCAAGAAGCAGGACTAGCACCGTCTCCTGACTTTGAGGCAGCTGAACCACCACCACCAAGTCCAGCACCAGGCTTTCTGGAGCAGGATGTGCCTGTTCCCCTGGGCCCAGGTGTGGATCTCATCCCTGATTAACATCGTGACCAGCCAGCTGCCAGTTCATCTGGACCTCCTCTGCCTGTGCCTGGTCCTCCCTGCACCTCCATTGTTTGGCAGTTATTTGACTGTGTTGGGGGGACAGCAGTGTGGTCAAGTGCCGCCTATGTGAGGTGGAGGTGTGCCATGGCCCTTGGGAGACTCACCTAGGGACTGGGGGCCAGCACACCTATATGCTCAATCACCACCAGTTGGAGTGGCAGGCTGCCACAGAATGGACCATGCCTGCACCTGCTGGTCCTTCTGTGGCAGAGGGTGTAGCTGCGCATGGCAGCGGCCCTAAGAAGAGGAGGGCAAGAGCAGAACCTGCTGCTCCACCAGCACCCAAAACACCACCACCACTAGCAGGTTAGCCTGTAGAATGTGTGGACCCCAGAGAACTGCATGTAACACAGGCTGACTTGTCAGTTCTCTGGAGTGCTGTTGAGGAGAACAATGAGAGGCTGAGTGCTGTAGTGCAGCGGTTGGATCACATAGAGGGACATTAGTTGCAAATTATGTCCATGCTGGAACTGCTGCTGGATCACCATGGGATCACACGTCAGTTTGTTTTTTTCCTCACACCATGTGCCCCCCCACATCTTCCTTGCTGTGTTATAAAATGTATTCCTACACCATCCATGATCCTTGTATGTAATTATGCCCTTTTTCTGTTGTCTTCCATATGTGTGACACTTTGTATTCTGAGCAGTGCAAGTATGCTGTGCTAAACTGCATGTGTGCAGTCAGTCTTCTTTCCAGTCTGTGTATGTACTGCAAACACTGTCCAACTCCATGACTTAAAAACACTTATTAATGAGTACAATGGTAGGATGGTGAAGCTTGGGGAGATACTACTAGACAGGCTTACAATACATCCAAGTAACTAGTAAAAATTGTAAATCATGATTTGTAACTGCATTTGTGACTGTGATGATGAAGAAATGTGAATGCCTATGGCTGTACTTCCCCGGGCCCCAGTGAGGTGTGGCACAAAACTCCCCAACTTAAAAACACTCATTGATGAGTACAATGGTGGGGCGGTGAAGCATGGAGAGATACTACAAAACAGGCTTATAATACATTCAAGTAACTAGTAAAAAAAATTTATGTTGTGATTCGTGATGTGATCGTAAATTGTGATTTGTGACTGCATTTGTGACCGTGATGATGAAGAACGTGATTTGTATCATAAGTGACTCGTGATTATGGTCCTGACTTAAAAATGCATATTAATGAGTACAATGTTCATGCAGAATTATGCACCACACCTGTCCAGTACTCTGAAGGGTAGCTAAAGAAACAACTGTGACTTAAGTTAGAGATGGAGATTGGGCCCTGAAAAGATACAAATGCACAGGCAGATTAATATTGCATTGCACACTGAAGAGATGCAGATGCAAAGGCAAAACACCTAACCAGTGCTCACCATCAGAACTTGAAATCTGGAAAAGACTACTTTTGCCGGTTGGGGTGGGCCATGGGGGAGGGCAGCGTACTGCACTGCTGCAGTAACAGTCACTAGTACTAGTACCAGTAAAGATACCACAAAAAAGTACAAAAATTATGCAGCTGCAGTGGATAGCAGGTTCACTTTGCTGAAATTATGTGGCACAATAAAAGGTGTCTGATTTGATTACACGCATCACACACATACTCATACACACATACAAAGTAATGCATAGCAAACTGAAGACTTCAGTACTATAACCACATATTTAAAACAAACTAAAATGATGCACTGCTGCACCACAACAATCAGCAAAAAAATGGCAAGAATTACTGAAAACATTACTGTGTGTAAACTAACAGTTATACAAGAAAAATATCACCAAAACACAAAGCACTGTCTTTTCTCCAAGTTAATCTACCTACACCACAGATACGCCCCTTCCCCAAAGCACACATCCACTGTCTCTCAGTACACAGACTAAATGTTGTACATTAACATTCAAAATCCACACACAAACAATAAACGCTCGATGATATGAGCACAGGAGGGTTTCCTATAATTGATGAAATAAAGTTTCAGCGAAAAAAAGTGACTCAAAAAGGCTTTTTAACAGCTTTTAGAAGGTTTGAATCTCAGAGAGCTCTCAGAGCAGATGGTTTCCTACAGCTTCCTACACACACTACCCCAAACTGAGGCTGTGCAGAATAATCTAGAGCCCATGTGACCTGAAATCCCATGAATCACTGCAAAATTTGCCTTTGGAGCTTAAAAACAAGGCGAAGTGAGACGAAGTACATTGCTTCCAATGTACTTCACCTTCAGAATTGATGGAGTAGTGGTTTGGGAAGATGGAGTAATGTGAAGTCATTGTTTTCAATGAACTTCGTGTTACCCATTATAACGCAAAGTACTCCACTTTGCGTTGTGGAGCACTCCGCGAATTTGCCTTCACTCCGTGAATCACTTTGCAGAGTGAATTGGGGCCACTTCACCCATCTCTACTTATTGTACACTAGTTTTAAGACGTACATATCTGAATAGTACTTACACTGTATAAATGTGGGAAACAGCTGGTTAATGCTTAATTTACACGAGGACAGGTTGTCTTTAAACCCACTTTTTGCCTAACACAAAGATATTTTCTTATTTAGAAGACTTTTAATATTATATACTGTGTATTTTTTCAGCTTATTTTATCTTGTGGTTTAAAATCATAGACATTTACTGACACGTGCACAGACGTAGAAATGTAGCTTCAGTATTTTTTTATGGCTGTTCTCAGGATAGAAACTATCTATTCTGTGGCATTTGACCTTGAAATACCTATCATTTGATGGCACTCTGTTGTCTTTATATAGGTCCTATGTTGATTTTTTCAAAGCAGTTTAGGCCAATGGGATTTTCAACAACTTTTTATCTCTTGTTTTACTTATGATCTGGACTTTAAGAAAATGTATTCTTCCAAACCAACTGTCATTGTTTTCTGATGAAGGATTCTGTGTAGTCCAAAAGCTCAAAGCACCTGTTTTCTTTTTTAACAACTCCGTTGGTCCTATAAAAGGTATCAAATCATCTGTTTGTGTGGATATTGTGTAACAAGGACCACTATGGCAACAAGATTTTCTGTGAGGAAAGACATCAGTATCTTATGTGAAAGTACTATTATGGCTTGTGGTGCATGGGGCAGAGTGTTACAATTTACTAGTCTGCCATGAAAAATATAAATGTTCTTGCCTATTTATCTTAATGGATTTTTCAGTCCCTGTATAGCATATCAATGGTTCAAAGTTAGCATACAAATGGCTTGGTGGAAATTGGTAATCTTTTTGACATTAATAAATAACAAAACTTTGATTAATTGAAAAATATGTTTTCACTTCCCAGCACAGACTTAATTAGATATTTTTAAATAAGAGATGATATGTCCTATTGGAATCTTCCCATATAAATAACCTGACCAATCTGAGAATTAAATGGCAGGAAAAAATTAAACCACAATATCCAATCAAGAGTGGCAGAGAATCATTGATAAATCTAGCTGCAGGATTATATCAACACAATTCCAACAAATGTACTTCAACATAATTAATGGGTTTCATTTCTTTCAATGGAAAACCCATAGCATAATTTGGACAACCCAGGCAGTTGCTTCAGCCAGAAGCAGAGGCATCCTGGATTCCCTACAAGGGGCAGGACTCAGGCAGCTGGTGCTTGATCCCACCAGAGACAGGGCGATTCTTGATCTAGTAATGACCAACGGGGAAAGAAAAACTGATGTCTGGGTGGAGGGGCAACTAGGATCCAATGATCACCACATAGTGTGGTTTAGCATACAGACAGGGATTCAAGCAAGTCACACTAGGGTGAAGGATTTCGATTTCAAAAAGGCAGACTTCACTGAAATGGGAAGAGTTATCAAAAGTGCTCTGGAGAATAGGGGGACAGGAGCGGGAGGTGGAAGAACAGTGGGAGAACCTAAAAAGAGCTAATAATGGAACTAATAAGCAAATGTATCAGATTGGTATCAAAAGGCAAGAGAAGGAAAGGGACACTATGGTTCTCAAAAGAGGTAGCCGAAAAGGTAAAGGCTAAAAGGGCAGGGTTCTGAAAATATAAGGAGACCCAAAGGGAGGAGGACAGAGAGGTGTACTGAGAGTGTTTAAAGGAAGCAGGGAGGTCAGTGAGGAGAGCAAAGGCACAGCCTGAGAAAAGTTTGGCACAGACAGTAAAGAAAGGGGACAAGACATTCTACAGGTACATCAGCAAAAGGAGGAAAATGAGGGGGGGATTGTAAGACTTAAAGGGGAGGAAGGAGAGTGTAAGGAGGGAGACATGGATAAGGCAGAAATACTGACTAAATACTTCTGTTCAGTATTTATGAAAGAGGGGGAGGGACAGGGACCACAGCAGAGAATCAGATGCCAAGGGTTAAAAGAGGTGGACAACAGTCCATTCATGGGGGAAGGAGTCCTGCAGGAACTCAGTAAATTGAAGGTGGACAAAGCAATAAGACCAAATGGCATACACCCAAGGGTACTTCGGGAGCTGTGACGAGAGCTAGCAGAATCTCTGGCAGCATTGTTCACTGAGTTACTTAACACAGGAGTGGTGCCAGAGGATTGGAGGAGGGCACATGTCCCTCTACACCAACCAGGCAGTATGGAGTAGGTGGGCAACTATAGGCCGGTCAGCCTCACCTCGGTAGTGGGGAAGATTATGGAGGCACTACTTAAGGAAAGGATAGTGGGACATCTAGAAGCCATCAGTACCCAGGACCCTAGGCAACATGGGTTCACAGTGGGTAGGTCATGTCAGACAAATCTCATAGACGTCTTCTACTGGGTGACGAAGGAAGTAAACCAGGGGGGTGCAGTGGACATAGGCTACCTCAGTTTCAGCAAAGCCTTCGACACCCTCCCACACAGGAGGCTGGTTAACAAGATGGGTAGTCTAGGCATTGGAGACAAAGTGGTAAACTGGGTTAGGAACTGGCTAACAGACAAGAGACAGAGGGGGGGTGGTAAGTGGCATACAATCTGAGGAGAGGAGGGTGACCAGCGGAGTAGCTTAGGGATCAGTACTTGGACCAGTTCTGTTCAATGTCTTTGTCAGTGACATTGCAGAAGGGCTGGAAGGAAAGGTCTGGTTGTTTGCAGATGACACAAAGATCTGTAACAGGGTGGATACTCCTGAAGGGGTGGAGAAAATGAAGAGGGACCTGGGGAAATTTGTTACTTCAGCCTTTGAAAAAAGGACTGCTTAGAGGTCCAAAACATGTCAGGCGAGGTCCTGGTTGTTTGTCCAATTTTTGAAATGGAACAATAAATTTTATGTGATTTACATCATTTTTGTGTTCTTCTAGTGGGTTTGGTGTGTGCTCAAAACCCTTGAGTTGCTTTATCTGGTGAGTTTCTTGAGCAACATATTCCAAGTGTACACTTCTTCTAGTTCTAAGCTTGAGAAATGGTCTGCAAGGTGTCAACTGAGGTTTAATTCAAAAAAGTGCAAAATTATGCACCTGGGACACAGTAACCCTGAGGAGAGCTACAGGATTGATGTGGAGTTGCTGACAATCACCAAAGAGGAAAGAGACCTGGGGTTACTATTTCAGATGCCCTAAAAATGTCAAAGTAGAGCACAAAGGCAGCAGGGTGGGTCAGTGGCATGCTGGGGTGCATAGCAATGGGTATCACCAGCAGAAGGTTTGAGGTGGTGATGCCGTTATTCAAAACCCTGGTCAGACCTCACATGGAGTACTGTGTGCAGTTCTGGAGGCTGCACCTTTGAAAGGACATCAACAGGCTGGAGGCGGTCCAGAGAAGGGTGACAAAGATAGTATAGAGCTTGTACCACAAGACTTATGAGGGGAGATTTAGGGACCTCAGTATGTACTCGCTGAAGGAGAGGAGGGGGAGAGAGAGAGGACATGATAGAAACATTCAAGTACCTCAGGGTCATAAACAGGGTGCTGGGAGGGGGTCTTGCAATACAGAAGGAGTACAAAAACTAGGAGGCATGACATGAAATTGAAAGGTGGCAGGCTAAGAGGGAATGTGAGGAAGTTTTTCTTTACGGAATAGGTGGTGAACCCATGGAATGGTCTGACACAGGAGGTGGTGGGAGAGAGCACTGTGGTTGGATTTAAACATGCATGAGACAGGCATAAGGGTACCATAGAGGTTAAGTGGGGGGGAAGGTCAAAAGCTGTAATCAAGTACAGGCAGACTGGATGGGCCTAGCGGTCCTTATCTGCTGGCAATTTCTATGTTTCTATATTAATTTACCATAGTAATGGAGTGTTTATTATGGCAAATATGTGCTGGGTTTCCCATCTGCTGCACATGTACAAGACCCAGCCACCACTCTTCTGTAATGCCAGGAGCCACGCTAACCCACACAGACCAGACCACCACTCTGACTTGGCAGTAAGTAGGTTTTTTTAAAGAAACAAACAGCTGCCACTAAAATAATTTAAACAACCTCTTAACCACCGATAAAAGGAAAAAAAAAAACTTTCTTCAAGCAGTTGCCTTTGACCACTGGCCCCTCTAAAACCTGGTTGGACGGCGGCTGCACGGAGATATCTTCTGTTTATTTTATATAATTGCTGTGGTGGAAAAAAACAAAAACCAACAATTATATAAAATAAAATATGGGTTGTTGTGTAAACTTGAATTTTACACACACCCTCACTCTTGGGGTTTATGTGGCATCCAACACCTTGGGTGTGTGTGTGTGTGTGTAAAATTCTTGTTACACACACCATCCCATACTTTATCCTACATGTTATACATAGAATATATTACATGCCACACAGACTAAACTTAATGAACCAAGACCTATCCAATCTCTGCCCAAGATGTACCACAACACTTGAACATACAGTATGCTATTAACCTGTTCAATCCTAGACATGTTTTGGCTTAAAATTATAAGGACATTAACTGAGCTGGTCAATTTTGTGTGGCCACAATCTCCCTGGACAGGAACTCTGCCTTCTTACAGGAAACCACGGATTGATAGTCCTTATAAGGGGACATCAATCTAAGTTTGTCACCAATCAAGCTGGATTTCCACCAGCATCTCTGGCATACATAATAGTACCAGCTGCATACAAGTGATATCTTACAGAAGTATTTGTCAAAGTAAAATTATTCATATAGAGATTAAACAGAATAGGACCTAAGACGGATCCCTGTGGGACCCCAGAAACAGTGGTAGTCAAATTAGATACCCAATTATTTATAGACACTAGTTGTTGCCTGATGATTAAATATGACCTGAACTATTTCACAACTCTTCCTGACATTCCAGTTGTTTTCAGTCAGAACAAGAGGATGTTGTGGTCCAAAGTATCAAATGCTTTGGATAAATCAACAAAAATCACCCCCGATGACATCCTCCTTCCAGCATCTCATGTGTATACCCCATAACTTTCAATAAAGCAGAGGTGGTGCAATGTAATGGTCTAAAACTTGTTTGGTACTTGTTTAAAATGTTCCCTTTTTCCAGAAAATCTCTCATTTGTTTAGCCACCAATTTCTCAAGTACCTTAGCAACTGTTGCCAATAGGGAAATTGGGCTATAGTTTCCAATTGTTTTCTTTTTCTTTCCTAATTTAATAATTGGTACCACCTTTGCTATCTTCCATTCTTCTGTGAATTCTGCAAGACAAAATGACATGTTAAGCAGTTTTACCAGTGAGTATGATATAACAGGTGCAGCATATTTTAGGAGGATATTTGGTATTCCATCTAAACCCCCAGATTTTCTAGTATCCAATTTTAACAAGACTTCTTGAACCTCTCTAGCTAAGATAGGATCAAAAACAAAGCCATCACTCAGAAAATAATCTACAGTTACATTATTAAGTATGGGATTTGAGATCTGGGCCAAAGCCTTTTTACTCATAGATACAAAATGTTCATTAAATTTGTCAACAACCAAAGTACTCAGAGGAATGTTTTGTCCTTCAGTTTCAAAATTATCAGGGAAATCTGACTTTTGAGTGCCTTGTAATTTTGTTCATGATTTTCCAACATTCTCTTAGATCTTTTTTTCTGATTAGAGATTAAAACTCTTTATTGTAATAGCTTTGTTAGGACTTCCTAACTTCTAAGGTATAGTTATTCTGTAATTGTTTATATTTAACCCAGTTTTGATTATTTTTGGAAGTTTTTGCAAATTGTTTCTCAAAGTTTTTGCAACATTTTCTCAAAACATTTGCACTTAAACCTTTAACATCTTTTTTGCTACTCAGAGAAGAAAAATAAAACTTCATGTTCAAATTCTTACAACCTTCTGTGGTACAACACAGTTCAGGTAACATGGATAGCATTTGTGAATGAAACCTCTATCACACAGCACTGAAAGCCAAAGCTGTGCCTTGCACTACTGAAACAGCCTACACTACTTAATGTTCAGGTGTGCATATGTGTGTGTGTGTGTGTAGAAAAATTAGAAAAGAGCAGGTTTTAAAACTCTGTGTGATCAAACCAAAGTTTTGAAAAGTATTAGGAAGGATTCTATAGAAGAAAGGAAGGGCTTCAGCCAATACAAAACAGAAAGATTAGAGGTTATCTGGTATGCTGACGTTTTTCTAATGTTTGTCATTTAAAATTGGACATATCATGTAGATTCCTTGAGTACATAATCCCCTCTTTTGTTTGTCATCTATGCTACAAGCTAATGTTTTGTGGAATGATGTTAAATTAGTATTTCAGTCTTTGTCTGACAAGGTTTGTTTAATTTTAGACAGATTGTCTTTCATATATCTTATTTTAGCATCTAATGCTTGGCATGCCCTGTACAAACCTTACATACAATAACCTTTGTTTGCTTTTCCTTTAGTTCCTTTTCCTGGTCTAGACCTACAAACTGTTGTTTGACTCATGCTCCATGGCTGGTCATGAACTTGGGAGATATCATTTTCCACTGTGATCACAAATACTGTAAACAAAATTGCACTTAAAGAAAAATGGAACCATGGCTCACTATGCACCTTCAGTCAACAGCTAGGTCCCTGCTCCTTGTCTGCAAGCTTATGGTCAGGTTGCACTTAAAAGCAATAGCTGAGCATGCAAAGCACCTTTGGTCAGTGGTGGGGCTCCCACTCCTCTGTCGACCAACATACAATGCCAAGAGTAGTTAGGCTGCAATCCTTGTCTACCCTGACACTGTTTCCTGTGGTCTCTGAATGATGTCATCTGTAGGGTGCCAATGTAAATCTGTGTGATTTCTATACCAAAACTTTATTATAGAATTCTTCTTGGTGAATAATGACACCACAGAGAAACACAGTTACAGCATATGAAACATTTTATTAATAGTTATGCCAAATTACAGGAAAAGTGTACATACCATCCTTGGAGCGAGGGCAGCCCCCCAATCTGCAGTATCAAGCTCTACTCAACTGAGACCCCAAACTGATCCTGTATTTATACAGTATTTCATAACTAGGGCTGTTGTTTCAGCTTCCCTTAACTACATAAAAAATAAGCATTTTCTCAGTACAGCTTCCACTCAGTGGCTATTACCTAACTCTGAGAAGCCTCAGTAGTACAGAACAATACATTCTTGTCTCCTGCAGCTGCATGTCCTTACACAGTCTCTTTGAGATAGTAAACATCATTCTTTGTCTCTCTGGTTCTGCATGTTTACATTCTCCCACTCTGTGTATTCAGCATTTCACAAAGTCAGCCACATGGCAAGCAGCACTACCCAGTAATCTTCCATTACTATATTGTGCTAACAGCAAACTAAGCAGAACATATATTGTAATAAAACATATTGTTAATAATGTGTGCAAAAGCAGATCCTAAACCTGTATGCTAATGGCAATTATTACCTGATGCCTGCTAACTGTCCTTGTGCTCTGCTTGGCATTTTTCCCTGTAAGTCATGATTTTTTGCTGTGCTGCTATTATTGATTCTACAGTTCTCTGGCCTCCTCCCTATTTGGGTGAAGCCTTCATTCACCTTCCCAATGTGACTCATCCCCTAGCCTAGCTAGATCTTCTGGGCCATTACTCACCATGGTAGTGCAGCCACTTCAGTGTGCTGTGTTCTGAATTATCTGCTCACTGCATATGTGCATTCCATTGGTGCCCTCACTGCTGCTAGTACTTTCTGTCAGCTAATTCAGGTTTTGTGCCTAGCCCTAACCTTGCTGCCCCACTGACTCAATTTGGAATTCTATTCTGCCTTAGCTAGCTGGTCACTGTGCTTCAGCTCAGCCAGAAATTGTTTTATTTTACAGTTTGCTGTTCTTGGTATCCCTGCCCCTTGCAAATAAGTTGTGCTGTCCACTTGTTGTTCTCCTTCCCCCTTTTCTCCTGCCACAGGTCAAATATCAACCAAAAGCCCATCATCCACCTGTTTCTCCTGTTAGCAGGGTAGGTGGAGCTAAACATTTGCCCCCTCACTCCCTCTGCAATCATATCCCTTCTTAAGGGTATCTAGGTTATATACCTCAACATTCACAGCTTCCTTCCCAAAATCCATCACTTGAGGCCATGGACACTCTCTATGAATCCATCTGTGCTTGCCATCACATAAACCTGGCACTCACCCAGGATCAATGATTCTCATATTGCCATGCCAGGCTACTCCATTTTTTGGTAAGATTGATCTAAACAAAGTGGTGGGTCATCATCTTTGTTGCTGACCCCCTCTGATTTCAAATTGTGGACCAAAACTCCTCATTTTTCTTTCATGAACTTCTGGTAGGCAAACTCTCCCTCCTGTAAGTCTGACTCCTTCACTGACCTACTCACTTCTCTCCTCACCAGTGCTTCTAAGGAACAACTCCTTATACTGGGTTACTTTAATCACAATTGGACTTCCCCACTATCAAAAGACTCACCAAGCAAATGGAAACTCTCCACCTCACACAGCACACCTAACAGCATATTTCTAAGTCTACTCATTTCGACCCCTTCTCCACCAATCATTCACTCCTTGATTGGGTTCTCTTCTCCCACCCTCACTAGATTATAAATGCTGGCACCCTCCTTGATGCTCTCAGTGACCACGGTGTGGTTTAATGTGTGCAGAACATCCCTTGCTCTAAAGCCCATGCCCAAAATCATTTTGTTTCAGTCATTCAGGTAATGCAACCTATCCACCTTCCAAGCTGACCTATTTGACACTGATTGATCTTTCATCTCCTCATCCCAAGATGTGGATGATGCCCTATTCAGACTTAACTCTCGCTTCTCCTAGGTGTGGAGTAAGCTGACCCCACTTTAAAAATCCCAAATCTGGATTTTCCCACTTCCCAGAGATTACCCCAGAACTTACTTCTTGCCTATAAGCTAGAGATTCTGTCTGAATTCTGTTTAAGACCTTAGGCTCACAGCCAAATTGCCTAAGGCATAAATGGCTCCAGAGTGCCTGCAGCTATGCCCCCAGACAGGCCAAAGCCAACTAGTTCTCAAATTCCCCCCCCCCAAATTTAAACTCCACTTCTAAATTCTGGAAACTTTCCCACTCTTTCTCTTCAACCCCCCTCCCAATCTCCCATACCCTCCCTCTCCCTTGATTACTGAATCAGCTCCTCTGCCCTGTAGGTTTCATCCACATTTAACCTCTTTTTCTGTACCTGCACCCACTTTCTGCTCCTCTCCATCCCCCTCCCTTCTCCCTGCTCCTCCCCCTTGTACCTCTGCACCAGCTTTCTATTTCTGTCCTACCACCCCTTAATGGGTTGCAGCTCAGATAGGCTTGATATCAAACTCCTCTGTCTCAGCTCTCTCCTTACCTTGACTCCACTGCCCTTCTTAATCCTTACAAGTCTAGCTCTGGGAAATCCCACTTCCACCACCACCACCTCCCTTCTTCTCCTTACTGACTTTGCTCTCAAACAAATTGACAAAGGCCACTGCTGCCATTTTTTATTGACCTGTCAAAGGCATTTGACGAAGTCTCCCACTTTCTTCTTCTATCTAAACTTGTCTGTATGGGTCTAAATACCCTAGTGGTCAGCTGGTTCCATTCTTTTCTGGTCAGGAGGCCACAGTCTGTCTCTGCCCTAGGCATCCTATCCTGTCTGGAGTACCCCATGGCTCAGTAATGGGTTCTCTCCTTTTCTCAGTATTCTTGAATGAACCCCTCCCCCCAGGACTGTACATCCTAAAACCTTCAACAGTATGCTGATGATACAGTCCTCTTTGCCTCTGGCCCTTCTGTCCCCAAGTCATCAGCCCCACTCCATCTTGACTTCTCAAGAGTCCAGATCTGGTTTCATAAAAAACAGCTGTCCCTTAAATGAAAAAAAGACAGCCTCTATGACCTTTGTCTCCTGGCAATGTCTCGCCACCATCAACTCCCCTCTACCTTCAACCCTTGAAATTGAAAAGATTGAGACTATCACCTCCAATACCTTGGAGTTTGGATTGACAGCCACTTTGATTTCACAGCCCACATCAATGCAATCAACTCCAATCTTGTTCCTATGCTGTGAGGGTTCTACGGAAATAAAGCCTATCTCTGCCACCCTTCATCAGGCATGGGATAGTCTCTAAAATGATTCTTCCATGCTTTTGACTTCAGTCATGTGGTTTATAGTGCTGCCCCCAGATCCACCCTGGCCAGAGTAGAGTCCCTATTCCACTTCATCTGTTGTTTTGCTCTGGGCTTCCCTCTTTGAAGTCATCACTGCTCCTTGTACACCCACCCATCCTGTCAGCTACCCAAGATGGCCACCAGGCAGGCTGGGTCATTCTGAGCTCCATGTAGAGCTCAGCATTTTCAGCTTTAAAACCCTGCTTCAGGGGGTTGTGTTAATGCATAGAGATTTACTTTGTTTGTAGTCTCTTTTAATTTGAACATAGGAGTGGACTATGTTTATAGAGTAGTTAAGGCTTGCAGTAAGTAATTTTTACTAATGTCAGCATTTATTGTTTTGTAGATAGGGGACTGGTGCATTAAGTAAGGCAGCTTGAAATCTGACTGCCTTGGAGATGCTGTTCTTGTCCTGCTTTTGCAGCATCTCTTGCTTTTACAGTGTCTTCAGTTTGCAATTTTGGTGGTTATTGGCATGTTGCCAGCATTCTGCATCCAGCAGTTGAGTTTAGTGCTCTGAGAGGACAATGTCAGACTTGTGGGCTATGAACTTTATCTCATTTAGGCTGTTTACTATAGAACCCATAATGCAGTACAAGTCTGTAACTGTTAAGTGTTGAGCCATTTCTGGGACCCTTGAAAGATTCTGCCATGCGGTGTGTCTGTTATTGGAGCCACCCTTTCTGTCCTGTAAACTGGGGCAGGAGTGGAGTGCCAGTGTGCCACAGGGAGCTGAGGTGGGGGCTACTCTCTAAGCAGGGCTGAGATTATTCCTTCTCCACTTGTGAGAGGGGATAAAGTTGGCTGGAAGTCTCTTCATGGCCAGGGGAGTTAAGAGATACTTACAAGGAGTCAAATGCTTATGCAGGGAGTTTGAGCAAGTATAGGTGAGGAGTAAGGCATACAGTGATGATGAGGCATGGAATCATTGCTGGAACAGTTGTTTTGTGTTGAGAGAGACCAAGGACTGGAAAGAAAATTACAGAGAGGCAAAGCAGCTGTTCATGGTTGGTGGACTGCTGAGTAAGCTGTATCTTCTATTTCCTATATACTCTGTTTTCCTGACCCCTTGTTATAAGCTCTTGCCCTCCCCTTTTTGTGGCGGAGATAAAAGTGAGGAGCTTCCATGTGGTTTCTTGGGCTCTTTGGGGGAGAGATGATGAGTCAGAACTTTAAATCATTGCCTTTTCAGCTAGAAAAAACTGTTTGGAGAGTTTATCTCTTAACAATGGGTTTGATCTACTATAAATTTGGGCATTTGGACTTTGTAATGCTGAACACAGACTTACTGGACTAAGTTGCTGAATTGCCTTCTTGCACCACTATTTGATTTAATTATTTATTTGTGTTTGAGAATTTTCTTAATTTGTTTTGCGATTTGGTGGGAGGTTATTTTGGGGGGATGGGTGTTTTGATCTGCTAGGTTACAAGTGACAGTCTGACTGTGTATGTTGGATTAATTTATATTAGTGGGTGAGTGCTAGTATGGCTGCATGGCTAGGGTTTAGGAGTGAATGTGTGGGTGCTGCAGATTGTTACTTGGTGGTAGAGATTTTTGGTGTGGTTGGGAGGGTATTTTATCTAAGACTAGTAGTTCAATTCTGGGATGTGTCGCCTTCATCTGACCCAAGACTCAACTACTGTTTGTCTGTTCTCTGTGATCTATGTCCCTTCCATAACCTCCTCCCTCTATTGAGGGAAGCTTACCTTCACCGCAGGAAAGTTGGGATCAAGAGGAGGCATTGAGGGGGATAAGAAGATTTAGGGAAGGCTGATGAGGAGGGAACCATTAGGGTGGTAGGGACCAGGAAATGCCCTGGGATGAAATGAAGACTTGAGAGAGGCCAAATGTGGTTAGTCCCCATATCTAGGTATCTCATCAGACCAGACTGAGTGGGCAGGTTGCTGAGAGGCAAATGGCCGCCATTCATCCCATTACAGGGGTGCTGTGTAATGCTAGTATAACCTAGAGGTTACAGTAACGAGGTGTGAATGAGCTTGATACATTCAGCAGACCTGGGTTTGATTCCCACAACCTCCACATGCATACTATGTGACTCTGAGCAAGTCACTTAACCACCCAGTGCTCCCAGGTCACCCCTGAAAACAGGCACTTGTGCCTAGTAGGCCTTATCCAGTTACCAAAAGCATAAAAAAAAGATTGATGAGGAATAAATCTGCTATTATTATTTCCTCTGTCATTCTGGCTTGCATTATGGAGTCATGGTTGGGTGATGATGCTAGCCTGGTTTTGGACTCATCGGTCCTGGCTGGGTTTTTCCATAGTGCACTGCTCCAGGAAGGACCATGGGATTGTGGTCACATAATTTAGATCTGAGTTGAACCTAGTGGTGCAACCAGTGGGGGAAACCTCATATTGAATGCATGGCTGTGCATGGGGGTCTGGGTACAGGCTGCAGAATCCTCATATTGTATCAACCTCTAGGGCATAAGGGGAAATTTCTGCAGAAAATTATGGACTGTGTCACCAAAAGGGTACTGGAGGACTTCAATGCTTGGTTCAATGACAAACTCTGACAGTTTAGTCAAGATTTCCTCCAGGGTATAGTAACCCTAGGCCTTGCACAAGCTGTTGTTTCCTCAATCAACCAACATGGCCTTGCCTTGAACTTGGTATTCTATCTGGGGCTTGAGAAAGGCAACCTCAAGATTGATCCAGTCAGTTGGTTTGATCATTGCACTCTCAGTTTTACTTTCAGCCCCCCCTCCGTTGTATTCCACCCCTTATGGAGGTGGTGCAGTTCTACCCTTTGCCAGGGCTTGGCCAGAGGGACTCTTGGTGGTACTGGACCCCTTGGATGTGTTGATAGCATGTGCTAGTGGTCCAGATGAAGCAGTGGCAGCCTATAACAGGACAGTCAATTGTCTGAACTTTGTAAGTAGCTTTTGATCTTGTGGTGCCAGTTCATGTACGGTCACTGGTTTCACACCTTAACTCACTATGGTTTGATGATGAGCTGAGGGAGATGAAAGCAAAGGGGCAGATGTTGTAGTGTTGTTAAAGGAATTCAAGGGCCCAGGAGGACAGACTGGCTTCAATGGTTCACTACGCTGAGAATCAAAGAGCAATCATCCATAAATGGCAATGTTCCTGTCTAAGGAAATTGCTGTTGGGAGGAACTGACTAGCTAAGCTCTTTCAGACTGTGGACAGGTTTCTCCATCCAGCCTGTCTGGAGTCTGTGAGAGCTGTTTCACCTGTAAAGCGTGATGAGTTTCGACGGATCATCTCAAACAAGTTTAGTTTAGTTTAGGAAAGCAGTATAGTGCAGTGGTTTAAGGCTCTTAGCTGCAAATCTGGAGACCTGGGTTTGAATCCCACAGTCCCTACTTGCATACCGCGTGACCCTGGGCAAGTCACTTAACTTCCCTGTGCTCCCAGGTTGCACCTGTAAACAAGCTTTCAGCTCAGTGTGTCTCACCTGGTTAAACAATTGGGGGGGGGGAGTTAAGACTGGGATTTCACCAACGGGCTGTCACAGACCAGCAGTATTAAGCATGTGAGTCTAAGATGCATTCAGTGGTCTTGGGGAGAATTCTATCAGTGATGATGGAAAAGGTGGGTGAGGTGATCTCAGAGCTGTGGCCTACGTTTTGTGATCTGCACCTAGGCCTGACACATCTACTTTTGAGATGTTTAGGGCAACTGGCCTGCTGTTTGCTGGGATTGTCTGGTGTTCCTTGTCAAAGGGGGTGTACCCAATGGACCTGAGAAACATGCGGGTAAAACAACTTCTGAGAAAGCCATCTATGGACCAGGTTGCCCTGGTGAATTACCAACCTGTGTCTAATTTGCCCCTTTTCTTTTAAATTTGACATACTTTATTAAGCATATCTCAATATATCAACATTTGAAAAGTAAATACAATACTATCAATGCACACTGACAAGAAGACCATACATAGGTTAATGAAATAGAATGAAATGAGGTTCAGAGAAATTAAAATCAACACCACTTTAAAGAGAAAAACCCTGGAACCCCCCATGGTGCACTCCCATACTTATTATCATAAGGTTAACTATGGAAACAGCAAGGACGGTCATTGAGATATAATTAAAAAGGAGAGAGGTTCATGAAATCAACAGGAGAGATCCTATCAAGACAAATACAGGGCATATAACTTCCCCCAATTTTTGTTAAAAGATGAGAGGCGATGGCGCACACTCGTAATTAAGTGTTCAAGGCAGAGTACAAATGATATTTCAAGCAACCATTCCACATAAGAGATGGTAACTTTATCCATCCAGTGTCTAAGCACTAGCTTTTTGACCACCATTGAAACCGTCTCACCTTCACCGGAATTCTGGAGTAATCTTCCAAGATACATATGACAGGGGAGAAGAGGCCCTGTAGTCCCAACAATGGGTCTAAAGCGGATTCAATTTGCTTCCACAATGGGTATATCCTTTCACAGGACCACAATATATGGAGGAGCGAGCCTTCCTCTTTAGTGCACCTAGAACACGTGTTGGAGGTAAGCCTCTTCATTTGAGCCAATTTTACCGGAGTATAATACATATTGCCTAAGATACAGTATTGTGTAAGTCTACATCGGTCCTGGGTGAGATATGTGTATAGGCCTGTCCATATTGAATGCCAGTTAATAGCTTTCTCAGGGGAAGAAACCTGCCAGACCCAAGAACTGGCAATCAAAGGGGGCTGAGGGAAGGTGAGGAACAACTTGTATGTAGTAGAAATGCCATGGGATTTGCAAGCCAAAGTCTTAATTTGTTTGAGAAAGGCTTCAATATAGAAACATAGAAACATAGACTTTGATGGCAGATAAGGACCGCTAGGCCCATCTAGTCTGCCCATTTCCCTACCTACAGGATAGGCCGCAGATCCTATTTAACCAACAGCCTATATCTTCCTGCCCCCCACAAGAATTGCCTTATGTCTGTCCTATGCATTCTTGAATTCTACAGTTTTAGACTCACAACTTCCTCAGGAAGGCTGTTCCATGCATCCACTACCTCTCTGTGAAATAATACTTCCTCACATTGCCCCTGAACAGCCCTCCTTCTATCTTTAAATTGTGTCCCTTGTTCTTGCAAGTCTCTTTTCTGAAAGATGCTACCCTCTTGGACTTGTTGATTCCTTGAGGTACTTGAAAGTTTCTATCATGTCCCCCTCTCCCTTCTTCCTCAAGGGATACATATATAGGCCCCTTTAGTCTCTCCTCATATGGCTTCTCTTGCAGATCCTGCACCATTTTAGTTGCTCCTCTGGACTGCCTCTATCCTGTCTATGTCCTTGCGGAGATGGGGTCTCCAGAACTGGACACAGTATTCCAGATGGGGTCTCACCAACTGTCTGTACAGAGGGATAACAACTTCCTGTTTTCTGCTGCTGATGCCTCCCTATACATCCCAGTATACCCCGGCCCTCCCTACCTTTCTCACATTGCTTGCTAACCTTAAGGTCATCTGATATGATTACCCCAGGTCCCTTTCCTGTTTTGTTGTTGTTACTACCTCCCACCCATTGTGTATTCTTCCCTGGTTCTTGTTTCCCAGGTGCATTATTTTGCACTTTTTGCATTGAATCCTAGCTGCCATACGCCAGACCATTCCTCCAACCTTGCCAAGTCCCTTTTCATCCTTTCCACGCCTCTGTGTATCAACCCTGTTGCAGATCTTTGTGTCATCTGCAAAAGGCATACTTTTCCTTCCAGTCCTCTGCAATGCCACTGATGAAGACATTAAAAGGACTGGACCCAATACTGAACCCTGCGGTACCCACTAGTAACGCCCTTTCTTCAAAGCGGACTCCATTTACAATTACCTTCTGTGTCCTGTTGTCCAGCCAATGTTTTACCAGGCTACCACCCTGGGACCCACTCCCAGGCTGGTTAATTTGACTAATAATCTTTTGTGGGACTGTGTCAATGCCTTGCTAAAGTCTAGCAGGCCATGTCCACAGCCCTCCCTGGTCTACTTACTTTAGTCACCCAGTCAAAGAAATCTATTAGATCTGTCTGACATGACCTTCCTGCTGTGAACCCATGCTGCCTTGGATCCTGTGCTCCACTGACCTCTAGGTACTCAACTATTCTTTCCTTCAGAAGTGACTCCATCCTTTCCCTACCACAGAGGTCAGACTGACAGGTCTGTAGTTTCCTCCTCTGTCTGGTCCCACTTTTGTGAAGGGAATCACATCCGCCTTCCTCCAGTCCTCGGGTACCACACCATCCTCCCATGATTTATTAAAAAGAGTAGCCAGTGGTTTCACTAGTTCCTTCCTTAATTCTTTTAGAATTTTGGGTGAATTCCATCAGGACCCATTGCTTTGTCCACCTTCAGTTTTAGGAGTTCTTGCAGAACCCTTTCTTCTGTGAAAGGACTGGGATCGATCCTATCAAGAGTGCTGCTGTTAATTGATTAAGCACTTCCCTCCTCTTTAGAATACTGAGCAGAAATATTCGCTCAGTATTCCTGCTTTTCACTGTCCCTCTGCCCACCCACCGCTTATTCTATTCAGCCTCACTATCCCTCCTTTGTCTTTCCTATTGCTGATGTACCTATAAAAGGTTTTATCCCTCTTAATTGAGTTGGCTATCTTTTCCTCAGTTTGGGCCTTTGCTATTCTGACTTCCCTCCCTGCTTCTTTCTGCCTTAACTGGTACAGCTCTCTGTCCTGCTCCTTCTGTGTTTCCTTATACTTCTGGAATGCTATCTTTTCTTCCTGACTTTCACAGCCACCTCTCTTGAGAACCATAGTGGCTTTTTCTTTCATTTTGATTTGTTTATTTGTTTCACACAGAGGCTTGTTGCCTCTGTGATGGCAGTTTGATAATTCCCCATTGTTGCTCCACACCTCCTTCTAGCCTGTTTGCTAGTGCTTTTCTGAGGCACTCTCCCATCTTGCCAAAGTCAGCCTCCTAAAGTCCAGTACCCTCACTTTGTATGGCTTGACTCTGTAGCTGAGTTTAACATGAACCACACTGTTTGATGGTCACTTGTCCCAGATGGCAACCCACTTCTAGATCTGAGATCCTATCACTGCCCCCGTTTGAGAGTACGAGGTCTAAGATTGCTCCCTCACGAGTGGGTTCCGAAACTAGCTGTCTAATGCCTGCCACCTGTAGGGCGTCAAGAATGGCCCTGCTCTTTGCATGTCACTGCAGCAAATGTGCTCCAGTTAACATCTGGCATATTCAGGTCTCCCATCAACAGTATCTTCCCTTTCTCTGCCATTCTAAGAATGCCTTCCATCATATCCTTGTCCATTCCTTCCCCTGACATGGGGTCTGTACACAACCCTGTGCAGATTGTGGTGCCCTTTCCAGTCTCCAAGGTGACCCACAGTGCCTCCTCTCCTCCTGTTTACTCTTTGTTCAGTTGCTTTTATCCCTTCCTTTACATAGAGAGCTACTCCTCCTCTTCTCCCTGCCTGTCTCTCCTGTAGGTTATGTACCCTGGTATGTTAACATCCCAGTCATGGTTCTCTGTGTACCATGTTTCTGTGACTGCTACGATATCCAGGCATCCTCTTCCATTAAGGCCACCAGCTCAGGGAGCTTGTTGCCCAGACTACGGGCATTGGTACTCATTACCCTCCATTTCCTGATGGCCTTACCCCTTTGCCCCATCCCTGTCCTTCTTGCCTTTGTCACTTTCTCCATTTACCCCTGCCCTTCTCCCTATCGACACCTCCATGCTGGCGCTTGCCACACTTACTACCGTGGATTATTTGGGGGCTAGGATTTTCCTGCTCCTTTCCAGTGCCTCCTTGGATAGTTTAAAAGCTGCACAATGAAGCATTTAAACCTATCACCTAGGATCCTGGTTCCCTCCCGGACAGATGCAGCCCATCATGCCAGTATAGGCTCATCACTCCAGGTGGACCCCAGTCCCCAATGAAGCCAAATCCTGAGCTCTACACCAGTTTTCAACCACTGATTGAATCCCATGACGGAACACCCCTAGCCTCTCTATGCCATAGATGGGTAGCACCTCCAAGAAGGTTACCTGCAGTGCTACTTGACCAAGGCCCCTCCCAACTCTCACAAACTCTTCCTGCACTTCTCTAATCCTTTTTAGCCAGGTCATTTGTCCCTAAGTGACAATGACATCCAGCTCCCTCCCTGTGCAGCTGCTCTGGCAACCTGAGGATTTGCTCCCTGTCCCTCCAAGCCATGGCGCCAGGCAGGCACCTTTCCTCCCTCTCCCCTTCCTTGCCCAGTTCTACCTTCCTAACAATGGAGTCCCCCACCAGGAGTTGTTTCCTTCCCCTGCAGGGTCCCCTGCCACCCTCCTGTGGGTCTCCTTTGTGGAGAGGGTTTGCACTCCTTCTCCTCTAGCTTAACCAATAGGTGCTTAAGCTGTAAAAATTTGAAAGACAGCCTGTGACATTGGTCCCAGTTTAGACAGAATCTCCTCTGTGGATAGGATAGCACCATTTGAGTAGAGATCAGTCACTGTGAGCTCAGGAGGGAGAGATAGCCAATGCTGAGATATGGGGACTCCCCCTATTTTGAGATTCAGATTGGCATATAGTGGCTGAGAAGGGTCCGAACTCAAAAGTACCTTATAAAGGCTGAACATTTGAGAGAGAACTCTTAATGAGGTACCAATCGGAAAGGACTGCAGGGAATTTTGCAATTTTTTAAAGGGCGTATAAAAGAGTGACGAGGGAGCTAAATTATGTGCAGCGAGAATGTCAGACTCTATAAGTAACCAAATAGGAACATAGTCGTGATGAGCACAGAGATCAGTTAATGAAGACCATTTCCCACACTTATAAAGGTGACAGGCCCAGTAGTAAAACAAGAAGTTAGGGAGATGCAAGCCCCCCCCATCTCCTTGGGTAAAGAGAGTTTATGGTTGGATCTTCTAATTGCCTTATCTTGCCAAACAAAGGAGCTAATGTCCAAGTGGATGCGCTGAAAGAAGGACAAGGGTAACCAGACATCCAACATATTTAGTGGGTAGAACAATCTGGGTAGAACGTTCATCTTAACGGTGTTAATTCTACCCCAGAGTGAGAGAGGGAGCCTCTTCCATCTTGATAAGCCTTGTTGAATGTTGGACCACAAATCCTCTAAATTAAGTTTGTCTAGTAATGGTAAGTCCGAGGTAATATAAATGCCCAAGTATTTAATGGACTTGAAAGTCCATTTCATGCCAAACTCACTGAAAGCTGAGCTATATGTTAAAGAATTAAGGGGAAAAATTTCAGTTTTAGTAATATTGAGTTTATAATTCGAGAATTTCCAAAAAGTATCAATAATATGCAATGGTTCTGTTAAGGAGGAGACCGGATCTGAGAGGTGAAGCAATATGTCATCCGCATAAACTGAAAGGACAGGGGTCCTATCACCTATTGGAATGCCAGTAATTAAGAGGGAGGAGTTTAGTCTCCTGATCAGGGGTTCAAGATATATATTAAAGAGAAAAGGGGAGAGCAGTCAACTCTGCCACGTGCCCAAAAAAAGAGGAAAAACCTTGGATAAGACTCCATTACAGTTTATTTTTGCCTGAGGAGAGGAGTATAGGGTCTGAATCCATTTAATAAAGGTATTAGGAAAGCCCATTGTCTGCAGCGTAGCCCACGGGAAGTTCCAATCCACCCTCTCAAATGCTTTTTCTGCATCAAGGGATATCAGAGCCATGGGAGAGGAGGAGGTCTTGGCCACTTGAACCAAATACACCAATTTACGAAGGTGGTCAGCAGGTGTTCTACCTGACACAAACCCAATTTGCTCTGGGCTAAGAAGGCGAGTCCAGACTTGTTTGATTCTACTAGCGAGTATCTTAGCCAAGATTTTAATATCACAATTAAAAATAATGAAATGGAACGATAACTCACAGGAGATTGGGGTGGCTTGTCTGGTTTAAGAAGAAGGATAATGGAGGCTTCTAATAGGGATGGATCTAAGGTTTGTCCTGAGAGCATGTATTGATATAGACATAATAAATAGGGAGCAAGATCTTTAGCAAAGATTTTATAGAAGTTCAAAGGGAAACCATCTGAACCAGGGGCCCTATCCGAGGTGAGATTATGAATAGCAGGAAATACTTTCTGAAGAGATATAGGAGCAGATAAACGGGATTGTTGTAAGAGAGAGAGAGAGGGTAGGTAATGGTAAGGCAGATAAATACTCTAGTAATTTGGCATGAGATGGGGATACAAGACGTTGACTATAGAGAGAAAGATAAAACTGTCTAAAGATGGCAGTTATGTCTCTTGGATGTGTTTTAATGGTTCCATCCAGATCATTGATCGAGGGAATAAATCTGTATGCCTCTACTTTCCTCAAACGCAAAGCTAGAAGATGACTTGCCTTCTCCCCCCACTCTATATATTTTGCCTTAGTTCTTAAAATGAGAAATTCTGCTTTTTTCTGCACTAGACGAGAATACTGGTTCCTTAGGTTCAACAGTGATTTTAGCACATTGGGAGAAGAGGAAGAGGTCAGAGAATGCTCAATTGTGCAAATCTGACCCAGGAGTGAAATAGTGGCCGCCTCTCTCTTTCGTTTACGAGTGGAGGAGAGTCTGATAAACTCACCTCGCAAAAAGCATTTTAGGGTGCACCATTCATGGTTCATTCTTGCAACCGAGACCTGATTATTTGTGATAAAAAGTTGAATCAAGTCTGAGATCCTAGTAATGACGTAGTCCTCTTTTAGAAGCTGCATATTTAAACGCCATATTGAGTCCCTTTGGAGATTTTGATTTAACATAACTGTGACTCATGACACAGCATGGTCCGATATAACAATCGGTTCTAAAGTGGAATCATTGAGACTGTGTATGAGAGAATGACTAAGTAAGATATAATCCAGCCAAGACCAAGCGGAATGCATCATAGAGTGAAATGAGAAAGCACGGGTCTCAGGATTTAGGAGATGCCAGGGATCGTACAATCCAGTAGAGTAAAAAAATTCAGTAAAAGCCCTTTGGACTTGAGAAGGGGCCTTAGGCAAGGAATTAGATCTATCCAAATCCTGTGTGGGTGGCAGGTTCCAGTCCCTACTGAGAATTAAGGAGAACATCGAGAACTTTTGTAATTTGGTCAATTATTCCTGAAAAAATACAGAATTTCCCCCCACAGGCCCATACACACTCCCCAGGACCAATTTAGTACAGTGCAATAATCATTGGACTAAAACATATCTCCCCTGTGGATCAGCAATTGTTGTTTTGGGTTGAAAGGCTATTGCCTTGTGAATTAAAATAGCAGTACCACCACTGGCGGATGAGTTACCAGAAGCAAAAACTTGCCCAATCCCAAATCTGTGTAGGCTCCCTGCTTCCCCAGGGAGCAGATGAGTTTCCTGAATGAAGGAGATATGGGCATTCAGTAGTGATGTGTTTTAAGATCTGAATTCTCTTGTTAAGATCACGAGCCCCTCTTACGTTCCAAGTTATAAACTTTTTCAGACCTGTAGCCATTGGGTGTTATACCAACCAATGCATAACCAAACCAATATACTATGAGAGTGCACCGCTAACCCCCCCACCAATCTTGCATACATGTTATTAAATTGGTGTTCCCACAAGACCCAAGAAAAAAAACAGAACATACTTCTGTCCATGATGACAATTATGAGATACGGGGAATTCCCATCATCAACAATAGAAAATCATGGAACACCATAGTTTCCACCCCCCCATAATCCCCTCTGTATAACTATTTACAAGTATCCCTCTACCTAGCTTGGACACTAGTAAAGAGACTGCATTATTATTCAATGGTAGAGAGCACACAGGTACCCCATTATAACTACCCTCAGTACCTCTGACCAGATATAGACTAGTAAATGTAGAAAGAATTCGCACTGGATACACTTCCTACCCCAATTTGGGCATTAATGTAAACCAGTCTAACAGGACAATAGGAATCCTCAGAATGTCAAGCCAAACAAAGCAAGAAGTGAGAGTAATTAGGGTACTACCTCCCCATACTTCAGGATGTGTGGTGGGTTACCTTAAGCCAATACCCTCCCTCCCACCCCCACCCTCCAAGAGGAAAAAGAATACTGAATTTATTCTACAATTTGGACTGAGGTACCCCAGCATTGTATAAACTTCATGCAAACCCCATAACTCAAATCTTATTCCTGCAAGAACCAAAAGTGAAATAAAGTCAACACCACACTCCCCGACTGAATTAGTAGGTAAAAGATATGAATATGTGGTAGACAAGACTACAGAGAGAGCTGAGACAAAACCCAAGGGATAGGTATACCAATAAGAGTGGTGAGAGAATGAAAGAGACATGAACCATAAAGGAGGAGAAAAAGGACTGGAGTCCTATAGAGAAAAAGAAGTCGAGAAGAGACAAACACCATTATATTAAGCATAGTGTGATTATCTCACTAAATACAAGAAATCGAGAAATATAGAAAGGAGCTGAAGCAGCCCAAGGGAATAGTTTGGATAGTGAGCATGAGAATAGGTAATATGAGTCTTTCCAGAATTGTTTGTATAAAATAACAACAAAATCATCGCCAAAAGGAGTAGATGTAGCAGGCAGCTTCTCAAATATACAGGTGTTCCCCCAGGGAACCATATTGGAAACAGGCCAAACTGTCCGATGAAAAAGAGTCCCCACTGGAAACAAGTGGCTGCAAGAGATGAGGATCCGAGGGAAGATGGTACCTCGTTGCCACACAGAGTCCTCTGGGTCCACAGGCCATCATCTGCCTCTCTCCTCGCCCACCGCCGTCCTCACCATACCGGGGAAAAACTCCCCTCCCAAAGGCGTCCCTCAGAACAAGCTCCTCAGTGGTAAGGCAGCCAAGTAGCAAGTGATACAGTCAGAAATAAACAGTTCTTTGGTAGACAGAGAATGAGAATGCAGTCCTAAGATTTGAATAATGAAGGCAGCTTCTTGCAGAGATCAGCTTGAGCCTGGTCGGCTGAATCGTGAGATAGCCATGCTCCATCCACCAAAACCTGCAAATGTGCTGGGTATGCCATGCGAAACTTGATACTGGCAGCTATCAGCTTGCTGACTATTGAATGAAAGGAGGCTCTTTTCTGCCGAGTTTCTAATGGCAAATCCTGAGTAGTTCTTAGACGTTTGCCCACCCATTGTATAGATTATAATTCTCCGGCTTTTGCCAAAATGTGCTGTTTTTCCAGATAGTTGAGAAAAAGAATGATCGTCGGACGAGGGGGGGCATTCTCCTCCAGTTTTGGACGTAGAGACCTTTGCGCCCTTTCTATTAGATAGGTAGGGTTATGTGGGGAAGGGCCCATGATCTTGGAGAAGGGTTTCTGCATAAATAAAATTGCAGAGGGGCCTTCAGCCCCTTCTGGTAGACCAAAGATCAAGATATTGTTCCTCCTACTATGCCCCTCTGGATCTTCAGTTTTGAGCTGCAGTTTAGTAATTTATTGACTGAGCTTTGTGATTTCTGGTTCCATCCTCTCTCTCTCCAGGCCTCTAAGGAGTAGGTGCGAGTCTCCGTGTCGGCCGTGCGAGTTCTGAGTTCAGCCATTTCAGTACGAATATTTTTTAGATCAGTAGCAATATCCAGAAGCATCTCCTTAAAAGGTTGCAGCTCTTGCAAAAAATGCTCTTCTGAGAGTGGTGCTGATGCCGCCAATGCACCCAGTTGTTTAGCCGATGGTTGCCGGACAGGTTTTACCTTCTACGCCTGCTTGTCAGGCGAGACCGGGGGCATGTGCCTGGGTAAGGCTGTTTTCATCTTGGCCTCCATCCGTGTGTATTAAAACAATAGATGCTACCAAAAGAAACAGCCAGAAAGTTCTATTGAGTGAGCAGGAATATAGAAATGTTGAGGATACCCCAATTACTAGTCAGAAAGCACTCAATGATATTAGATTATTAGTTGGGGAAGTGGGAGCCGAGGGAAACAGCAGCTATCAAGCCCAGACCATCACGTGATCTCAGTGATTCATTTGTCCTTTTTGAGAAAGGTTATTAAGAAGGTTGTTGCACTACAGCCTGAGATGCACCTCACTACCTTCACATCTGCGAGCCTTTGCAGTCTGGTTTTAGGCCCAAGAACAGCACAGAAATCACAGTAGTTAGGGTTCTGCTCAGGGCTGAGACAGAGGATCTAGACGAGACTGGTCAATTCTTTTTATCCTTGATCTCTCCTCAGCATTTGACACGGTGTGTCATAGGCTGCTATTATACCAGCTCAAGGAATATGTAGGACTCTCTGGCAAAGTCATTTGCTGCTTTGATATCTATCTCAGTAGCAGGACTCAGAAGGTTGTGTTAGGAAGCTTTTCCTCACTCCCTATTGTTATACCCTGTGGTGTACCCCTGGGTTCAGTCCTTTCGGCCATACTGCTTGCAGTGTATATGCTATCCCTGGGTAAGATCATTAGGCAATATGGGCTTAGGTTTCACTACTATGCAGATAAAACCCTCCTATATACATATTTTGCACCCATGACACATGGAGTGGTTGATGTGCTGAATAAGTACCTGGCTGAGATCCAAGACTGGATGTCATCGAGCTGACTGAGACTTAGCCTGTATACAACTGACGTTCTTGTAGGAGAATTAGGTCACAGGAGGGGAATGGCAGCTACTAAGAGGGAGACAGGGCTTCAGCTTGGCCCCTGTGGGCTCTTGGCTCCCACCAAGATAAAGCATTTTGGAGTTATTCTGGATGAGAGGCTAACATTTGAGGTTCAGGTATCAGCAGTAGCCCAGAATGTTTTTTACCATCTATGGACCATCAGCTGGATTAGATCCCATATCCATTCATGATGACCTGCCCCACACTGCTACATGTGTCTGTGACTTTGAGGCTTGATTACTGCGATGTTCTTTACTTTGGGGTCAATGGATGTATGATGGGGTGCCTGCAGTTGGTGGGCAAAACGCAGCCTCTAGGTTGTTGACAAGACTTCCCAGGATGTGTCATATCTCCCCAGTGCTATGTGACCTCCACTGGCTGCCAGTTAAGTGGTGCATCTCTTTTTAAGTGTGCTGGGCCCGGGTTCCACTGATCTCCTGAACCCCTACATAAGCCTGTGCCCTCTCTTCTACACAGAAGAGGGCCTCCTGGTGGATCCCAGGGTAAGTCTAAAACCTTCAGGGACATGGCCTTTGAAGTGGTGAGTCTAGTCCTTTAAAACTTACTCCCTAGAACCCTGAGGGAGGCCCCTTCAGTAGAGGCCTTTAAAAGGGATAAAAAAAACCTTTTATTTCTCACAGGAATTAGAGGACTGATGTCCCTTTCCTTGCCTTCTTCCCAGGTTGCTGTTAGCTATTTATTTATTAATTTTATGAAGGGTTTTATGACATTTTACTTTAGCTTTAACTAAAGTTTCATGTATTACTTATTATTTTATTTAGTTATATTGGTCCTACTGTACTTTGATATAATGGTGCCCTGAGACGCTGTGGAAGGGCACCAGTGAATAATAAAGATTACTACTACTACTACTTTGCCTTTCCCTTACCTTGAAGGACATAGCCTCTCTCACTGCCCTTCCCTGATTGCAAAATTGTGGTTTGGCTCACTTCTGTTCTACCTCTTCTCCCTCTGTTCCAGCACCCCAATACTGCTTGCACCCTCAATCATTTGACACCCGTGTCTTCTCCATTGCCAGTGACAGGACCTCTGCTGGGCAGTGAGCTTTCTCTTACTTGTCTTCCCTCCCATTCACCATTCCTGCAGCTCTGAAGGCTTTTCTCTACCCACACACACACACACACCACTCACACCTACACCTGCTCTTAATTCTCCTTCTGCCCTTGTATCTGCACTGAATATTGTATATTATGTAAATTTATGTGTTTTGGCTCCTGTGTACCTTGCTTGCACCTGTGTAATAAAATCAAAATTACCTTGTTTTGGAGCTACAATGAATACTGTTATTTTATATATACTATAAAACTAGTAATTTTACACAAGTATATTTCAATGCTACTCCATACCTACACCTATAATCTGGAGTGATGTTACTGTATAAGTGTGACTGCACTGTTTCTGTCTTGCACCTCCTCCTCCCCCAGGACACCTCTGGAAATGGACTGTTTTGGCTCAGTAGACTTTTCCTGGTAAAACTCTTTCAATACATAAAATAAGTAATATAACTCCTGCAAAGTATGGTGGTGGCTAAGGTGGGATGGGAATGGTGGTGGCACTACTCTTTGTTGTGGAGGTATCCCAATGGGCAGTGAAGCTTAGGAAGGTGTGGTTGCACTAATGCTCCAACGATCACTAGTGAAAAGGATAGAACCACCTATGGCTCCTTCAAAGATGTCAACATCTGCATATGTACTGACTCATACACACTACGGAGAACATGAAGCATGATGGAATGTTGTACTTAGGCTTCAGGTCATGCAACAGTCTTCGAATGTCAGTGTCCTCCACAGTGGAGAATGGCTAAAGAGCAAGGGCCATCATCTACCCAGTCAGCTGTATGGTTTGCACACAGGCTGGGTAACTTGGTGGCAATTCACTGTAGGTATGTAATAACTGTGTCAGTGCTGTTTGTTTTGCTGCTAGTTTTTTGGAGTGGTGCATTGAAGCAGAGCTTGTACTTGGAGATGTATAATTTGGTTGCTGTGGCTGCCATCATGACTTCATTACTTGAACAAGCTGTCTTTTTCCACCACCCATGCCTGACTGTCGCTGCTGCTGCTGCTGCTGCACTGCTGATGGTTCCAGTGACCAGAGTGAGGAATTCACATGACTGTAAGGAAAGATGCAATGTTCATGCTTTGGATGATCAGCCACAACATTGGTTTCCAGTGCATGAGTTAACCAACTCCAGCTGATCTTTCTGTATCACAGATTGCAACACACTATCCTAAAATTTTGCTGAAGGAGAAAATTTAGTGAGACTTGTGCATCTCAATAGGGATCAAGCTCCAGAAGGCAGGGGAGGCACTGCAAAAGCACGGTCACCAGCCAACTTTAATCAGCATGGGAGCACTCTTACCAGCCCCCGTCCCATGGATCTCAACACCTGGCTAGAGTGTGGGGGATCAGGAGCTCACTGAGATACTAGTGGCCCTGTTCATTCAAGGCCTCATATACCAGTAAGAAAACCCTGTGATCAAATGGTCATCTTTTAAGCAGTTATAAATAAAAATATATAACTGGAAAAAAAATGATTGATCATGTTAAACAAGACACAACTAGTACTTACTTGGTACCCCAAAGCATGTATTTAAGAATGGACTGGGGCCATGTAATTATCAGTTGTATTGAACTGGGGCAAGGTAATTATCAGTTGTATCATGTTTAGCATGGCCAGTTGTATATTTCATTTGTATCTTGAATATTTTCTAAAAGTGGAGGGAACTGTCATTAGCCAGTTCTCATTCATGTGGAAAAAAGCAGACACTGGCTTTGGACTGGCAGAAGGAATAGATATCACTATGCTGTCCAGACCTCTCCCATGGCTTTCTATGTTCCTGTTAAGATCTCATATATTGAGTTGCTGATCCATTTATATAACATGATGTTTTTCCTATTTTAATTGTCAGGGGCTCCATTTGCAAATGAAGCATCAAAGAGTTGTGGCATATTTTTTACTGCACATCAAAGGTGGTCTAACTTTTTGATACGTCAGCAATTTCCAACCAGAAAATGATGCATGTGTGAAAAATAACACATGGCAAAAAGAGACATGCATCAGTTTAGTGTCATAAAGCAGTGAAACTGTTGTAAATGTGTCAAAATTAGGGATGCATGGATATTCAACCCAATAAACTGAACCGGTCAGATTTCACACATTTTGACCATATCCAGCCTGATCGGATACTGCTTTATAAATTGGGTCAGATAGTGACTGATTTGAGATACTGACAGCTCCCCATTCTTCAATCCTTTATTAATTTTGTGTGTGTAATTTATTTGTATTGTTTAAAATGCTTTTACAAGCTGCTTCCAATCAGCTGCAGAGCACTGACTGTATCTGAGATCCTTTATTTACACAAAGATTTTTTTTTCCTTTTCTCCCCATCGACAGCTCATAGAAACATAGAAACATAGTATTTGATGGCAGATAAGGACCGCTTGGCCCACCCAGTCTGCCCATTTCCCTACCTAATGGATAAGCTACAGATCCTAGTTAACCAGCAGCCTACTTCTTCCTACCCCCAACCCCTAGAATTGCCTTATGACTGTCCCATGCATGCTTGAATTCCACCACTGTTTTTGACTCCACAACCTCCTCCAGAAGGCCGTTCCATGCATCCACAACCCTCTCTGTGAAAAAATACTTCCTTAAATTACCTCTGAGCCACCCCTGATCTTCAAATTGTGCCCCCTTGTTCTTGCACACCTCTTTCTTTGAAAGATGCTACCCTCTTGTACTTTGTTGATTCCCTTGAGGTACTTGAAAGTTTCTATCATGTCCCCTCTCTTCCTCCTTTCCGAGGCTAACATATTAAGCTCCTTAAGTCTCTCTTCATATGCCTTCTGGTGCAGACCCTGCACCATTTTAGTTGCCCTCCTCTGGACAGCTTCCATCCTGTCTATGTCTTTGCAGAAACTGGGTCTCCAGAACTGCACGCAGTACTTCGGATGGGGACTGACCAGCTGTCTGTACAGAGGGATAATAACTTCCTGTTTCCTACTGGTGATGCCTCTCCCTATGCATCCCAGTATCCTCCAAGCCCTCCTTCCTGCCCTATCACATTGCTTGCCCACCTTTAGGTCATCTGATATGACTACCCCCAGGTCCCTTTCCATTTTTGTTGTTGTTAGTATCTCGCCCCCCATTGTGTACTCTTCCCCTAGGTTTTTGTTTCCCAGGTGCATTACCTTGCACTTCTTAGCATTGAATCTAAGCTGCCACACATTTGACCATTCTTCTAACCTTGCCAAGTCCCTTCTCATCCTTTCCAACCCACCTTGTGCATCAACTCTGTTGCAGATCTTTGTGTCATCTGCAAAGAGACATCCTTTTCCTTCCAGTCCCTCTGCAATGTCGCTTATAAAGACATTGAAGAGGACCCGTCCTAATACTGAACCCTGCAGTACCCCACTAGTAACCCCCCTTTCTTCAGAGTGGACTTCATTTACTATTACTCTCTGTGTCCTATTCTCCAGCCAATTCTTTACCCAGGCTGTCATCTTGGGACCCACTCCCAGGCTGGCTAACTTGTATATTAATCTTTTGTGTGGGACTGTGTCAAAAGCCTTGCTAAAGTCTAGGTATGCCATGTCCACAGCCCCTCCCTGATCTACTACTTTGGTCACCCAGTCAAAGAAATCTATCAGATTTGTCTGGCATGACCTTCCCGCTGTGAATCCATCCTGCCTTGGGTCCTGTGCCCCTCTGGCCTCTAGATACTCGACAGTTCTTTCCTTCAGAAGTGATTCCAACATTTTCCCTACCACTGAGGTTAAACTAACAGGTCTGTAGTTTCCTGCTTCTGCCTTGCTCCCACTTTTGTGAAGGGGAATCACATCTGCCCTCCTCCAGTCCTCTGGTACCACCCCATGCTCCCATGATTTGTTAAAGAGGGTAGTTAGTGGTGTCACTAGCTCTACCCTTAGTTCTGTTAGAATTCTGGGATGAATCCCATCAGGCCCCATTGCTTTGTCAACCTTCAGTTTTAAGAGTTCTTTCAGAACCCTTTCTTCTATAAATGGGCTGGTATCAACTTCTGTATCCAGAGTGTTTCTACTGTTTGTTTTAGGTACCTCCCCCTCTTCCTTTGTAAATACTGAGCAAAAATATTTTTTTAGTATCTCTGCCTTTTCACAGTCACCCTCTGCCCACCCTCCCTCCACTTTATTAAGCCTCACTATCCCTCCCGTGGTCTTCCTTCACTCCCTGATGTACCTATTAAAGGTTTTATCCCCCTTCTTAACTGAGTTGGCTCAGTTGAGAAGGGGTCAGAACAAAAGATCTGCAGGTGAGTGATTTACCTCTCCCAAGCAGGCTGGATTCTATCTCTCTCTCTCTACATCAGTAGTGCTGTCCTGTGTTTCTCCATGGTCAGGGGTTGTGGGGAATACAGTGCATCATCGGGGGGGAGGCCTATGTACCTCTCCCACACTACTCACCGTGGTGCACTTCTCGGTAAGAGTACATCATTCAGCCATGTTCTCTAATCCAGCAACTTCAGGAACTGCCACTATAACACCAGTTGGCACGTTCCCTAATTACCAGATGCATTGCCACACAACCAACCAGGGGGGAGGGGCATACCAAATGAATGACAACACAGAGCCACAGAGAGACACAAAGGTCAAGTGCTGCACTCTGTGTGGATCAGGGATGCAACTGAGAACTTTTAAAAGAAAAACACAGAACACTGCTCGGTCCTGTGTAATACGAGCTAAAGTTTACTGTATAAAATGTATTACTAGGTAGACTGGGGACAAACCTGGGCAGATGCAAGCTTACATAAGGAGCACAGCCTGCATCTGTCCAAGAAGGGGACCTTGGTCCTTTGTGAGAGGTTTAAATGCTTCAGCTCTGAGCATTTAAACTGGCCAAGGGTGGACAGCCAGGAGCATCAGGAGGATTAGAACCACCACCCCCCCATGGGAACATGCATGAACATAAATTAACTACTGGAACAGCTAAAGCAGGCAGGCAAAAAATGTGAAACAAGGGATATGGGGCACAAAGGAAAGGGAGCAGATAGGAAAGGAAACTGGGGTGAGGAAGACATTGGAGAGGGAGAACAAGAGAAGAGGGAGGGCAGACTGTAAAACATGGAAGGTCTTGCTAACGAATGGCCGTAGCCTAGTAAATAAGGTTCCAGACCTGGAGGCCTTGTTGGCAGATGCTGATCTTGACATAGCAGCAATAACAGAAACGTGGTACCCTGCTAATCATGGCTGGGAAGTCATTGTAGCAGGCTATACACTGTTCAGGAGGGACAGGGAGGGTAAAAAGGGTGGAGGAGTAGCCCTGAACATCAGAAATGGTATAAAGGCTACAGAAGTTTAGGGAAGACAGGGGGAAGCTGAGGTAATGTGGGTCACCCTGGAGACAGGAAATGGAACAGCAATATGCACAAGGGTGATCTACAGGCCTCCGACACAGAGGGAGGAAGTAGACAGGGAACTAGTGGAGAACATACACGACATGTCAGCTAAAGGCAAAATTCTGCTACTGGGGGATTTCAATATGCTGGACATGGATTGGGCCACAACAGGTGGCTGCTTCAGCCAGAAGCACATCCATCCTAGAATCCCTGCAGAGAGTTGGACTAAGGCAGCTGGGGTATGAGTCAACCAGGGACAAGTCAGTTCTGGACCTGGAATGGACCAATGGGAACAGAGTCGAAGGAATACAGGTGGAAGGGCAGCTGTGGTCCAGTAACCTCCACATGGTGTGGTTTAGCATAGAGACATGGACTCAGTTAAGCCACACAAGGGCAAGAGTATTACATTTCAGGAGGCTAGATTTCACTGAAATGGGTAAGTGTATACAATCTGTCCTGGGGAAGGGAGGGGTAATAGAGGGAGTGGAAGAACAATGGGAGAAACTGAAAGGAGCCATAGTGGATATAAAAAACACAATGCATTAGGACAGTGGCCAAAGGGAAAGGAAGAAGGAAACCACTATGTTCTCCAAAGAGGTGGGGTACAAAGTCAGGGCTAAAAGGCTGAGTTTCAGGAAATATAAGAGGAGCCAAAGGGAAGAGGACAGGGAGGTGTACCTTGAATGTCTACCGGAAGCAGGGAAGGCTGTTAGGAGGGCGAAGGCGCAAACAGAAGAGGGTTTAGCACTCTCTGTAAACAAAGGGAATAAAGCATTTTATAGGTACATCACTGAGAGAAGAAAAAGTGGGGGGGATTATGAGGCTCAAAGGGGAGAAGGGTGAGTGAAGGAGGGGGATCTGGACAAGGCAGAAATACTGAACAAATACTTCTGCTTAGTATTCACTAAGAAGGGGTAGGGTCAAGGACCACAGTTGGGTTGCAGAGGCAATGGTGGGGTGGGGGAAGTGGACACCAGTCCATTCACAGTGGAGAGAGTTCTGAAAGAACTCACAAAGCTGAAGGTGAATAAGGCCATGGGGCTAGACAGCATCCACCTGAGGATATGAAAGAAGTTGGGAAGGGAACCTGCAGTGCCTCTGGCAGCCCTGTTCGCAGAGTCATTCAACATGAGTGTTATTCCAGAGGACTTGAGGAGGGCACAGGGAACTACAGGCCAGTCAGTCTCACCTCAGTGGTAGGAAAGATCAAGGAGACACTGCTGAAAGAAAGAATAATGGTACATTTGGAATCCAGCGGTGCTCAGGATCTGAGGCAACATGGATTCATAGCAGGAAAGTCATGTCAAACAAATCTAATATATTTTTTGATTGGGTGACTAGGGAAATAAAAGAGGGAGGGGCAGTAGACGTTGCCTACCTAAATTTCAGCAAAGCCTTCGACATCGTCCCACATAGAAGACTGATTAACAAGATGGGTAGTCTGGGCACGGGAGACAAGGTGGTGAACTGGGTTAACAACTGGTTAACAGACAGGAGACAGAGGGTGGTGATAAATGGGGTACAATCTGTGGAGAGGGGGGTGACCAGTGGGGTACCACAGAGATCTGTACTAGGACCAGTCCTGTTCAATGTCTTCATTAGTGACATTGCAGAGGGGCTGGAAGGAAAGGTCTGTGTGTTTGTAGATGACACCAAAATCTGCAACAGGGTGGCTAGGTATCCTGTGATATGCGCTAGTCACAAGTGGGCACTTCGTAGTGACCACTTGTATGAGATATCAACATAGCAAGAGAGTAGGAGGGCAAACCAGATGGGGTATTCGGAATGGCAACAGGATGTCACTTTACATACACGCGCGGGGAGCGAGCTTGCTGAGCGATGATTGGGAGGGTTTGTGAGGGTGGTGCTGCAGTGACCTGCTGAGCTGGCTCTGTGGCATGGTGGGTGGTCAAGTTGGCCTGGGATGGATAGGATGCACGGTTAGGGTCCAGACACAGGTATGTTTTGTTTCACCTGGCCTGAGTAGTTTTTTTTTATTTTACACTGTTGCAAACCCCCCCAACACGCACCCCCCTGGAGTTGAGAAGCTCAAAGTAGGGGGGTGCTGGGGGCACAGCCCTCCACATAACAATAAAATGTAGAGTCCGTTGCACCATTTTCTTTGTCGCTGGGGGTGTACATCACTGATGTACACTCTCCATAATGATAATCGCCTTTCGGAGATTGCCCTTATGACACAGAACTGCGTGAACACTCCAGAAGAGGTGCAGAAAATGAAGAGGGACCTGGAGAAGTGAGAGAGATGGCTGGAGATGTAGCAACTGAGGTTCAATGCAAAGAAGTGCAAAATAATGCACCTAGGTGGATGGAATCCTTGTGAGAGCTACAAGTTGGGGGGTGGGCTGACTGTCACCAAAGAGGAAAGGGACCTAGGGGTCATCATCTCTGATGACCTTAAGGTATCAAAGCAGTGCACAAAGATGGCAGGGAGGGACAGTGGCATGCTGGGGTGCATAGGCAGGGGTTTCACTAGCAGGAGGTGGGAAGTGGTGATGCCATTGTATAAAACACTGGTAAGGCCTCACCTGGAGTACTGCATGCAGATCTAGAGGCCACACCTGAGCAATGACACAGATAAGGTGGAGATTATCCAGAGAAGGGCAACAAAGATGGTACAGGTCTTGCACAACAAAACATATGAGAAGAGACTAAGGGACCTCAATATGTACTCACTGGAGGAGCGAAGACAGCAAGGGGACATGACTGAAACTTTCAAGTACCTCAAGGGCATAAACAAGGTGCAGGTGGGGGACCTTTTCCAATGTAGAAAAAGTACTAGAATAAGGGGTTACAAAATTAAATTGGAAGGAGGAAGATTAAGAGGTAATGTGAGGAAGTTATTTTACACAGAAAGGGTAGTCAATGCTTGGAATAGTCTACCACAGGAGGCAGTGGGGGTAAGTACAGTGCAGCGGTTTCAACATGCCTGGGACAGGCCCAAAGGAAGCTTGAGAGGGGATGGAGTGATGAAAATCCATTGATCACATAGGGTCAGTGGCCACATACAATCTATAGGGCCTACAGGCAGACTGAATGGGCCTAGAGGTCCTGATCTGCCGACAATTTCTTGTTTCTATGTAGTACTATCTGACCCGATTGGATAGTGGACACATGGTATCTGGATCTGATATCTGGGCAAAATTAGATATCCGTGCATCCCTAGTCAAAATACTTTAAAATAGCATTCCAACATTTTGGCACATTTAGGTTGATGCAGGTGCAGTCCAAAATTGGGAACTGGTACATTATTATCACTTTTCAAACTCCAGCCCCAAACCCCAAATCTTTGTACAGATGACCATTTTTCAAACTTGGCCATTTATGCAAATTGCAAATGTTTTTGATTGTATGTAATATACTGTTCCAACTCCACATCACCAGTCAAGTGAAATTCCAACTGAAAAATACATTTGAAAAAATGTACAAGTCCCTGTTAGGATTTGAACCATACAAGAAATAAGGGTTATTCATGCCTTCTACCCACCCAGGTGGTATCCTCCTCCTCCTCGGCACTGCCTTGTGACATCAGATCTTGCACATTAGAAGCAAGAAGGTGTGCCACTTGCCAGGGGAGGTTGGGTGGGTCATGCGGATGTACACCACATACCACTTCTAGAACTACAGTTACAGATGAGTAACCCTTATTTCTAGGGGTGTAGATATGGTGTAGTTGTTCTCACTACTGGCAGACTCGTAGCAGTTCTCCAGGTGGAGGGGGCAAGGCGCACAACCCCTATTTAGGGAACAGAGATTGGAGAACTGAGGCCCCAAAACTAGAATCCAACCTGACTCAAGGCCGATGTGGTAGTGGGAGATGAAGTTGTGTACTGACCTCCAGGTAGCAGCCCTGCAGATTTCCTGAATAGGGACATCCCTGGAAGCAGCGGTATGTCTGGTGGAATGAGCCCGAAGCCCAGCAGGAGGCTATCTGCCAGCCAACTTAAAGCAGAGGTCAATGCAGAAGAATTTCCACCTGCCAATTGTCTGCTCAGCTGTCTATCTGCCAGGAGGAGCTTCAGCGTAGGTGACAAACAGCTGGCGAACCTCTCCCCAAACTCCAGCCTTATGCTCCTTGTAAAAGCAAGTGCTTGCCTTTGGTGCTATGTATGCAGCCTGTGCTCGGCTTCCAAGGTTGGATTGGTGAAGTACACTGGGAGATTAATTACCTGGTTATGGTGGAACTCTGAAACAACCTTTGGGAGTAACTTTGAGTTGGGGCAGAGGACAACTTTGTCCCTTTGGAAGACCAAATAAGGAGACTCCACTGAGAGCACCTGGAGCTCACTGATCTTTCTGGTGGCGATGACAGCCACTAAGAAGGTAGTCTTCCATGACAGGTGAGAGATGTCACACCTGTGCATTGGTTTGATTGGCTTTCCCATGAGCATTGCCAACACCAGCAGCAAGTTCCAAGGTGGTGGTGACTCACACACCAGTGCGGACAAGTGGTCAAGGCCTTTGAAGAAGCACCTGACCGCATTCTTCTGTGCCCCAGTTAACATACCAGCCAGCACTTGGTATGCAGAGATTTCTGCCAGGTGCTCCTTGAAGAAGAATCAGCATTTATATAGCAAATTTCATACACAGTGTATCCCAAAGCACTTTACAAGCAATGCTAGACTCATAGTGAAGTGACTGAATGTGTGGTGGTGGCCATATCGTACATCATCATCCACACACAGCCTGGACAATTGCATGAACCAGTTTATGGGAAGGGGAATGTTGGCCAGGACACCGTGAATGTTCCCTACTCTTTGTGAAGAGTGTCCTGGGTTCTTTTACTTCCACTTGGACACCCACCAGGACAATACTAGGATGAGCAGAAGGGATCTCAATTTAACTTCCCATTGAAAGGACTGCACACCTGAGCAGTACAGCACCCTCCAATACTGCATTCGGATGCCAGTGACTTTTAGGTGCAAGTCCAGTCCCAGTGTGGGATGAGAACCCATGACCTTCTGGTCCAGAGGCTGATGTGCTACCAACTGAGCCAAGCTGACACCTTGGGGGTAATCAACCAAAGGCCTGAATGGGAGACGGACCATAGATAATCCAGAAGGCTCACCACCAAGCAGGTCAAGGAGTCTAGCACCTTGCCCTGGCGACTAATGGAAAATCTCCACCATCTGAAGGCACAGCACTAGAGAGTCGACTGCTTCAATGAGGTCTTGATGACATAGAGGACCTCATCAGAGAGACCCAAGCCTGGAACTCTAGCCAGTCAGGAATCAGGCTGTCAAGTGCAGGGACTGAAGGCCTGGATGGATGGCCTTCCTCTGAGAACAAGACAGCAGGTTCGGGCGAAGAAGCAGACGACACAGAGACATGCTGTTGAGGCAGATGAGGTTGGGGTTCTATAGCTGGCAGCCACCAGGATCATCTGGGTCTTGTCCCTCCTCACCTTAAGCAATACCTTGTGTATCAGGGGAGAGGGAAGGAAGACTTACATGAGACCCGGGGCCCAGGTCCTCTAGAAGGCATCCCCAGCAGTTTGTCTCACTTCTCTCATACCTCTTAGTGTTAGAGAATCTCTGAACAGATCAGCTGTCCCGGATTATGAGAGAGGGGAAGATCTGAATGGACTTAGCATTCTGGGTGTAAAGTGATCCCTCTTACAGCAGCCTGAATCATCTGGGGCACCTGAGAAAACTCAATCAGGCATTAACAGCCTGCTACTGAGTAGATCAGCAGTGTGTTCATTCTTGAACCTGGAGCTGGGATTCTACATTCTGTGACATCAATTATCTACCAGTGTTAGTGTTTCTCTGAACAGATCAGTGTCCCTGAGCATGAGATGGGAAGATCTGAATGGACTTAGCATTCCTGGTGTAAAGTAATCTCTCTCAGAACAGCCTGAATCATCTGGGGCACCTGAAAAATCACAGTTGGTTTTGCAAGTGCCTTTTGAACTTTAAAGTTCTATTTCAGGGAAGTAACAGTTCATTGCTGATTCTATTGCCTTTTGGCTTCTTTTGTAACGGTACCTGCTTGGATTTTTTTGCTAGTGAGGCTGATTGTGTCAGGTGGTCCAGGGGCTAAAAGGTATCCTCACTGAAAAGTTCAAATGCTTCCTCCACGAGCATTTAAACTAGCCAAGGGAGGAGGAAAAAGCAGTCAAGGGGATAAAGGTAGCCCCCCCCCACATAACATCTTAAGTAAGGGAGAATCCAATTAGTACTGTACAAGGGCACTATCAAACCAAATAAATAAATTACATACCATTGTGGGGAAGACAAAAGATGGAACCCAAAAAAGTCACAGGGCCAAACAAAGGGAAAGGGAGAGTGGGAGCAGAAGCTGGAAAGTATTGTGCACAAATGCCCACAGTCTGGGGAACAAAATCACAGATCTAATGGCATTAATGGAAGATGCAGTTCTGGACAGAATAGCCATTATAGAAACATAGTACACAGGGAACAATGACTGGGATGTAGCCATACCAGGATACACACATTTTAGGAAAGATAGGGAAGGGAGAAGGGGGTTGCTATGTATGTGAAGGAGGGAATTAAAGCAACAGAGGCACAAGGGTTACAAGAAGGATCAGAGGCACTGTGGGTCAACTTGGAGGAGGGGAGAAGGACAGACAGTCATTCACACTGGAGTGATTTACAGGCCTTCGGTGCAGGGGGAGCATTCAGATGAAGCTGTTGTGAAAATCATCCACAAAGTGGTAGCCAAAGGGGAACTGCTACTAATGGGTGACTTCAACTTGCCTGAGGTAGATTGGAGCACTAAAACTGTGAGTAAAACAAGGGGCAGGGACTTCATGACTGCCCTGAATGGGGCATACTTAAGATAGCTTGTAGCAGAACCAAGCTGCAAGAATACTATACTGGATTTGGTCCTTAACAATGGGGACAGAATCACAGATGTGGAGGTGGGCAGTCCCCTTGGTACCAGTGACCACAGGGCTATGTGGTTTAAGGTAACCACAGTGGGGGAGGCAAGCCATACAAGGATAAAGGTCCTAGATTTTGGAGAGCTAACTTTAAGAAGATTGGTAGAAATCTCAAAAGAGCCCTAGCAGTGGAAGGTACAGGGGGAGATGTGGAAAAACAGTGGTCTAGACCCAAGCGAGTCATAGCAGAGATTACAGGTCACTGAGTCAAAATGCATAGCAGGAGTAAAAGAAAGAAAAGGCCATTGTGGTTCTCAAAGGTGGTGGCCAAGAAAGAAAGAGAAAAGAAAAGACCTTCAGAAGATACAAGGAAACACAAAAGGATGAGACAGAGAACAATATCTAAAGAAGCAGATGGAATCTAGGAAAATAATTAGAAGGGCTAAAGCTCAGACAGGAAAGTATAGCCCTGACTATTAAGAAGGACAACAAGACCTTCCTCAGATACATTAGCAAGAGGAAAAAGTCCTGAAATGGGATTGTTAGACTGAGAAGGAGGGAAGGCGGGAGAAAGGGTAGAGGATGACCTAGAAAAGGCTGAGATTCTGAACAAGTGCTTTTGCTCAGTATACACCAGGGAAGGGAAGAGTGAGGGACCAAGACTCATTAAGAGAGGTATTCAGGGGAGAAAGGTAGACACCAGCCAATTCACGGTGGAAAGTGTCCTAGAAGAACTCAGGAAAATAAAAACAGATAAGGCAATGGGGCCAGATGGGATCCACCCCAGAGTACTAAAGGAACTCAGGGAAGTGTTGGCATAACCACTGGCTGTCCTTTTCAAGGCATCACTAGAGATGGGGGAGGTACCTGAGGACTGAAGGAGGGCAGATGCAGTCCCTCTCCAAAACAGTGGAAGCAGAGAGGAGGCAGGCAATTACAGACCAGTAAGCCTAACCTTAGTTGTGGGGGAACTAATGAAGACGTTACTTAAGGAAAGGATTGTGAAGTTTCTGGAGGCACAGGATCCAAGGCAACATGGATTCAGAGCGGGAAGGTTCTGTCAGACAAATCTTATAGATTTTTTGGCTGGATAACCAGAGTGATATATTAGGGAAGGGCAGTGGATGTAGCCTAAATGGATTTCAGTAAGAACTTTGACACCGTCCTGCACAGGAGATTTCTAAATAAATTGGGGAGCCTGGGAGTGGGTCCTGTGAGGGTAAAGTGGGTTAGGAACTGGCTAAGGGACAGAACTCAGGGGGTGGTGGCAAATGGCATGAAATCTGGGGAGAGGAAGGTGACCAGTGGGGTGCCACAGGGGTCAGTACTGGGACCAGTCTTATTCAATGTCTTCATTAGTGACATTGCAGAGCATCTGGAGGGAAAGGAGTGTCTCTTCAAAGATGACACTAAGTTCTGCAACAGAGTGGACACACCTGAGGGGGTGAAAAGTATGAGAAAGGAAATAAGCCCATTAGGTGAGTGGTCGGGTATCTGGCAGTTGAATTTCAGTGCTAATAAGTGCAAGATCATGCACCTTGGTTACAGGAATCCAAGGGAGGAGTACATGATGGGTGGGGAAATTCTGGCCACCACAAGTCAGGAGAGAGAGAGACCTGGGGGTGATCATATCTGATGACCTGAAGGTGACCAAACGGTGTGAAAAGGCTGTGGGGAGAGCAAACAGATTGTTGGGGTGCATAGGGTGGGGCTTAACAAGCAGGAGAAAAGAGGTGGTGATGCCACTGTACAGATCACTGGTGAGGCTGCAGCTGGAGTACTGTATCCAGTTCTGGAGACCACATCTCCAGAAGGACATGGACAAAATAGAGTCAGTTCGGAGAAGGGCAATGAAGATGGTACATGGACTACACCAGAAGCCCTATGAGGAAAGTACCTTAATATCTATTCACTGAAGAACAGAAGGGAGAGGGGAGATATGATAAAGACTTTCAGGTGCCTCAGGGGAATAAACAGGACACAGGTGGAAAGCATATTTCAGAGAAAACTGCACAAGAACAATGGGGCATGATATGAGGCTGAAGGGTGGAAAGCTCAGGGGCAATGTTAGGAAGTACTTTTTGACTGAAAGGGTGACGGAGTCATGGAACAGCCTTCCAGCAGAAGTGGTGGGTGTGAAAACAATATGGGGGTTCAAGAGTCCATGGGATAGACATAATGGTACCCTGGAGATGTGCAGAGCAGGAGAGCCACAGATCAAATAGGATTTGGGGCTGCAGCAGGGAGTAGGGAAATGGGCAGACTAGGTGGGCCATATGGTCCTTATCTGCCAACAGATTCTATGTTTCTGTGTTCCTCTTCTTCCTCCATTCCAGCACCCCAATATTGCTTACACCCTTGCTCATCTGACACCCGTATCTCTCCATTGCCAGTGACAGGACCTGTGTTGGGCAATGAGCTTTCTCTTACTTGTCTTCCCTCCCATTCACCATTCATGCTGCCTCTACTCCTGCTGCTCTGAAGGCTTTTCTTCACATATACACACACACACACACACACACACACACACACACACACACACCACTAACACCTGCACCTGCTCTTAATTCTCCTTCTGCCCTTGGACCTACACTGAATATTGTATGTTATGTAAATTTATGTGTTTTGGCTCCTGTGTACCTTGCTTACACCTGTCTAACAATATCAAAATCACCTTGTTTTGGAGCTACACTGAATACTGTTATTTTATATATACTGTGAAACATGTAATTTTACACAAGTATATTTCAGTGCTACTCCATACCTACACCTATAATCTGGAGTGACATTATCATTGTATAAGTGTGACTGCCATGTTTCTGTCTTGTACCTCCTCCCCCAGGACACCTCTGGAAATGAACTGTTTTGGCTCAGTAGGCTTTTCCTGGTAAAACTCTTTCAATACATAAAATAAGTAATATAACTCCTGCAAAGTATGGTGGTGGCTAAGGTGGGATGGGAATGTCGGTGGTGCTGCTTTTTGATGTGAAGGTATCCCAATGGGCATTGAAGCTTAGGAAGCTGTGGTTACACTAATGCTCCAACGATCACTAGTGAAAAGGATACCGCCACTTATGGCTCCTTCAAAGATGTCAACATCTGCACAGTGGTGCCAGAACAGTTTGAAAAGTGGTAGGGCCAAGGACACAAGGGGTAAAATTTCCCCTATTAAATATATTACCATGATAGCAAAAAGTGATAGGGCCACTTATGAAAGTGGTAGGGCCATGGCCCTAGTGGCCCCCCCTGTTCCGGCACCTATGCATCTGCATACATACTGACTCATATATACTACGGAGACCATGCCTAGAAAACATAAAGCATGATGGAATGTTATACTTGGGCTTCAGGTCATGCAACAGTCTTCGAATGTCAGTGTCTTCCGCAATGGAGAATGGCTAAAGAGCAAGGGCCATCATCTACCCAGTCAGCTGTATGGTTTGCACACAGGCTGGGTAACTTGGTGGAAATTTACTGTAGGCATGTAATAATTGTGGCAGAGCTTGTACTTGGGGACGTATCATTTTGTAGCTGTAGCTGCCATCATGACTTCATTACTTGAACAAGTTGTCTTTTCCCACCACCCATGCCTGATTGTCACTGCTGCTGCTGCACTGCTGAGACTCTTGTGACCTGCATGGGGAATTCACATGACTGTAATTAAGATGCAGTGTTCATGCTTTAGATGATCAGCCAGAACACTGGTTTCCAGTGTATGAGTTAACTGACTCCAGCTGTTCTTTCTGTCTCACCGATTGTAACACGCTATCCTAAAAGTTTGCTGATTAGTCAGTCTGGGACTGGACCATGATGTTATCCCATTATAACATCACAGATGTAGTCCCAGCACATATATGACCCAATGACATGTAAAAAATCACTTTGCCCCTTCAAGCACATATGACCATCAGCCGCTATGCTCCTGACACTCAGTAGTCCTGACACACTTGCATTTCTGGTTTAGTACTTTTCATGCACATTCCCCACTGAACAAAACCAGTGTGCCTCCTGTTTCCCACACTTGTAGTTTAAAATATTCACTTTGCTTTTCAGGTTCAATGAAGCCAGTACTTTGATCAGCTTCAGGTCTGCCTGTCTTGCTGAAAGCACGATTAGTGTGCTTCTGAAAAACTCAGGACGCACCTCTCTTCAGTTCCTGTAAATCGCCACCATAAGGATTCTTCAAATTTAAACAACCTACACACAAAAAATAACATGTAGCATGTTATTTTTATAAAAGCCATTGCCATCCCTGGTACAGCTAGTGATTGTGAGGAGCAGCATGTTCCCATTTGAAACAGAGTCTAGCAAGCGCCACTTACCAATCGCCTTATCCACCTTCCTCCACTCTTGCTGCTGCTGCACTAAACATATTAATTTAAAAAACAAAGACTGCCCATAATACTTCAGAGACCTGTGGCAGGCTTGTTCTCCAAAACATTTTTTCCTTATGTTTAAAAAACATATGCGCAAAGGGAGGGGTCTGTAAGGCCGCACTTCTTCTGCTCCCAGCATTACCTGCTGCTGCCACTCTGTCTCGCAACTGTTACACTGAAAAAAACAGCAAACAAGAAAAAAAAAATAACTGAAAGTATTCCAGAACACAAATGAAAGACAGAAGAAAACTGAATTATGTGTGTGTGGGGGCTGAAGAGAGCCACCATTCAGATAGTAACATCACCATCTAGAGGACAGAATGGAAATTATGGCTTTTTTTTTCCAATCTGTATACCTCCACATACAAATAATTAATTATAAATGTAAAACAAAACAAAAATGTTCTTACTTTCCTCTTTGTTTTCACAAAAGAGCCATTGTATAATAGAAATAATGCACTCCAGGGAGTGTGTCTTGCTGGGATAATGTCACTTCTTGAGTGATTGGTTCCACTCGGCCTGCGGCCTCATGCCCAATCATCCCAGATGTGACGTTATCCCAGCACAACACATACACCCTGTTGTGCCTTATTCCTTTAATATATAACTGGAAAAAAAGAATATTTGTCATGTTAAACAAGACACAACTAGTACTTACTTGGTCCCCCTCCCCCAAAAAACATGTATTTAGGAATGTACTGGGGCCATGTAATTACCAGTTATATTGAACTGGGACCAGGTACAGTAGTCATCAGCTGTATCTTGTTTTGCATGGCCAGCTGTATATTTCATTTGTAACTTGAATATTTTCTAAAAGTGGAGGGAATTGTCATTAGCCAGTTTTCTCATTCATGCAGAAAAAAGCAGAAACTGGCTTTGAACTGGCAGAAGAAATATATATCAATAAGCTGTTCAGTCCTCTCCCATGGCTTTCTATGTTCCTGTTGTAGCCCTGGTGCCATCCTATACGAGGACCACTACTACTGCCTGGGTGGCCGACACCAAGTTAAGGGGCCTGGGTTCCCATACAGCTGTTAAAGGGGGGGTCCTTTCCCAAGATATAAAATAAAAATGTTGGTGCCTCCACCCACAGTACAATTTGAGTGGGTCAGCTTTTAACCAGTACAACCCTCTGGGATGCTGTACAAAACCCACCACCCCATACAGTCATGCCAGTCATGGACACAGCATTTACCAAAACCCCCACATTTAACGTTTGGTATTCTTTAACTTCAGGTAATAATATGTTCACTGAAATCTGGCTCTTACGTCAGCACTTTCCAAAACAGTAACTTCACATTTGTTTACACGGGGTGCGTTAGGAAGGGGGGATTGGAATAGAGGCTGTGGAAAACATTTCTTTTTAAATTTGCATTTGAAGGTTTTATATTTTCAAACATTCTTTTATCCTTGTGAATTTGGCCCCAAACCACATTTTGATTCGTGCAGCCACCAAACTCTCTATCTAGCTTACTGCTGCAGGTATCAAATATGCACAGACTCTCAACTAGTACCAGTTCAGAATGAAGCCCCTAATTCAGTCCCTGGGTACCCAGATCTTTAATTGCAGGCCTGAGGTGCAGCTGGTCAGCTGGCATTGGTGCGTTTGAAGAATCAAATTAACTTTTTACATTTTCTCTGATTACTTTAAGCTTTGACTTTACCTCCTACGCCAGTGGGCATACTTGAGCATGAAACTATATACAACTCCCAGGGGCAGGGCAATTCCTGCTTTTACTCATGGTTCTGCTATATCAGTCCTCTGGTGGCACATGTGACTGATGTCCTGGGGTTGGTGGATTAACAGAAGCAGAATCTGGGATTCGATGCTTGAACAACACTTGAAGAATGGGAAATAGGATACTACAGCTTGGATATTCAACTTGATTGAAGGACTGGCAGCTTGTCCCCTTCAGCCAATGGAGGCCCATTGCAGAGCACTGCACAAGGCCCATCAACTACAGGGGACCCAGACCCAGGAGTGGCCCCATGGCCTGGCTCCTTCACAGGTCAGAGTGTCCTAGCACTCAGGCATGGCTATATGATGTTGGTTCAACAAATATTTTGTTGACCAACGTTACAGCGATGGATTTATGCTGACCACAATTGCGGTCGTCATAAATCTGTCTGAGAACACTGTGTTTTCTTCGAGGGGCTTTGAGACCCCTATGTGGGGGCTCTGCACCCCACCTCCCATATTTAAGATAATCAAGTCCGAGTTGATTTGGGGAGGGGGTGCAAGATGAGAAGACAGTGCTGGGGTTCCATGGTGACAATACAGTGACCCGACACTGTGTCGCTGTACTGTCATTCACAGTAGAGGTGTCGATGTTCGATCAGCATATGCTTGGGCATGAACCTGTGATCCCCTGCAGCCAGCAGACCCCACTTGTTGTGGGTTAACAAATTCCACACCTGGCCCTGGGTTTAGGATGGACACTTCAGATAATTTTCTTTTCTTACAATAACCAGCTACGGGGTGTAGCCTAAGCAGTCTCTGTTTCTTTCCTGTCCATCAGACTCTGGTGGCAACTACAGAGTCTGAAAACCCAGGTTCACAACAACAGTCTCTTTTCTCAGCTACATTTCAGGAGCAGATAGCAGATACCCAGCCTGAAAGACACCTGCCTATCTTTCTGCTTTTATAGTCTCTCAACTTTAACACAGCAGCCTCTTTTACTCTGGTTCACACCAATTTCAGCAGCTTTTCCTCAGCAATCCATCAAGGAAAGTCTCTTTTCTAACCGTGCAGGTGCAGAACAATTACAGAAGAGGCTCTCTCTCTCTCTCCAACTTCTCAGAAGCCTGGTTCCAATCCAATTTCCAGCAGCCATTTCCCAAGGCTACAGCCAGTCCTCATCCCTTGTGTCCTTCCACCTTTTCTCTGTAGATGCTTTGTCTTGCAGGAACTGACAGGACTTTTTTTCTTTCATTATCCTTTTTCACAACTCTCATCACACATCTTGGATCATCTGTGTCTCACCGTTGAGGTGCAGACAAATGCTAAGGAGGCTCTCTCCTCTTTAAGACCAGTACATTTCTATAATCCTTTTTCCATTCCCAAACATCCTTTTCTCAGTATCTTCACCGCAGTGGTGCAGCTTTCCACCACAGCATCAGAATCCTGCAGTTCTCTTTTCTGCAGAGCTGCCTGCACAATCCTTCTCTTACCACTTTAGATGGGAAAAGGCAACAACCAGCCCTGGGAGAGATTTTTGGCAGCCCCCAGGCAGGCCCCCTCCCAGCCTTGCAGCTCCATTCTCTCACTAGGGGCTGGAGCCCCCCTTCCTGTGCAGGGGCTTCTACCTGACTGACCCAGAAATCACAAGTCCTTCACTTTTGGGAGCTTTCTGGCAGCTCCCTATTGTCTGAAGCCACTGTCCTTAACCAAAATTAATATGTATGAGGCTCCCTCGACGCCTTATAGGACAAGAAAAGGGAGCATAGATTTTCCCCGGTATTTTCCCCTAACAGTCTTTTCAGCAGTCCTACAGTCCTCCTGGTGAATCCTGAAGCTTTAATTGGTGGTGTCAACATCACATGGCTGCTGTTGTGGCTGTAGAATAAACAGCCCCAAGACAATTCTTAGTGTTCCAAGTCCAGTGTCCTTATGCAGCCAAAATAAATATTTATTTTTTATAAAAAGCCCCACCCTTCAGTAGCATCTCCTGGGACCTTTCAAGCAACTGCACTATTAGTCACTTTCCTTTATCCCTACTCCAGTTGCTGCTGCCATTTGACATTACTCCTAGGCAGTCACACATAACATAGTAACATAGAAACATAGATTTTGATGGCAGATAAGGACCGCTTGGCCCACCCAGTCTGCCCATTTCCCTACCTAATGGATAAGCTGCAGATCCTAGTTAACCAGCAGCCTACTTCTTCCTACGCCCACCCCCTAGAATTGCCTTATGACTGTCCCATGCATGCTTGAATTCCACCACTGTTTTTGACTCCACAACCTCCTCCAGAAGGCCGTTCCATGCATCCACAACCCTCTCTCTGTGAAAAAATACTTAAATCACCTCTGAGCTGCCCCTTCTATCTTCAAATTGTGCCCCTTGTTCTTGCACACCTCTTTTTTGAAACATGCTACCCTCTTGGACTTTGTTGATTCCCTTGAGGTACTTAAACGTTTTATCGTGTCCCCCTCTCCCTCCTTTCCTCGAAGATATACATATTCAGCTCCTTAAGTCTCTCTTCATATGTCTTCCTGTGCAGACCCTGCACCATTTTAGTTACCCTCCTCTGGACAGCCTCCATCCTGTCTTTGTCTTTGCGGAGACTGGGTCTCCAGAACTGCACGCAGTGCTCTAGATGGGGTCTCACCAATTGTCTGTACAGAGGGATAATAACTTCTTGTTTTCTACTTGTGATGCCTCTCTCTATGCATCCCAGTATCCCCCCAGCCCTCCTTGCTGCCCTCTCACATTGCTTGCCCACCTTTAGGTCATCCTATATGACTACCCCCAGGTCCTTTTCCATTTTGGTTGTTGTTAGTATCTCACCCCCCATAGCCCCATTGCAGCCCATATAAGGTCCCACCTATACACCCTGCTGCAGCCTAAGTAAATGTTTTTTATTTATTGCCCCACAGAACTGTAGCCACACCTTCCCAGTGTTGGACCCCTGCACATTTAAGCATTTTATTTGTTCCCCTCGCCTGTCGCTAGTGCTAAAAACCTTTTCTCTAATGCTAGTTATGCTGTCCTTATTAAGATTTAAGAGCCGCCTCATTATTATTTATGAGGCCAGTCTCATTTCCTCGACCGCAATTGGCGTTAAGAAAAATTGCTCTCCTTGGTTCTCTGTTGCTTCTCTGGTCCAGCTAAGGTCTCTGATCTCTCTTTTGCCTTGCCTGGGACTGGGACCACTGGAGAGGCAAACCAAAATGGCTCCTGAATGGCAAAACGAAGATGAGCTTCTGTGCATGCAGGGAGCAGGGAAGTGCACTGAAGGTGCCAATTAAACCAGCGGCACTGCGCTTCGCTCCCTCGGCCCCAACCTCCAAAAACTATGAGGGTGCTGGAGGGATGATCCAGGACTACTAGGGACACAGAAAGAGTCGGGGCAGATTGGGGAAACGGGGAACACCAGAACAGGGAAACCACAATCCCTGAGGGTGATAACAGGTAATCTCCTGCACAAGAAGGTTACACTGTTAAGATCTCATATATTGAGATGAAGATCCATTTATATAACTTGATGTTTCTCCTATTTTAGTTGTCAGGGGCTCCATTTTCAAATGAAGCACCAAAGAGTTCTGGCATATTTTTTTACTATATTTGCACAACTTGCACCAAAAAAAAAGACGCATTAAAGATTGTCTAACTTTTTGATTCAATGTCGGCAATTTCCACACAGATAAGGATGCATGTGTAAAAAATAACATGGTAAAAAAGAGACATGCATCACTTTTGTGTCATTAAGCAGAGAAACTGTTGTAAATGTATCAGAATTAGGGATGCACAGATATCTGACCCAATGGACCGGTCGGATTTCATACTTTTTGACCATATCTGTCCCGATCGGATACTGATCTATAAATCAGGTCGAGTAGTGACTGATCTGAGATACTGACAGCTCCCCATTCCTCATTCCCCTCATTTCTTTTTTTTTGTGTGTGTGTAGTTTATTTGTGCTGTTTAAAATGCTTTCACAAGCTGCTTCCAGTCAGCTGCAGAGCACTGACTGTATCTGAGCTCCTTTTTTTTTTTTTTACACAGAGATTTTTTTTCCTTTTCTCCCCCTCAGTAGCTCAGTTGAGAAGTGGTCTTTATTTATTTATTGATTGATTGAATCTAGGATTAACAACCTTTGAACATTACTGCTCCTTTACAAAGGTTCCATGTCAGGTAATTAGGCAGAAGAATCACAAGATACATTTCAAAAGATTGAAGAATTTAGAATAACTATAATACAGGTAATTAGGCAACAAAAGCTCATGGTGCATTATAATCAATAGAGGAGTCGTGAATATCAGTAGTACAGGCATTAAAATAGCAGGCATACAATTTTAAACAATAATTTGCAATGGTGAAATAAATACACAGTTGCAAGAGTTAGACATACAGTTTGTGCTGGTGCCAAGAATTTGAAAAGATTGCCCTGACCAGGAGATATTGGGCAATAAGAAGGAGGGGCAGGGGGAGACTGTGGGGAGGGGGGCTGTAGGGGCAAGGTGGGGGGTGAGAGGGGGGGAAGACAGAGGAAGGGGTATGTGGGAGATGGAGGAACATGGTAGGAGAAAGGGCATCATGAGGTTGGAGAAGGAGCAACCCAGAGGGTATTGTCAGTGCAGTAAGGAGAGGAGGAGATCACTGCAGGACGAGAGATGATTTGGAGATGTGACTGGCCCGAGGGGCATGGTTCAGAGGAGTGACTGGCCTGTAGAGTTAACCGCCCAGGCTTAGGGGTTAAGGTACAAGAAGCTTTAAGCTGCAGAGGCCAAAAATGGAAGCAGGGGAATTACAGTAGAGCAAAAGGAGGAGAGGGGAATGAAGTGCAGCAGATAGGTCTAACTGGGCATGCCCACGAACAGCCTTAGGAAGTGGGATCACAATGACACTCACTGCATGAGATAATATGTGTGTGCAGTTGGTGCTTGAAGGGGCAAAGCTTAGATTCCAAAATAAAAGCAGCACTAAGGGAATTTAGCCATGGGGGGCCCTATACCCAAAGGTCTGCTGTCCTTGTGTTGTGTGAAGAAAAGGGACTTGGAAGGCAGCTTTGCAAGAACCTCTGGTGAGTCTTGGGTTCACAGAAGGGCTGAGGGCAGCCTGCACACCCAAGGGTGCAAGGCCAAGGGAGTTTTTTTTTCACTAGCAGGCATACATGGTATTGGATCCTGTTCCTAAGATTGAGCCAGCCAGTGTTAGAGTGGAATGCACATGTCTGAGTTGAGCAATGGGCCCCAAGAACAAGCCTACAGGCTTTGTTGAGGGCAATTTTTATTCTCTTAAGCACAGTATTAGAAGCAGCTTCATAGACTACTAGATCGTAATCTATAACTGACAAGACTGCTGCTTGCTGCCAGTTTGATGATGTTAACAGTGAGGCAGTGTCTGTGGTGGTAGAGTTGTCCTAGTCTGGCATTTGTTGCCTTGGCAATGTGATCAATATGCAGCCCATACGAATGACAGCAGTCAAGTGTGACCCTGAGGTATCTGAAATTGCTGACAGTTTCCAGAAGGACATTGCTGCAGTTGTGTATCTAGATGGCATAAGCCTTATGATGGTTATGGGGTGTGGTGAACAACATCGCCTTAGTTTTCTTGTAGTTCAGTAGAAGCCTGGCTTTAAGCAACCAAGCCTCAACCATGGCAAAGTCAGTTTGCAGCCGTTTTTTGAGTAGATCAGGTGCAGAGTGACGTGTGTACTGCACAGTGTCATCTGCATGTAAGAGTAATTTGTATTGGCAAGCTTTGGGAAGATAATTTAGGAACAGATTGAATAGCAGGTACCCAGGATAGAACATTGGGGTACCCCCTTGGAAACAATCTTCTGGTCAGATAGAGTACCTTGTATTTTGATCTTCTGAGTTCTTATGGGTCAGAATAAATGATCTACAGGTGAGCAATTTACCTCTCCCAAGTAGGCTGGACTCTGTCTCTCTCTCTCCATTGGCAGCAATGTCCTGTGTTTCTTCATGGTCAGGAATTGCGGGGGATATAGTGCATCATCAGGGGGTGTTCCTGTGTGCCTCTCCCACACTCCTTACCGCGGTGCACTGCTCAGTAGGAGTACATCATTCAGCCTTGTTCTCTGGTCTAGCAACTCCAGGAACTGCCACTATAGCAGCACTGGTTGGCACACTCCCTCATTACCAGATGCATTGCCAAACAACTGACTGGGGTGGCACCGAATGAACGACAACACAGAGTGAGCCACAGAGAGACACAGAGGCTAGGTGCCACACTCTGTCTGGATCAGGGATGCAACCGAGCACTTTTTAAAGAAAAACACAGCACACTGCTTGGTCCCATGTAATAAGAGCTAAAGTTTACCATATAAAAGGTATTACTAGGTAGTACTATCCAGCCCAATGCAAAACCCGATCCGATCGGATAGTGGACACATGGACAATTAGACATACGTGCATCCCTATTCAAAATACTTTAAAACAGCATTCAAACATTTTGGCACATTTAGGTTGATGCAGATGCAGCCCAAAATTGGGAACTGGACACTTTTCAAACTCCAGCCCCAACCCCCAAATCTTTATACAGATGACCATTTTTCAAGCTTGGCCATTTACGATATTGTAAATGTTTTTTGATCATATGTAATATACTGTTCCAACTCCACATTGCCAGTCAATAGAAATTCCAAATCAAAAATACATTTAAAAAAATATGTAAGTCCCTGTTATGATTTGATCTATGATCTCGTGCTGAAAATACAAGAAATAAGGGTTATTCATGCCTTCCACCCACCCAGGTGGTATTCTCCTAGGCACTGCCCTGTGACATCAGATCTTGTACATCGGAAGCAGGAAGGTGTGCCACTTGCCAAGAAAGGTTGGGTGGGTCATGGGGATGTACACCATATACCACGCCTAGAACTACAGTTACAGATGAGTTACCCTTATTTCTAGGAGCATGGATATAGTGTACTTATTTTCACTACTGGCAAACTGATAGCAGTTCTCCAGGAGGTGGGGGCAAGGCACACAAGCCCTATTTAGGGAAGAGAGATTGGAGAACTGATTCCCCAAAACCAGCATCCTGACGTGACTCAAGTTCGATGTGGCAATGGGAGGTGAAGGTGTGTGCTGACCTCGAGGTAGCAGCCCTGCAGATTTCCCGGATAGGGACATCCCTGGAAGCAGCTACCAAGGCAGCAGTATGTCTGGTGGAATGAGCCCGAAGCCCAGCAGGAGGGTCTCTACCAGCCAACCTAAAGCAGAGATCAATGCAGGAGACGATCCATCTGCAATTGTCTGCTCAGTTGTCAATCTGCCAGGTGCAGCTTCATCGTAGGTGACAAACAGCTGGTGAACCTCTCCCCAAACTCCAGCCATACACTCCTTGGTTAGGTTAGGTTTAGAGTTTATTGACAGCGTGTATAAAACAATGTTTGTTACACGCAATATTCATAAATATTAGTTAAAATACACATTTTGCTAAATTCCACAATAACGCAGTCTTTAAAAATACATACTTGCAGAACAACAATAAAAAATTCCCCTCTACATTTATATTTTTACTAGATCTTTCAACTTGTACAATACCCTTTGTGCAAAACTAGCTAGTGCAAAAATATCTACTATTTCAGATGGATCAGGAATCCTTTCCAATTTCTTATTAATTTCTATTCTCTTTAATTTATTTAACATTGAGGATAGGAACTGCTCTCTTTCTCAAAGGCTGGCCATTCCAACAGAACATGTCTAGTTGCAAGATTTGTCATGTCTTTACAAATACATAAATATGCAGAAGTACCTGGGATTGAAGTTCTCCTATTTGCTAAAAATCCCAGTCTTAGTTTTGTTATAGCTTTTCTGTTTCATATTCTCACACACCCTTAAATATTTATCTTCTTTAAAGGTATGTTTTATTTTCTTATATATTGTGTATTGCCATGAGTCCCTTATACTATTCATGTCTTTTTGCTTTGCTGTATCTTCAAATCTCTGGCTAGCTATATCTCTAAATTTGTTTGGGTTGCAAGGTTCAGTATATATATATAATTATGCAATACTCCATTCTTGTTAAGTTCATCATTTAATGTTTTAAACCACCCTTTCTTAATTAAGTGGTTATCATTTTTTCCAATTTTTCCAGCTTTTTCCTCCACCCAACAATGATGAAGTAAGCTAACATCAGGTGCTTGCATTATTTTTTTTAAGAAATGTATACTCCTTTTTTTTATTACTGTCGACATTGGCAAGATTCCTGTTTCTGCCCTTACAGCTGCATTTAAGGTAGATCTTGTAACCCCAAGTAGTTTCTTTAGATATAAGTTTTGCATAATCTCTATAGATTTAAGATTAGTACCAGGGCCCCATACTTCTGCACCATATAATATTTGTGCATTTATTTTAGCTTCATAGCATCTTTTTTGCACTAAAAAAGAATTATTAGCAAATGTGTTTGCAAATCTTGTGACTCCCAACATTGTCTTTGTAGCACTATTTATTGCTTTTTTTTACATGTGAATCCCAACTCAAATTTCTATTTATTATAACACCTAAATATTGGAACTCATTAATTTCTTCAGTAGTGTCCAGCCCTATTTTCCATTCTTTTACATTTCTTCTTCCCTTACCACATACCATTATTTTGTTTTTTTTTCTATATTTAATTGTAATACAAGTTTTAGTAAGGTTTCTTTTACATTAATCAATGATCTTTTTAGGCCCAATGAGGTCTGAGATATTATCACAGCATCATCTGCAAGTAACAGGATTTTTACATTTTGTTTATTTATATTTGATGGGAATGGATCAATCTCTTCTAACTCGTCCACTAATAAATCTACATATAGATTAAACAAGGTCAGAGCTAGTAAGCAACCTTGTTTAACTCCTGCTTCTACATTTATTTGACCGTCACTTCACCTTGTTTACTATACCTTACTACTACTTTGTTATTGGAATGCAAAGTTTTTATAATTTCTAAGAGGTCTTTATTAATTCCTTTCTTAAGAAGGATTTCCTACAATATTTGTCTAGTAATTGAATCAAATGCAGCTTTTATATCAAGAAAAGCCATAAAAATGTTTCCATTTTTTCTAACCACATATTTTTCCATAATATAACGAAGAATAAAAATGTGTTTAATCGTTGACCTTCCTTTACCAAACCCAGCCTGGTTTCTGGATAGTAATTTTTCTTCTTCTATCCAGGTTTGCAATCTGGTAAGGAGTATTCTGGTAAATAATTTTGCACTTATAGTCAATAAGGTTATTGACCTATAGTTATCTGGTAAAGTCAGAGACCCCTTTTTATGCAGGGGAACGATTACCCCTATATTCCATCTGTCACGTATTTTATTAGTTTGGATTATATTTTCAAAGAGGGGCAACTGAACCTCAACCCACCATTCTGGGTTTACTTGAAACATTTCTTCACTAATTCCATCCACCCCAGGTGCTTTATTTATTTATTTGTTTTTTGTGCTTTAATAGTTAAAATTACTTCTTCTTTAGAAATAACTAGATTCCTTACCTCATACTTCATATTTTCTGCATTAATGCTTGGTATCATATCCTTACTTCCTAGTGAAACTGGCATTTTATCAAATATTTTTCCAAAGTGTTGCTCCCATGCTTCTGGTGGGTTAACTGCTTCAAGATTGAATCTCATCTTTCCTGTACCATCGGCAACTAACTGCCAAAAGGAGGTATTATCTTTATCAGCTATTGCTCCTTGTAATTTAGACCATAACTTATTAGCAAATTCATGTTTCTTTTTTCTTATAAGTATTTTATATTCCTCTTTTGCCGTTTTTAGTGCTAATCTATCATTTACTTTATTATACCTTGTAACCCTTTTCTCTAATATGTTTATAGTTTTGTGCATATGATTACATTCATCGTCAAACCATTTTGCTTTATACAAATTGCTGGTCTTACTTCTGGTTGGCATTTTTTTACTTCTTTATAGAGATAATCTTCTAATTCTATATACAACTGCTGTATCTCTTTCTGATTTACCTTTGTCTTATCATGATGGGTGTTTTTCTGAATTTCACTTTTCTTATTTAATATCTTTGAATCATCCAATAGATTCTGAAGTTTCTGAATATTATATGGAGTCCACTTTATTCTTTTTGTATTATATATCATCATGTTATTTTCTATCCATTCTTGACATTCTAATTTCTCCATATTAATTCCATTCACTTTAATTATTAGTTCAATGGGTCTATGATCACTGTCCCAATTATCCAGCACTCTTAAATTCAATACATTGCTATATGAGAAAACATCCACCAAGGCATAATCCAGGGTACTCCCACCATAATAATGGTTATGGATTAGTCTCCCCATTTTATCCCCATTGCATCTCCCATTTAGAATCCGCATATTTAATATATTAAGAACTTCAATATGTAGTTCCCCTTTGTTGTTAATTTTCTTATCCAATGCATTCCTTAATCAAATTCCCATTATGTCATCAAGGTTTCTATAATTTGTCCTTTCCTCCAATAGTTCTCCTGTACGAACATTAAAGTCACCTGCTATTATTATCATTAGACCCGGGTAAGATGTTTGTAACTTTATTATTGTTTCTTTTAATATTTCAAAAACTGCCTTTGTACTGGGAGATGTAATTGGGAGTGGAGGAAAATATACATTCACAAAAATGTCAACATTAGCTTTTTTATACTGTATTAGGATTCCCAAGATAAGATACATAGGATATTTAATAGTACATAACCCTTTCAATTCATGTCCTATTTTCACCAAAGTGCAAATACCTCCTGAAGGTCTTAGATATTTGTTAACTTTCTTGGTTTCTAGTGCCCAACTCTGCTATCCTTCAAGAGTACATTGTTCTACAGTACTTGACCAAGTTTCTTGTAACATTATTATTGGGTAGTTTTCCAATAATTTTCTACACCCAATATCCTTTAATTTTCCTGCTAAACCAGCAATAGTCCAACTCATTATTTTCATTTTTTCCATATTTCCTTGTATAGGGGGTGCTTTTAGTGCTAGTGGTCAACATTCTTCAACTGAGTCTTCTGAGATACAAAACTGATTTTTTTCCCTGTGCAAAAACTATAATTCATTTTGATTTCAGAGACATCAGAAACCTCTTTTCATTCCTTACTTCCTTGAACATCTTCCTTTTCTTCCATTAATATAATGCTATTATTTATTCTGGGTCCTTTTGAAATCTTCCTCTTATTTTTTTCCGATGTTCTCTATAAATGGCCCCTTCATCAGACAGTAAAACATGTTCATAGACAACTGGTACCATATAAGTTTTAATTCTCTGTTGAACTTTAGCATTTAATTTTGGTTGATTCATCTTTTTAACCCTGTATGCTGTCTTTGTATTTGTTACACTTCCCTGTCTATCTTTGAAATATTGTTCTTTTGTTTCAATTTCAGTTACTTCCTGTAGTTTTACCCCCAAGTCTTTAAACTGGTCTTTATTTGCTAGTATATTTTGTCTTATTCTGGGAGATTTCACCACTAAACATATCCATCCTTTGTCATTTCCTGAACAATATCTATATACTGAATTTATATCAGTCCATGTAAATTTTTTACCCAGAATTCCTTTACATATATTGTAGACTATGATTTTTAATGTTTTATTATTTTCATTCTTCGCCTTTGGGATACCATAAAAATACAAAGTTGGAAGCATTTCACCCTTTTCAATTAAGAGGTTTCTGTCTACTTCTTTAACCTTAGGTGTACATTTTATTTTAGTTTCTTCTTTTTCCTTTATACCATTTGGTTCTGTTGTGTCAGGAATTATAGTTACCCACTGGTATATTTTATTTTTGTTTCCACTTTCTGTACTTATGATAAAGTTTCTTCCTCCTGATTTTTATTTTTATTTCCCCTTATCTTGTTCTTGATTCCTTTCTTTAGATCACACATACCCTTCATTCTTTCTGGTAATGCATTTACCATATTTAAATCTTCCATAGACTTCATTTTTTTCTGTTTTACTAATTTTTTTCCTCTTAGTTCTTGGATCGATGTAGCCATCTCTTTTACTTCCTTCTCGCTTATTCTTCTAATAGATCTTTCTTTAGGCTTCTCACAAACTTTCCCTTCTTTTCTTACTACTTCCGGTTCACATCTTTCATCTTCATTTTCTGCTTGAGCATATTTTTGTTGGTCACTATCTTTCATTAACATTTTACTTATCATAGAGGTAAAGTTAAAAAGTAAATCATTATTTAACATTATTCCATCCCTTATTTCCTTCAGAAGTTTCAGGGTATATCCCTCTAGGTGAGTTAATTCCTTTTTCCCCCTACCGTATCTCCTGAAGAAAATGAATTTAAAATATGTGAAATGTCAGATGGGTTGACAGATAATGGATCTAATTTAACACATTTAGTACAGGGGGTAATAAAGTTATCAAAGTCATCAAGGAAGGATTTACTAGGGAATTGATGGGATTTATCCCTCTGTTCTCTTTCTATTTTTCCAGCTTCAGCTTTATTTTTCCCCTCATATAACTCTGAATTCTCATATTCCCTCACTGGTTTTCCACTAATTTCTTGTCTTTCTAAAGTTCTATTCTCCCACTGTTCTATCCCTACATTGTGTATTTCTGCTTTAACTTGTATACTTTCTTTTATTGGTTTTGAAGAATTGTTAATTTCTTCCAGATCTCTTATTTTTTCCATTAGGGGATGCTCTTCACTTCTAACCTCTAAACTCTCTTCCTGAACTGGGTTTATTGGGGAAGAGCAGAGGGGAGGAAATGTAGAACTCTGTATTCTTAATACTACATATGAATTTACCAAATTCACTTGACTACCTGGGTCAAGAATATAGCTCATTATTTTCCTTGATCCAGGGTCTAATTGATTTTTTTGTTGACCCTTATTGGATCTGCTTGTTTTATTTTTAGCACATATTTTACTTGTCATTGTTTTTTTTCCCTTTAGCAGCTCTTGTTTCCATATTAAACAACACAGTAGAAGAGAAAAAAGATGCAAAATACAATATAAAATGCAAGTTACAAATGTTTTATCCAATGAATTATCAGAAAAGTAGAGGAAAAAGCCTTTAACACATTTTCAAAACATCAAATTTATAATAAAATGTTTTAATCTGTTATCAAGTCCCAAAATCCAGTCCTTTAATAAATGCTAATTACAGCATAGATGAGTTCCAAGCTGCTTCGAAACTTCCAAAGTTAAGTTTCTTGTAGTATTATTCTCAAGATTCAATATTCTGAAATCAAGTAACACTTTTCCAAAAGTTATAATTAATCTACTTAACTCATAAAAGTAGGACCAGAGTTGTAACCACTATCAGTTCTTAATTTGCAAATGCTGCCGATTTTGCAGCTTCCTGTCTTACTTCTAGGGGAGAGTGAAAATTAACAAGACACATGCTTTGGGAGGTTTTTGCAGCAATTCCACAAGTTCCACCAGTTCATAAATAGAAACTACTCTCAGCTGGAGTCACTAGAAAATATGCAAGGTGAAAAACACTACTTAAAATGAGAACACAAACATAGTCAAACAATCAAACACATTCAAACTGTGTTTTGCACAATGCAATGTAAAAGCCATTAAACTATAGTAATAATTAAATCACTCGTAGCAACGTAGGGCACACATCTGCAAGTATCTATAATTGGTCATAAAATAAAATACAAAAATTTAAAATACTAAATGTTAAATACTAAAATACTAAGTACTAAGATAACTAACAGCCCAGTATACTCGCTGATAGTTGGGGGGGAGGGTGAAGTACAAATAAAATGCCTTCTCGCAGTTCACCACAAAGATAAATTTTAAGCAAGCAGAAATGGATAGCAAAACAGCAAGACATCCAGGCATCCAAAAACCAAGTAAGTTTTATGAAATAATAATTCAGCAGACCAAGTTAAGCACTACACCATTCATAGAGCTATACAAAGCAATCCCATCAACAAAGGTCTGCAAATGCCACGACTCACTCCAATCCACGGCAGCTCGAAAATGCCCAGCACACTCTCAGACCAACAGAAGTATCCAACAGATGAAATCAGTAAGGCTTACTACTTGGTGGACTGAATAGCTACTAATTATACTTGAAGGTCATGTGATTGGATTACCATATAGCATGAAAAAAACTGAAACATTTTTTAAAGTTAGTATGCCCTAAAAATCCCCCAAAATATAAAATGTGATTTACTAAAATATTTTAAACTCTAATTTCTAACAGATACAACCTAGTGAAGCCATTAATCTTAATTATGCAACTGCAAATTACGAACTCAAATGAGCAACTAACAGCGTGCATTAGGTCTTTTAAGCCACGAAAAATATAACAGTATATCAGCAGAGATATAGCACTAAAAATAAAAAAATAACTAAAAATAACAGTCTGTTTTTTAAAAATGTCCCGTTTAGACCTTTGGTCCTTTAGTTTTTTGGTCGCGACCTGATTTCACTGGTGATGATAGCAGAACAGACTTCAAACAGAGCTGAATATTGCAGTTCTCTTTCTGTGAACCTTCAGTGGACATCCAAACGGCAGTTCCTTGCCTTTCCAAAGGGCTTTTTCCACCGCATCACACACCACACACCATCTCTCCCGGCAAGGCAATCCTGCACCACCTTCAGGTTTTCTTTCCTCCTTTCTCCTGCAATGGGGTGAAAAATGGAACACCGGGGAGTACTGCTGGACAGAGGTGAACAATAAGATGGACTGGTAAGGAGATTAACTAAACAGGCAATGGTGGCATACCTTTACAAGAAAAGTTCAAAGTGTTATCTCCCTGCTCGCTGCCCTACTCTACAAGGACAAAGATCACGTAGTAAACACATCTGCCTCTCACCAACTATGGCATCTCGACGACCTCAAGTGCATCCACTCCTTGTATAAGCGAGTGCTCACCTCAGATCAAATGTATGCAGCCTGTGCTCAGCTTCCAAGTTTGGATTGGTGAAGTACACTAGGAGATTAATCACGTGGTTAAGGTGGAACTCTGAAACACCCTTTGGGAGAAACTTCGGGTTGTAGCAGAGAACAACTTTTTCCCTTTGGAAGACCAAATAAGGAGACTTCACTGAGAACATCTGGAGTTCCATGACCTTTCTGGTGGAGGTGATAGCCACCAAGAAGGCAGTCTTCCACAGCAGGTGAGAGATGTTACACTTATGCATTGGTTCAAATGGCTTGCCCATGAGCACTGTCAACACCAGCAACAAGTCCCAAGCTGGCGGTGGCTCACACACTGGTGGGGACAATTGTCAAGACCTTTGAAGAAGCACCTGAACACCTTATTCTGTGCCATGGTCGACATGCTAGCCTGCACCATGTATGCAGAGATGGCTGCCAGGTGCACCCTGAGGGTCATCGACCAGAGGCCCGAATGGGAGAGGGACCATAAATAATCCAGAAGGCTCACCACAAGGCAGGTCAAGGGGTCTAGCTCCTTGCCCTGGAACCAAATCTCCACCATTTAAAGGCATTGCACTGGAGAGCTGACTGCTTCCATGAGGTCTCAATAACATGGAGGACCTCATTAGAGAGACCCAGAGCCTGGAACTCTAGCTGGTCAGGAACCTGGCTGACAGGTGCAGGGACTAAAGGCCTGGATGGATGACCTTCCTCTGAGAATATGACAGCAGGTTTGGGTGAAGAGGCTGACACCATGGAGGCATGCTGCTAGGCTGAATAGATTGGGGTACCAGAACTGGCATGGCCAGTCTGTAGCCACCAGGATCATCCATGACTTGTTCCTCTGCACCTAAGCAACATCTTGTGTATCAGCTGAAAGGGAGGGAAGGTGTACATGAGACCGGGGGCCCAGGGCCTCTAGAAGGCTTCCCCCAGCAGTGTCCCACACTGAGGGGATGATCACAAAAAAGCCTCAGCTTCACTTCTCCCAGGAGGCAAACAGGTCAACCTGAGGAGTGCCCCACAGGGAGAACAGGCAGTGGACTACCTCATGGTGAAGGGACCACTTGTGAGACACTTCGCCCACTCAGATAAGGTCATCCGGCAGCTGACTGGGCATGCCAGTCCCATGAATTGCCTGAAGGTCGGTGTCCAAGCTGTGAACAATGGTCTAGATGCTGAGAGCTCCCCAGCACAACAGAAGGGACTGTGTCCCACCTTGCTAGTTAAGGTAGTACATGGTCATCATGTTGTCCATCTGGACCTGGATGACCTGACTACAAACATGCGGAATGAAGGCCATCAGTACCAGATGCACTGCATGGAGCTCCAGCAGGTTGATGTGACATCAGGACACCTCTGGGGTCCAGAGCCAGTGGACTCTGTGATCCTCCAGGTAGGCACCAAAGCACAGCAGAGAGGCAGCGGTTGTGAAAATGACAGTAGGCTCCAGGCAGACAAATGAGACTCCTTCCTGGAGATGGGTCAGGATGAGCCACCACCGCATGGTGTGACACATCTTCTGTGTCACCCTGACCAGTCAGTCGAGGTGATTGCAGCACTGAGACCACTACCAGGCCAGCCTCCACTGCAGATGGTGCATCCTCCAGTGGGCCCAATGGACCACACTGGTGCAAACCACCCTGTAACCCAGGAGGTGGAGGAAGTCCCTGGAAGAGTGTGAGTGCCCAACTTGAAATGATCGGCCAAAGGAGGAAAGGTCCTCCCCCATGTCCACCAGGAGTCGGGCCCTGGCCTGACAGGAGTCAAGCTCGACCCCGATGAATTGAATCACCTGCAAAGGAATGAGTTCTGACTTGTGCTCATTGACTAGGAGGCCAAGGGCCAAGCAGGTCTGGATGGCCAGGTCCCTGGACCGCTCCACCTCCTTTTAGGAGGAACCAGCGATCAGCCATTCATCCAGGTATGGGTACACCCAGACTCCTTGGCACCTCAGGAATACTGCCACCACCGTGATGCACTTGGTGAAGACCCTGGGGGCTGAGGAGAGGCCAAATGGAATGGTCTGGAACTCGTACAGGGTCCCTTTCTTGTGGAACCTCAGGAACTGTAGGTGGGACTGATGGATGAGGACAGGAAAAAAGGTGTTCTGGAGGTCCAGAGAGGAGAACCACATATCCTGCTGCAGGAATGAAATGATCTGAGACAGTGACAATCAGAAATTTGTGTGGCCTGAGATACTGGTTGAGGTTGTGCAGATCCAGTGTGGGGCACCAACCCTACCTTCTGTTTCGGAACCAGAAAGTATCTGGAGACAAACATCAGACTGGCTGCTTCATCCGTGACCCAAAAACCACTGCCTTCTTGTGGAGGAGTTGGTTGATGTCCTCCTTAAGGGTGCACAAAATGTCTATGGACACCATGTCCTCCTGTTGGGCATGGGCTCAGCTGGGCCAGAAGGCCTCAAACTCTAGAGGCAGCAATCAGTTGCCCACCTTGATAACCCACGTGTCCAAGGCAATATTGAATCAGGCAAAAGTGAAGTGGCAGAGCTGGAGGAGGAGGCTGGGGTAGCTTAGGGGACAGGTCAACCCTCATAAATATATAGATACTGTCGGCAGATAAGGGCCTATGACCCACCCAATCTGCCCATTTGAGCTTGTAAGTTCCCTTTATGTTTTTCTAGAAGTCTGTTGCTCTTTAGCCCTGACCACCAGGATTCCCTTATGTCTATCCCATGCATTCTTAAATCTGGTAATTGTTTCAGCCCAACCAGTTCCTCTGACAGGGTGTTCCACTTGTCCACCACCCATTCCGTGAAGACATTCTTCCTTATGTTTCCTCTGAATCACCCTCCCTCTGACTTCATCCCATGCCCTTCATCTCATCTCATGCCCTCTAGTCCTGGAACATCTTTTTCACTGGAAAATTGTGCATTCCTACACCCTGTTCCTCCCTGTAAGGTACTTGTATGTCTCTATTATATTATCTGTCTCCTCTCCTCTCCTCTCCTCACCTCTCCTCTCCTCTTCTCCAGGGAGTACATATTCAAGTTCTTCAGCCTGTCCTCATAGGACTTGTGATGCAATCCCTGTACCATCCTTGTTGCCCTCCTCTGAACCTTCTCCGCCCTGTCTATGTTCTTACATAGGTAAGATCTCCAGAACTGTACACTGTACTCCAGTTGGGGCCTCACTAGTGTCTTGTATAATGGAATTATGACCTCCCTTTTCCTGCCAGTGTTGCCCCTGCCTATGTATCCCAGCATCCTATTTGCTTTACCTGCTGCCTTGTCGCACTGTTTCCCTACCTTGAGGTCATCAGAGATGATAACCCCAAGGTCCCTTTCCTGCTTGGTTCATGCTATATCCTCACCCCCCAACTGATATGTTGTTCCAGGGTTTTTGGGCCCCATATGCATTATTTTGCACTTCTTTGCGTTGAATTTCAACTGTCAAACCCTTGACCATTCTTCAAGCTTCTGCAGGTCCCTCCTCATTCTGTCCTCACCTTCTAGTGTGTCCACTCTGTTATAGAGCTTCATGTTGTCAGTGAAGAGGGGAAATTTTGCCTTCTAGATCCCACACAATGTCATTGACGAAAATGCTGAATAGGATCAGTCCCAGCACTGATTCCTGTGATATCCTACTGGTCACTCTTCCGTCTGTGGAGTGAAAGCCATTTACCACCTCTCTCTGTGTCCTTCCACCCAGCCAATTGCCCATCCACCTACCGTACTACTGTCCTGCCCACTCGCTTACTCCCCAGTTTGTTTAATAGCCTTCTATGCGGCACAGTGTCAAAGGCCTTGCTGATGTCCAGATAGGCCTCGTCCATTGCCCTCCCTAGATCCCCCTCTCCTGTCATTCAGTTGAAAAATTTAATGAGGTTGATCTAGTATGACCTTCCCCCGGTGAAACCATGCTGCCTTTGGTCCTGTTGTTCATTGGCAACTAGATGTTCTACCGATCTCTCCTTCAATAGTGCTCCCATGATCTTCCCCACTACTGAGGTCAGGCTGACTGGTCTGTAGCTTCCCCCCGTCCTCTTTGTTCCCACTTTTGTATAAGGGGACTACATCTTCTGTCTTCCAGTCTTTATGTACCTCCCCTCTTTCCAGCGATCAGCTAAACAGGATTGCCAGAGGTTCAGCCACCGCCTCTCTTAGTTCATTTAGGCGGTACAGTTTGGTTCTGCTCCTTCTGTGATTTCAAATCACAGTGACTGGTAGTCACTGTTCCCCAGGTGCTCCCCCACTATTACCCCTATCATACTGTCCCATTTGTGAGTATGAGGTCCAGTATTGCCTTCAGCCGAGTTGGTTCCATGACCAGTAGCTTCAGGAAGGCACCTTGAAGGGAGTCCAGGATAACTCGGCTCCTGGTTGATGCTGCTACTGGAAGGCTCCAGTCTACATCTGGAATATTGAAATCCAACCAGCACCATATCCCCCTTCTCTGCCCTCCTTTGTATGGCTAGCATTTACTCCCTGTCTCTTACTCCTGGGCTGGTGATCTGTAGACCACCTCTTGGTAGATGATTGACCCCATTTTCCTTTCCAGCTTAACCCACAGTAAACCCCCCACCCTCTCCATTTTGTTCCTCCTGGATCTCTATGACCTTTATGCCATCTTTCACATACAGTGCCGCTCCTCCTCCATTGCTGCCTACCCTGGCTCTTCAGAATATATTGTAGCCGGGTATGGCCATGTCCCAGTCATGGTTATCATTTCACCAGGTCTCTGTGATGGCCACAATGTCCAGGTCTGACTGTGCCAAGGCAGCCACCAGATAATCCATCTTGTTGCTAAGGCCTCTGGCATTGGCACACATGGTTTTCCATGATGTGAACTCCCTGGACTGTTTAGCTGTTCTACTCCAGCCCCCTCCCTAGTTGTCTTTTATCCCTGGTTCTCCCTGCTGTCTGCCCTTCTGTTGTCTTTTGCCCCCTCTCTGCCTATCCACCCCTTGGGTGCCTATCTCCATTTTATGCACACTGCTTTGTAGAGATATCTCCTCCTGTTCACTGGTTCCACTACTAGCTATAGGTGGTGGGCAATTAGTTACCCTTGTTGCTGGTTTGCCCCTCCCAGCTAGTTTAAATGCTTGACAATGTAGCATTTAAACTTATTGAGTGCTTGGATTCCCTTCCAGGATGGATGCAGGCCATCAGGCTTGAACAAGCCACCATCCCTTCAGATGGGTCCTCAGTCACCAATGAATCCAAACCCTTCCTCGCAGCACCAGTTCTTCAACCATGTGTTAAAGTTCCTGGTGCGGGCACCTCTATGCTCTCCAATGCCTTTCACAGCTAGTACTTCTGAGAAGGTGACAGATTGCTTGAGACCTATCCTCAATTTTCTAAACTCTTCCTGAACTTCCTTAGGCTCCCATTTGCCAGGTCATTAGTACCTAGGTGGATAATGATATCCAGTTCACCCTCCAGACTTCTTGGCAGTCAAGGAGGAAGGTTTCAATCGAGACTGCCAGCCAGCTGCCACAGGCTGGGGTGGTCTGGCAGCAAGGGAGGAGTAGGGCCAAAAATGAATTGCTTTTTCTTAGGTTTCTCACCCTTAACATCCCATCTGTGTGGATGTGACGGAATCCAGGGTGGCCGTGGACTTCTCAGTGTTGGTGAGATGGCCATCCATCCCAGGCCTGAACAAGTTGGTGCCCAAGAAAGGGACATCCACCAGTTTGTGCTGGGCATCAGCCATGAAGGTCAAAATCCGCAGCCATGCCCTGTGGCGCATATCCGCCACTGAGGCCACAGACCTGGTACAAGAGTCACCAACGCACAGAGCCATCTAAAACTGCTACTTAGCGACAATGCAGCCTTGATCTAGGACCAAAAGATAACTAAATAGCATGCTCAAAACCTTTGCATTGCTAAAAATGCAATTCACATTTCTGGAGAAGGGTGCTGCTGGTGTGTGGCATCTAGTGCACCCCAAAGAAACATGGCATATATTCAACATTCAAACATTTTAACTGCCTAATGGTTTTCTTACTATAAACTCCATATAAAAATGGGGTCCTCTTAGTTTTCAGATTGGAATTCCAAAGTGAGCAAGCTATACCACCCTTTCACAGTGGGACCCTCTCGGTATAGTCCCTACACTAGCTTCTCAGCTCTGAAATGCCTGCAGTGGCTACTCATAAATATAGAGTGCTGCCTAAATTGGTTTAAGTCACATGGCCTTATTGGCTCCCTTAAATTGGCACCCAGGAATTTCTAAAAGTGGTGGCAGGGAGCATGCTAAGGGGAGTACCACAACTCCCAAAACTCTAAAAACAACCAAATAGCATGCTCAAAACCTTTGAATTGCTCAAAATACAATTCACATTTCTGAAGAAGGGCAGCCACTGTGGGCATTTCAGAGCTGAGAAGTTAGTGTAGGGACTATACCGAAAGGGTCCCACCATGAAGACGTGGTATAGCTTGCTCACTTTGGAATTCCAATCTGAAAACTAATAGGACCCCCCTTCTTTACATGAAGTTTAAAGTAAGTAGAACCAGTGGCCATTAAATTATTTAAATATTAAAATGTTCCATGTTTGGGAGGGGGTTGTGCACTGGTATCTTGTTTTTAACAGTTGTTATTTACCACAACCCAGTAGCACCCCCTAGCAGAAATGTGAATTACATTTGTGGGCAATGCAGAGTGGAGCATCCTGATTTGGGGAAGGTGTGGCACCCCTTATAGCATGCTCCCTTCCACCACCTGTAAATGTTTCTGGGTGGAAGTGCCTTATTTAAGGATTCAATTAAGCAGGCCTATTCAGGCAGCACTGTAGATTTGTGAGCAGCCACTGCAGGCATTTTAGAGCTGAGAAGCTAGTGTAGGGACTATACCAAAAGGGTCCCACCGTGATGAGGTGGTATAGCTTGCTCACTTTGGAATTCCAATCTGAAAACTAAGAGGACACCCTTTTTTATATGAAGTTTAAAGTAAGTAGAGCCAGTGCCCTTGAAATTGTTTAAATATTGAAATGTTCCATTTTGGGGGGGGAGGTTGTGCACTGATATCTTGTTTTTAATTGATCTAGGACCAGCCTGACCAGCAGCTGCAGGTCATCTGGGAGCTGAGGGATAACCTGATCCCGGGTACACAACAATGAATGATTAAAATTGGCCATAATAACAGCCAAACTAGCCTGCCAAAGGCCTAGGTACAAGGCCACATAGACCTTCTTGGCCACATGATCCAACTTCTTGGACTCCTTGTTTGGGGGGTTTGTTGACATCCCCGATGATGCCCGTGCACCTAAAGACTGAGTAGGTAACCAACCCTTCAGTCAAAAGGTGGTCAGTGAACACAAACAGAGACCCTGTAGGGGCAGCATACTTGCGGAGCATCCAGGAGGACAGCATAGCGCAGGAGGTAAGGTGTTGCCACAGCTCCAGTGTGGGGCCTAGAATGTCCTCCGCAGTGGGGAAAGCAACTCAGGGAAGTCATCCTTGTCAAGAATTTCTGTGAGGGGATAATTTGCCCACTTCTGAAAAGGCTCGAGCGGGATCGCCTTAGAGTTGGAAATCAGGTGGAGCAGGGCCCCAAAGAAAGCAGGGTTGTAGTCCACAGGGAGCTCCTCATCCAAGTTGTGGCCAAATCCCAGTGTCTGGTGAGAATGCATTGAGGAGTTCTCAGAGTCCGAGGACTTGTCGAACAGTGGCTAAGCCCCTGTGTCCCCGCTGACTATCCAGGGCTCATTGGTGTGGATAACTGCAACCGACAGCCAATGGGGAAGCCCAGTGACAGAGTGTGCCTCTCCTTGGGCTGAGGGGCATGGGGCTACATCTGAATGGGCAGGGATGTCAGCATTGGCCAAGAAGGGAGGAACCAACTCAGGCTGGGACTGAAGTGGTCACAGAAGCACTGGAGTCGGCTGAGGCACCTCTATCGGCCTGTTGCCAGCACAGAGGAGCAATTGTGCCACATAAACTCCTTGTAACTGTGCCAAATCTTATGGCAGAGACAATATTTCCCCAAGGGAGATGAGGAGTACCTGCTGAGTTGCTTGGCTGAGTGTCGAGACTGGGACCATGACCTAGCTGGGAACCACTCGACCTTGAGCTGTGGGACCTTGACCTAGTTAACCAAAGAATTGGATGGCAAGGAGAGACAGGGGTAGGTGAGAAATGCTGAGGAGCTTCAGAAGGGTTGGGATCCTGAGGAGAAGGACCTTGCTCAGTGTGCTGATCTAGACCCTCCTGGGAAACAGCATGCAGGACCGGAGTCCTGGAGATGGAATCATTTCCCTCATCTGGCAACAATGGATCAACCGGGTTGAGAAAAATGTCAACTGGCTAGTTGGTCCATGTCTTGGCTGGCAAGCCTGATGTGGACACCATGGGCTAGTGACATGAACAGAAACTTCAGACAAAGCCAAATGCTTGGCAGCTCCAGAGCCCACCTAAGCACAGTAACTGGAGTCCCGTGAATGTTTATGGTCCGATCACCTGTGACAGGGTTTTTTACATTTGTAATCCCATTTGGAATATTTCAACCCCTGGAAAGGGCCCTTCTCGAGGGTAAGTATGGACTGATACAAGTCCCTAAATGACCCAGAAAATAAGGCACCAATGCCCACTGGAAAAAGGGTGGAAGCGGATGACATGCCCGTGGTGGCCTGCAGCCTCCTTGAAGGTGACAAGCTGCTCAGCCTAGCCCGTTGTTGCAAAAACTGCCTTATGGGCATTCTTTAGCAGTACGGGAGGGCACCATTCATCTGGGTGGCCCAGGAGGAGGCAAGCATAATGGTCCTCCAAGGTGGAGGGGTGTAAGGTACACCACAGGCTGCAAGCCTGCAGATTGTGCTGCAAACCCAAACAATAAACACATGAAGTGATCGCAATTGCACTGCTTAAAGCTGGGAGCTGATCTAGGGTTGCCTGATTCCATTTTTAGCAAAGAAATGGTCAAAAACTGCTAAACCTGAAGATGCAAAGTTACATAGAAACATAGAAGTTGATGTCAGATAAGGATCGCATGACCCATCCTGTCTGCCCATTTTTCCTACCTTATGAATGTGTCATAGACCTTTACTGTCAATGGCCTATTTATTCATACTCATCTGTATTGCTCTCTTATGCCTATCCCATGCCTGTTTGAAGCCCACTACTGTATTCATATCTACCACTTCCTGAGGTAGGCTATTCCATGCATCCACCACCCTTTCTGTGAAAAGGAACTTCATCACAGTACCCCTTAATTGGCCTCCCTCTAATCTCATGCTGTGCCCTCTTGTCCTGCTATTTTTCTTTTATTGAAACATGTTAGACTCTTTCACCTTGTTAATGCCCTTAAGGTATTTGAATGTTTCGATCATATCACCTCTCTCCCTCCTTTGCTTTAGGGCATACATATTGAGCTCTGTTAATCTGTCCCCATATTTTTTTTGATGTAGTCCCTGCACCATTTTGGTTGCCCTTCTCTGGACTGCCTCCATTTTGTTAATGCCCTTGTGCAGGTACGTCCTCTAGTACTGCATGCAGTACTCCAGATGGGGCCTAACCAGTGTCTTGTAAAGAGGGATGATTACCTCCCTCTTACAACTTGTGATACCCCTACTAATACACCCCAACATCCCTCTATCCCAGTATTACTCAGTCCTGACTGGCTCAGGAGCCACATGGGCAGTCACGTTACCCAAGGAGCCACAACATACACTTCCTAGTAAATTTTGGCAAACACACTCCAGTGTAAAAGAAAATATTTCAATTACTAAACATTTCTTTCATTTATTCCATTTATTAAACATTAGTTAACATTTGCACAGTGTGACTAGGTACAGCTTGCAAGAAAATTTGCAATAATCTTTGAAAACAATGCTTGCTGTTGTACAATGTAGTGGTATTATAGTGCATCCTTGTTGGTCAGTACTGTATGGTGCGGAAACTATTTGCATTGCTTACTGGGAAGAGCCACAGGTGATAAGCTGAAGAGCCACATGGGGCTCTTGAGCCACGGTCTGAGGATCACTGCTCTAGCCTTACCCACTGCTTTAGCGGTCTGTAATGATGATGCCTGAGTCTCTTTCTTCCCTTGTGATTGCCAACAACTCCTAACCTATAGGTAGCTTCAGGGTTTCTCTTCCTAATGTGCATAATCTTGCACTTCTTTATGTTAAACCCCAGTTGACACTCTTCAGGTCATTTTACCAGTTTTTCCAGATCTCTTCTCATTCTGCCCACCCCATCTGGATCATCTACTCTGTTGCAGATCTTGGTGTCATCTGCAAACAGGCAAACCTTTCCCTTCAGTCCATCTGCAATGTCACTGATGAAGATATTGAAGAGGACTGGCCCCAAGACTTATCCCTGAGGTACTCCACTTGTGACTTGCATCTCTTCTGACTGTATACCATTTACCACCACTCTCTGTTTTCTGCCCGTCAACCAGTTTGCCACCCAGTTGACCAACTTCTGACCCACCCAAGCCTACCCAGCTTATTAATCAATCTTCTAGGATGATTCCAGGATTCTGAGCATCAAAGTCCTGAAACTGGCAGCAGTCATGGCAGAGGCAGATTTGGACTTGGTGGGTATTACTGAGTCTTGGCATCATGGAGGGTAGGATTGGGACATGACTATACCAGGGTACACACTGCTTAGGATGGACAGGGTCAGAAGAAGGGGGGTGGCCCTTTACATGAGGGAGGGGGATTCAGGCAACAGAACTACAGGGCAGGTGGGGGGACACAAAAGGATTATGGATCTTGTTAGACACAGGGAGAAGTGAGGTGGTGTGTACCAGAGTGGTCTTCAGGCCACCAGGGCAGCTGGAGAGGGTGGACAACCAGATGATGGAAAAGATACTAAGGATAGCAACAAAGGGAGAGGTGCTGCTGATGGGGGACCTCCCTGATGTGGAATGGGATTCACTGTCAGCAGCAACACCCATAAGCAGGGTGATCCTGGACTCCATTCAAGTCACTTTATTCAGACAGATGGTTGTAGAGCCAACTAGGGAAGGTGTTGGATGCGGTGCTAACAAATGGGGATAGAGTAGTGGATGTATTGGTGGGGGACAACCTTGGTATGATCAACCATGGTACCATGTGGTTCATGCTATGTACGTCGGCCACTATGAATTGGACCAAAGTGAAGGTGATCGACTTCAGATGAGCAGATATTAGTAAGATGGGGGAATATGCACAAAAGGCACTAGAAGGAGTGGGGGAGCTTGAGGGGTGGAGGAAATGCGGGTCTCAATAAAGGATGCCATAGTGGGAGCTACAGACCTCTGTGTGAGGAAGATGAACAAAAGTAGGAGGAAGAGAAAGCCTCTGTGGGTTCAGCAATGAAGTGTAGATCAGTATCAGAGCTAATCAAAGAGCCTTCAGGAGGTTTAAAATGACATGGGGGGAGGAGGCTTGGGAAGAATATCAGGCTAGGCAGAGGGAGGTGGGAAGGGAGGTCAAGCGAGCAAAGGCAAGGATGGAGGACAGCATTGCTAAGGTGATCAAGAGGGGGGACAAGACCTTCTATAGGTATACAGGAGAAAGGAGGAAAATGGAAAAGGGCATACCTAGTCTGAGAAATAGGTCAGGGGAGAGGGTGGAGGGGGACCAGGAGAAGGCAGAACTGCTGAACAGTTATTTCTGTTCAGTGTTCAAGAAGGAAGAGGACTGGAAGGGGGTAGATTTAGGAAAGCACAGGTGGCAGTGAAAGGGGTGGATGTGAGTCCTTTTTGGGAGGAGGAGAGCCTGAGGCAGCTTAAGGAGTTGAAGGTGGACAAGGCCATGGGGCTGGATGGGGTGCACCCAAGGGTTTTCAGGGAATTGAAGGAGGTACTGGCTGCTCCCTTGACCGCCCTATTCAACAGCTCCTTAAAATTGGGGGTGGTACCAAATGATTGGAGATGGGTGGATGTGGTGCCCCTTCACAAGGGGAGCAAAGGATGAGGTGGGCAACTACAGGCCAGTAAGCTTGACATCTATGGTGGGCAAACTCATGGAAAAGCTGCTCAAGGACAGAATCAACAGTTACCTGGAAACAAGTGGACTTAAGGACCTGAGGCAACATGGGTTCACCGAGGGCAGATCCTGTCAAACTAACTTGATAGAGTTTTTTGACTTGGTCACCAAGGTGGGTCAGGGGGGTTGGTGGATGTGGCCTATCTTGATTTCAGAAAAGCATTTGACTTGGTGCCACATCTCAGACTAATACACAAATTGGATCATCTGTGGTTGGGGAGGGGGTAATAAGGTGGGTCACAAACTGGTTGGAGGGCAGAACACAGAGAGCATTGGTCAACTGGGCACCCTTAGAGGAGTCTGCGGTCACCAGTGGGGTTCCCCAAGGTTCAGCGTTAGGACCACTTCTTTTTAATGTCTTTATAGGGGATATAGCGGAAGGTCTGGAAGGGAGTATGAGTCTGTTTTCAGACAATGCAAAGGTCTGCAACAGAGTGGACATGCAAGGGGGAGATGATGCATAGAGATCTGGAGAGGTTAGAGGAATGGTCCAAAAAATGGCAATTGTCATTCAATATGGCAAAGTGTAAGATCATGCACTTGGGCAGAAAAAACAGGAAAGCTGAATACCAGATGGGGGGTAGGGCCCTGCAAGTTACAGAATAAGCAAAGGACCTAGGCATCATCATTTCACAAGACCTGAAGGTTGGAAAGCAGTGTGGAAAGGCAGTGGCAAGACCAACAGGATATTAGGTTGCATAGGGAGGGGAATATCCAGCAGAAGGAGCGAGGTCATAGTTCCCCTGTACATTCAGCTGGTTAGGCCACACCTGGACTATGGGGTCCAGTTCTGTAGGCCGTACCTCAAGAAAGACTTGGAGACAGTAGAATGAGTTCAAAGGAGGGTGACAAAGATGGAGAGAGGGCTCGATCACGTACCATACAAGAGGAGACTGAATGACCTTGGCATGTTTTCACTGGAGCAGTGCAGGGAAGGGGGTGGCATGATCAAGAAATTTAAGTATGTCAAGGGTATCAATAAGGTGCCTGTGGAAAGCTTTTCACAGCTAAAGGAGTGACCCAGGGTGAGGGGGCATGAATTTCAAATCAAGGGGGGAATTTAGAGGTAACCCTAGGAAGTACTTCTTCACTGAGAGGGTGGTTGAAAATTGGAATGGACTGCCAAGGGAGGTGGTGAGTGAGAAGGCAGTGGGAGGGTTCAAGAGGGCATGGAATAAACACAAAGGGATGTTGGAAAGGGGAGGAGGGCTATTGTAATGGCCTAATGGGATACATAGGCACGTTGAGCAGATTGGGTGGGCCTGGCGGTCCTTTTCTGCCATCACATTCCTGTGTTCCTGTGTTCTATGTGGAACCGTATCAAAAGCTTTGCTGAAGTCAAGGTAGGTGACATCAACTGCACCCCTTGGTCCACCACTCTGGTTACCCAGTCAAAGAAATCTATGAGATTAGTTTGACAGGACCTTCCTGTTGTAAACCCATGCTGTCTCAGATCCTGTGCTCCTTTGGATTCTAGGTGTTGCACTATTCTTTCCTTAAGGAGTGCCTCCATAATCTTGCCCACTACTGAGGTAAGACTGATTGGTCTGTAGTTCCCTGCCTCCTCCCTGCTGCCACTCTTGTGGAGCGGGATCACATGAGCCCTTCTGCAGTCTTCTGGGACCTCTCCTGTGCTCCAAGACTCACTAAACAGTTCCGATAATGGCTGTGCTAGTTCCACCCTTAGCTCCTTTAGTACTCTGGGATGTATGCCATCAGGTCCCATTGCCTTGTCCACCCTGAGCTTATTGAGCTCTTGTAGGACCCTTTCTTTTGTGAAGGGACCTGTATACACCTCCTCCTCCCCCGTGTCCATGGTGCTGAGGTGTGGGCCTGCCTACCTTCTCCTCAGTAAATACTGAGCAGAAGTATCTATTTAGGATAGACGAAGTCGAGCGCTGCAATGGAGGGAAACTGATGCTTCTAGCGGAAAGGAAGATCTTATGACACGGGGCAGTGCTGAGGAGGATACCACCCGGTGGACGAGAGGAGCCAGCTTGGAGACCTTCCAGCATCTCTTAAAAGTAAAGGATTCCTGTCAGTGGTGTGGATAAGTACAACATATCCACACCCCTAGAATGTAAGGTTTCTAGCAAGAATTTAAGGATTTATCCAGTACTGGGTTTGATGCTGTTTACTTGTTGTACTTGACATCTGTGCCAGCATGAATGAAACACCAGAGAAACACAACACAGGAAATCTAGTGGCTTCTGTTGAAAAAATGGCTAGAGTAACTGATTATAACCTAGAGACTATTTCTTGCCCCCGCCACCCGGAGAAATGAAGTCTCTAAACTTCTTCTTATCCTTTAATGTGAACTTGAGATCCTTCTCCCTGCAGTAACCTGAAATTTTTTAACTTGTACCCCCACCCCTACCCCAAGTCATGCTTCCTGGTCACCTCTTCCTTGATCAGTCCTGCTTCTCGGCCAGTAGGAGTGACGTTGCTGTCATATGTACAGTAAGTACAGTTTCAAACAATTTATTTTGTCCTCACTATTCCTTTTCCTCTTTAAGTACCTAACTCTGTTACTCCTCTTTTTTTAAGCTCCTGCTAATGTCATCACTCCTATTGTCCACTGAAATAATCCAACCTTGACTTACTCTCTCTACTTGAATACTTTTTCTAAATCCCTTCTTACCGACCTCCTCTTTTCTAGTTAGACAATTAAACTCCTGTCCAGTTACCAATGAGCAACTCGGCATCCCTGCCAGTTCCTAATACTATATCTCAAAACGTACGCCCCCACCTCAGAGGTGATATGAATATGAACAATGGAATACAAGAATACCAGAAGAAAAAGACCAAGCATCAGACATCTTGGTTTCCTGCCATTCAGGCAGCTGCAACACCCCAAATTTTGTAAACAAAAACTGGAAATATCTGGGAACTCACCCCTCTTCCATTAACTGAATAATATACCTTATAATGCTAATCTCTGAGTTTAAAAGATTACACATACATCACTTTCACTGCTTCTAACTGGGAGATGGTTTCTTAGATTTACCACTCTTTAAGTAAAACAATGCTTCCCCCATTACCTATATGCCTTAAACAGAGGGTGGGCACTCTAATTTTCCTGCCTGAACACACTAAAAAAACAAGTTTCCTTTGATGAAGAATCCAATCTTTTAACATTTTAGAAACTGAAATACTTTCCATTAGCCTTTTGCATCAGCCTTCTGTTTTGCATGGAAAAAATATCTTGCTTGTCTAAAGGTTCCCCATAGCCTAATATCTCCGTTCCCTTAAAGGGGAAGTCTCCCATAATTTCACACCCATATTTTCCCAACTCCTTATGTGTAACTGCTGTGTTCCTCCTCTAGTTGCCAGTAGTCCTACTGCTGTCCAAATCTAGATTATAAATAAAAATATACAGACCCCAGAAGTTATCAATGTGTTTGTCCTCCATTTTACCATCAATGCTGCTGAAGGTTGATGTCATCAGAGCAACAGATAATGGTGCTGCACTAAATGCTGTTCCACTAGTAAACAGAACCCACAATGTTTGGTCCCCCACTTGAGTAATGGGGGAACCCTTTAAGTGCTGTGCACATCCTAAAGTGCAGGTCTAATAGGGACTAGGACCATATGAGTGTGATTCAGCACTGATTTGACATCTATATACAGTATGCCTATAAGGAAGTGACTGTATGTGTTGTGTTAATGTTTCTGTTAGCAAAAACAGTTTACCCAATAAATGAATCTGGGTACAACAAGAGTCTTAAGTGGCATTATATAGCTGTTTTATTATGTTCTGTGTGTGTTAGCATTCTCTGTTTTGATTGACACCAGCAGTGAGACACAATCTTGTAAAAATGCCCCTTTCCCTTTGTAACTAGGCAGTCAGTGATTGGGTGGCTGATGTAAGGCAATACAGAGTTCAAGCTATAGCAAGGAATAAGTTACCAGGACATCAGCTGCAGCATATGGAAGAACAGTAATCTAGTGGTTAAAGCAGAGGCACAAGAACTGGGAAATGCTGGTTCAAATCCTACTAAAGTCCCTTACTCTCTAACCCTTAACAAGTTCCCCTAACCACCTTGGGAACTGTGATGACCCCTCAGGTCCATGACTTTAACAGTGCCCCCATTCCCATTATAAATTACTGGCAGTGATGTGAGAGCTACAGCACTTTACTTTGAAGGTACTGAAAACAAGCTGTGGCAGCCCCCCCCGGTAATGCCAGCATTTGAAGTAGGAGGTCCTCACAAATCAGATGCTATACTTCAGCTGTTGTAGGTAAACAAACTAATCGGTCTCAGTGTTTGTAGTACTCTGTATTTGCTTAGCTCATTCCTCCCATGTCATATGCATTCTGTATCTTGGTATTCCAGTCAGAACCCAGATGTAAGGAGCATTTGAAATGTAAAACAATACACTTTATAAAGTAAGTGATCTAGCTCTCCACTTTCAGGCTACTGAAAGGGAAGTGTATAATTTGTGCAAAGGAAGAATTCAGTCTTCTGTGATCCTTTGGGAAACTACTCAAGCCTACCTTTTAAATGAATCCTCTCAAGGGTGTTCACCTGGTTCACTACAGAGTGACTGATTGACTGCTCAATTGGTTGGTTGATTAACTGATTCAGTCTACTGCTTTCTACAACATGTTACAACTGTCTCACAGAGAGAAATGAGCAGTACACAGGAACAGCTTTTGTTTCCTGTGAATGAAATACTATTAGATGTATTATTTGCTCTACACATGCAGTATTAAGGCTACAAGTACCACTCCCTGTGTGAGTTGCATGACAGAACTGTCTTAAGCCATTGCAAACTTAAACTAAAATCAGAATAGACAGCATTGATACCCTTATGTTTTGTTCTGCACTGTTGCTGCAGTGACATCAAGGAATGGGAGGGGCTGTATTACAAGTGACTCATTTGCATGTAAAAGGAGGCTTGCTTGACATTTTACTATCTTGTGTCAGAGCCTCAGACTCTAGATATGTGTTGCAACAGAAGAAATGGCTGATCTCTTATTGACATATGTACAGTACTTGATGTAATGTATAATAAATACATCAGACATATCCAAATCATAAATATACAGGAGTCTTCTCCTTTAATCATTGTAGTTACTCTCTGCCACATTCTCTTGATTGCTACAATATCAATCAATCAAGTTTATTGGCAGGATATAACTCCATTGAGCATGTTCATTTAAAGGAGGTCCTGAACAGGCAGGGCAGTAAAATATACAGTACAACTGGTAAACAAAATAAGATATAACAAGTGAAGGCATCACATAAAAACAAAAATGCAGAGGATGGCACAACATCACAGTTTACCCTATTCCATATAAAACAGGTAGTACAACAAATACAGGGTTTTCAGTAGGTAGGGTCATTGTGATACAGAGTAAAATCTAAGTAGTTGCATTATTTACAGTAGGTCTCGGCATAGGTAACTTGAGACAAATGCAAGAGTTCAAGAATGTGTAGATGTGAAAAGAAAAGAAAAGAATCATAGTCTGAGAAGGGAGGCATTTAAGCAAGATCAGGAAAAGGGAATGTGGAGGAAGATAGTTGTGTGATGGGGTAGGGTAGGGTGAAGGGCATGTAGGGAGAGAAGAGGAGAAGGAGGTATGGACAGTTAGAAGAAGGTGATGGTATGGATGGATGTAAATCCCTTTGGGAGGACTACAGATGGTAAGGCAATCAAAGAAGAGGAGTTGGTGTGAGGTTAATTAAGTAAGGAGAAAATAAGATTGGAGTATTGGTTATGTAGTCAAGGACATGTACAAGAATCACACAATTTGCTGTAGGCCAGTTTTTTGAAGCTATTTAGAGTAATTAGGTTTTGAAGTTTGAGGTTAGCTTGAGCTTTGTTCCAAGCAGTCAGAACAGTGCCACTTATGGACATTTTGCCGAAGTGGGAGCAAACATTTGGGACATCCAACATGATGTATGAGCTGCTCCTCAACGGGTAGAGGTATGCAGTGCACTGGAATGGGTTAGATACTGTATGTAGGAGGGGGGCATTAGTAGAAGTAATATACTTTTTATATTCCAGCAAACAGAACTGCGGACAGCACTCCAAATGTAGCCTTACCAATACTGAACCAAGGAACATAATCTCATCCTTTTCATGGCATGTTATGCCCTTTTTTGCATCCCGGTGTTCAATCGGCCTCCCCCCACCATGTCTGCAAGTTACTGTGACAGCTTCAGCCTCCCATCAATGATGACCCCCAAGTTTTTTTCATAGTCCATTAAAGATTTCTTGTTTTCTATTTAAATGGCAACTATGACCTAAACTTTGATTTTCTTGGCTGGTCCAGTGGCATTGAGGGTTGAGGCACTGGATGCCACAACTTGCACTACGCTGGTGACCTGGGTTCAGGAGTGAGTTTGGGCCACTGGTAGTAGATGGTGGGGGGAAGGCGTGGATTTGGATTAAGCTGCCAGCAGGCAGCTCTCCTTTTCCAGAGGAGAGTTGGTTGCATCAGGTAGCTCTGGTGGCTCCTGGTAGTGACTACAGGATGCAGCTGATTTGGTGCACATTACAGGGGTATGGAGGCCACAGCACATGTCCTGCAGGTGGGTACAGGAGCATGCCCATTGTGCGCTGGACATCATTGCACATCCGCACCCCCAGGACCACAGAAAAATGGAAAAAGCCCTGGCACCAGGTAGGCAACGGTAGGTCCAGTGGACGTCCCCACGCTCATTGCTGGGTTACTCCCAGCTGGTCTCCAGCTCTCCTCCATGCACCAATCACCACTGCTGGATTCTAGATAGAGTGCCAGAGAAGTAGGCAGTCCCACCTCAGGGGACTCAGAGCCAGGGGGTTAATAGGGTCTGTAGCTGTGGAGGATGAGATCCTGAGATGGAAACCTGGCCTGGAGGGGACTTCTGGCAGAGCAGTAACTGGTCAGTCTGAGTAACCACACCCAAGAGACACCTAAGAGGCCAGTGAAAGGACCCTTACAGAAGTATGTGTGTGCTGTGTACATGCTGAATGTATGCCACATGCTTAATTGTGCAATGTTTGCATGCAGTTCACATGCACAAAGTGAACCTAAGTGAACCAGGTCTAAAAAGCAAATCAGGTTTGCATGCTACAAGCTTTACATGTGTGCAGCAGGTAAACTGGTGTGAACATCTTCTAAAAATCACATCAGATTCACATGTTGCATGCTTGACATAAGTGCAGCAGTTAAGCTGGTGTGAACATCATTTAAGATCACATTAGGTTCACACGCTGCATGCATGCCATGTGTGCAGCAACTAAGCTGGTGCAAATCTCATCTAAAAAACACATCAGTTTCTGTTTCTCATACTATTGCTAGAAAATAGAGCAATGTTTCATTGATTTCCCATTAAAATTATGTAAACTCATTGTAACCCCTAGATGGCACTATCCCAAGGGCTACTACCCCTGCCTGCTTGGTTAGTAGCAGGTTGGGGGCCTAGGTTCAGTAACAGGTGCCTCCACCCAGAGGTCAGGGTTGGAAATGGTCAAACTAACCAGGGCACAGCCCTCCGGGACACTTTGACCCCCCTCTGTTCCTGCTAATGGCCCACACAATACACAATAATTAGTTTCACAATACCCCTGATATGCTTTGCAAATACCCACACAGTGTGCACTTACCACTAGGGTTCATTTCTCCAGCTCGGCCCTGGGGACCCTCTATAAAACAAGGTTAGCCAGCACAAATAGCAACAGTACAATACTTTGAGCACAAACTGGAACCACAGTCTGGTTAAGTTACAGAAAAAGAGTAGATCTTATTTATTCAGGAGGGTTTGAACAAGGGCTGGGGTAATCAGGTTGATTAGCTTAAATACTCTATAGTTCACACTACTGTGCATGCAGTTAGAGTCCCTATGCAGTCACACTCTCTGGGTACCCAGGTGGAGGAACAGTGGGCTAGCCAGGACCATTGCCCGGGACAGGCCAGCGTTGCAGCTGATTGGGGTCCTCTGAGGAAAAACAAACATGCACCACACTCTAATTGTAATCCAGAGCTGGAGGGCTCAGTTTGTGAAGGAAAAATAACAAGACAATCAGGTGACACACTTTTGATTTAGCTATATGTTGCAGGGAGCTACCCTGGTGACTACTCATGATACCCAAGACTGGACACAGGCTGGAAGAGAATGAAGACAGCAGATGAATTCTCTGGATTGCCAGGAGAAGCAGGGCCCACATGATTCACCTCAGTGTCGTTCCCATTCCAGCATGGAGCAGTGGGCTGATCCCCGGGCAGGTCTCTCGTCGATGGTTCTTCTCTGTGCAGCAGGGTGGGGTGGTGTGGCCTCTTGTCAAGGCCCGGCCACATGGAGTTGATGGCGCAGTCAGTCCATTGGGGCTGGACACACTTTCAGCTAGCAGAACACAGTTTGCAACATGGGGAACTGGAGCGCAACCCCCGTGCGGTACATAGCACATTTATATGTAAGAGACACCTACTGACACCAGGCGTGCACTCCCAGGTCCCAATCTCAAGGTTTCTGCTCAAAACATGGAGATCTGGAGGAATCACGATTTCTGGTGGGCTGATTGCACTCAGCACAATCTTCGGTCCTCTACAGGTTGAGCCTGGTCACCTTCAGTGGCTTCTTCATTCCCACAATATCGGAAATAGTCTGAGGATTTATTCTCTCTATCTCTCTCTCTCTCTCTCTCTGCCACAGACAGACTTGAAGGCCTCACACTCGGCTTTCCCACAGTTCTCCCACTCAAAACTATGCCAGTGCTTGCTCAAAAATCTCGAGCTGCTCCTCCCTCAACTTCCACTTCAGAACTGACTTGCCAGCAGACAGCTCGGGGGGTTCATTCAGATCGAAAAGGTTCGGTTGGTCAGTAAAGCTGTCAATCACCTCAAGAGCTCTCCTTTAAGTTGCAAAAGGCACCAACACTCCAAAACTACAATTCCAAAACTCTGTGTCCATTTAGCCCCTATATGCAGGCTCCATTTTAGAGTTCCCAACTACTGATTGGCCCAATTCGGCAGTTCGGCACCAAAATGGTGGATATAATCAGAACAGTCCTTGCTGCAAAAAAGGCAGGTTAGTACAAACTACATTATCATTATTACTCTAAACACTTTCAGCAACTAGTTACATCTTTCTACAGAGCTTTCTCTGCACAATTAGCCATGTCAGAAACTGAGCTATTTCCTGGCAGCCCGGGTGGGACTCGAGCATGCCAACACTCTCCCCCCTTCCAGATAAATTATTACTGCAAACAAGCAGCCCTTAAAGCAACAGCACATAGAGGCCACATCAGCACTCACTGGCTATAAAGCCGAACACCAGCCAGGCAGCGAGCAATTAGGTGAGCTCTTGGAAAACTTTTTGGGAACCCCCATTTGTAGGGGGATTACACTCATTAATTCTGATCCTTTTGCAAGTTTTTTAATGACTTTTGATTTTTGTCACTGAATTTCCATGAATTTGTAAAGTATTGTTTGCTTAATGCTTCAAATGTCTAGGATATAGTCAGCCAGCATCCCCCATTCCAGATGTGCAAAGAGGGGCATCTGTGTTGCGAAGCCTGACCTTTTTGTTTTGGGCCATGCAAATCCCCTTATGCATGTTTAGTGCTACAAATGTGTTTCTCCATGACTGATTCTGCTCACTTACTTTCCCTTTGTCATTCTGTATGGAGTATATACACTATGGCCACGCTAAGCACTCTTTGTGCTGAGTAAGGTTTTGGAAGCATGTATCATACCTCACATTTTGTCACTGAAATGAGGGACATGGACACTCAAAATGAGGGACACTAACCCTCACGATGATCAGGACACATCCTGAAATATGAAGATACATTACCTCAGAACACAGTGGAAACTATTGTATTTACTTGTACCAATACCTAAGAATGAATTTCTACCATAAAGCAGGGGTGCCATTTAAGAAGGGTGGGGGGGCTGGTGCCCCCTTCCACATGTGTGCCTAGGTTGTTCTTATGGTGTGGCAATAATGGCATTAAATTTGGATTTAATCTTTTGCACAATAAGTGCCCCCCACCTGGCCTGTGTGCACTCATGCTGCAGGTGCACTTTTCACCTGACTATGTCTCTGTTGTGTTGTCCACACTCTCCACCTATTAGTGGTGGCACCATCACACATTACATGAAGGAGCTCCAGCCAAGCAAGAGCATGATTCATGTGAGTGTGACACTGTCTTTCCTGCCACAGAGTAGACAGGCTGCACACTACAGCTTGGAGGAGTCAATGAGCACTAAACTCTCAATAGTAGTGTTGTGGTGGCATATTTTTGTTGGTCTAATCTTAGTAAGTCTCCATCTCACCTGGTGGCTGAAGGGCCAGGGGGTGAACTGGAAGCTAACTCGAGACTAGACTACCTACTTACTCTACTAGGCTCACCTCACAAAAAAAAAAACAGCACAGGCCCCCTCGGCAGCAAGCTAGGCCTAGCAGCAGCAGCAGTGACAGTGGTGTGGGTGGCCTTCATAGGCCTTAATCAGTGCAGTGCAGCAGCAGCAGCCAAGCAAGAAGCAAGCAGCACAGGTTAGGTGTGTTTGGTTAGTGAGGTGACTTGGTCACAAACCACATCGGGAACCTGGGATGATCAGTTCTAGCATCCAGCTTCTGGCAGAAGGATGGAGGAGGAGCGGACTGAAAACTGGGTTGGTGGCACACTGGGCCAGGCTGCAGGTTCTGGCCAGATGGCCAGGTAAGTAGGAGAACTGGGAAAGGAGGAGGAATTCAGGACTGAAATATTGATACGTTTTTCACTTTCTGCACCTTTGGGAAGCTTCATGACCCATACGGGATGGGTATTGAATGGAATGGAGTCAGAGAGAGAAATTGGGACAAAGTTGTTTATTGGGGAGAAGGGGTCAGAACATCAGCCAGACAAAAAATTGGTTGATTACTTGGTGGATTTAAGCCCAAATCTGATGTACTGTTCCAGGGTATAAATGATGACTCTTATACATTTAAATTTTTCCTGATTTGCATATCACTTTTCTGTAACAACAAATAAGTATTACCTTTTTAGAGATGTTCCAGACATTATAGAGCTTGCCACCTAGGTGCTAACTAGCACCTAGCCTCACTAATTGTTCGCTCCCACATGCTGAATTCTGAAATGATTCCCATGCCATAAAGTCTAAATTTACAGGACATCCTCTTTGTGAGCATGTTTCCCATGAGGGATGGATTAGGAGCAGAGCAGTTTGCAGGGATAAAATGAGGGCCATCCCTTGCATTCAGGGATAATTGAGCAGTATGGTATGCGCAGACTATTGGAGTCCCACTATAGTCAAGCTTATGCCCCCCCGGTGAATTTGACCTCCACATCACCACACTCAGGCACATTAAGACATAGGGCAAGGGAAACTGCAGGGACGTGCACCATTGAAATGAATGGGGGTATTTTTTTTATTATTATTTTTATACATTATTGATGGAGAGTTGGAGATTAATGAAGGCCACTGCTCGACTAACAAGAGCCTTGTTAGTAGAACAGTAGCCATCATCATTATTTTCCAACTCACCATCATAATGTATAAAATAGTACTGTAATAAAAAATAACTTCATTCATTTTAAGGGGGTACGAATAGACCCCAGCACTCTAACCCATGGACATCATCTCTTAAAGACTCCTGTGTCTGGCTCCCTAGTACTCGGATAAGAGACTCTCAACTTATATCTATATTTGGTGGGTTGTCTGTAGCAGCATGGCCACACCTGTTACAATGTATGTGCAGGTGGTGGGGACTGGCCATATGGGTGGGTGTCGAGTTATTGCTACTTTTGTGTTTGCAATTTAAAATCTGTTTGCGTGGAAGCATTCAAAACTATGAAGAGACACTAGTAGGAGTACAGGCCAGAGAGAAGTAATTAAGTCATTTTGTGGGTATGTGTGTGTATTGGGGGTGAGAAGAACCACATACGTTTCTGTTGGTATGTATGCTGCAGTTCAGTTGTGCAGCTGAGGGAGGACAAGAAAACTGAAAAGTATAACAATGGCTACAAGCATGCTGCATGCGTGTAGATGTACAGTATCCATATTTGTATTGAAGTACAAGTGAGCCATATGTGTGCATGCAGTATAGCTTAGTGGTTAAAGGCACTGAACTACCAACCAGGAAACCTGAAGATCTGGGTGTGAATCTCATCAACCCCCCACTTGTATAGTATATGGTGTGATCCTGAGCAAGTCACTTAACTTTTATGTGTGCAGTTATCAGTGACCACTTGCTTTTTGCATGCATGCCACATTGATGCAGTCTGTTCCAGTTTAACATAAAAAGCATGCCTTCCACACTTACTTGCTGCATGCATGCCACATGCATGCAATCGGTTCCAATTTAACATCTAAGTCATGCTTGCAGCATGCATATCACATGATTAGTTTTATGTGTGCAGCATGAAAACATTTCATATAATTATTTCTGTAAGGGGAGGAGCATAAAGAGAACTGACAAAAAAAAATTGAATTTCTTTTGCCACTCGGCCCACCCCCAGTGTGGTTAAGTCCCTACATAGACAGTCTTAATTTTTCCTGCAACCTACCACACTCACTAGCTTTATGTCATCTATGAATTATATTATCTAACTTGAGACTTCTGCATCCAATTCTTCAATAAACATATTTACAGTAACAATATGGGTTCCAATACCAACCCCTTGGAAACCCAACTGGTGAATTCCTTCTAGTTCAATGTTGTCCCATTCACCACTACCTACTTACCTCTATGTCTTAACCGGCTCCATATCTATCATTCTGTTTTTTCTTTAATTCCAAACTTTCTGAAATTCAGAACCAACTTCTTAAGTAGGACAGTGTTGCATGCTTCACTGAAATCTAAGTATTTCATAACTGCATTTCGTCCATCTAGTTCCTTTGTCACTTTCTTTTAAAAGATCATCAGCTCATCCCTGCATGATACCCCTAAATCCAGATTGATGATTCTTTTTATTAGATAGATCCTGTACAGATATTCCATGGTCTAATCTTTGACCATCTTGAAAATAATATGTAGAAATGAAAAAGAATGAAGACCTTTGGGTCATCCAGTTCTTAACTCCATCCACTTTAGGGCATGACCATATATCCTTTTCTCTGTGTTCTTAATGTGTTTCTATTTTTACCTGTATCCCACCCAACAACTGGGGTCACCACAGATGCACTCTTTCAGCATGATATGATACTCTTCCTCTGACAAGAAGGGTAGGTGAGCACATGACTTCATAGCAGACACCAATGCTATTCTCTTCCCAGGCAAATCAGTAAATCATCGATCATGTTTTTTTAATGTCAATCATGCTTGATCATTGTCAATCATTAAAAAATGATGTTATGAGCATCAAGGGAAGGCAACATCTAGACCATGATTTAATCATCAAAACATAACTTTCAGATCACCAACTGATAATTATTGATGATCTCTGTACACTTAAATTAGCATGATTATTTCTGCTAATATGTAAATAATCAAGTGATGATCATATACATTCTACTATATGAGTTTATAAGTCGCATAGGGAATATTACACAGTTTTGTGAAACGTATAAAAATACGATTAGGTCAAATTTCTGCAAGAGAAAATTCTTTATCTAATGAAATATGAGAAAATTCTTTATCTAATGAATTATGTTAGGTAACTTTGTAAACAATTTAAGAAAGCTAAAAACTATTATTTGGTATAGTGTATATGTATGCATAACTCATTTGAAAATTTTAAAAGATTATTTTATTAATCAAAATAATGACAATTTCTATTTTTATAATAATTTGGTTTTTGACAAAATTAGTTTGCAGATTGTTAGGAAATGTTTTGAGCACAAACCAAGTACTTACAGGCAATCACAACAACCATGAAGAGAATTTCTTTATGTTACCAATAACCCATGACATAGTATGGGGTTATAGGCATTTAGTCAATGCCTTGGGAGCATTTTAAAGCACAAGGCTGCAGGATAAAAGCAGTCACAGCACCCAAGGTGTTGATTAAATGCTTATTACCACATACCCTAGAGTGGATTATTACACTTATAACATGGATTATGTTGACATCAAAAAATAAAAACCAGAACTGTGTTTTTCCCTGTTTTAGTAGGAAAAATGGTATTGTATGGTGCTGCACTGAAAACTAGTCCACAAAATTAATGCATGTGTCAGTTATTTATGAACATACAAGTACCAGAAATACAATCCTGAAATGATTTCTGGCATTTGTTGTTCATAAAATAACAAAGTGTCTGGACAAGGCATATGATGTTTCCCCCTGAGCTGCTCAGTAGCTTTGGGGGGGTATGCTGAGAGCTGCCAAGACAAACAAGAGTGTATGGGTGAACAGTGAGAGAGAGAGACACACACACACACACACACACACACACACACACACACACACACAGACTGCAGGAATTGTGCACTATACTGTATGTCCAAGTGTTGCTGTCATTCTCTCTCCCTCTCTGTCTTATTGTCAGGAAGTGCAGTTCTCTGTGTAGGCTGTCAATGCCACCCGACCCAAGAACAATATAGACATGAAAAAGGAGCAATTCATTATGGGATGGGATGGGAGGAGGAACACAAAGATTGGGACCTCTGTCTTTCTCTCTCTCTCTCTCTCTCTCTGTCTCCCACTTCATGGGTTGTTTGTTTGAATGACCACAGGCCACAGCGGGTGAATTGTAGCCTCTGTCTCACTATTTATTTATTTATTTATTGAAATGTATCACCAGGAAAGCACTCTGAGCAAAATGTTCCTCATCTCCCGGTGCGACCTAGAGGGTAGAAAACAATGGGATAGAATACAGAGAAATGTTGCAATATTGGAATACAATTTGCCTACTTGCATACAATGAGATCAGGAGGGATTACAGGTGGATCACATGGGTTAACAATGCAACAGTTAACTATAGTAGATATGAAGACACATATAGCAATTAGGCAACAGCTGGTGACAGTTGGTAACACTGGAAAGCATATAATAACTTGACAGCAGTATGTAGCACTAGATGGTAAGGTGACACAATGGTAATTGGTAGCCATTAGTGTAACATAGCTATTCAAGATTTACAGCGATTGGAGTAAAGAAAGGAAGAATAGAAGGAGGGAATGAAAAATTGCAGAGGGAAGACTGGAAGAAGGGAAAGGAAATTTATGGAGAGACACAGGCAGAACACAATTTTTGAGGCAAACAGAGATGATAGGGTGGACTAAAGTGCATATAAGAGGGGTACAGGAGTAGGTTATAAGTGCTTAACTGATTGTAGGGGTAGGCCAGTGTTAGGCTATGTTAACCGGAAGGGGGTTAGGAGGAGAGGAGAGGTCAAGTGTGGCAGGGTGAAGAGAGAGAAGTATTGTAGGTAGGGGGTATATCCAAGAGGGGAAGGGGGAGCTGAAATTCAACAGTGCCCTGTTATCCCTATCTGGGAAGGGCAATGGACAGCTCAACTGGTAGGACACAGGTTATAGGTGATGAGAGTTATTTATATATAGTGATGTGAGAGGGGGGTTGTTGGGGAAGGATGTTGTGGGAGGGGGTGGCAGAGGTCAACTATAGTGGAGGGGGTAGTACCCCTGCCAGTGTGATGGGTGATCCTGGCTGCACAAGGTAGTGATGTAGCAGTGACTGAGGGAGTGCAGTAAAAGGAGAAATAGGGGAAAGGGGGTACAGTTGTTGCCTGCCTTGTGCTGTGGATCCTGCCTGCACAAGGCAATGAAGATAGATTAAGGGTAGAAAAAGAAGGGGGAGAAACACATTAGGAGGAGGGAAGAGTAGGGGACTAGGAGGAGCATGATGAGAGGGAAGCAGGAGTGGAGGGGAGTAGGCATATGGTAATATAGGCTTAGGGGAGATTGTGGGGGGTTGGGGAGGGTCAAGGCAGGCACAGGAAGAGGCATGGAAGTTCTTGGAGGCAGAGTTAATGGAGTAGCAATAGGATGAGTGGCGCATTTGATGGGGAAGTGAATTCCAGATTTTTGGGAGGTGATAAGAATAACCCGATTGGCCAATAAGGGGGGAGCACCATGGGACCACCAGGGTTCATGAGTCAGTAGATCTTAGGGAGTGGGAAGGAGGGGGCAGTTGTAAAGGCAGGGAAGAGATAGGAGGGAAGTGCACCCAGCCAGTGCTTGGAGGTGAATTTTGCACAGTGAGAGAAACGTCAGTTTGTCAGGGAAGGAAAGGGAAGGATAGGGCATGGTAGGTATCACCATGATGAGTGTGGAGGGGGCATCAAGGGCAAAATGGCAAAAGGAGTTAAAGAGGGTATGTAGTCTGGTCAGGGAGGATGTAGGGGCAGCACCGTAGACTATATCACAGTAGTCAAAGATAGGTAGGATCATCTTCTGGACAATTTCATGCCTAGCAGTGGGTAGGATGCAGGCATGGTTACTGAATAAGGCACCAAGCTTGGGACACAATTGGTTTTTGAATGGCATCGATATGACCAGAGAAGTTCAGATGCTGGTCCAGCCAGACACCTAAATACCTGAAGGAGGATGTGTCCTCGAGTAAAGTCCCATCAAGGGTATAGAAGGAGGGTAGAGAGCGAAACCTGGTAAGTCTCTGCCTGGTGCTGAAGGTCATGGAGACTGTTTGGTGTTGAGAGATAGTTGGTGGTTTGCAAACCAATGTTGAACTTTTTCTAAGTCATGCTGCAAGTTGGATGCAACCTCAATGGGGCAGGAGCCAGATGCATACAAGACTGTATCATTAGAGTACATGTGAATGGAGAAGAACGGAGAGCAGGTGGATGGGAGATCATTTAGAAAAATAGAGAATATTATGGGGCCTAACACTGATCCCTGGGGGACGCCAGTTCTTATTAGGAGGGGTAGGAAAATTGCATCAGAGATCTTGACTGATTGGGTTCTGTCAGCGAGGTATGCCTTGAACCAGTCTTTGGCTAAGGGGGATAGCCCAGCTGTTGATAGGGTATCAAGGAGAAGGGAGTGGGAGACTGTGTAGAAGACTTTGGCCAGATTGACAAAAATGGCTGAGGTGATTTGGCCATTGTCCATTTCCATGAGGATAGAATCAGTGAGCCGAAGAAGGGAGGTGGTGGTGAAGTGATTTTTCCTGAAGGCAGATTGATAAGGGTGAAGAAGGAGGAGTCATTGAGGTAAGCAGTGAGCTGGGAGAGGGCTAGGTGTTTCTGAAGTTTGGCAAGGGTAGGGAGAAGAGAGATGGGGTGGTAGCTGCCAGGGGAGGTGGGGTGTCCACCTTTGGGAAGGGGAAAGACCACTGTGTGTTTCCATGAGGAAGGTACTGAGGTGGTTGAGAAAGAGAGGTTTAGGATCACAGAGAGTGGGTAGGCAATGGCTGGGGCTGAGAAGGATAGTAGTTTAGGGTCAAGGCCATCCAGGTAGGAGCCTTTTGACGGGTTGATCGCTAGCAGGAAAATTTAGGGTATCATTTGGGGAGACAGTAGCGAAGGAGAAGAGGGAATTGGGGGGTCCTTCACTGGCAATAGGAAGGTGGAGAGGGAGGGGTGTAGTTTGGGAGGGATTGGAGTAGCTCATTAGTACAAGTGGTGTAATAGGAGTTGAATTCAGTAGCTACTGCAGCTGGATTGGCAACAAGGGTGGCATTTATCTTAAGTATAGGGGTGGGTGGACAGGATGGGTGGGTAAAGAGGGCGTGGACCACTCTCAAGAACTTGGAGAGGGAGTTGATGTTAGTTGCGAAGGTAGATTAGAAGTACTCTGTTTTGGCTAGCCTGGTAGCCTGGGTGTAGGCATTATGGAGTTTTCAGTAAATAATAAGGTCATTTGGAATCTTGGAGACTTTGTGCCATTTCCAAGCTCGATCTCTGGCTCTGTGGCAGGCTAGTAATTCAGGGGTAATCTGGGGAGGTGATGACCTCTGACCCTTGTTTGTTTTAGGGATGCGAAGGTATACCAATTTGCTAGGAAGATGTCTTTAAAATAGATTAGGGCTTTATCAAGTGAGGAGGTGTTTGCTAGAGGGGACCAGTCTGAGAGGGCAAGGATATGCAGGATAGGTTCCAATTCAAAGGATTTATAGGTCTGTATTTGTAGGATTTGATGTGGGGATTTAGGGCTGTGAACTTTTCTGACCAGGAAAACTGGATTGTGGTAGCTGAGAGCATCTGGAAGGATGCCAGAGGCGATGATTCTATGGGGGTGAGTAGTTAGGGCCCAATCAAGTAGGGAGTGGTTCTGAGTCTTGTGATTAGGGCAGGTGGGTTCTGTAATTAGTTGTTTGAGGTTAAGGGCACTGATAGCATTGCTTGTGGTAGATGATGTTGGGGACAACCAGTTTAAATTGAGGTCATCAAGGATGTAAAGCTCACCAGATTGAGAGAGGGAAGTAATGGAAGTTAGGAGGTCAAGGAAGACAGTGGGCTGGACATTAGGACAGCAATAGATACCAGCTACAAAGATAGGGAGAGGCTAAAGCATCATGGGTTGCTGGGTTGGAGAAGGAGAAGACTGGGAAGTATTGGAGGGAGGCACGGATATACATGGCCACTCCACCACCCCTGCCTGCTCTGTCTAGCCTTAGGATGGAGTAACCAGGGGTGGAGACTGAGTGGTCGGGAATCATGCTCTTTAGCCATGTTTCTGTTATAATTAGAATGTATGGTTTCATGGCAGCAACCATGGCTTGCAGGAGGTCTATTTTTTGAAGTAGGCTACAGATGTTTAAAAGTAATATCTTGAAACCCTTTATGAGGGTGTTGGGGTATGGGTATGGGCAGCAGCAGTGGGGGAGATGGCAGGGGTGAAGGAAGTAGCAGGACCAGGGTTGGGGTGGATGTCCCCCGAGAACAGAGTTGCTTTGCTACTGAGGGGAAGAAGTGCAATGCTTAAAATAAAGCTCCCTCAGGTATCCAGCTGAATAGCCTGTAGTAGGGAAGTAGAAAGTGAAGAATGCTTGCTTAAGTATACGCCCTCTAGTGGAGGAGCTGTATAATCTGCTAATGGGGAAGCAGGTACTTAATAAAGTTTCACCCTGTGTACCATGTGTGCCAAGTGTTCAGTCTGTTGGCCCAGAGCACAATGTGACTACAAATGTTGGGGTATAGTTCTGTCTCGCTCACTTGGTGCCTCCCTCGCTCACTACCACAGAGCTTGGCTTATCTGTCTTTCTCTCTCTCTCTCTCTCACTCTCTCTAATGCATGCTGTGCTGCTGCACTTAAATGTGCAAGTTTGAGTGCAACACATTGCATGGCAATTGCTGCAGACGAACCGAGGGGAAATAAAGCAACAGGGTTGCTCATTGATGTTCAGCAGACGTTCTCATATGCAAGTGTGTCATGGGATCGAGGAATCTGGGTTCCAGAAAAATACACAGTTCCAAATGCTGACTACCGTGCAGCACAACTTGCCCTATTTATATGCAGAGATGCTGCTCCTGATGTGATAATTTGCACTTCCGAACTGTAAACAACACATGGATATTATTTTTCTCATGCACACTACTTGTTATCTGAAAGTGTTGCTGCACATAAATAGGCAAGTTTGTGATGTACGGGGGGCCACTAACCACCAGCACACAGTCCCCAAGGTTACAACTGTCTCTTGACTCCCAGCACTGGCTCCCACTCACAGTCCCACATGTCTGCCTTCTCCTTGCCTATATCTGTGGAGCACAGTCAGCTCTAGGTCACTCTTGCTACTTCAGCTGCCTGTCACACCCTCCTTGGAGCACATTGCCTCTCTCTGTCTTCCCTTTTGTCTATCTCTCTCTTTCGCTGTCTTGAGCACAGACTGCTGTTTGTCATTTCACTGTCTCCCCTGGCTTTCCCATTGCACACAAAATGAACCACAGACACAAAAAGTGACCAAGAGAAAAAGAGAAGGAATTCAGCATTACATTTCCCAATCATGCTATCACTATGCACTACTGCTTCATAAGAGATTAAAACACAATAGGGGAACAGCTGTCTCTCGCTTCACTACTTTTTAAATGGCTACCTTTGAATTCTGCTTTTCCCATCACATAATGAGTGCTGGTGTGCCCAGGGATATTGGTTGAGGGATTCTCACACCAAGTGTGGATAAAATAGTGAATTTAATCCATGGTCGGGTGATGCTCTTGAGCCAATGAAGTTTGCTGCTGTTTGGAAACTATGTTATAAAGAGATTTCTCAGTTTACTGCAGTGATGTTGCCCATGGTCAGTCATGAAAAAATAATTAATACTATCATTTATCACAATCACTATTTCCATAATATAATGGATTTTGATTGGTGGCTAATTAAGAATCATGTTTAAACCTATTAGCCATGATACCAATTGTGTTTTTTCAAGACCGAACATTATCTTCAAACATAATTGATAATGATCATTTTTGGTACATCATAGTTTAATCATAACAATTTCAGCTTGCTGATCAGTCGGTAAGGTGAGAGGGAGGGAGGCTGGGTGGCCCATGTTCTCTCCCTGTGAGCCAACCACCTCACCTCTTTGACATGATAGGCTCTCAACTGGCCCCAAAATGGTACTCTGTCACTCACATGTGAATCACAATCACCCATGTGTCAGTGCACTTTGTGCATCACATTGCTACTGGGATGGCCTATACAGCATTGGTTTTATTACTATTTTTCCTGGATGTTAATTCCTTGCCCTACCATCCTTTGGGCAGGAATAAGGTACAGGGCTCTAGATGGAGAGAGGGAAGCTTGCAACCAGTAGTACACAGGATGCTGACATACCTTGCAGTAGCATCATATGCCCAGTCTTTTTTTTTAAGACTTGTGTCTCACACAATTTCTTTTAGTGTGAGGAAAAGAGGAGTCACTCAATGAATAACTATTCTCTTGTCAAGCTGACAGTTTAAATCTCAGTAGAGATAGTCATCACTACGTCAGGAAATTGAAAAGACAACCCCCAAGGATACAGAGTTAGCAACAACTCATTGTTGATTACACTCCTGCTTGAGCATGTGAATTTTTTGCTATTTCTGTGTCTAATATTCCTCATCTTTTACCTGCATGATTGCTTTCTCTTACAACTGTGTTCTCTACCCTAAGAATAGTAACACGTTCTCCAGCTTTAGCATGGCTTAGTCTGTAATTAGTCATAAAACTGAAATATTAGGTAACAGTACAGCACTTAGAAAAATATGAATTATTTAGTTTACTAGTTGGTGTAGTCAAAACTTTTCTTCAAAACTTGTCCATATCTTTTGAACAATAGAGCAAATGCATTCTTTAATGATCAAGTACAGAGGGAGGCAAAGAGAAAATAGGATTTATTTGAGTATTTAAAATGTCTATGCCCTATGTATTAACAAGCCTGGTGCACACCAGAAAAAGCATATACCAGGTAGTGTGGCTGCACACCATGCACCCAGGCATGGAACAACACTCTGGGCCAGTATGCACTAGCTACCAGCAGCCCCAACCTGTGGAGGAGAATGTGTGGCCTTGGGGTGGAGTCTGTGGAGACATCAGGCTTCTAATCAGAAGCTTAATCTGGCTCCACAGGAGATGTAGAGGATCAAAAGATCATGGGATATAGTAGCCTATGGGTAGGACTGTCATATCCCATACTCCCTGCAACATTTTTTTAATTTAACTGTAATTAAATATTGTATCTTAACCCAACGAGCTCCATGTCCTTCATCCCCTGAAATAGGCTGAACACGTCTTGCACTTTAACATCAGGATCACATGGTCTCACAACAAATACTACACCAGGGTACAGACAATGGTACAGGCTGCTTTTCCCTGGCATACTGTAGCAGCCCAGTTCTCCAGCCAAGAAATTGGTATTCTGCTTGGTGAATAGATGTTCAGGGTGTCCACCTTGTTTATAGCTCCTTCCCATCCATATCTCAGATCATATGTGCAAGTGTGCAGGATCTGGCAGAGCCAAGGGCTGATAGCTTTACTTGGCTGTAAGTCTTGGTCCATTAATCTGTGGTGATGTGTAAAACACCCAGAAATCATGTAACGTGGCTCTACGCACTATGTATTGTAGTAGATAGGGCTAGAAAGTGTTTGTACATAGGGACATCTGTACAGGAGGGCACACTGAGCTGGAGATAACTTGTTTCCAGGTGCATTCAGGGGATGGGGAACTGGGTATGAAACAAAAAGCATATAAGGGAGTGCACTTAAAACAATACAGTATATGAACTAAATACATGATGCCCTGTGAACAATCACAATTTGGATGCAGCAAAAAAATGTACAAGACACAATACAGAATATAATTGTGAGGGATCAAGGGCAAGTTGAGGTTTGTTAATAACAGGGACATACTTGGGTGGTATGTTCCTGGTGAAGAAATTTCAGAGCAGAAGGGGGGGATGAGATGGAGTAGAGGAGGTGGGAGTTTTGGATGGAGTCTGTGAAGCCTGAATGAGAAGGTAATCTGCCCGGAAATGGTCCAGGGGCAGGGGGACAGAGAGAGAAGAAGTTGGAATCCAAGTTAGGTGGAAGACTAGGTTTGCTGGCCAAGGCACCTAGCTTCACCTGAGCTCTTTTCTACTAGGTTGCTTGAAAGAACAGAGCAAAGAACCATACCAGAGCAAGGATAAGGATTAAGGCTTCTTTTGGCTATGCAGATTTACTGTATTTTATTTTTATTTTGTACTCACAGGGATTGTTACTGTTTGTTGGTAACATTTTATTGCTTTATTTTCTCTGATTCAAATTGTTGCTGGGTATACCTTCTGCTGCATTACTACAGGGTATGCATATAGGTGTGTGCTTACAGATTACTGCTGTAATCTTCTGATTCAAATTGTCTTTTGCAAAGTATATCTTATGTTACTGCTTGTTTTTTGTCTGTAGCCAAGTGTTTCTTACAGGGTATATCTTCTGTGAAATTATTACAAGTGGTGCTTTACAGGTTTTACAGTTTTATCTATCATTAGGATAAGCTTTCAGGGCTACTGCATTTGTTGCTGGCGGATTGTTTCTGCCCTTACCTCCTTGTTTCTTTCGTCTGTGGTTCTTCTTTTTCTTCTAATTACTCTGACCAGGTTATAAACCCAGCAACTCATCTGGAATGGATATCATTAACTGCAGGCACTGTGGAACAGTTTTTAGAAGGGCAGTTTTACAGGATTTAGGACACTGTCTTACATGCTGTGCCATTGGAGATCTAAGTGCTCCACTCCAGGCAGCATGGGCAGAGATTGCGTGCCTCAAATTGCATATTCAAGAAGAAATATATTATAAAAAACACCTGGCATTTCCCCAACATCCAACAGAAGCCCCTCGACCACAGAGGGTAGTTGGTCCAGGAGGTTAGCAGGTGGTTAGGAGGGGCAAATCGGGTGCCTCATCACTTGGTGTTCTCCAACATATCACCTCCACAAACCACATAAAAACTACAAATAGGTATCTGCCTTTATCTCCGAAATCAAACAAAGGGGCAGAGAACACTGCAGAGCAGGACACTGTAGCACAGGAGTTAGCACAACAAAACTCACCCAAAACAGGAACCGAAACAAAAAAAGCAAAAAGAAATCCAAAAAACTTCTGATCATAGGAGACTTCATGATTTGGGGAGCTGATACATATCTCCAGCCAGGGGTAATGGTCAGATGTCTCTCAGGTATATCAGCATGGAGAGACACTGACCGCATTGATAAAATTGTTCAGGAAGCAGGAGAAAATGTTGACATCCTAGTACACATAGGGACTAATGATCTCTGCAGCCAGTCAGTTGTGGAGACCAAGGAACACCTGACCAGGCTGGGTGACAAACTATCATCCATTTCATCCAGCATCTCCTTCTCTGAGATCCTGCCAGTCTGGGAGAGGGAGACAGATAGACAGAAGGTCAGAGAAGGGGAAATAGGGGAGTTAAACATGTGGCTCAAAGGCTGGTGCCACAGAAAGGACACAAATTTGTAGGGAACTGGCAATGGTTTTAGGAGTGAAAGTTCTTTAAAGTTGATGGACTGCATCTGACAAAGGAGGGAGTCAGCGCATTGGGGCAGACGTTTGATGTTTTTGCAGAATATTTAAACTAGCAAATGGGGAGAGGGGTGCAGCACTCCATATGTTGAATGGGAAGAACACCCCTTCCCCTCAGCTAGTGGTAAAACAGGAGTTCAGCACGTTTGTAGTTCATTTGCAACGCCAGGTAAAGAAAAAGGTCCGGCTTCCCATACGATGCACAGGAGAAACACCGGACCTCACCCAACAACTAACCCACTGAAATCTGGCCAATGGAAAATTATGTACATAAATGCTTGCAATCTGGGAAACAACATCCCAGACTTGCAGGCAATAATGATAGAGGCTAAACTGGACATAGTAGCCATTAATGAGACATGGTTTACCAGTAACCACACTTGGAAACTTCAGTACCTGGCTATGTACTGTTCAGAAGAGACTGAGGTACAAAAGGGGTGGAGTGGTGCTTTATGTCAATGAAAATATCAAAGTGACAGAAATTCAGAATACACATAAGGAGCCAGAAGCACTGTGGGTCACCCTGGAAACAGCAAATGGAACAGTCATACAAACTTGGATTGTGTACAGGTCTCCAGACCTGGAGGAGGACATAAACATGTTACAGTTAGAAGATATACAAAACATGACAGTTAAAGGTGAGGTTCTGATAATGGGAGACTTCAACATGCCAGATACAGATTGGTCAATACCAGCAGGGACATCTGCAAGAACTAAACACATGGTGGATTCCCTGCAGGGGGAGGGCCTCAAACAACTGGTACAATGACCCTCAAGACACAGGGCTATCCTAGATCTAGTACTGACTAACAGGGAAAGGATCACAGATCTCCAGGTAGAAGGTCACCTAGGTGCCAGTGACCATCATATGGTATGGTTCAATTTGGCCACTAAAACAAAATCATCCCATTCCAAGGCAAAAATATGGGACTTCAGAGGAGCTGACTTTGATAAGATGGCCAACAGAGTTAAGCTAGCCCTGGAAAAAAGAAATACAGGTGAGGGGGTACAGGCAAAGTGGGCATGCATTAAAGATGCAATACTTGAAGCAACATCCTATTGTGTTTGTGAGAAAAGAAAGTGCAAAAGAAGAAGGAAACCACTTTGGTTCTCTAACACAGTAGCTGAAAAGGTCAGAGCCAAAAGGCTGGCCTTCAGGAAATATAAGGGAACGCAGCAAGATGAATATAGGGAGGCATACCAAACTTCCATAAGGGAAGTAGGGAAGGCAGTAAGGCATGCAAAGGCCCAAACCAAGGAAACACTAGCATGAACAGTAAAAGAAGGTGACAAGACTTTCTATAGATGCATTAGTGAAAGAAGAAAGTCCAGAGGGGGTATTGCTAAGATCAAAGGGGATAAGGGGGCATGTGGGGAGGAGGGCCATGTAAAAGCATCTATCCTAAATAGATACTTCTGGTCAGTATTTACTGAAGAGAAGGTAGGACAGGGCCCACAGCTCAGCACCATGGACATAGGAGGGAGGGAGGTGTGCACTAGTCCCTTCACAAAAGAAAGGGTCCTACAAGAGCTCAATAAGCTCAGGGTGTACAGGGTAATGGGACCTGATGGCATACATCCCAGAGTACTAAAGGAGCTAAGGATGGAACTAGCAGAGCCATTATCAGAACTTTTAGTGAGTCTCGGAGCACAGGAGAGGTTCCAGAAGACTGGAGAAAGGCTCATGTGATCCCACTCCACAAGAGTGGTATCAGGGAGGAGGCAGGGAACTACACACCAATCAGTCTTACCTCAGTAGTGGGCAAGATTATGGAGACACTCCTTAAGGAAAGGATAGTGCAACACGTGGAATCCATAGGAGCAGAGGATCCAAGACAGCATGGGTTTACAAAAGGAAGGTCCTGTCAAACTAATCTCATAGATTTCTTTGACAGGATAATCAGAGTGGTGGACCAAGGGGGAGCAGTTGATGTTGCCTACCTTGACTTCAGCAAAGCTTTTGATACTGTTCCACAAAGAAGATTGATTAATAAGCTTGGTAGGCGCTGGGTGGGTCAGACGTTGGTCAACTGGGTGGCAAACTGGTTGACGGGCAGAAAACAGAGAGTGGTGGTAAAGGGTATTCAGTCAGAAGAGATGCAAGTCACAAGTGGGGTACCTCAAGGATCAGTCCTGGGGCCAGTCCTCTTCAATATCTTCATCAGTGACATTGCAGATGGACTTGAGGGTAAGGTTTATCTGTTTGCAGATGACACCAAGATCTGCAACAGAGTAGATGATCCAGATGGGGTGGTCAGAATGAGAAGATATCTGAATAAACTAGCAAAATGGTTGGAAGAGTGGCAACTGGGGTTTAATGCAAAAAAGTGCAAGATCATGCAGATAGGGAAGAGAAACCATGAAGCCACCTATAGGCTGGGATGGGCTTTTCTGGCAGTCACAAGGGAAGAAAGAGACTGGGGCGTCATCATCACTGATGACCTGAAATCATTCAAGCAGACCACTAAAGCAGTAGGTAAGGCTAGAGGGATGTTGGAGTGTATTAGTAGGGGTATCACATGTCAGAAGAGGGAGGTAATAATCCCGCTTTACAAGACACTGGTTTGGCCCCATCTGGAGTACTGCATGCAGTACTGGAGGCAACACCTTCCCGAGGACTTTAACCAAATTGAGGCAGTCCAGAAAAGGGCAAGCAAAATGGTTCAGGGACTGCATCAGAAAACATATGAGGGCAGATTAACTGAGCTCAATATGTATACCCTAGAGCAAGGGAGGGAGAGAGTTGATATGATTGAAACATTTAAACACCTTAAGGACATTAACAAGGTGAAAGAGTCTAACATGTTTCAATATAAGAAAAATATCAGGACAAGAGGACACAGCATGAAATTAGAGGGAGGCCAATTAAGGGGTAATGTGAGGAAGTTCTTTTTCACAGAAAGGGTGGTGGATGGATGGAACGGCCTACTTCAGGAAGTGGTGGATATGAATACAGTGCAGGGCTTCAAACAGACATGGGATAGGCATAAGGGAGCAATACAGATGAGTATGACTAGATAGACAATTGACAGAGCAAAGGCCAATGGCACATTCATAAGGTAGAAAAAGAAATGAGCAGACTGGATGGACCTTGCGGTCCTTATCTGCCATCAACTTCCATGTTTCTATGTTATACAGTGGAGTCAAAGCTGCAGGGAAGGAAGCCAAGCCATGAAAGAGAGTTGAGATAGGAATGCATGAAATGAAACCTGATTTATGACCAAATACTACAGTGGGTTGCTCAATTTTTTTGTAGTGGGCTTAGTAGCCTTTAACCTACCCTTCCCTCTCTCAAAGATTTCCATATTGTACTTCAGTGTCAGTCTGGTTGAATAGAAGACATCAGTCTGTAGAGTAACTGATTTTTTTTACCAACATGCCAATTTCTAGTGTTCTACTGACAACCTTACTTTCTTCAGGCACAAAGCATCTTGAAAACAGATTAAGGAATCACATTGTTGTTCTTATTCTAAAAGATTATGTTTTTTACTGTGAGGTTTATGTAACAGAATAGCTGAGGGTAACTGAGATTTGACTTCAGTTAATGTGAAAAATCTAAAGTTGTGCTCATAGTTCACTTCAGAAATGAAGAGTTGCCTTCATCTAGCAGTGCAAACTTGTAAATATGAGTAAACATGACCTAGGTCTGTGACAAAAAAGTACTGCTGTGTAAAATTTAAATTTGACCAGTAAAGTTTGTTCAGAATTATCAATTCCACTTCTATAAAATTTTGAAAATTGTCTTCAAAACGTTTGCAAAATATTGCCAAAATTTAATTTTCAGTGTTTTCTGTCATTTTACATCTGCTTGTCAATTTCACAACTTAGCAAGTCATCAAGACAATACCCAGTGTGTAAACTTGCCAGTACTCAGGCCTCTAGGCTTTAAGGATGGCTGAGTTATAAGCCACAATTATATTTCACAAAATGTGGCAAATAAGTTAACTGCATAGTTGTGAGTCCTGTCATTTCATAACAGGTAAATAAAATTTTATAATATTTGGAAGGCTCTCTTTTTTTTCCAATCACAAAGGGTGCTTATGTCAATAATCAGGTCACTAGCTCTACAGAGTGCTAAGGTATAGGCAGTCAACATTTCCGAAAGGTTTTATGAATGTTGCAATTCAGTAAGCCTATTAGCCTATTAGTGAACTACTTCAGTGATAACATTAATTTTATTGGCGTATATGAAGCAATAACCAACTTCTGTGGATGATAAAATGCAGAGGCGATGCCGAGGCATTTAATCCCCACAGAAGCTGGTTATTGTGAGTATACTCCAACTAAATTAATGTTATTACTATTATATGAGTTGGAGTGTATGCACTGTTGTCTAGGACAACAAAATGAAAATGCATTTTGGGGCTACGTTTAAGCTACATTTTAGTTAAAAAAAAAAAAGCTGCTCTCTGTGCCACGGTGTTACTTTCGGTTTACAGCTCTACAGTAGTGCTGTTACATGAATTCTGGAGGTTAGAGGTGATCAAATAAAACACCTGACAGAAACATTTCCTTTGTGTTTAGTCAGATGAGAGGCAAAGGATGGGGAGATCATTTTGTGTGAAGTTAAAAAACCTTTTTTCCATCAGGGGGACACTTCAGGCATCAGCTCGATGCCGCTGCTGGTTCTCTTTGTTTTGTTTTTGGTCTTGGGTTTGAATAACCGACTGTAGGCATGGATGGAAGCTGATTGACTGTGGACAGGACTAAATACTGATTAACTGACTGGGAAGGGTTTAGATGAATAACTGACTCTGGGAGATCTCCGATGTAGTTTGAGGGACAATAACTGATGGTAGTTCTTAATTCTGATTGGCTGAGAACAGATGCCTCTCGTATAATTGACTATAACATCATCAGTGACATAATATACCTGTATTTTCAACAAAGCTTTTGATAAGGTCCCTCATTCACAGCTATTTGGCAAACTGAGCAACTTGGAGGTGGATTATAGAGTAGTGGCCTGGGTCCAAAATTGGTTGCATGGCAGGAAGCAGAGAATAAGAATTAAGCGGGCAGTTTCCAAAAACATTCTGGTTACTAGTGGGGTACCACAGGGTTCAGTCCTCAGACCACTTCTAATCAATCTATATGTTAAGGACATGCACTGTGGTCTTACAAGTTATATTAAAAAGTTTTTGGATGATACTAAAATAAGTGGACCAGCTCTCATAGATAACAACACCAGCTGATTACAGCTGGACATGAAAAGATCACACAGATTGACTCATGAAAGAAGAGTGCAGTTTAATACAGATAAATGTGTGATATAGCATGTAGGAAGTAATAACCCCTGTGCCACATGTATGCCGGTTGGGGATGAACTGAAATCAGTTCAGGAGGAGACAGATCTAGTGGGGGGGGGGGGTAGGCTGTTGGTTAACTAGGATCTGCAGCTTATCTGTTAGGTAGTTAAATGGGCAGACTAGGTGGACCAAGCAGTCCTTATCTGCCATCAAAGTCTATGTTTCTATGTAGATCTCAGGATGTTGGCACAAGCTAACCTTATCTTTAAAAATAACAACAAATTGGCAGAGGCAAAAGGATTCTTGGATGTGTTAAGAAAAACCTTGCATGTTGTAAGAAGGAGGAGGTTATAATAGCTACATACAAGTCATTGGCTAGATCGCACTTGGACTTTTGCTCTCAGTTTTGTGCCCCTCATTTAAAGGGTGAGAGTACTAGAAAAGGAAACAGGATATTGTTTAACCAGGAAAGGCTCAATGCACCAAAGCTTGTTTCTGGGTACAACCTGGGAGCACAAGAAAGTTAGGTGACTTGCTCAGAGTCACACAGTGTGCAAGTGGAGGCTGTGGGATTCAAACTCAGACCTCCAGATTTGCAGCTCAGTGCCATAAACCACTGTGCTATACTGCCTACAGCTAGACCCTAGAGAAAGGGTCCAAAGGAAATTGACAAAAGTGATATGTGAACTGATGAATAAAAGTTATAGGGGCAGACTGGATTATCTGGGGTTGCATAGTTTGAACAGAAGACAGGATAGAGGAGATTTGATTCCAGTGTATAACCTTTTTGAGATCAATTACTTAATGACAGACATGGCTTTTTAGTTGAAACCAATAGGCTATGACCAAAGGGGCCATAGTAAGCAAATTAGAGCCAAACCTTATAGGACCAATAAAAAGGAGAGGGGGGGCTTCTTTACACAGACAGTGATGAATCTGTAGATTAGGTTGCCACAAGAGGTGGTGAATGTATGTAACACTGATAGTTTTACATCAATGTTAGATCCGGGAAATGGCCAATGGGTGGTTGTATATGATACCACTGGATAGTAGTGGACTCATAGAACCATCATGTACATATCTACTACTATTTTATCCAAATATCCAAGTATCCGATTATGAGATTTAAGCCCCATGATCATTAAAACTAGATACCACAGTTTGGCTGGTGTATAGATCCAGATTATGAGTATATTTGGGTCAACCTTCAAATCAATTGCATAAAGAAAGGCTGAGCTAGAAACAGACAAAATTTGCAAATGAACAGAAGGTGACATTTCTCAAAATTACATGGGACTGTTTAAGGTGGAATTTCACAAATGTTTACAAACATCATGTCATGTTGTGATAATGCTGCAGAAGCCTTGCAATCCATTTTGGCTAGCCATACACCAGACCTGTCAGAGAGAAGGAAATGACTCAGTGGAATGTTAACAATAGAGTTTTCTTTGAGGACTCCATAGTTAGGGCAGTGAGTGACATGGAAGGACATTGCATAACCATGATGGACATGCTAGTGAGGTGATTTTCCTCCCTGCAGTACAGATATTTTGTTATATTGGCCTTACTATATTTTGCTGTAATGGTGCCCTGAACCTCTGGGGAAGGGCACCAGTGAAATATAAAGATTACTTCTACAACTTTGTTTATCCTTACCTTAATGGTCACAGCCTCTCTCACTGCACTTCCCTCATTGCAAAATTCTGGTTTGGCTCACTTCTCTGCTTACTTGCCTCCCTCTTTTCCAGCACCCCAATACTGCTTACACAATCCGCTCATCTGACACCCATGCATTCTCCATTGCCAGTGCCAGAGCCTCTGCTGGGCAGTGAGCTTTCTCTTACAGACTCCTCTCTTGTCTTCCCTCCCATTCACTATTCATGCTACCTTTACTCCTCCTGCTCTGAAGGCCTTTCTCCACCCACGCACACACATCACTCACACCTGCACCTGCCCCTGGACCTACACTGAATATTGTATATTATGTATACTTAAGTGTTCTGGCTCCTGTGTACCTTTCTTGCACCTACCTAATAATATCTGAATCACTTTATTTTGGAGCTACACTGAATACTGTTGTTTTATATATACTGTAACTTGTAGTTTTACACACATATATTTTTAACACTGCTGTGTGCCTACTCCAATTACCTGGACTGACATCATTGTATAAGTGTAACTGTACTGTTTCTCCCATGTATTGTACCTCCTACCCCCAGGACACCTCTGTAGATGATCTATTTTGGTTCAGCAGGCATGTCCTGGTAAAACTCTTTCAATAAATAAAATAACTCACTCCTGCAATGTCTGGTGGTGGCTAAGCTGGGATGGGTATGGTGGTGGTGCTGTTCACTGATGTGAATATAACCAAATGGACAGTGAGACTTAGGAAGCTGGCATTGCACTGCTGCTCCAGAGACCACTAGTGAAATGTATAGAGTGATCTATGGCTCCTTCTAAGGTGTCAGCATCTGCATGTGTACCGACTCGTACACACTATAGGGATCATGCCTGGAAAACATGAAGCATGATGGAATGTTGTTCTTGGGAGTCAAGTCATGCAACAGTCTTTGAATGCCAGTGTCTTCCATGATTGAGAATGGCTGAAGAGCAAGGGCCATCATCTACCCAATCTGTTGTATGGGTCGGACACATGTTGGGTAACTTGGTGGCAATTTTACTGTAGGCATGTAATAACTATGGCAGTCCTGTTTGTTTTGCTGCTAGTTTTTGGAGTGGTACATTGAAGCAGAGCTTGTACTTGGAGATGTATCATTTGGTTGCTGTGGTTGCCAACATGATTTCATTACTTGAACAAGCTGTCTTTTCCAACCACCCATGCTCAATTGTTATTGCTGCTGCTGCACTGCTGATGGTTCCAGTGACCAGAGTGGGGAATTCACATGACTGTAAGGAAGATGCAATGTTCTTGCTTTAGATGATCAGCCAGAACACTGGTTTCCAGTGTATCAGTTAACTGATCCCAGCTGATCTTTCTGTCTCAGAGATTGCAACACACTATCCTAAAATTTTGCTGAAGTAGAAAATTGAGTGAGACATGTGAATCACAACAGGAATCAAGTTCCAGAAGGCAGGGGAGGCACTGCAAAAGCAGTCACCAGCCAACTTTAACCACCATGGAGGCACTCTTAAAAGTCCTTGTCCTATTGACCTTATCACCTGGCTTGGTGTGGGGGATCATGAGCAAGGCCACTGATTTACGGTGATTAAAACAATTAAATTCCATTTTCAAGACTTAAGATTCCAGAATTTCACCGGTGATTGTTACTCTAATTTCCGAATTTTACCGGGATTCTGTTATCATTTTTTAGTATGTGCATAAATAATCAGAATTAAAGAAGGCTTCATATACAGAGCATTAAATAAAGCAAACTGAAAATAGTACAGGAAGGAATTAAAAGAAAAACACACTTTTTTATAGATTTACTGATCTGATAGAAAATGCCAGATTCCATGAAATCTTCGTTTTTACTGGTTTTCAGGCAGCCCTAATTCCGAAATTTTACCGGATTTTCCGGTAAAAACCGAAAAACAGTGGCCTTGATCATGAGCTCACTGAGATACTAGCAGCCTGTTCATTTAAGGCCTGACAAACCAGTAATAAAACATTGTAATCCAATTGCCATTTTATAGACAGTTATAAATAAAAATATATAACTGGAAAAATTGATTGATCATGTTAAAAAAGACACAACTAGTACTTACTTGCCCCCCTCCAAAGTATGTTTTTTATAAGAATGGACTAGGACCACGTAATCATCAGTTGTATTTTGTTTAGCATAGCCAGTTGCATATTTCATTTGTACCTTGAATAGTTCCTAAAAGTCAAGGGAAGTGTCATTAGACGTTTCTTTCTCTCATGCAGAAAAAAATAAATGCTGGTTTTGGGTTTGCAGAAGGGATAGTCATAGATATGCTGTCCAATCTTCTCCCATTGTAAATGCTTTCTATGTTCCTGTTAAGATACCATATATTGAGATGACTATCCATTTATATAACTTGGCACTTTTCCTATTCTCGTTATCAGGGACTCAAGTTTCAAATGGGGCATCAAAGGATGGTGCCATCTTTTTATTGCAATTTTGCAACTTACAACAAGAAAATAGACCACATGAAACGTGGCCTAATGTTTTGATACAATGGCAGCAATTTCCACACAGAAAAGGATGTGTGAAAAATATAACACATGCGGCAAAAATAAATTGGGCATGTGTCACTTTTGTATAATGAAGCAGGGAAACTGAAATGTGTCAAAATATTTAAAAATAGCATTCAAACATTTTGGCACATTTGAGATAATGCAGGTGCTGCCCAGATCTGGGCACTCCAATGGTATTATCACTTTTGAAAATCCAGTTCCGACCCCAAATCTTTATACAGATGATCATTTTTCTAACATGGCCATTTTTGTACATAGTAAGTATTTTCTGATCAGATATAATTTGCTGTTCCAACTCCACACCACCAGAGATCATCAGTTAAGTGAAATCTGAGCTAAAAAAATATATATGATTTTTTACAGAACGTTTAAGACCCTCTTAGGATTTGAACCATGGGATCTTGCTGAAAATACAAAAATGTAAGATTTCTAGCAGGAATGTTAAGCAGCAGTACAATGAAATTTGGCAAAAAATATGACCATACTTTTTTTCACTGTAAGACATTCAAGGTATCATGCAGTTTAATTTGGTGGTAAAATTTTGTAGTTCCACCAAAATGTGAGTATTTTATGAATGGTTTTATTTTTTTTCTTAACAAAAAAAGATGGCCACCACATTTGCCATAACAATAACACTGCAGACATAGCAAGGGCTTGGGTCAAGAAAATAAAAAATAAACTCATGATTCACATCATAAGAGGTAGCTAGAAAAGAAGATTTGACAGGTATGCTAATATTTTTATCAATTGTAGATGAAACTAGCCTTTTGGAAAAAAAAAATATTGCACTGCTGCTTTAAAGATTTATCCAGAACTCTGATGCAATTTACTTGTTGTACTTGAAGTGTGCACCAGCACAAATAAATACATCACTGAAACACAGCACAGGTAATCCAGTGACTTCTATTGCAAGGATATATGAAGTAAATGTCTATTACCTAGAGATTTTCTTTTTGCCACCCCCAGGAGACCTGAACAGTCTCCAAACCTCTCTTCATCTTGTAATGCCTTACAATGTAACGTTAAAATCCTTTTCCCATATGTAACCTGACTTTCTTCATTTGACCACCCCCCAAATCATGCTTTCTGGTCACCTCATCTTTGATCAGTCCTGCTCCTCATGCAATTGCTGTTGTACATATCTAGGTACAATTTTAAACAATTAATTTTGTCATCACTGTTCCTTTTCCCTTTTAAGTACCTAACACTCTTGCACTTCTTTTTCAAGCCCCCATCCCAAATGAATGTCATCACTTCTACTGTTCCCTCAAATAATCCAACCATGACTTACTCTCTGATTGAATAACCTCTGCAAACCCCTTCTTGTGAACCTCCTCTTTCCCAGTGTAGATATTTAACCTCCTGTCCACTTACCTATGACTAACTCATCATCCCTGTCAGTTCCCATCCTATATCTCACAACTTATGCCCCCAGCACAAAGGTGGCATAAATATGGGAACAAAGGAATGCCACAAGAAAGAAGACAAAGGGTCAATCATGTTGGTCTCCTGCCGTTCAAGCAGCTGCAACACTCCACGCAGCAGGCATGTGGTGGCGGGGCTGGAATTAAGAGATGTAACATCTATGTCTGGAGAGAGTTTAGACCAGTGGGGGTTGAAGAGGTTTGTAAGATAATCTCAAAGCTGCAGCCCACATGTTGAGATCTGGACTTGTGCCCAACATGTCTCTTGGTGGATGGTGTGGAGTCTGTTAGTTCTATGTTTGCTGAGATAATCCAATGTTCCCTCTCAAAGAGGGTGTTCTCTCATGCCCAAAAAGAGGCACTGGTGAAACCCCTTTTGAAGAAACCATCAATGAACCCAGATTGCTTAGCAAACTATAAACCTGTCCCTAACCTCCTCTTCTTGGGTAAGGTTATTGAGAAAGTGGTGGCTGTGCAGCTCGGGGCACATCTCACTGCCTTGCTTTGATGTCAGTGAGCCACTCTATTCTGGTTTCAGGTCCAGGCATAGCAGAGACTGCACTAGTCAGGGTGCAAAATAATCTTCTCAGGGCAAGAACTAGAAGTGAATGGTAAGTTTTCATTCTACTTGACCTCTTCTCAGCATTCAACACCATTAACCATGGTATGTTGCTGGATCACCTTGGAGAACTCTTCAGATGCGCTGGTCCTACTATCAGTTGGTTTGAGTCCTTTCTTCAGACAGGACACAGTGGGTGGTTATGGGGAATTACTCCTCCCACCCAAAGCCCTTGTCTTTTGGACTTCCCCACAACTTGGTCCTCTCACCTATGCTATTAGTGGTGTATGCTGCCCCTGGGTGACATCATTAGACATTATGGGTGGGATTTCACTGCTCTGCAGATGATACCCAACTGTATATGCCATTTGCACCAGAGATACAGGGTGGGGTCTGTATACCGAACTCCTGTCTGGCTGGCGTCCAAGACTAGATGTCCTGAAAGTGGTTAAGCTTATTCCAGAAAAGACAAATGTACTGGTGGTGTAGCCTGGTCATTGGCAGGGAGCTGGGATGGTGGGAGAGGAAACAGGACTGGCAATTGGTTCTTCCTCTCTTGCCATCTCTGCTAAGGTGAAGAATCTGCTATCATAGATAGCAAACTGGCACTAGAGACTCAGGTGTTGTCTGTTGTCTGAAGTGATTTTTACCACCTTAGGAATATTGCCTGGATCAAACCTTTTATCCCACCCACTGGGAAATGCCTTGGTGACATCCTGACTTGATTACTGCAACCCTCTATACATTGGGCTGAATGGACGGATCCTGCATCATCTACAGTTAGTGCAAAATACTGCAGCCAGGTTGCTGACAGGTCTCCAAAGGTCCTGTCATGTGACCCTGGTCCTGCGTGGCCTGCATTGGCTGCCAGTGAGGTGGTGGATCTACTTCAAGGTTGGCTTGCTTATCTACAGTGGCGTGAAAAAGTATTTGCCCCCTTCCTGATTTTCTCTATTATTGCATATTTGTCACACTGGATGTTTTCAGGTCTTTAGACAAAATATAATATTAGATAAAGGGAACCTGAGTGGACAAATAACACTTTTTTTTTTTTACTTATTTCATTTATTTAATGAAAAAGTTAACCAACACCAACTGGCACTGTGTGAAAAGTAATTGCCCCTAGTTAAATCAACCCAATTAAAGGGATAATTAGAGTCAGCTGATTGAACACAGCCAGGCTTGATTACAGCCAGCCCTGCTCAATATAAACCTCACTTATTTTGGCCCTTACCATCAGAGTCACATTGCCAGGACAAAGATTCAACAAGCACATTATGCCATGATCAAAGAAGTTCTGAAAGATCAGAAAAACATTTTGTTGCCCTCTATCAGTCTGGAAAGGGTCACAAGGCTATTTCTAAGGCTCTGGGACTCCATCGAACCACAGTGAGAGCCATAATCTCAAATGGAGAACACTTGGAACAGTAGTGAACCTTCCCAGGGAGTGGGCTGCCACAAAATTACCAAGGCGAGTGTAAAATCATCCAAGAAGTCTCAAAGGATCCTAAAACAACATCCAAAGAACTGCAGGCTTCTCTTGCCTCAGCTAAGGTCAGTGTTCATGACTCCACAATCAGAAAGAGACTGGGCAAAATGGGCTTCATGTGGAGTAGTAAGGCGGAAACCACTGCTAACCAAGAAGAACATAAATGCTCATCTCATTGCCAAGCACCTGGATGATCCACAAGCCCTTTGGGAAAATGTTCTATGGACAGATGAGTCCAAAGTGGAACTTTTGGACAACATGGATCCCATAATGTCTCGTAAAGCAAACACAGCATTCCACAGTAAGAACACCATACCAACAGTCAAACATGGTGGTGGTAGTGTGATGGTGTGGGGATGCTTGCTGCCTAAGGACCTGGATGACTTGCCATAATAAAGGAACCATGAATTCCGCTCTGTACTAGAAAATTCTTAAGGAGAATGTCCAGTCATCCTTCCGTCAGCTGAAGCTGAAGCGTAGTTAGGTCATGCAGCAAGACAATGATCCAAAACACAAAAGCAAGTCCACATCAGAATGGTGAAAAGAAGTAAAATTAAAGTTTTGGAGTGGCCTAGTCAAAGCCCAGACTTAAACCCAATAGAGATGCTGTGGCGGGACCTGAAACAAGCAGTTCATGCTCGAAAACCTACCAAATGTTACTGAATTAAAGCAGTTCTGCGAGGAAGAGTGGGTTAAAATTCCTCCACAGCGATGTGAAAGACTGATATTGAATTATTGGAAGTGTTTGGTTGCAGTCATTGCAGCTAAATGTGGCGTAACCAGTTATTAAGTGTAAGGGGGCAAATACTTTTTCACACAGTGCCAATTGGTGTTGGTTAACTTTTTTTCATTAAATAAGTGAAATAAAAAAAAAAAACAAGTGTTATTTGTTCACTCAGGTTCCCTTTATCTAATATTACATTTTGTCTAAAGACCTGAAAACATCCAGTGTGACAAATATACAATAATAGAGAAAATCAGGAAGGGGGCAAATACTTTTTCACACCACTGTATAAGGCCCAGCACAGACCAGGCCCTAGCTACCTTTGTGACCTCCCAATTCCTCATCAGACCTCCTACCTTCTTCATTCCTCTGGGTAGACCACCTAGTGGTTCCCAAGTCTCAGCTGAAGTCATCTGGTGACATGGCCTTAGAGGTAGCTGGCCTCACCCTGTGGAACTCGCTCCCAAGGTCCATGAGGAAGGCGCCCTCATTGGAAGCCTTTAAGAGGAGTCTGAAATAGTATCTATTTAAGGAGGCATTTGGTTTATAATGACTTGCTGGCTGTCTTTTAGAAGGATTTTCTTATCTTTATCAATTAATTAATTTTCAGTTATTTTAAACTATGTTGGTGATTTGGTTTTATGTAATACAGTCCATGTCTGTTTTGTTTTAATTTATGATGCATTTTATATTGTACAACACCCAGAGCCTCTGAGATTGGGCATTTTGAAATGAAAACTTATGCCAGCCTGCCAGCACAGCGGAAATATTTCACCTCGTGATGCCGACATCACAGGTTCAGGAACAGACCTGAGAGTTGGAGGGCTAGACAGGGGGAGGAGGACTGAGCATCCCTTGGATTGCTCTCCTCCTCCAGGTGAGGGGAGGGTGGATGAGCACTAGGTGCATGACTAACCCCTGGCAGAAGCTGGGGGGTCAGTAGCTACCAATGTCTAGATGGTGTGGGGAGCATGACAGAAGTCAATACGTTGTCGCATTACATCATTGTACACCACACCACTGGTGGGGTCCCTTGTTCCAAAAATTGCAGCCACCATCAATGACACCCTGCTCCTCTGGCCCCATTGACCCACCACATCAGTCTAACAGCAACCTAGTTCCATTGTCCATTGGGTATGACCTGACTCCATGCCTCATCCTGGGGGAGCAACCTATTTAGGCATAGCTGGTAGGCAATCACTGCTAGTAACTTTGTACCAGCATAATGAAGGATTGCATCTGCATGACAGCCTCACCCTGTGGGGCAAGCCAGGAGGATTTTCAGGAAGGGGTAAGTTCTAGGGACAAGGTGGGGGACTGGGCAGGGCTTGGGCTGAGCTTTTTGGCAGGTCACAGCACAAAGCATACTACATAAATACAAACATTTTAGAAACAATTTACTTACTTACTAACATTCTGAAACAAAAATGGGAAATATTTGAGAACCCATCCGTCTTCAATGAATTATATATTTCTTATTTGAGTTTTGGTGACAGGGTAAGTCTACTGAAACAATTACAGTCCCTTTTTCAGGGTCAACACTGGGTCAAGGGCACATCAGAAGACAGATATACCTAGTAATGCTAATCTCTAAATTTAAAAGATTACACACACCTCACTTTCATGGCTTCTCATTGGGAGATTGTTGCTCAGATTTACTACACTTTGGGTATAATAATGCTCCCTCTCATTACCCCTAACTCTACCCTTTAAACAGAGCACGTGCACTCTAATTTCCTGCCTGAACACACTAAAAATGTTTCCTCTGATGAAGAATCCAATCCTTTTAACATTTTAAAAACTGAAATCATATTTTCCATTAGCCTTCTGCATTTCATGGAAAAAAATATTTAGCTTATCTAAAGGTTTCCCATAGCCTAATCACTCTATTCCCTTAATTGTTGTAGCTGCTCTCTGCTACATTCTCTTAATTGCTATAATATCCTTTTTATATTCCAGCAAGCAGAACTGCACACAGTACTCCAAGTGCAGCCTTACCAGAACCCAACAAAGGAGCAGAATCATATCCCTTTCATGACACATTATGCCCCTTTTTTGCAGCCCTGCATTCAATTAGCCTTACTCACTGTGTCTGCATGTTGCTGTGACAGCTTCAGTCTCCCATCTGTGATGACCCCCAGATCTTTGTCATAGTCTATTAAAGATTTCTGTTTTCTATTTAAATAGTAACTATGACCTAATCTGCTTGGGCCTAAAGACTTTACACTTATCCATGCTGAATTTCTTTTGCCACTTCTTGGCCCACCCCCAATATGGTTAAGTCTCTCCATAGACATTCTTCATTTATCCTGGAATCTACCACACATGGGTTCCAATACCAACCCCTGGGAAACTCAAATGGAGAATTCCTTCTATTCCAGTGTTATCCCAAGCACCACTGCTTACTTACCTCTATGTCTTAACCAGCTCCGTATCCATTATTCTAAATTGCCTTTAATTCAAAACTTCCTGAAATTCAGAACCAACTTCTTATGCGGGACAGTGTTGCATGCTTTACTGAAATCTAAGAACAGTATGTCACAACTGCATTTTCTTCATCTAGTTCCTTTGTCACTTTCTTTCAAAAGACCAGTAACTTATCTTTGCATGATGTCCCTAAACTAAACCCACATTGATTCTTCTTTTTATCAGTTAGATTCCATACAGATGTTTCATGGTCTTATCTTTGACAATCTTGAAAATAATTTGCAGAAATAAAAAAGACTGAAGACCTTTGGGCCATCCATTTCTTGACTTCAGCAACTTAGAGGTATAACTGTATATCCTTTTTTTCCGTGTACTTAATGTGTTTCCATTTTTGCCTGTATTGCACCCAACAGGGGTCACCACAGCTGCACTCTTTTAGTATGATATGATACTCTTCCTCTGACAAGGAAGGCAGGTGAGCATGTGACATCATAGCAGACACCAAAGTTAGTCTTTGCTCAGGCAAATCAGTAAATCATCATTCATGTTTTGTTTATAATGTCAATCATGCTTTATTATTGTTGATCATTAAAATCTGACTTTATGAGCATCAAGAGACAGTAACTTCTGGATCATGGTTTGATCATTAAAACATAACTTTTAGATCACCAACTGATAATTATTGATGATTTCTGTAAGCTTAAATCAGCATGATTATTTCTGCTGATATGTAAATGATCAAGTGATGATCATATCCATTCCACTATGTGCGTTTATATGTCACTTGGGGAATATTACATAGTTTTGTGAAAAGTATAAAAATACAAATGTGCCAAATATCTGCAAGAGAAAATTCTTTAACTAATGAATTATGTGAGATAAGTTTGTAAACAATTTAAGAAAAGTAAAAACTATGTCTGGTATAGTGTGTGTATATAGAACTCATTTGCAAATTTTAATTTTTTTATTAATCAAAACAACAGTAATTTCTATTTTTAAAAGAATTTGTGTTTTGACAATATTAATTTGCAGATTTTAAGGAAATATTTTGAGTGCAAACCAAATACTTGCAGGCACTCACCACAACCATGAAGAGAACCTCTTTATAGAGATATGTAAACCAATTTGAGACTTTAAACACATGAGATAGTAATGAATCCTAACAGCACGTAAAAAGGAAAGCTGTATGTTAGTGGAGCTGGTACACTGTAACTGATGATTCTAATATAGATGTCTAACTTGATGAGATAAATTCTAAATGTACAGAGAAAGGATACATTCAATATTTGTTTTTCTCAATTTACTGCAGTGATGTTGCCCATGGTCATCAGCCATGAAAAAATTATTAAGATTACCATTTATCACAGTCACCATTTCCATAATATAATGGTTTTTTTATTGGTGGCTAATCGAGAATCATGTTTAAACATATTAGTCATGATACCAATTGCATTTTTTCAAGATCGAAGATGATCTTCTAGCATAATTCATAGTGATCATTTGTGTTACATCATAGTTAAATCGTAATCATTTCAGCTTGCTGATCAGTAGGAGGGTGAGAGGGAGGCTGGGTGGCCCATGCTCTCTCTCTCCATGAGCCAACCACCTCACCTCTTTGACATGATAGGCCCTCAACTGGCCCCAAAATGGTACTCTGTCACTCACATGTGAATCACAGTCATCTATGTGTTAGTGCAGTTTGTGCATCACAACACTATTGGGATGGCCTATATAGCATTGGTTTCATTACTATTTTTTCTGGATGTTAATTCCTTGCCCTGCCACTGTGGTGGAGCCAGTGCCTCAATCTATGTACTGTAGTTTATACACTAAGATATATAAGAGTTCTGTGAACATTGACATCAACAGTACATTGACTAAGGACTTTGCACAAATGGAGAACAAGCTCTTTGAAAATATAATATTGTCAAATCACCATAGAACTAATTCCATGCTCTTTGGAATTAGGACAAAGGTTAAAAATGTAAAGATCTGTTCATAATGCAGATGGCTAGTAGTGAAGAAACACATTTAAATGTCTTGGGGTATTCTTGGATTCTTGTTTATTTTTCCACATTCACGTTTATTTTTTTTTATTTTATTAAACTCTCAGATTACAAGTACCTTTGAGAAGGAGCTGCTCATTTACAAAGGTTCCACGTCAAAAGAATGGGGAAACATACATACAAAGGTTGGTAATAGTAAACAGGTGTAGTATAGGCAAGGTTGACATTTCTTTGCAGCTGAAGATCACTTTAGAGATAATGGTTATTAGTAGGTAGCGATGTAAATAGGTAGATAGATGATGCAGCAGAGTAAGGGAATTAAGAAGAAAGGGGACTATCGACCTGATATTGTATAGGAGATTGCCAGAGAGAAGTGGCAGGCTGAACTTACATGTATTACTCCATTAGTTTTGATGTCATCTGCAAATTTAGAAACCCAGTTACTCAGCTGTACCTCTTTGGTATCTAAGACATATATTTGAAAAGAGTTGGCTCCCAGGCCCAACTCATGACTTAATAGTAAGCAGGGCAGTTTACCATGTAGATGGCACTGGTTGGCATCCTCTGCCCCAAGTGTCACACATCAGGCAGCAGAGACAATTCTGCACATCTCTCTTGGATGCCTTTTTGCCTCGGGGGGGGGATCCTGGTGTTACACTACTGCTCCACGGTGGACCTAGGTGATAGAGTTCTGTAGACAGAAATACTGTACTGTACAGGGCTCCAGATGGAGATGCATGCAACCAGCAGTACACAGGATGCTGACATACACTGCAAAAGCATCATATGCCCAGTCCTTTTTTTAAAGACATGTCTCACAAAATTTCTTTATTTCAAATTTTTTGGATGTTTTCATCATAGAAGTATACACTATTGGCTTGTTAGAGTGAGGAAAAGAGTTACTCAATGAATAACTGTTCCCTTGTCAAGCTGACAGTTTAAATGTCAGTTGAGATAGTCATCAATATGTCAGGGAACTGAAAAGACAACCACTGAGGATACAGAGTTAGCAGCAACTCACAATTGATTACATACCTGTTTGAGCATATGAATTTATTGCTATTTCTGTGTCTAATATTCCTCAAGTTTTACCTGCATGTTTGATTTCTCTTACAACTGTGCTCTCTGCCCTAAGAATAGTAACAAGTTCTCCAGCTTTATAATGGCTTAGGTTGTAATTAGTCATAAAACTGAAATATTAGGTAGTAGTACAGCACTTAGGAAATATGAATTATTTAGTTTACTGGCTGGTGTATTTAAAACTTTTCTTTTAAACATGTCTATATCTTTTGCACAATGGAGCAAATGCACTCTTTAATGACCAAGTACAAATGGAGGCAAAGAGAAAATATGATTTATTCTTGTATTTAAAATGTCTAGGCTATAAGTATTAACAAGCCTTGTGCACACCAGGAAAGGTATGTACCAGGCTGCATAGCTGCACACCATGCACCCAGCCATGGAATAACACTCAGGGCCAGTATGCACTAGCCCGTGGAGGAGAATGTGTTGCCTTGGGTGGATTCTGCTGAGCTATCGGATTTCCAGTCAGAAGGCCAATCTGGCTCCACAGTGGATGTGCAGGAGCAAGAGATCATGGGGTATAGAAGTCTATGGGTAGGATTGTCATATCCCTTATTGAATGCAACATTTTCCTTACACTAACTGTAACTGAATATTGTACCATTACCCAAGGGGCTCCAAGCTCTCTATCCCCAGAAAGAGGTGGAGTATGATTGGCACTGTAACATCAGGGCCACATGGGCTCACAAAAAATACTGCACCAGGGTACATGCAATAGTTATGGTTGCTTTCCCCGGAATAGTGCAGCACTCCTGTTCTTGACCCAAGAAATTGGTATTTTACTGGGTGAATAGGTGTTCAAGATGTTCAACATGTTTTTAGCTCCTTCCCATCCATATCTCAGACCGTATATGCAAGTTTGAAGGATCTTGCAGGGCCAAGGGCTGATATTACTTGGCTGTAGGTTTTGGTTCATGAATCTGTGGTGGTGCATACAACATGGAAAAATAAATTATAGCAGCGAAACACTCAGCCAGAGTCAGGTATGAATTTAAGGTGCTTTATTACTGGACATGCAAACTATCCCCGTGCTTTGAGGGAACAACCCCTCTTCATCGGGGAGTGTGTAGAACACCCAGGAACCAAGTAACTTGGCCCTATGCACTATATATTGTGGTATGTAGGTCCAAAAGTTTTTGTGCATGGACCACTCTGTCTATCCTGGAGGGACACCAAGCTGCAGACAGCTTGTTTCCAGGTGCATTCAGGGGATGGGGAATTGGGCATGAAACAAAAACCATACAAGGGAGTACATGATGTCATATGAACTCACAATGTAGATACAGCAAAATAAGAACAAGGTGCAATATGGCATATAATTGTGAGGGAACAAGGGCAAGTAGAGGTTTGTTAACAACAGGAATATGCTTGGGTGGAGTGGTGATAGGTGGCACTGTAGCAAAGAGAGCCTATCTAGTTTACTGGTCGACCTCTGGAAGGAATTTACCCAGAGTCCTGAAAATAAACTATTTGCCATCTTATCTTCAACCTGTGTGCAGCATGGTTATTAGTAGCACACACGGCAGGTGGTATGCTCCTGGAGAAGAAATTTCAGAGAAGAAAGGGATGAAATAGAGTAGAGGGGGATGGGAGTTTGGATTGGAGTCTGGGAAGCCTGACTGAGAAGATAATCTAACCTACCGTGGTCTGAGGGCAGGGGGATAGAGAGATGGAAGGATTGGGAGTCAGAGTTATGCATGGTGTAAAAGGCAGACATAGGAAAACAGAGGAAACAGTCAAAGCTGCAGGGAAGGGATTCAAGCTGGAACTGAGAGATGAGATATGACTATATGAAATAAAACCAGGCTTGTGTCTAAATACTACATCAGGTTGCTCAAAGTTTTTGTAGTGGGCTTAGTAGCCCTTTAAACTACTCATCTCTCAAAGGCTGTCATCTTCTACATCAATATCAGTCTGACTGAGTAGCAGGCGTGAGTCTGTAAAGTAACAAATGTGTTAACAACATCCCAATTTCAAGTGTTCTATTGACAATGTTAACAACATGCCAATTTCTAGGTTCTAGTGACAGTCTTAGTTTTATCAGGCACATAGCATCTTGAAAACAGATTAAAGAATCACATTGCTGTACTTATTCTAAAAGGTGTATGTTTTTTATTGTGAGGTTTCTGTAACAGTACACCCGAGGATAACTGAGATTTGACTTCAGTTAATGTGAAAATCTAAATTTGTGCTCATAATTCACTACAATGTCAGAAGAGCTACATTCATTTAGCAGTGCAAACGCAGCCTATGTTTGTGACAAAAAAGTAGTGCAGTGTAAAATTTAAATTTGACCAGTAGAATTTGTACAGAATTCACAATTCTATTTCTATAAAATTGTTAAAGGTGTATGTGAAAGGTTTGCCAAATATTGCCAAAATTTATTTTCAGTGTTTTTCATCCAATTTTGCAATTGCTTTACATCATTTCACCAACTCTGACAGTCATCAAGGACCATCCCAAGGTGTAAAAGTACCAATACTTGGGCTTCTAGGGTCTATGGATGGCTGAGTTAAATGCCACAAATATATTTCACAAAGTGTGACAGAAAAGTACTGTAAACTGCAGAATTATGAGCCCCTGTCATTTCATAACAGGTAAATAAAATGCTATGATATTTGGAAGGCTCTTTTTAACAATCACAAAGAGTGTTCATGTCAACAATCAGGTCACTATTTCTATGGGTTGCTATGTTATAGGCAGTCAATTTTTCTGAAAGTTTTAAAGAAATTTTGCAATTGAATAAGCCTATGAGCCTATTAGTGAGCTACTTAACTATCATATTCCTGTGACATAATATATCTGGATTTTCAGCAAAGCTTTTGTTAATGTCCCTCATTCAAAGATAACTGGCAAACTGAGCAACAGGGAGGTGGATTACAGAGTGGTGTCCTGAGTCCAAGATTGTCTACATGACAGGAAGTAGAGAGTAAGACTTAAGGGGGTAATCTCCAAACACATTCCGGTTACTAGTGGGATACCACAGGATTCAGTCCTTCGACCACATCTATTCAACCTATATGTTAAGGACATTCACTGTGCTCTTACAAGTCATATTAATAAGTCTGCAGATGACACTAAAATAAGGAGACCAGGTCTCACAGCTAATGACACCTGACAATTACAGCTGGACTAGGATAAATTGCACAGTTGGGCTGGTAAGTGAGAAATGCAGTTTAATGCAGATAAATGTGTGATTTTGCATGTAGGCAGTAATAACCCCTGTGCCATATATAGGCTGGGTGGGACCAAACTGAAATCCGTTCAGGAGGAGAGAGATTGCAGGGTGCTGCTGCAAGCTAAGCTTACCTTTAAAATAACAAATTGGCAGTGGCAAAATGATTCTTGGATGTGTTAAGAAAAACTCTGTGGCCCAGATAGTCAGACTGTGTTGGGCAGTGGCCCAAGCCTGGGTGCAGTGCAACTGGTCTGTGCCAGGTCCAGAACCAGGTGATATTCAACGGTGATGCACCATGGTGCAGCACCATTGACTATGGCAAGGTCAGAGCACAAACTGCTCATGGTGCAGTGGCATTGCACCAGCGCAAGCCACAGATAGGGAGCACAGGGATGCACCAGCGCAAGTGCAGTTTTGCTAGGTGCATCACCCACGATATTCAGACAGGGACATGCAAATGAGGTCATTATATATGCAAGGTGCAAATGGGTCCATTTGCATGTCATTATGGCCCCATTTACATGCCTTGCACAGGGCAGGCTGGTGACTTGCCCCGGCGCCCTACACAGTATGGCATGGGCTGTGAGGATCCCGGGGCATCCCCCAGCCTGTAGCCACGATCATGCAGTAGATGTATACACCAAAATCCCTGGTAGTCTAGTGGCCCTCCCCAGTCCCCCATACCCTGATACAGCTTTACATGACCATCCATGGTGGTCTAGTGGAACCCCCCCTCCAGTTGCTGTGATCGCCGGTTAAAAACATAGGAACTCCCTGGTAGTCCAGTGGTCCCCCCAGCCCTGATCACGGTACAGTGCTATATGTATAGTCTCTTATAGTCTAGTGGTCCCTCCACCCCACCAGTTGCCATGATCATGGTACATCTCCATAGGGTACATCCCTGGTGATCTAATGGTACCCTTGCCCCTCCTACCCACAGAGACCCTTTGCCCACCCCACTTATCACAGGGCTGCCATAGCTCACCTACATGTCCTTGTTACTTGTTAAATGATTGGTGCAGTATGGGCTTACATGTTGTACAATATTGTCCCATATGTAATGCGAATCAGTCTACATTATTGGTACTGTCTAGCACAGAATACTCCCTGCAAGCCCATTGATCCACACTGTGACCAATGACTTACAGCTCATACTGTACCCATCATTTGGCTGGTGGCCAGGTGGTATGCAGCCAGGCTGTGGCCACCCGCCAATGATAGGGGAGCGTGGTGGGCAGGGGGTCTCTGTGGGTGGGAGGGGTGGGGTGCCACTAGATCACCAGGGATGTACCCTGTGGAGATGTACCACAATCATGGCAATGGGTGGGGCCACTAGACTACCAGGGACTATACATGGTGCTGTACTGTGATCAGGGCTGGGGGGACTACTGGACTAGCAGGGAGTTCCTATGGTTTTAACCAGAGATCATGGCAACTGGAGGGAGGGGGGTTCCACTAGACCACCAGGGGGGTATATGTGCTTGTCAACAGTGTTCTGGGTGGGCGGGAGACCACCCACGGCTGGCAGGTGCTGTGTTGCACCTTGCAATACAGCAGCCCACCTGTGGGTGGCTGGGACTTGTTTCTACTTTTCCATGGCTCAACTTTGAGACCCCTATGTGGTGCAATGCAGTGTTGCACCGGCATATGCACCACACATCCCGGGCTGAATGTCGGGATGTGCCACATATGCATGGGCACGCCTCCTGCATCTGCACTGCATACCATTACATTGCGCCCCGGCACATCGGGATTTGTGCTGCACCAGGCAGCCCTTTCAATATCCTGCCAGTGCACAATGCGGGGTTGCGCTGGTGCAACACTGTTGCACCAGGTGCAACCTCTTTGAATATCCCAGCCTGTATGTCGTAAGAAGGAGGTTATAATACCTATGTACCAGTCATTGGCTAGACCACACTTGGACTTTTGGTCTTATTTTTGTGCCCCTCATTTTAAGAAAGAAATGTGTACTAGAGAAAGGGTCCAAAGGAAATTCACAAAAGTGGTACATGGATTGAGGAATAAAAGTTATAAGGATGACTGGATTATCTGGGGTAGCATAGTTTAAAGAGAAGATGGGTTAGAGGAGACTTCATTCTAATGCATAACCTTTTTGAGAACAATTACTTAATGGCTGACATGGCTTTTGTGCTGAAACAAACAGGCTATGACCATAAGGGCCACAATGAGTGAATTAGGACCAAACCTTGTAGGATGAAAAAAAAAAAAGAAGGGACTTTTTTTTACACAGAGAGTGGTGAATCTGTGAAATAGTTTGCCACAAGCAGTAGTGGATGTGTGTAACACTAATAGTTTTAAAATAGTGTTAGATAGGGAAATGAACAATGGGTGGGTGTATATGATAACACTGAATAGTGGGCGAGTAGACTCACAGTGTTGTCAGGTTCATTCTTACTCCTATTTTATTCAAATACCCAAGTATTCAAATATGACATTTTAATTCCCATGAGCATTAATACCACATACTACAGTGCAATGAAATATGGCTGGTGCACAGACACAGAATATGAGTATATTTGCATAAACTTTCAAATCCATTGCATGAGAGAAGCTATAAACAGCCAAAATTGGTCCGTGCCAGTATAATTGAGATGAACATTTTGCCTCATTTAATGTACCCATTATGGATGCTCAGCACTGTGCTACCCTTAGTATGGTTTGCCTATCTCCATTCTATTTTAAGATTATTTCTTTGATTGGGTATGCAGCCTTGGAGGGCTTATGGGAAATTTTGTGAGACCCAAGATATACAGTGGTCCGCACTTGCCGTACTTTGCTCAGTATTATTTTGTGTCTCATGGGGCTAAATATTTCCAATGGGATCATTTCAGTACTGTCTCAGATACACCCAACTATACCCCTTCATGGTTAAAAATTGAGAGGGATTTATCAAGTAAATTTCAGTATTCTCTTCCCTCCCTGCTCTATCTCTCCCTGGCATGACTACTTCCTTCACTCCACCACAACCCAACTGCCTGGTCGGTACAAGCCCATGCTCAACTATGTTGACATTTAAAATTCTCTTATACTAAAGACATCTGTCAACCACTGTTTAACAAGCCTAATATTTTAATTGACAATAAGCCGCAGCTTATTTCCGCTTTTTGGCCAGGGCTTTCTATTTCTTTGTTAGAAGTGCTACTTTCAGATCATACTATTAGTTCTTTTCATTTTTTTCAACAAAAATATGGGGTCCTTACTAGAGACTGTTTTAAATTTTTTCAACAGACACATTGTGTGTCTCAATTTTTAGGCCCTCCCCCATGATTTAATCAGGAGGGCTTGTTTTTTTGAGAACCTTTCACACTTAGCCTGGCAGCCTCACTCTATTTCTAATCTCTAAAAAGTAACTGGCCAATCTTTCTGGGACTCTACCTCCCATAAACCTTTTTATTGGGTGGCCACTCTTGGTCTCGATGGTAGCATGACATTACAGCTAAGTATTTTCAGCTAGTCAATTACAGCAACTCAGATATAGTGAATGACATTATAGCGAGCATGTCAATTCGGTGACCAACAATTTGCCCAACTCTGACAATACAGCGATCCCCTGATGCAATGTGTGCCTTGGAGATAGAATCCTTAAGATGGGAGGGTTAGGGGGTGCAGCCCCCCACTGGGGGTGCAGGGGCATAGCCCCCCTGCGATACATCAGCATGTACTAGCTCTTCATTTTTCAACTTTTGGAACTGTCATGCTGCAATTGTCAATGGTCAAGCCAGAAAAAATAACTCTGTGGAAGGGTGGCACCATGGTTTTAATATGCTGCACAGTGCCTTCTATCTGAATATCTGGCATTTGTCTTCAGGAAGAACAATGCATGGCTGAGGTGTGGTTGGAACAGATTGTGTTGGGTGCAGCTGTGGGTTCGAGCAGACCTCAGTATCGGAACCTAATTGAGTCAATGGAGCAGGTCATCAGTGAGTATGCCATGCAATCCTGCCTGGAGTACCTCAGGGGACTGGCATACAATTTCCAGCTTCAGTTGTGAAAATCTTAGCTGGAATGATGTGTGCTATAAAGACTGGTCACCACAAATGCATGCACTAAACTTAACTTGCTGAAATTGAATTCACTGTAATGGATTCACTCTAATGACATGGAACTGGTCTCAACCATTCTGATAACTACTGGTGGACAATCTGGGTGGTCATGTATAAATGTATGAAACAGGATAATCTTTTCTTATGGCAATTTAATATTTTTCATAATTTATACTTAAAGATAGACTCCCACTTGCACTAGATGTGTTAAGGAAGATGTACATTATACCATATAGCAATGTTCAAACATACAACCATTTTGGGAATCTATATGCACCAGTTTGGATCCTTTCCTGGGTCTCCATGATGCCTTTACTCCAGAAATGTGTTTGATTGGCGATTGCAGTCCTCATCTCTTGAGGCCCAAGAAAGGTCACATGGCCTTAATTGCTGCAGTGGCAAAACTAATCATTCTTTGTCACTGGTTGGACAAAACAACCTCAACATAGACTGAATGGCTCACAGAGATGCTGAATGCCCTTAATATGGAAAATCCATAGCCAGTTTCTAGCACACCTTGCAAATGTATAGGTCTTATTGTGAGACATTACACATTTTGTTACTTATTCAGCAATTGGGGGCTTAATGCCTTTGTCCATGGCCACTGGGTTGCTTACTGGTTCCATTTTCTCCGCTGGCTATCTCTGTGACTCCCCCCTCTTCCCAGCTCGGGGCATTTCTAGGAGTCCTGCATGGTTTTGGAATTTAGGTGGGTCATGAGTGGGTGGGTTTGTTGGTGTCTGTTGTTTGTTGATTGTTTATTCCTGTATTGTATAATTGTCTGTTTATCTTGCTTGTCTTTTGCTTGTTGAAAAATTTCATAAAGTATACTTAACTAAAAAATAAATAGCCAAAATTTGCAAATGAACAGAAGGTGAAATTTCTCAAAATTTAGATGGGACTGCTTGAAGGTGGAATGACTCAAATGTTTACAATCATCATGTAATTTTGTGATAATGTTGTATAAGACTTGCAATGCATTTTGTCTAGCCATGCACCAGACCTGCCACAGAGAAGGAAAAGGCTGAGTGGAAAGGTAACACAAGGAGGCTTGTAAACAAGTTGGGCAGACTAGAAGTGGGTTCCAAGGTGGTAAATTGGGTCAAAATTTGTTTAAGGTATAGAACACAGAGTGTGGTGGTAAACAGAGTTCATTCCGAGGAGAGGAGGGTGACCAATGGGGTACTCCAAGAAGGATCAGTCCTGAGTCCAGTCCTCCTTAATGTCTTCATAAGTGACATTGCAGAGGGACTGGAAAGGAAGATATGCTTCTTTGCAGATGACATGAAGATCTGCAACAGGGTTGACACTCTTGGAGGGGGTTGGAAAATGAGGAGGGACCTACAGTGCAAGTCACACTAAGCTGTTCCACCAGTGAGTTGGTTTAGCATACTTTTTTACAGTTGGCAATGCAATGGCAATTCATATTGCATTGCTTTTCAATGTTTAAACAGCTCAAGAGCAATGTGTGTGAAATGTTTTTGCCACTCAAATGGAATGCATCGGCAGTCCAGTCACAATGCAATACAAAACTGAGTTTTAACTCTTAAGAAACAGTTTGTGCAGGGCTTTGTGCTGGATGCAGCAACACTTGGTTAATGAAATACCTCAGTAGATGCAAGAGGTTGCTGATGTAGCTAACTGTTGTAGCATAAATGAAATAAATGTTTGAAACTACAGTGTATTTTAACTTGTAAAAGCATCTTAGCACATGAGCCCTACTCTGTTTTAGCGGAAGTAGGAAGAGAGGTGTGGTAGTTTTACAGCACTCGGCATGTACTATCAACCTAACCTGGGGCTATATTTTTACATACTAGCACTCTGTGTGCATTTTACTTAAAGCCACAACCTCTGTGGCAGATTTAATATACTTTTATTGTTTCTGTGTAGCACTTTGTATCTGCGATGGAGCTGTGACCTCCCATAGCAGTTCTGGGTTACTCAAAGCTTCTTAACTAAGCCCTGAAGTGAGCAGGGTGAGCGCAGACAGCGTGCATGGAGACGCGTGCAGAGACACATGTGTCTGCGTGTGTTATGGATGCTGAGCGAGGGTAGAAGATAACAGCAGGACAGATATCTATGGTGCACTTACCGCCACCCAGACCCGCTGAAACAAGTAAATGGCAATTACTGCCAAGTTATGTATATGTATTTTTTTGTTGTTGTGGATGATTTGTTTATCTTTTAATATTTTTGTATTATCAGTTTTAGCTAAGTTGTTTTTCCTTGGAAGCTGAAAGTTCCCCTTGCCCCCCTTTACCTAATTTTTTATTTGTTGTTGATTCACTGCATTGTAAAATATACACCCTAGAAGCTGAGATGCTTGTTTACTCAAATGAAGCCCATCGTAGCCATATAGTAAGTTATTATTGTCAAATCCTTCCCATGTTTTAATACATTTTGTGTTATTTGTGATGTTGTCTGATAGGTATCTGATTTCAGATTTACCTGTGCTTGAAACCCCATTCACTTGCATAAAATGCAAACAGAATGCTGAGATGCAAATAGAGATTTCACTGTTCAATACTAGACTGAAGGCACTTGAGAATAGCCAACATAATTTAATACAAAGAATGGTCACAGACAACACATGCAATGACCTCACTATGGTAGCTCCAAGTCCAGCCTTAGACATGCAACAAGGCCCTGATTCAAATCCAGGTCAAAACCTGCCCTCCCCCCATTATTTAGCCAAATCAGGTACCAGAACCAACCCCAAATGTAGCTTTGAATTCAACTCTAAACTGAAAGAGAATAAGAATGGATGAAGCACAGGACAATCCTGATGAAGATTGGTTTGATATACAGATTAAAATGCCATTTAAGAAAGGGAAAAAAAGGGGAGAAAAGCTGAGGTGTTTACCTTCCCCCTTCACAACAGTTTTGACCCTCTCACAAAATTGAATGAGGATGAAAGTATGACTCCCTCTGACCCCACTATCCTCTCCCCACCAATGTCCATTACCGAATCTGAAAACACCAATGTGTTACAGGAAATCCCTCCTGAGCAACTTGTTCCAAACGAAATAGAGACCGATCAGTCAGATACAAATCCAATTACCACAGATACTGTATCCCAAATGGATAAATTCCCAGAGCAAATATTTATACTAGAAGACTCAGTTACAAGGTTTACGGACAGATACACCACAAGAGGTAATAAAGAAATGTAACAAGCTGTAGCTACAGGAGGGCAACTATAAAAGTCATTACCACATTGCTCTCGGGCATACTACAGAATGTCTGAGATCCCAAAATCATCATTCTCCATGTAAGAACAAATAATTCTGGCAAACAGGAAGTGGGGGAAATAATCCAGGATATGGAGCTAGCCATAAAAACTCTACAAGAACTAAATGCAACTCCAATAATTTCAAAAGTCCTACTAGAACCTAGGGCTAGCTTTAAAAGTACAAAAACACATTAAAAGCTTTAATAATTGTTTGTGGAGATTGTGCCTCACAAACAAAACAAAATGTATTAAAACATGGGAAAGATTTGACAATAATAACATACTATATGGATACGATGGGCTTTATTTGAGTAAACAAGCATCTCGGCTTCTAGGATGTATATTTTACAATGCACTGAATCAAGAATAAATAAAAAACTATGTAAGGGGGGGGTCAAGGGGAACTTTCAGCTTCCAAGAAAAACAACTTGGCTAAAATTGATAATACAAAAATATTAAAAGATAAAAAAATTATCCACAAAAAAAAAAAAAAACTGGTCTGTCCTTCCTCTTAACAAACACTAGAAGCCTACATGGAACAAAAAGGGATGAAATGTAAATTATACTAGACAAAGATAACATTGACATAGCTGCAGTAACGGAAACTTGGTAGGATGATTCCTCAAATTGGACTACAAATATACCAGGGTATATCACCTATTATAAGAACAGAATTGGGAAAAAAAGGAGAAGGGGTGGCCCTATTTATAAAAAACAGCATTAAATTTAAACCAATTAAGGATCACATGGAAAACACATCTAGCGAAATAATTTGGATAGAGTTAATAAGGGATAAACAACCCAAGTTACTCATTGGCCTATGTTATAAACCAACGGACACAAATCTATTAGCACACCAGGACATCCTAAATAGTATAAACAGCAAATCCAACTATAATGAAACAATATTATTGGGTGATTTTTATCTCCCCGACCTAAGCTGGAACGATGCTTGGGTAGTAATAATCAGGAGAATTCCTTTTTGGATGTATGTCTCACAAATGGTCTATATCAACTAATTAATAAACCAACTAGGAAAAACAATATTTTTGACCTGCTCCTGATTGTTATCCCTGATGCAATTAGAAATATCCAAATTAAAGAGCCAATTCAAAATAGTGATCATGCAACTATAACTTTCAATACCAATATACATACAAAACCTGAGCTAGGGAAAATGGTCTTCATAAATTACAATAAAGCAAATTTTGACCAACTAAATCAAGATCTCCATGACTGGAATTAAGATAACGGGTCCACCTCTCCAACTGAGCTCTGGATAAGAGTCAAAAATAAAATCTTAGAACTTGGAACAAAACATGTCCCAAATAAGATAACCTATAACAAAATGGGTAAAATCCTATTGTGGGTAACACCAAGCATTTTGCCACAGCAGGCCTTGCTTTCGATGATTCACCCCTCAGCAAGCAAAATGTCCACTGCAATGCAACTGATGGCTTATCCTCTGACATTGCCACAAACCCGAGACACTCCACCTTCTGCTTTCAACCAGTTACATTCAGACAGGTGGAGGACCTTCTAATATTTATGGACACAAAAAAATGTGGCAGTGCTTATCTTATAGAACCATTTTTCTTGAAAACAGGCTTTTACCATCTGACTGCCCAAATCACCCACCTATTTAATAGTTCCCTGATTCAGGATGAATTACCTCCTCTTTGGAAAATAGTGCACATCATTCCCCTTTTCAAGTCTGGAGATCCAGCTGACATGAACAACTACTGTCCTATTTCGTTGTTTCCTACCCTGTCAAAAATCCTGGAGAAAATTGTAAATTAACAATTTAGGGATTATCTAGAATCCGAGAACCTCCTGAACCCAGACCAATCAGGTTTTAGGCTCAAGCATAGCACTATAACTGCCCTTGCCAAAGTCTCCAATGACTGACAAAATGCTTTGGATACAAAAAAACACATCTATGCCCTCTTTCTGGACCTTAGTAAGGTCTTTGATACCGTGGATCATAGCCTTCTGCTTAACGTCCTGAACAGCTTTGGCCTACACAATACTGCACTAAAGTGGTTTGATTGTTATCTCTCCAACAGACTGCAACATATTAAAGCTCAAGTGGAACTGTCTCCACTTAAAACCCTTCCTTAGGGTATGCCACAAAGCTCCATACTGGGCCCCATCCTATTCGCTTTATACATAAACCATACTGACTCTCACATACGCTCAGGCTACATACATCTAGTCGCTGATGATACAGTTCTCTATACTATTAACTCATCCCTGAACATCGTTTACGATGAGCTACAACACGACTTTGTCACCCTCCAACACAATTTACTAAAGTACAAGATACTGCTTAATGCAAAAAAAACCAAGGCGATGATCTTATCTCCACTTGCAGCTCATACCCAGGGGCCACCATCGGACTGCCTGATTTACACCCTATTAGGTGAACATCTGAAAATAGTGGATAAGTTTAAGTACCTGGGTGTCTGGTGGATAACCAGCTTAATTTTGAGGTACATCTGAATGAGCTATCAAAAAAGTTAAAACAATGTCTAAGTATCTTTTATCACATAAGACACCTCCTCACATTAGAAGCCAGAAAGACACTGGTCCTTACAACTTTTATTCCTCTGCTTGATTATGCAGACATTCTTTACAGCCACTGTTCAAATCAGGCATTATCTAAATTAGACACCCTCTATCACTGTGCCTTGTGGTTTATTCTGGATATGCCCAGTCGTACCCATCACTGATTGTTGTACCAAAAGCTTGCCTGGCCATCTCTTACATTAAGGAGGCAAAAAAATGCCTTCCTCTGGTTCTACAGGGCCTTAACCCATAAGCTATCAGGTTATATCTCTGCTCTCTTTGTATGTGCAACAGGAGTGTATGGCCTAAGAGGCACATCCCTTTTATCCTTCAAGGTGCCAAAAATAAGGTCCTAGTATGGTAAGGCTTCTATCAATTTCTCCTCACCTTCCCTTTGGAACAACATGCAAAAGACACTAAGGTTCACATCCCTGCCAGGTCCCCATACCTTTAAGCTGTCTATCACACACATCCTGAAGGTCATATGTACCTGCCACAGGTGATTCTCCAACTGGCCTCCCTGCCCTGCTCTCCATTTATTTAGCACTTACTTACAACTCCAGCACTTCTCTGCACAGCTCCCTCTGTATAATCTTCTTACCCCCTGGCCTTATTGTGTTTGTGTCATCTCTGCCTCTAGTGTTGACATCCTCCTCCTGAACCCCCCCCCCATCCTTCCCCGCAAAGGGTCGACCCTCCTGGTCAGTCTGTTCATGCCTTCTTGTTCTATTGTTAATACAATCTTCTTACCACACCCTGCTACTTCTATTGCCTTGTTTACTATCCACCCCAGACATTGGTGTGCCCTTAATTTAATTTGTTAACAATCTGCACACTCTGTATTATCCGATGTTGTTGTTGCTATTTTTTTACTGTATGTACCAGCCTGCACTAAGTGTCCAATTGTATTATTCCTTGCTCTGTTCTCTTCTGCCAGGACCATCTTGAAAATAAGCTTGCTCAATAATGACTCTCCCTGGTTAAAGTTTTGATTGATTGATTGATTAACAAAATTAATAAAACAAAAAAAGGGGGCATACAAAACTTTGAAAAAAGATAATAGTGATTATAATAAATGGAGATATAGGTCAATCCTAAATAACTGCAAAATTAAAATTAAACTGAAAAAAATAAGTTTGAGTTTAGATTAGCCTACAGGAATGACGGAGGTAGAAGCTTTTATTCTTATATGAATAATAAAAAACAAATGGTAAGGACTATTGGGCCTCTGACTGTAAATTCAGAGGAGATAACTGCACCTCAGGACATCACTTGAGGAATTTAATAAATATTTTAGCTCTGTCTTTAACCCAAAAAACAAAACAAATAATTCACTCCCTGGTAACAAGGCTGATGACCATTTGTACATTTCAAAACCTGAGATCTTAAGTAAACTTAACCATATTAATAAAAATAAATCTCAGGGTCCCGACAAATTGCTTCCAAGATTACTTAGGGAGATCAGTGACTGGTTAGTGGAACCACTGCACAAAATATTCAATATGTCTTTAATGTCACATGAGATCCCAAGTGACCGGAAGACCGCTTCTGTTACCCCTATTTATAAAAAGGGCAATGAAGGAGACATCTCAAACTATAGACCCATCAGTTTGACCAGTGTTCTGGAAAAGATCTGTGAGTCCTTACTCAAAATTAAACTGGAAGAGGATTTAAAAATTAAGGGACTAGTTGACTGAGCTCAACACGGAGTTAAGAACAACAGGTCATGTTTGTCTGGGAACCTGATTTTATATGAATACATTAGTAAAACCCTGGAGAGTAACATACCAGTAGATGTTGTCTATCTGGACTTTTGCAAAGCTTTTGACAAAGTGCCTGATGATACTTTAATAACTAAAATGAGAACACTGGGAATAAATAATACAATTACAAACTGGGTAGAGGAATGGCTGAATCATTGTACTCAGAGGGTGTGTATTAGGGGATACATGTCAGACTTATGTCCGGTTAGCAGCGGTGTACCTCAGGGGTCAGTATTAGGCCCAACATTGTTCTCCATTTTTATATCTGACCTGATTATTAATATTAATAGTTGTGCCGTCAAGTTCGTGGATGACACTAAATTAGCAGCTCAGGTCAAAACTGAGGAGGACATCTTAAACCTCACAAATAACTTAAAAAAACTGGAGGATTGCGCACTAAAAAATCACATGACATTCAATAGTAATAAATGCATCATAATGCATTTAGGAACTGCAAACAAACATAACCAGTACACATTAAATGATCATGTATTAACCCCAGTAGCACAGTAAACTGACCTAGGCATAATAATAACCTCTAACTTATCGTTTCACAGTCACCGCAACCACATTATTAACCAGGTCAATAGACTTAATAGGCATCATCAAAAGCAGTTTTACATCAAGAGACCAGACATGTATTTTGTCACTGTATAAGGCCTACATAAGGCCACATCTGTACTATTGCTCCTCCCATGGGGCCTATACCACAGGAGGGATGTGAACAGATTGGAAGGGGTGCAGAGGAGAGTTACAAAACTCATCAGTAACATTTATGACAGAGGTTACGATGTAAGATTGGATGAACTAAACCTGTATTCTCTAGAGCAGTGGAGAATAAGAGGGGATCTCCTGTTAATGAATAAAATTTCTTCTGACAGAGAACTAATGTCAGAGATGGATATGTCCTATAGCATAAGGAATTGTGATCTTAGAAGCCATAAACATCAGCTATCACTTACATATCCTAGAACCAACAAAAGGTGTTCTTATTACACCCAAAGAATTATACCCCTTTGGAATTCACTTCCCAGTTCAATAATAGAATCCCCTAATTTTACCAAATTTAAACAAAACCTGGACTGCCATCTACTATATATTTTGGGATGTTGTACCAGCTTGGCTGGAGATATACATATAAGGGCCACGGCCTTCTGTTTATCTACCTTTCCTAGTATGACTCCTAATATGACTTATGCAACTCAGTCAAAAATGCTAAAACAACTCATTGGAGGAACAGTTTAATGTGACTTGTATTGTATGCAGGCTTGAGGAGTGATCAAGAGTGTGGCAGCCAAGATTCAGTGCAAAGAAGTGAAAAATAGTGCATTTGGGGCCTTGAAACCCAGGGGAGGAGTACATGATTGGGGGGGTACTGACAACCACCGAACAGGAAAGGGACCTGGGGGTAATCATGTCTAATGACCTAAAGGTGACCAAGCATTGTGAAAGGATGTGGGGAGAGCCAGTGGAATGTGGGGGTATATAGGAAGAGGTATCCCCAGCAAAAAAAAGGAGATAGTGATACCACTGTACAACTCATTGGTGAGACCCCATCTGAAGCACTGTGTCCAGTTCTGGAGGTCACATCTCCAGAAGGACATAGTCAGAGTAGAGGCAGTTCAGAAAAGGTGCAGGGTCTGTACCAAAACTCATATAAGGAGAGACTAGAGGACCTCAATATGTATACCCTGAAAGAGAGGAAAGAGACGGAGGATATGACAGAGACCTTCAAATACCTCAAGGGCATAGAAAAGGCACAAGAGGGTAACATCTTTCAGAAAAAAAGATGTTCAAGAACAAGGGGTCATGATATGAGGCTGGAAGGGGTAGACTCAGAGGTAATGTGTGGAAGTGTTTTTTCACAGAAAGGTTGGTGGATGCATGGAATACCCTCTCAGTGGAGGTGGTGGGGGCAAAAATGGTAGAGGAATTCAAGAATACATGGGCTAGGCACAAGGAAACCCTAGCAATAGGAAAGAGAGGGTAAAAGCTGATTAGGATCTGAGGGTTTGCAATTGGTAGGGAAAATGAGCAGACTAGGTGAGCCAAACAGTCCTTATCAGCAGTCAGTTTCTATGTTTTTATGTAACAATATAGTATTCTTTGAGAACTCCATGGTTAGGGCAGTGGGGGAGATGGAGGGACATTGCATAACCATGATGGAAGTGCAGGTGAGGTGATTTGCTTCCCTGCAGCACAGATGAAATAAGTGTTACCCAAAGAAAAACAATGCAGCTGGTGGGAAAAGCAGACTATAATTGTCCACATTGGCATGAATGATAGAGGCAGCACACATCCTGAGGACATGAAATGGCCATTCACAGAACCAGAGATGTTCTAAAGAAGAAAGTTATCCAACATGATCTTTTCTGAGATCCTCATGGTCCTGGATGCCCATTGAGGAATTACAGTAAACAGTTAAGCAGGCTAACATTTGCTAAGGATCTGCTGAAAGAGGGCTGTTTTTTTCTGGCCAGCTGGAGGGCATTCTTGGGCAAATTATGACTGCACACCCAAGATGTGCTGCACCTTCATCAGGAGGGTGTGTGGGTACTCAACAGAAGATTGGACACAGCAGTCACTGGTGATGTAAACTAGAGAACAGGGGAAGGGGCTAGTGCAGGGGTTTGTTGAGGACAGGAGTAAGAAACGGAATCACCAAAGGAAGGACAATTGAGCTGGATAGCACCAGAAGAGAAGACCTCCAGGGGTGCAAGAAAGCATTCAGGAGAAAACATATTCACTTGAATGTAGGCCAGTATAAGACTCACACCAATGACATAGGGACACTCAAGTGCATAATGCCCTCATAGAAACATAGAAACATAGAATTTGATGGCAGATGAGGACCACTTGGCCCACTCAGTCTGCCCATTTGGCCACAAAGCCAAGGCTCAGTGGTACTCATAGCGACCTGATTGGAGGAAGAAAAGTACTGGGATACTAAGAAAGTGGATTCAAGCTACCAGATAGGTAGGACAGGAAAGGGAATGGGTGACTTTCAATCTAAGACAGTGTGGTCCTGTAGAGCAAAAGGAGGTGAAAAACAATGTCACAGAGCCCACTTGGCTCTAGCTACAAGAAAGTGGGTAAAAGGGTGTGTGCTACAGGATGACAAACAGCTCAGCAGAGCTTGATGTCCAGCTGGTTGGGGAAATTAGAAGAGCCGCTAAACTGGATGCCATACTGATTAATTCTTTGTAAAATTAAAATTCCACCTGTGGAAAAAGTGGCATGGTTATCAATAGAGATGGTGCGAAGATAAATTTTGAGGGGGAAGTTTCTGCAAAATCAGTAATTTCACCATGGGAAATATTCTGTGGAATTCAGGCATTCTGCAAAATATTTTGTGGGTACAAAATTGTGAAGTTCCACCTGTGAAATGTGAAATTTTGTTTTGCATTTCACACATGAAAAATGTCATGAAATTCCCTTTTTTCAGAGCACGAAGATTGCCATCTTTGCACATCTCTAGTTACCAATTCTGGTTCCATGAAGTTTTGAGAAAATATTTAAAAAGTTCTTGAATTTTTGCCAGTAAGTACCTTGTGGCATTTCCTGTAACTTTAAAACTGCTGAAACTATTGTACTTGACTGAATCACACCAGATTTGAAGGGCAGCATTTTTAAACATCAAAATGAGTAGTTATGTCACTATATTTTCAAAAGTCATAAAATGGCCACAACTATTATTTACATCAGGTGGATTTTCAAAAGTCATGACATTCACTCAGCTCCAAATGTATGAATTTCTGAAGTCATAAAATGGATGCATCTCCTAGTTATATTAATATCAGAGACAGCCCCGATATGTCAAGACCATGTTCTATTTTGTTTGAGCCATTTGAAAAGTTGGACTAATCTGCAGCATGTCTAGCTATTTTATGGTACCTTACTGTACATCCTGCTTTGGACAGAAACATGCAAGTCAAAGATATAAATGATATACCAGGTTACACTCAGTCTGAAAACTGTGTCCAGACACAATTATATCTGAACTTTGTGAAGTGGACATAACTATGTCAGAATTCTGAAACTTGGATGTAGTGATGCCCTAGCTTTGAAAATTTGATGGTATCAGCAATTTGGATCTAGGCTTTGAAAATTACTCCACCCCCCCCCCAACCCACCCCGAAATGTTTATGACCCATTAACATTGGGTAAGCATGACAAATGTTTTTCTACACCTCTACATGAAGCTAAATTATAATCATAAGATTCTGGGGGCTGGATATTCAAACTGCGCTATTTTGAGGCGCAAGCCCTTGCGCTGCACAAAATAGTTGCGCAGGGGTGTGTCCAGAGTGATATTCAAAGGAGTTGCGCCCTTGAGCAACTCCTTTGAATATCACCCCCTGGCCACAGCCACTGTGCATGGCGCAGTGGAACTTGCGCCACCGCAAGTGGTCAGAGTGGAGCATTCAACTTGCGGTGGCAAAGTACCATTGCGCCATGCGCAAAATCCCCATATTCAAACGGTGACATGCAAATGGGGCCATAATTCATGCAAGGTGCAGGGGGCCATTTGCATCTGATTATGGCCCCATTTGCATGCCATTAGCATGCAGGTGCGCCGATCCCCGAGGACTTGCGCCTGGCACCCTGCCAGGCAGCAGCCGTCGGGGACCGACGCCCCCTGCAGCCCGATCGCGGGTGAAACAGTGTACAATCCCCACCACCACCCCCCACTGGCCCGATCGCGGGCATAGTTTAATCCCCCACCAGCCCGATCGCGGGCAGCAATGTGGCTCCCCCCCGAACATATCCCTGGTGGTCCAGTGGACGAAAGCCCGATCACGGGCGGTAGTCATTTAAGAACCCCCGAACATAGCCTGGTGGCTAGTGTCCCCACCCCACCCACCCATGAAGTCCCACCACCCGCTCCCCAGGCAGCTGGCGGGCAGCATCCACCAGCCTGCTGCCCGCCGCTCACCGACTGACTGCCAGTAGGGCTGCACTTGATGGTGCAGGCAAGAGCCAATGGCGTGCAGCCCATACCATATGAAGACAGTCCAGTTTTGTGATTATTCATTCACAAATCTGGACTGTCATGTATGGTATGGGCTGCACCATTGGCTCTGGCTCTGCAATCAATGGGAATGCAGCCCTACTGGCAGTCAGTCGGCGGGCGGGCGGTGGCAGGTGGGTGGATGCTGCCGCCCGCCGCCGCCGGGGGAGCGGAGTGGTGGGCTCGTGGGTGGGTGGGTGGGGACACTAGCCACCAGAGCTATGTTCGGGGGTTTCTTAACGACTACGCCCACGATCGGGCTTTTCGTCCACTGGACCACCAGGGATGAATTCGAAGGAGGGGAGTTGATAGATAACAACCGCCCGCAATCGGGCTTTCGTCCACTGGACCACCAGATACGCCTGGGGTGGCATTGCTGCCCGCGATCGGGCTGGTGGGGGATTAAACCATGCCCACGATCGGGCCGGGGGCGTGGGGATTTACAGTCGGGCTGCCCGCGATCGGGCTGCAGGGGGGCATAGGGATCGGTTGGGCCAGCCACAGGTGGCAGCTGCTGTGTTGCGCCCTGCAATGCAGCAGCTCACCTGTGGGTGGCCCTCAACTTAAGCCTTTTTTTTTGCCTCAAAGTTGTGCAGGCGCAGGTTGGGGGTTGCGCCTGCACAACTCTGCACAGCCCTGCTGAATATCGGGCTGTGCAGTTTATGCATGGTTCCTCCCCCTCCAGTTCAGCATGCATGCATTTGCATTGCGCTGTTGCTCAGCATGTTTTCTGTGGTGCAACTGCCTCCTGCTGAATATGGCAGAATGGAGCAAGTTCGGACTTGCGCAGGCGCAACCCTATTGCGCATGGCGCAATCCTTTTGAATATCTGGCCCTGGGAATATTTTCACAAAGTTTTGTCAGTAAGTAAACTGTAAACTTATTTTATGAGCCTTTATAACATTAAAATAGTAATCAAATATTGACACATTTAATAGTTTCCAAAACCCTACAAAAGTGTCATGCCAACATATTTTCAAGTATCTAGCTTCAAAAGTGGCTGATTTATAGGCAGAAAAAATATTTTGGACATTTTTACCAAATATCACAAAGAAATAAACAGCCAGTATGAGTCCCTGTAAGTTAATACAAAATATAAATAAATAAAACACAAAACTCTGCATTTGATAATTTAGCAGATACTTGATTATTAATCCATGAGCAGACCACCATGCCAGTGCTCAGCTCTATAACCTAAATGATGGTTGGGTGAAGTTGGACCCAGCTGAAAATAGTGTTAAATTTAGTAAATTTCATAAAGAAATAAAGTGGCAGGTTGTGAACCCTTATCATACGGATGCATTCCTAGTATAGTACCTTATTTCATGGGTGATTGTATCTATTTCTAGGTCTCTAGCTTAACAGGTGGATGAATTATAACCAGCTGAAAATATTCCCAACATTTTTTGAAAATCCACAAAGGAAAATTCTGCCACATTTTGAGCCCCCTTTATATTCAAAATTATATACTGTATAAGAATTTACTGAAATCTGACAGATGCTTATAGTGTTAATCTAGGAGTAAGCAAGGTCAGCATTATTATCAATTTATTCTAAATTAACCTTTGTTGACCCCAGTAGCATTCATAAAAATCAAGTTAGGTGTGCTTCCATTAGAAGCATGTGCCTTTTCTAGAATGATTATTACCCTCTGGATTAAGATAACCATAAGGCCTGAAAATTATATATTAACTGAATGTATGGAGGAGAAAATGTATTGGTCTGAGTCTGGCTGTCAAAAAATCCCTATGGCTTACCATGGGACATACAATTCTATGCCAAATAGGATTCTTTTACCTGTGGAAGATGACCAAGAGTGGGGTAATTCATGTCCCTCACTATAAAATATACAGTATATTAGTGATATAATTTCTTTAGGGCTATTGATATAGAGAAGTTTAAACAGGCTAGGTCCTTAACCTGGCTTGCCTTAGTTTTATAAGGTCACTACTTAAAATATTACTTGATTAGCAGAGAGGATAGGAAACTAAGATCCTTTTTAACTGGTTTTAGGTTTGAAACATTTATAAACAACATCTCACTCAACAGATGTAATAAAGGCAGTAACTTATATGGGAAGCACTGCTATTGTAATATCTGATTTTGTAATTGCCTAGATCATGTTTTACTCATATGCAAATAGCACGACAAAGCTAGAAAATTTTGGCTAGGTCAGATACTTTCACAAGTTCCTTTTTATGTTTGCTTGCCCGCATGTGCAAGAAATATAGTGCCACCATACGAGAATTCGTAGGTGTGCCTCCCCCACTTCCAATGCCCTGGTCCCTTTTGCAGGCAAGGCTGCACTGTGCCAATGAATGTCCAAGCTGTCTATGACAGCATTCAGATGCAGCAGCGTACAGTTCTGAGGAAAATACTGCCACAATCAGTGGTGGTAACGTGTAGGCAATTTGCATACTGCTGACGGCAGTATGCAGATTGCCTACATGTACGTCTTCACTGCATCTGAACTGTCGTAGATGGTTTGTCGTTGCCCCCCACTACGGTGGCATGCTGGGAGCCCAGTCCAGCGCAAGCTCATGCACTCCCCTTCACCCGCACACTGTATGACTGATGGGGTGCCCAATTCCCCCGTCGGCTCCACTGCCCCCCTGAAACAGGCCTCTAGGTGCCACACTGGGAGCCCACCCCAGCATGGCAAATGTCGGTATGGCTGACAGGGGTGCCCAATCCCCCATCAGCTCCACTGCTGCCCCACCCAAAAAATAACCTTTCAGCTGCCATGCTGGGAGCCCATCCCAGCATGGCAAAAGTTGGTATGGCTGACTGGGGTGCACAATTCCCCATCGGCTCCACTGCCACCCCCCAAAAATCACCTTTCAGTTGCCATGCTTGGAGCTCAGCTCAGCATGGCAAAAGTCCCATGTCATCTTCCTGCAGAAGGAAAAAAAAGAAACTGTAAAAATAAAATGGCCCCTCATTGACTGTCTTGCCCCCTCACCCAAGCCGCACCCACTCTCTGTGCACCCACCTCCCCCCCCCCGTACTTACCTCCGGAGCCCAGCACAATGATCTTCAGTATACCAGGAACATGTCTGCACTTTCGAGGCTGACTGCAAACTGAAGAAATGCAGGTAAGCTGTATAATGGCATAAATGGTTCTTTTTTCAACTTTGGTGCCTATCTCAGCCATTTTGGGGAATTTTTTCACCAAATTCTCAACATGGGGTTCTTGGAACCCCATCTCATGAACTCAGTCATTGTCATTTTGTTATTCAGCCCCAAAAGGTGATTTCTCGGTCACTGCGCGGAACCACCTTTTGGAACCAAGTAATGAAATGTCAGTAGGCTTATCCAAACTTATGAACTTCTTGCTTGTTGTTAAAAGTATTTGTTTAAAAAAAGCCATATGTTTGCTTATAATTAAAAACTGATATCGATGTCTGTATTTCATATATGTGTCATGCCTTTAACTGTGCTTCTTAACCTTTGTATCTTTTCTGTAATGGTCTATAAGTCATTGTAAACAAATAAATATGAATTGAATGGAATAGACTATGAGATACGACACAAAAACAGGAACTGCACATTGCTTTTTAACAAGTTTACATTTCTTGCATGCCCATTTCAGAAGACAATAATTCTGCTTTGCCTGGATAATTAGGTGACATTTTAATCAGTGTTGATCTTTTTCCACATCCTACCTCCCACGGTATTTCTATAATATACAGTTTTAATTGTAATCAACTCAGGTTGATAAATACCTCCCAAAGGATCCATTCAATGTGCCACAACATACTTCTCTTGTTGTGGACTTTTTACCCTAAAATCACATTTCCCTACTTTTGTGGCTTTGTGCTTTAGCTTATCTAATGCTTAACTAATTTTTATATTGATTTCATCCATTTTGAAAATAATACTTAATAATAAATGCATGGTACTACACTAGCAATGTCAGCATCAGTTTTGGGGGGGGGGGGCGGTAATTTATGACACCAGGGGCCAGATATTCAAAAGTTTCTCTCTGTACAAAACCCAGTTAGCCTGCACAAACCAGGTTTTGTGCGGAAGTCCTATATTCAAAAGCTCTGTTTGTGTGGGTGTAGTGGGATTGCACCAGGGCAACCAGTGGAGGGGTGCACAATGCAAAACTATACAAATCTGGGGGCAGGGACCTGAATATCAGCACAGTCCAATATTCAGAGTATTTGCCCCATTCAAGGGCATTTTGCATGGTCCCCTTGTATGGAAAAAATATCACTGACCAAAACCAACTATTAAGCTGTAGCAACCCTAGCAGATGCTGGAGGTAGTGTGTTGGCACCCCTCATTCCAACACAGTACTCCCTTGAGGCAAGTGGTGCCCCCTGCCCTGAATCCCAATCTTGGTAGTGAAATTACAAGTCCCTGCTGACCAATGGTCCCTCCCCACTCTTGACACCCATCCCTGTATCAGTAAAATACATCCGTGATGTCCATTGGTCCCCCCGAGACCAATTCCCATAATATTACATTACTTCCTGCTGACCAGTGGTCCATCCTCCTACTCGATCCCCATCTCTGTACATATATAAGCACCCCACTCTGATGCACGACAACCACCCCCACACACGGCCATGGCTGGCCCGCCATAGCCATGAACCTCTGTTGTCAAGTAGTCCCCCCAAAAACAAAGCCCCAGACCCATTTCCATTACATAGCGGTGCCTGCATCCCCAGCCAACCCCCCATTGGTGATAGTGGTTCCATCCACCCACCCACGGCACTGATGACCCACCCCCAGTCCCCCTTACCATAAGTCAGTGCTGCACTGAAATGATGGTGGGTGACACAGCCCCACCACACACCTCCTCGGCCTCCCACCATCTGGCAATAGCAGGGAGCATGCTGCATATTTATACAGTGATGTGCCCTATGAATAAACAATGTGCTCCCTGCTACTGTCAGATGGTGGGTGACACAGCCTCACCACACACCTCCTCGGCCTCCCACCATCAGGCAATAGCAGGGAGCATGCTGCATATTTATACAGTGATGTGCCCTATGAATAAACAATGTGCTCCCTGCTACTGTCAGATGGTGGGTGGCTGAGGAGGTGTGTGGTGGGTTGTTTATTCCCCTGCCATTGTTACGGTGTATGGCACCGACTTCTGGAAGGGGACTGGTTGGGTGGGTCTTCAGTGCTGTGGGTGGGTGGGAGGGACCACTACCACCAATGGGGTTGTCTGGGGCTGTGGCGCTGCCATGTAATGGAAACAGAGCCAGGGTGTTGATGTTGTTGGGGGCTGCTTGATATAGGAGGTTCAGAGCTGTGGGGGCCAGCTGCGCCATGTTGGTAGTTGTGATATATCAGGGTGGGAGGTTTGTATTTGTACCGAGACAGGGATCAGGTGGGGAAAGGACCACTGGTCACCGGGATGTAATGCAACATTACGAGAACAGGTGTCGAGGGGGACCACTTGACACCATGAATGTGTTTTATCATTGTGGGGACAGATGTTGGGGGAGAACCACTGGACACAAGGGAAGTATTTTAACATTACAGAGATGAGTGTTAGGGGAGGACCACTGGACACTAGGGAAGTATTTTAACATTATGGTGACTGGAGTCGGGAAGGTAGAGGGACCACTGGACACCTGGGACTTATAATTTCACTACCAGGATTGGGATTGGGGGTGCGGGACACCATTAGACACCAAGGACTTACCATAAAACTACTGGGATTGGGACTGGAGGGCAGGGAGGCACCTCTAAACACCAGGGACTTATATGTACACTACTGGGACTGGGAATAGAGGGAACTGGGCACTGCTAGACACCAGGGACTTCCTATGAAACTACCGGGATTGGGATCGGTGGGTCAGTGAGGCCACTAACACCATAGATAGTTCCCCAGACCTGGCTATTTGCAGCACTACAAGGCCTCCCTCCCCATGCAAATGAGCCCATATTGGGCATAAAAATAGCCCCTTAGCACATTGCATGCCCAATGGGCTCATTTGCATGGGGACCTTTAAATGTTGCACATTTTGCCCAGGTGCTAGCCATTGTGGGGGCCATATTTTCAGGGTGCTATCTGACAGGGCTAAGTGGCATAGCACTGGGGAATAATGAACCTATAGTCAGACGAATAGATCCCTACGCGATTCCTCTGAATATAGCATATTTGCCCACCAGCACTATTGCAAGATGGAATGCAAATGTTTGCACTCTGTTTTGCACTTTTTTGAATATCTGACCCAGGCATTGACTCATGGTGCTGGCGTGAGTCTTTGAGATGACTCTGTTTTCAACACTGGGATCAGCTCCCAGTGTCATTATGATTTTACTGCGGATAGCCCCTGGTGGCTGTGCAATATTCCATATGTTTTCTGACACTGGAGATGGGCACCAGGTGTTAGCACTAATATGATTACATTGTGGGTCAAATTGTGCCCACAACATAGTCACATCACATGCCCATAAATGATCACAGGTGCTTGAAAACACCTTATGAAAAATGACTAAAAAACACAACAAAAAGAATGGACTTTGTGATGGGATCTAATGAATATGAAAGTTTCAGGTTTCAAATGTTTACTGTTTTTCCATGTTAGAGTCCCCCCAAAAAAGCATCTTAACACTTTCTGAGTTTTTGATACTGTGTAACTTAATACCACCAAGCTGATTTTCCCAGCTGTTCATCGTTTGTAGAAACTTCCACAAAGGATGTGCAATGCATGTCATTTTCCAGTTTCCAAGTCAAAGCAAGGCTAAGTTATAAGCAGGGCTGCTAGAATTCTGTGATTCCATGGCAATGGAATTGTCTTCAGAATTTGCATCATGCTGCAGTATATATATAGTACTGCAGAGTTCACTGTTCTTGGAGAATTTTCATTCAAATATACAGTTTTTCTATAGTAACCCGCTCCTTTTCCCACCTCGTTTATCCTGAAGCCCCATCTCTATGCTGAAAATGTGATGTCGACAATGACATCACATCTCCTTGTAAACAATGGCAGGACTACATTCTCCCACAGAAATGAATTAATCATGTAGAAATCAGAAAATGTTGCCACAGAAGCCAAGAAGCCCTGTTGCAGATATCAAGATATGGTGCCATAGGGCACTAGGGACCCTGACTATAAGATGCCTATAATAGGGGTTTAGCATAGAAGTGCCAACACAACCCGAATTATAGTAGTGCTACCGTGATGCTGGAATACTGCCATCTTGTGATTGTGTGATGAGAAAAAAATTCTTAGCAACAGGTAAGCAATCAAGAAAATACACCAGGGTGTGGTATATCATAAGAAATTGTCACGCCTTGGGTGTGTTATGTAGCACAAGGCAATGCCAATTGCCTTGAACTATCAATGAATTGAAAATAACCCATGATATACCCCACCAAAGAGTGTATTATTGTGATTATAAAATGTCCCCGGTGTGTTAGGAAATGGCTGAGCTTGGTAATCAGTTTTGACTCGTAATAATATACTGAAGGCTGCTTCAGCCAACCAGTTTCCAGGATGCCTCCTCTCCATTTCATAACTACAATCATTCTGGAGATGTGAAGTACAGTACTTGGGAAGATAAATGTTGTAGCACATAGCAAATCTTTTTGTTCTGTTGGCTTGATTCTGATGCTTTTGGAACTCAGAGCAAAATGCATTAAAAGCCTGGTTATCATTTCTACTCCACAAATAAGTGATACTACTCACTTCAGTAGTTTTGGTACAGAAATAGAATCCATGCCAGAATCCAAAAAGGCAGAGACTACACTGGCTTTAAAATAACAGCAAGTTGGACAAATAACTGCAACACCATGTATTGTAAATGTAACCAGCCTATCTCTTCACTAACCTCAAGGCTGGTTATGACGGCACTCAAGAGCTTATGTTTGATACTGAGAGTTGTCTTCTAGAGAGGCCCCTTTTTTACTTGCAAGGAGTCAGGATGACATGATGCTTATGTACATGATGTTCTGGCTCAGCTAGAAGCAGTAAAACTCTGTCAAGAATATTCATGGTCCTAGCACTCCCCCTTTACAGTATAAGAAGGGGAGGCAAGCAGGCAAAGAGGTTTGGGGAGAAGAAGATGGGATCTTGGAAAGGGAGCCCAAACTCTGTGACAGAGACAGGAAGCCTGCAGGCCCAGGAATTTTGGCAGGGTCCCTGGGTCCTGGTGGCATTCTGTCCCCTGTAGAGGTCTCGGGAGCAACGCCAGCACATGCCAGAAGGATGGGTCTCCAAGAAGGGCCTTGAAGACCTAAAACCAGAAAGGCACCTACAAGAGTAGTAGAAAGGCCACCTCTCAAGGGAGGTTACCAGGATCCATGAGGATTTGCTCCTGCCAGCACAGTTTAAGTGATGAAGGACAGCCCCAGTTGGAATGGGCATGTTTGTAAGTAAGCTTTGCATTAGTGATGCTCAAGGAAAACAGTAAAAAATCCAGCTGCAATTGTGTATTACTCCTAGGCAGGCAGCCAAATGAATGGGCATTAGGAGGAAGAGGTCTGGCAAGAGCTGGGGTTGATAAGTCCCCATGTGAGAGGACAGGCATGGGAGTCTCTTTCTTTGGGCCATTACAGCTATATTGTTTAGGCTTACTGTCATAATACTGACATGATAAAAAGTATGTTGTCCAAAGTGTGCACTGTGAAACAAGGGTCCAGGGATAGTGCTCACTCTACCTAGAAGCATAAAATACACAAATGGTCTTGGGCTCACAAGGGCTCCCGGGACCCCATAGGGAGGTTAGGGATGTAATAGATCAGAAATGTATTTGGACAAGATCCAATAAATGTAAGCTAAAGGCCCTTACTTCAGGGGTATTCCAGGAAGAAGCAATGGGATTCAAGGGAGTTAGGCCCTGGAATGGTGGGTCTGGAGATCAGAGCCCCTGCTCTGCAATGTGAAGTAAGGCATAAAGTGTGATGCAGCTAGTACTCTACCAGAGGGCATGAGGAATTGAACAATAACTGCAAGTGAATGCCCGTATGCAGTGTGCTATCTTAATCCTATTGTTATTAATAGCTTATCTGTCCTGCATAGCACCCATCTCCCCCACCCACTTCCTCCCCTGCCTGGTGTGACCCCACTGAGCACTTATCCCCACGTCCCCTCTTTATCCCCCCGCCTTCCTGCTTTCTCTTCGCAAATATTAATCCCCCCCCAATTTTCACCCCCTCCTCCCCGGTTCCCCTCACCCAACCACCCACTTTAAAACCCTTTCCCTATCCTTCTCTCCCCCACATCACCCATTCCTGCCCTATCACCTACTTATGTAACCCTGGGTAGATTTCAAATCCAATCCCACCCCTCTGACTACCCAACCCCCTTATTCTGTCACCCCTTTGTCTCTGCTCCCACCCTCCCCTGCTGTCATCTATTCTGTCCTCCCCCTCCTTTGGTCACCACCACTTCTGACCCTCCATAACTCTACCTGCATGTTCTAAAGCTCAGCTACCAGTATAAATTGCTTGTCCTCCTTAGGTATGCTCTTATTACTGTTGCAATAAAGTTGACCTCTCCTACATGATGTATTTTAACTGTACTTGCTTGAATCTGTATCTGTATGTACCATGATAGTATCATAGTTGGCACAAAGCATATATAGACTTTCATCCTTGTCTGCTTGCATAAAATGTTATTATCAACAAATGAACTAATTAATAAACTAAGGACTTGGTTCTACTGTAATCATCCAATCTTATTTTAAAAATATCTAAAGTTGGACTACTAACTATACCATAGGGGAAAGAATTCCACCTTGAAACGACCCTCTGACTAAACCACTGTTTTCTCTTTTGTGATTTCCACTTTTGTTGTTTAATTTGCCTACAATGAGCTCTTGTATTGTAATTTCTGATGAATAATTAAAGTCATAAATCTTCTCTAAGGATATTATCTTGAAATGATCTGTAGACTAAAATCATATCACCCCTCCATCTTCTATAAGCCAAGGAATACAGATCCAAACTGTCCAACCTCTCCTCATATGTCATATTTTTAAGTCCCATTATTGATCGGGAAGCCCTTCACTGCACTCTCTCCACTCTCACTATCTCACCCTTAGTGTAAGGGGACCAAACCTGGGAACAGTACTCCATAATGTGCTTGCCTGCTGTATATACCCCCATCAGTTTTGTAATGTCTATGTACCTTGTCTATTGCCTTATGACATGGAACCTTTGTAAGCGAGCTTTTAGCTCAAAGGTGTTATCTGAGATTCCAATAAATAAATAAAAAAATAGCAAGTAAGTGCAGCCAGCTTGGTCCAAGCTCCATGTTTTGTCCCAGTTTGTGTGTGGTCTTCTTTATTGGTGCCCCAGTGTAATGGTTATGGTATACCTACTCCAGCGTCCCAGCCATGTGATGGTAAAGATGTCTGGTGAAGGTACTGGTTTAATTATGTAAGACGGGTGCTTCTCTAATGAGAATACCACCATCTACCCCTAGACATGAGGTCGGTGCCCGACCCGTTCATAAACATTTTCTTTTACTACCATGATCATTTGTCAGTGGTGATTTTTTTTTAAATCCAATCTTGCACTGCTAAGCTGAATAAACTGTATGTAAGTATTTATAAAATAAAGCAAAATGCAAAATTAAGGAAATTTAAATAGTTGGATAACTGGCACCACAATAAATAGAATACTATGCTTGATTATTGACTTAAATATTTGGATGGAACAGTCCCAACATTATGCAGGGTTGTCATCATAATTTTGCCTGGATTATGGTACATTTCTTTTAATTTACAGACTGTGTATGCCCACCTTTCTGGTGGGATAAGGCTCTTCTGCGGCACTTCACTAGCTCCATCCTCTTTCCTCTGGAGTTGATACCTCCAACCACCAGCTATCTAACTGCATCGTGGAATTCCCCATTCAATTGAGTCCATCCATGCCAGGTTGAGAAATTTCTAACCATAATAATAAGGCAGGAAAACTGAGGACTATGTACGGCAAATGGGTGGGCTAAGCATGATGGCACATCTTCATCTTCATCCCACCTCCTTTTCCTGCTACAGTCTTCCCCAGCCCCTCTCTCCTCCCTACATAGAAACATGGATTCTGTCGGCAGATAAGGACTGCCTGACCCACCTAGTCTGCTCATTTTTTACCTGCCTGTACTGTCACTGCACACTCTTCCTGATGTCCAGCTTCTCCCCCATACTTAAAACCTACCACTGTTTTTGCCCCCACTACCTCTGCTGGAAGACTGTCCTACGCGTCTGCCACTCTATCAGTGAAGAAGTACTTCCTTACATCCCTCATAAATTTCTCCCTTTCCAGCTTCATTGCATGCTCCCTTATTTTTGTGCATCTTGTCTTCTGAGAAATACTCCCCTCCTGTACCTTATTTACCCCCATTAAGTATCTACATGTCTTTATCATGTCACCCCTTTTCTCTTCCAGGGTATACACATTGAGATCCCCCAGTTTCTGCTAACAGAACTTATGATGCATCCCCTTTTAGTTGCCCTCCTCCGGATAGTCTCTGCCCTGTCTACGTACTTCCTGAGATGTGATGTCTACAACTGGACACAGTCCCCCCACAGACTGAGGCCTGATGTGAGAACCCTTGGGTAGAGGGCTAAAACTTTTCCCACCCCTCCCCCTACAGCACTTACACAGTTAAGCACTGAATACTTCCTGTCCTGCCATCAAAACTGCAGTATGCCAATGGCAGTCCCTCTCCACTTGAGGACAGCAAATTGCTACTCAGATTACTCACTTTCTCCTGGGCCATCATGGGGCAAATGTGCAGATGCAGGAGCAATCTACCCTCCTCAAGACAAGAGGCATATGAGTCAGATGCCCAGGCCCATCTGTACTGCCCAACTGGTTGCCTTGCCAGCATTGTAAGCCAGCTTTTTAAACAGTGAGCCACTGAGTGTCTTACAAACAACTGGTTTCTCATTTAGACTCCAAGGGACTGTTGGGTGAACAACAGCATGGATTTAGATGGGGTTGTGGCATGTCGACAGCTCTGGTTAGGTTGGCGAACACCGTGCTCAACGCTTGTGATTGGGGGATGATATCTAGTGCGGTGTTTGTCGACCTGACCAGGCCTTTGACGTTGTCAATTATAGAATATTGTTAAGGAAACTTTCGTTCTGTGGAATAACAGGCATTGGTCTGGAATGGTTTAGGAGCTACTTAGGTGGTAGAGTGCAAATGGTTAGGATAAGAGACTGTGTCAGAATCTCTGCAGACGAGGTTAGGTGTTCTGCAAGGATCAGTACTGGGACCTTTGTTGTTTCCAGTTTTCATGAATGACCTACCAAAGGCACTTACAGAAACAGACTGCATACAGTATGCAGATGACACGGTCTTTTATAGCTCGGGCCAATCAATTACTGAGATTCAAAGGTCATTACAGGGAGACGATAATAAACTCACAAAATGGATAACTCAAAACAAACTGAGGCTGAATGAGAAGAAAACAAATGTGATCTTGTTTGGTACATCTCAGAGGCTGGCCCGGGCTGGAGAAGACCTGTCTACTAGTGAAACTGAAGGAGTAGAAATTTTAGTAGTATAATCGGTTAAATATCTAGGCATCAACTTAGACCCAAAGGTAACTTTTATGGGCCATCTAGGGAATATAGGCAAAAAGATTCACTAGAAGTTAGGCTTCTTATACAGGAACATCAATGCCTTGACAGATAAGGCCCGCATGATTATAGCAAAACAAATACTGTTACCAGCATTGGATTAGGGGGCGGTACTCTTTGTAAATTAGGATAAGTTATTTGTTAAAAGATATCAACTTATTCAAAACAGCATTTGTAGATTTGATTTGAGGGCCCCAGCACAGATGCACCACTGCCTTCTGTATGACAAGATGAATAACTTGCCTCCCTCTCAACGTGTTAATTACCTGGCTGCCACTTTTACTTTTTCCTTTTATAAAAACTCTATACCATATGGTTTATGTAATAAACTTATTCAGTCTAACAGTTCATTCTCAACCAGAAAACAGATACCCTCTTTTACTTACCCTTGATAAAATTAAAGACCTGCAATCACTCATTTTCTCAGTATGCATCAACATTACTAAATAGAATGTCTATGGTAAAAACTGCAAAGAATGTCAAACAATTCAGATATTTGCTCCTTGATTATTGTAACAAAAATGTCAAATGCAACTGTTTTATTTGATGTATGTTGATATGTTTTACTCTGTATGTGTGGACAATTGATATTTGTATGTCAGTACATTGTATGTATTTATTGTCAGACGTGACTGGAAAAGGGCTGATCCCAGTTACCTCCTGGTTAAAAATAAAAACAAACATACAAATCTTGGATTATGGCATTTTTTACAGCATCCATGGCATATCAAAGTCCACAGATATAGTCATTCAAAAGGCTAGGCTACACAGAAGCATTTATTTTAATTAACTCAGAAAACCAAGTCCTCCAGAGGTCGCAAGTGCTAGTCCCTGACCTACACTTCACTCCCACTAGAGGTATTCTCCACCCTTCACTAGTTTCCCCTTTTTCCCACACATATTTCTATGATAAAAAAATGTTGGTTGCTGCTAGCACTGTGCCAAAAGCTGACAACATGTTCTGGATTATACTTCACACAATCCCCCAAATACTTTTGTTAAGCAGTTTGCTCTCCCCTCTGCACCCGGATTGAAGATTTCAGGAGGTTGGGGGAAATACTCAAACTTCCAGACTAACTCAGCTCCCCCACAAGTTGCCTGATCTCATCATACAAAGTCAACTGACTGTACTGATTAGGTGCATAAGAGGTAAAGAGAAGCAGATAGTATTAATAATGATGGTAAAAGCACAGCCCCCCACCTCCTCCCAGTTGTGTGCTTGATTACTACAGTTAGATGACACTTTGTGATGGGATCAGATGCATTGAGGAAAGAGCGACAACTGTGTTAGCCCAGAATTAGGCTTATTGCCCCAAAAAAAATATGGATCTGGGTTCAGGAAGGGGTTCAACTGCTAAACAAAGAAGTTTGGAGGAAGGGGGTGTATGGGAAAAGGGGTTGGATTAGGAAGGGATGTTTATTCTAAATCACATCATCAGTCCTTCACACAGTGCCTGACAGAAGATGACATTTTTGTAATACAAATGTGTGTCAGAGAATGGGGAAAGGGTATATAGGGTTGAAAATGTCTGGAGGGGATGGGCTAGAGGCTTTTTATACTTTTTTGTTATTTTTATATTTTTCCAAGTGTCATCCTCTGTCTTTACTTTAGCAACACAGATAGCATTCAGCACCAGACAATCTACATACTTCCCTGGCTAGGGTATTTTCCTGGCTTGCATTTCAGGAGACAGTTGCACACAAAAAACATTTGTATTTTTACCGAGAACTGGGGTGGGCCATGGCACTGAGGGCACCAAGAAATCACACAGTCCACTGACAGAAAAATGTCCACAGGCAGAAATAGAGCCACGCAGTAGGTTTTATTCTGACTTGATGGACTGACAGAAAACATTTGCCCATTGAAGCTGCAGGTGCAGAACGGGTATAACAAAGCCCACAAAATCCACTGTAGTGATTTACTTCCAGTTCATTAGTTCAAATACCTCCCCCCGCCACCATAGAGGGTCACGGAATAAGATTCCTGTCCATCCCTATTCTGGGCTATGGACACTGGGAAGAGCTCATCCAAAAGTGAAATGTGAACATTTTGGACTCACAATTTACCAGGTTCCATTCTTTTCCAAAAGTGAACAACGTTGGGTTCACATGTCCTAGGAGTGACAATGCCGTGCTCTCCCCTTTAACTAAAGTCCCATACTCCACAGAGTCTTTTAAGGACAGGGCATGTCCTCCAAACTGTGTTAAACAGTTACAACAAAATTCATCACAAGCAAGAAAAAGCCTGCCTCTGTTATACCAGATAGAGGTGAGTTAGATCCAAAACTCTGGATAGGGAAAGAGAACATTGTTTAACCAGGAGTAGCACACTAAGCCAAAGCTTGTTTCCAGATGTGACCTGGGAGCACAAGGAAGTAAAGTGACTTGGTCAGGATTACACAGTGTGCACCTAGGCAGCTATGGGATTCAAACCCACATCTCCAGATCTGCAGCTCAGAGCCTTAACCCACTGTGCTATACTGCCTGGACAGAGAGGAAGCATCTCTTTTCCAAATAGATTCATGACCATGAAGGCACCATTTGAGTGTTTAAACAGTCCTCAAACAGTTCAAGAAATAAAACTTGTCCCAATAGGCAGGGATTCCTTGAGAGAGAGAGAGAGAGAGAGAGAGAGAGAGAAGGCAAACCTGGTTATTCCAGAAACTGGGCAGCACTTTTGTTGTCAAAAGTATCTCAGAAATGGGGACGTACCCATAAGTTACTCCTGGTTACAGAAATCATTTCCCTTAGGATTCTTTGCCCCCTCAGGGGCACCACTCAAGAGAAGGCCATCACCAAGTCTTGACACAGGTCTCCCTGTGAGCTGACTAGGGGATGAAAAGGATCAGGAGAGAGGTGTTACCTTTCCTGAGACTGTCCTCAGTCAGTACCCCAAGCTAACTGTACTACTCTGAGGCAGAGGACTGACTTCACAGCAACATTCTTTTTTTTTTCCATTCAAATTTTATTAAAGTTTTACATTATAGTGAATAAATCCGCAATGTGATATACATAATTATAAGCAAGATGAGTACAGTTACATTAATGATTCATTCTCTCCTTCCTTCCTTACCCTCCTCCCACCCCATCTCATAAACCCAGCACAGAATTATACTCCAGAACCACTACAACTTGTAGAATAGGAAGAACCCCCATTAGACTGTAAGGAATACAGAGATTGCACTGGACCCCAAATTCTGTTAAACTTCAGTAATTTGTTCTGGAGACTAGCAATGGTCCTCTTTGTTCTAAGATTGGCCAAGAGTTCTTGTAGCCACTCAACATAAATAATTTCCATGTTATCTTTCCAGTGCCTGAGGACCACCTTTTTAATGGATAATGATATTAGTGCCATGTGATATTTCCTGTTAAGAACTGGAATGTTACAGAACCCCCCAAAAGGCATATCTCCACTGTAAACAAATCAGCCAAACCTAATAGGGGATCAGCCCTTTGCTTAATTGTAATCCAAATTGGGGCTACTTTATAACAACTCCAGAAAATATGAAAAAGATCCCCTTCTTCCTGTTGACACTGTGTACAAATGGGGGAGGGCATAATACCCAGCCAAGCTAGTTGTTGTAGGGAGTAGTAAATGTTATGCAATATTTTAAATTGTATAAGCCTGAGTCTTTCTTGAGGCAGAAATTTGTGGCAGCCATGCCAGAGAAGGGGCCGATTGAACTCCTTGCCCTGGAAGAGAGTGGACCAGAAGGCTACAGGACCAAAATTGTTAGGATAGGCCCAATTATAAAGAGGACTATAAATTTTAGAAACTGCATGTGAAGAACCGGCCAGCAAATGTAAGTCTGCCTGGAAGCATATATTAGTAATTGGTGGGGGGCAACCCCCATAACCTTTATCAACAGGTGACGAAGCTGGAAGACCTTAAAAATACTAGTACGGGGAATGTGAAATTTGTTCATGAGTTCTGGAGAAGAAAACCATTTCCCATCTTCTCTGACAAGGCAATTAAGTTGGCAATCCCCTAACTGGGGGAGCCAACTGGCCAAGAAAGGTCTGTCATCTATCTGAAACTTAAGATTACCTCTTAATGGTTGAGATAAGTCTTTAGTATTGTCATATTTTAAAAAGGCACACAACTGAGAATGAACCCTGACACAAGTCCCTATAGGGGAGCCTCATAAAGATGTGTGAAGGGGACCTGGGTTTGTATATAGCATAGCTGTGGGGGAAAGGCTGTGCTCTTTTAAACATGCTAGCTCCACTTTTAGCCATATCAGGATGTAGGGGAGATGAAGCTGAGGATCTTCCATAGCTAACCATCTGAGGTATTTGTTTGCATGGCTGGCCCAGTGGTACACCCCTATGTGGGGCAGTGTTAACCCTCCCTTTGCTTTAGGAGCCACCAGTTTGTGAAATGCCATTCTAGACTTTTTGCATTCCCAGATGAAATTTGTGATGATACTATGAATTTTTTTAAACCAAGATAATGGAAGCCAAATGTTTAGTAAATTAAGGGGGTTAAAAAGGTGGGGGAAAATATTCATTTTGATTAAATTAATCCTTCCCCAGAGGAAAAGAGGGAGCAGAGCCCATCTGTTTAAGTCCTGGCTAATCATGTGAACAAGTGAGTCTAGGTTAAGCTGTTCAAAACAAGATGGGCTCCTTGAGAGAATAAGCCCTAGGCACTTAATTTAATCTGATTTCCAGGAGAATCCAAAAATGGAGATTTCATGTTTTTGAATTTTATGATTAAGAGGGAAGACCATTATTTTTTCGACATTTCGTTTATAATTAGAAACTTTACTGAAACCCTCTATGATTTTTAACAAAGAAGGGATGGATGTAGCAGGGTGTGATAACTGAAGCAGTGGATTGTCTGCATACACCGAGATTTTAACTACTTGCCCATGTAGGGGAATACACTGAGTTTCTTGGGATTCCATTAGCCGACGGATGAGGGGCTCTAGGTAGATATTGAAAAGAAGTGGAGACAAAGGACAACCTTGTCTAGTCTCTACATGTAATGGGAATGAGTCAGAAATTATTCCATTGCAAGAGATTCTTGCGGTTGGGAGCTTGTAGAGAGAACTGACCCATTTCTGGAACTCTGTGGGAAAGCCAAATGCCTTCATTGTAGCAAATAGATAATTCCAGTAAACCCTGTCAAAAACTTTCTTGGCATCCAGGGAGACCAAAGCCATTGGGAATTCAGCATCCCTGGAGACCGAGAAAACATGAGCGAGAGTCCGCAGATGATCCACAGAGGATCTTCCCTTCATAAAACCAACGTGTTCCACACCTATTAGTGTGGGAAGGACTTCATTCACATGATCTGCCAGGAGTTTTGTTACAATTTTAATATCATGATTAATAAGTGATATTGGTCTATAGTTTGATACGAGGTTAGAGGGTTTATCGGGTTTGGGCAGTAGAACAATCTGTGCCTCAAACAAAGATATATCAGATGCCTGGCCTGAGAGAATGTACTGGAAGAGTGGCAAGAGAACTGAGATTAATTATTTGGAAAAAGCTTTATAAAAATAGGAGGAAAATCCGTCTGGGCTGGGAGTTTTGTCTGGTGGGAGAGCTTTAATAACTCTGTATAACTCACTTTGGGAGATGTCAGATATAAGAAGAACCTGCTGGGAATCTGAGAAGGAGGGTAACTGTGAGTCCTCTAGATATTGATGTAAAGTATCTTCAGATGGAGGATCTGCCATGGGGCCATAAAGCTGCTTAAAGTAGATGCTAAATTCTGCAACTATTTCTGACGGGGAGGTTTTTAAGGAGTTATCCTTAATGGAGTGGACAGCAGCAATTAATCTGGTGGACTTTTGTTGTTTAATCTGCATTGCGAGTATGTGACCTGCCTTTTCTCCTTGGTCAGTATAGGCTGCTTTCGCTTTAAGGATTGCAAACTTGGCTTGTTCCCCTAAGACGTTTAAGTAGGAATCCCTTAATTTGACTTCACAGCAACATTCTATTGTGGTGTATGTTGCTGTGAAAGCCACTCCCACTTGGAACCTCTGCCAGAGTGACTATCAGAAGCTACCAAGTGAGTTCTAGAATTTTAATCCCTTCTGTTCTCGGCATACTTACCTAAACACCCACTAACTACCAAGGTTCTAGTAACCATAGGGGAACCTGGGGGTTACACAAGTATTTGTCCCAGAATATTATGAATTTTGCAGAATGCAGACAGTGGGTAGGATTTTTGAAAAGGATCATTCCACGATGTGTCAGTCACTATTTTCAGAAGGAAAATGCATCCAAATTTGGTAAACCATCTTTTAGATTGCCTAATAGCATCCTAAGTTTGCATCCAAAAACAGACGCAAGTGCATCCAATTGGACACAACTCACAGCTGTGTCCATTTTCTGACACAAATCATGACTTCTTGTACTAAATGGATGGAACTTCTGAAAATAGTAGCAATGACAGCCTTGACACAAGTGTCTGGATACAAACTCAAGTGCAGCATGCATTTGCTTCTGTCACCAATCCTTCTGAACCCCCCTGCAGTATATGAAATAGAAATTTGTCTATAACATATATTTTTAAAAGGTACTTCAGAGATGTCAGAGGCACTTTAATAGCTACTGTAGTGCAGAGTTTATCCACGCCTTTGTATTTCTGTTGGGAAAAAAATCCTCCCCTGTACAGTAGTATATCACAGGTAGTGTATTGTCTCCTTTTACAAAATTAGGAACTTCCTGTGTTATCTTGTGTGCAAGCCCTCTATGTTTTTTAAATCTAAGTGGACATACTATACAAAAGGTAAAGCAGTTTAGGGGGGTTCTCAGAGCATATGTCTAGATGCAAGTTTCAGTTGTGCAACTTTGGACATAAGCCTAATTACCCCATGTCCAATTTTCAAAGCTAGGACATACTATAGCTAAGTCCAATTTTCAAAACTCGGACTTAGTTATGCCCAGTTTGCAACATTCAGAAATTAATGTGCCTGGACACAATTTTCAGACTGAGTGTAACTTAGTCTATCATTTCCATCTATGTTTAGTGTTTTGTTTATTCAAAACAGTCTGTAAAACACAATAAAACAGCTAGAAATTCTACAGATGAGTCTTACTTTTGAAAACAGCCTCAATATGATAGAACGTGGTCTAGATAAGGGCAGTAGTTGACAGTGATGTAACTAGGAGTAGTGTCCATTTTATGACTGCTGAAGATCCCACCTTATAGCATATAACTAGAAGTTGTGTCCATTTCATGACATTTGAAAATCCCACCAAACATACAGTAAATAGGAATTGTGTCCCTTTTATCACTTAAAAATCCCACCCTTACATTTTACCATAAATGGAATGCTATGTGCAGTATATACTGTATTGTAAAGTATCCCTGGAGAAAATGTCAAAATAATCTTATTAAGCATTACAAGATGTATCTGGTCAACTCTGATGCCTCGTTGGTCAGGACCCTATTGCCTGGTACTGCATTAACCTAGCATATACTTCTGCTCAGAAGACATTAATTTAATTTTTCATTTTATTCTTTTTCCTCAGGAAAAGGGTCTGTGGAGCAAGCTCATTTACAAGGAGGTTCTGGATGGGACAGCATACAGGGTTACGACAATGAGTTACACAGCATGGAGGTATAAAGGCAGTTCAATTCACAAGAGGAATACAATTACAATCAGTGACTGTCTATCAGATACAATTTTATACAAGCTATAAAAAACAGAAAATAGCAGATTAAACGCTGTAATACATAACTCTATTAAAGCTACAGCCTATGCAAACTGTACTAAAGGCAAATAACTGATACATAGGGTTGGAGTACCTCATCATATGACCACACAATCTAGGTAAGAAACTGGTTGCACAAACAGGTTTCAACATATAATTTTCCAATGAGCATCTCAAAGGCATTAAAGTTTACCAATACTGAAAGTTTTAGGGCATATTGCAATGAGTTCCAGAGGGTGGGAATGGAACAACTAATGGCAATCTTCCCTATCTGTGTGGCATATACCAGAATGTCTAGGAGTATGTAGTTGTTTTTCCGGAGGGCATAGTTACTATTGGATATTTGGAATAGATTAGTGATATATCCAGGCATGTCATTTAGAAAAATCTTGTAAACCCATGTGCATGAATTTAATAGCCTCCTGGTTGTTAGTGAGGGCCATCCTATGGTTTTGTACAACTTGCATCAGTGAGACCTAAGTCCTAAGACCATTATGAGCCTAAGTGCTCTATGATAGAGTACTTCAAGCTTTGTTAGATAGGTAATTGGACAGTGACAATAAATAAGTGCAGTCAAGAACCAGTAAAAAGGTTGCCCCGACCAAGTGCTTGTGAGTGTCATATGGAAAACAGAGCTCATTTCTGTAGTAAAAGGCTAATGTAACCCTTGGGTTTTTACAGAGTCCAACTATATGGGCAATGTAGGCCAGTTTGTTATCAATCCAGATCCAAAAAATATTTGTAATGTTTAACTACTTATAGGGTCTCAGCTAGTAAGGTATTGATGGTTGGGGTATGTTCCTGTTGTGGTGTTGTGTTTTGTGATGTAATGAACATGGCCTTTATTTTGGTTGTGTTTAATACAAGCTTAGCGTGGTAGCAGTTTAACTGCAGCATATCAAAAGCTTTTTGGAAATCTAAGCATGCAGCACTGACGTTGGGTCCAGAGACATACAATGCGGTGTTGTCTGCATAGAAGTGTAACTTGACATCAGTTACTGACTCTCCAAGATCATTAATATATATAATAAAAAGTAGTGGGCCAAGTACCGACCCTCGGGGGACACCTCTGAGTAGGGGGGTGCAAGTGGAGTAGAGGCCTTCTACCTTGATCTGTTGTATCTGTCCAGTTAAATAGTGCCAAAACCTAGCTTGAATAACTTGTGTATCAGCAAGCTGTGGTCCATGGTGTCAAATGACTTGCTTAGGTCAAGAAAGATAGCTTCAGTGATTTGTTTATTGTCAATTTTTTTTAGTCATTGGTAACTGGGTAAGGCCCACTAGGCACAAGTGCCTGTTTTCAGGGGTGACCCAGGAGCACTGGCTGGTTAAGTGACTTGCTCAGAGTCACACAGTATGCAAGTGGAAGTTGTAGGAATCAAACCCAGGTCTGCTGGATGTACCAAGCTGATTCACAACTCACTACTCTAACCTCTAGGCTATATTGCCAGTATCCAATCATTAGTGACCTTAGCTATGGCATGTACCATGCTGTGTTTTGGTTAAAAACATGACAGTAGGGGAGTTATGATGTTTGATATTTCAAGGAAATCCCTCACCTGATCATCGATAAGTTTTTCTAGAAGCTTTGCTGACACTGGTAGAATTGATATAGGTGTGTAATTGTTGAGCTGCATGGTATTGTCTGATTTTAGGAGGGAGATGATATGCACAGTTTTCCAGAGCACTGGGATTTCATTACTTGAAAGTGATAGATTGAAAAGATGTGCTATGGGCAGTGTGAGGTACCTGAGAGGAAAAAGTGGTCCAAGCCAACAGCACCCGTACTTTTTTGGTGTCAAGCCCTAGCAGGAGTTGCTCTACTTGCTTGTAGGCAGTGAAGTGGAATGTAAAAGAGGTACTGGTAGAAGTACTGGGGTACATCACGTCTAGTATAGGTGTCTGATAGGATGCAGTTGACTATTTGTCAAAGGCTAGTCCAGTGGATAAAAGTATGAGTGCATTTCTTCCAATATAATGTAACAAGCTATTTGAAGGGTTGCTGCAATTTGGTCTAGTAGGTTGTATAATAAGCTGCATGAAACTATATTCATCGCACAGATTTTTTAGTTCATTTGATTTGCTGGAGAGCCAGTCCAGTTTTAGATCTCCTATGATTCAACATTCATTAGGAGACCTGCTGATCAAATTACTTATATGTTTTAGAAGGTCTGGCCCGCCCCTAGGGGGACAGTAGTAGCCTATTACATTCAGGGATTCATTAATGGATAGAGCAACCTTTACTGATATGCGTTCAAATTCTTCAGGTACAGAGTAGGAGCTAATGATGTCAGCCTGAAAGCAATCATTGATGTATAGAGTTACACCACCACCCCAGTAGGTCTGTTTAGGCTGCGGAGATTGAAGTGGGGAATAGACAGCACCTGTGATGGTGTAGAGTCATTTAGCCATGTCTCTGAAAGTAGAAGGATGTCAGGTTTAGCATGGAGTACCCAGATTTTTACTGCATCCAGTTTGTTCACCAGTCATCTCACATTGAAAGACATGGGTTGATTCTGGAAAGGGTTGCGATCACCGCAGGGGACTTGCAGCAGGATGTGTGATGCAAGTACTGACTTGCACCAAACGGGGGAATTTGCTATTCCTGAACGCCGACTGCCACAAGTCCCGGACACAGTAAAGTTAGACCAGCTCCACCCTCATTTAACTTTGCATCCATGGGGTACCCTTTTTACTGGTCTTGCTCCAAACCTTTGATGCAAGCTGTCGTAAAGTTGGAAAACTGTCTCAACTGTACCAGCCTTTCTGGAATCAGACTTTGCTGTGTCTGAGGGCTTTGGCCCAGCTGCTTCAAACTTTGCTGTGGACGCAGGGCTTGGTGCAAGACCTACGTCCATCTTCTGGAGTCTGGCCCTATTTTTAGACCATTTAGTGTAGCAAATTCTGTGGGGGATGCTACTTGGAATAGGGGAACTGGGTTGATTTCCACATTTCCAGAGCAAAATAGTAAGATAAGAATGAGACGTCTGCATATATGAGCGATATTGTATGTAGGACTATAGCAGTGAGGCTTAACTTTGGCCTTGATGTAGGCTGTGGTGAATGTAGATGGGGAAGGTAGTTTCATTTGATAGAGCCTTTTCATCAGGAAGATAGCCCTTATTTTGTACATCCTGTATGTACATAGATTAGAGGTGCCTTCAAGTATGCAGTATTTTGGCTCCTTGAGAAGCCAGCAGGTTCAATGATAGTCCAGTGGGCTGATGTGTTAGGTTTGGGTGGGGATTGCATCCTATGGGTACTTGTTGCGCTAAGCAGCTGAGGAAAGTTAAAACTCCCACCAACTGTATTATAATAGTGAAAACTTAATATTTGGAGTTGCCTGACAATATATTAAATTAAATTAAGCAGACAGTAGAGCATATAAAAAACTGAGGTCTCTTTATATGCATGCTACACTACAGAAGTTGAGGTTTAGAATGGTGATGGATTCAGTGGGGGGTAAACAGTGGGAGATACTATAATATCTAATTAGCTAACTAGCAAGCAGGCCTATCCTAGATAGGGTATTGGCTATGTTTAGTAGTATAGGCCATTTCTACAACATAGCAGAAGGCAATAAGAAGAAAGAAGATAGATTTTCCTGGCTTCAGAAAGTTAAAACACAGTATCACAAGGGACAATAAAACAATCAGCTGTCAAGCATATATCATGTGCAAAACCAGTATTGCATGGGACAATTGTACCAGCAACTTTCAAATAAAAAACACACCCTTTAGATAGAACACTGGGCAGGTGGTAGATAAGAGAAAAACCACTTAGCTAAATAGAAAACTGACCTACCCTAGATAGTGAGTTGGTCATGTTCAGTAGGAAAGGCAGTTTTTAAATTACAGCCTCAGAGGAGGCAGAAAGGGGCACATAGTAGTATTTGAGCAGAGCGACTTGGCCACATCTTCAATTTACCAGAGTACTTGAGTAGATGTACAACACTTAGGAGGCAGAACAAAGAGGGAAAATTTGCAGTACCTGATGTGTGCTGAATTTCTGTTCATTCAATAGAGAATTCTAGGAGCAGCATAACAGGCTGCCAGCTACCTCCCACTGGCTGCCTCCCTCCTAGCAGACTTCCTTGCTAACCTTTGCAATGAAGTCCTTTGATCAGAGGGCCACTTGTAATGCAGTGATTAAATAAGATGGGATAGCTCCTTCTTACACCCAGTGCAGCCTCCATATTGGTTGGGGGAGCTAGGGTCCAGGTTCGGAAAAAAGAGTCCAGCAGGCAGTCTCCAGCAATCATTGGGAGGGAGGGTTGGTCATCTGTAGCAGGCAACCTCACAACACCTGATGTCCTGGCTCCTCTCTGAGACAGCGCCACTCCAATGAATTTAAAAAATGGTCTTCTTCCATTAGCCCAGCACATCCTCCCTATTGGTTCAGAGAACAAGGGGCTGGGTTTGGAACAAAGAGTCCAGCAGGCAATTGTCAGCAGTTGCTATGGGGGAGGTCTGGTCATCTGCAGCAGGTGTCCTCATAACTTCTGATGTCCAAATGCAGCAGCTCTGCTCTGAGGCAAAGTGCACCACTCCACTGAATTTAAAATTGGCGGGTTTCTTCCACTTGCCTTGAACTGCCTCCCTACTGGTTCAGGGAGCAAGGGGCAGGGTTCAGAACAAAGAGTCTAGCAGGCAGTCTTGAGCAATTGTTGGGGGGCTGGTCATCTGCAGCAGGTGCCTTCATAATCCCTGATGTCCTGACTGCTGTGGCTCTGCTCTGAGACAAAGGGTACCGTTCCGCTGAATTTAAAATTGGTGGACTTCTTCCAGTAGCCCAGCACAGTGTCCCTATTGGTTCAGGGAGCTAGGGGAAGGGTTCAGAACAAATAGTACAGCAGGCAGTCTCCGGCAATCATTGGGGTGGAGGGCTGGTCATCTGCAGCAGGTGCCCGTATGACCCCTGATGTCCTGATGCAACAACTCTACTCTGAGACAAAGAGCATTGCTCCGCTGAATTTAAAATTGGTGGGCTTCTTCCAGTAGCCCAGCACAGCCTCCCTATTGGTTCAGGGAGTTAGTGGCAAGGTTCAGAACAAAGAGTTCAGCATGCAGTCTCCAATGGTGTGCTGTCAGTGCAGTGAAACCCCTACATCAACAGCAATATGGGCACCACAACCTGATCAACAGTCAATCCATTGATTGGGATTTTGCAGCGCCCACTGTCTGGCCACGCCAGGGGTGTTGCACTGTTTCCCCTCTACACCTCCTACCTGGAGGTGATTGTATTATTTTTCAAAGGGTGCAGGAGCAAAGCCCCCATGGCAAACAGCTGGGATGTGCTCTGGTGCTTTGCTGCAATCACAGTGAGGTGGCATGATTGTCAGATGATATGGTCACCATCAGCATTTTGTTGTCAATGTAATGTAGGTTGACAATATTGTTGTTAACCTGACATGGTGAAGCCATCTCCAGGAATTGCTAGGGGAAGGGCTGGTCATCTGCAGAAGGCATGCTTACAACCCCTGATGTGCTGATGCAGTATCTCTTCTCTAAGACAAAGAGCACTGCGCCACTGAATTTAAAAGTGGCAGTTTTTTTCCAGTAGCACAGAACAACTTTCCTATTGGTTCAGGGACCTAGGGGCAGGGTTCAGAATAGAGAGTCCAGCAGGCAGTCTCTGGCAATTGCAGGGGGTAAGGCTGGCTTTCTGCAACAGGTGTCCTCACGACCCCTGAAGCAGTGGCTCTAGGGGTGCATTAATCAATATCACAATCAATTGGGGTTAAAAAAAGGCCAATATGATAATTACATATCCTCAGGGTCAAAAAGGTCACAATGCAAATCAAACAACATGGCAACATCATAAACAAATCATGAAAATTAGAAAAAAAAAACATGACCACCGCCAACAGTCACATTGCTCAAAAATCACAAATTGTTAAGGAAATCCACCCAACAACTTTGAAAAAACATACAGGGCTTTCTTCTCAAAAATCCAAACCCAAAAGGTTTCAGTGCTGCTCACTCAATAAAAATATTTTAAATGCCTAATAAAAACATAAAATATATTTCAAAACTCTGATTCTACACAACAACAGAAACATACATGCCTACATCCCTAAACCATCAGAAAAAACTTCTGCAAACAATGCTCTAAAAGCTAATAAACCTAGAAACAAAGAGAGCTCAAACTCTCTGCCTGCTTGAAACTTAACTCTCCAGCAGTGCAGCTGACTGAGGTGACATAACATCTAATCAATATCCTAGGCTAGCAAGTCTGACTTGGATCACATGGAAGGAATAGCAGGCACAGCCCAAGCTTCCAGTTTAGCCTCATAGGTCATGGGAAGTAAAGGACCCTTAAAGTCATGAATACCTATTTACAGTAACAGAATCACTCACTTCCTTGCAGTGCAAGTGCTCCCAACTAGTGCAATGTATCAGCTACAGTCTAGCCCCTGCTGTATATATAATTATGCTAATGCCCAAAGGCAGTCATTTGAGAACACAGCATCAAATTACATCACTACTAAAAAAATTAAAAAAATAAAAATTACTAAACATTTTATAAGTAGAATAAGGCAATTCCATCAGTGGGAATCATGCTATGATAATGTACCTTGTGTTGGTTGAAGTCCCTCATCCTTTGGGCTCAGGACTCCAACCCACTACTCAGTACATTAACATAGCATAATCCCCCTCTCATGCCTTATTCCTTATATAAGGTATGACAGGGCATGGGCTATTTAAGCAATAAACCATGACAGGGTGTTTTTTATGCTGGGATTTACTCACAGCTGATATGGTTTGGCCATGAGGCCAATGGCCAAGTGGTCAAACCAGGTCAGCCGTGGGTAAATCCCAGCATAACCCACACCCTGCAGTGGCTTACTGTGATTATACCATAGGTGTAGAGTGTAATCTTTGAAAAAAATTAGGTTTGTCATTTTGTTTTATAGAAATAGCATTTTTTATGTAGATAACCTTACACTGAAAAAAATAGTCCATTTTCATTAAATGCAACATTTTATTTATGACACACATAACATATTGACAAACTGTGGTAATGTTAACAAACTGTATTTCAATATGCATTTTATTCAGTTGTTTAACTTTTTTGAGTTCTGTTTTTAAACTTTTATGAGTTCTGAAAAGATGAAAAATAGTGGTAAGCTTAACTCTTTAGCAAAAGGAAATTATTTGCAAAGGCAACAAGTGATAACTCTATGACTATTTGATGTAATTCAGATCTAAAGTTTGTTTGTATAAGTAGTTGTCTCTGTTTCTTCAAGATGCTTGCATGTGAATGTGTTTTATCTGTTGCCATTTTTGAAGTGGGTGTGACAGTTGCAACCCCAGTTGAGCTTGAGTGAGCCTGCTAGGAAGAAAAAAAAAGTGGAGAGACTAGCATTTTTTTTTGGTTTTTTATATTTGTTTTTGCTTGTGGTGAAAGATCTGTGGACAGTTTTTGCTTACCTGATTCATTTGCAGAAGAAGTTTACCTTCTTACACCAGGAGTCCTTTAGCATCAGTAACTTTTTTGCACTTAGCTGGCTAGGTGCAACTGCCCTATAGGTGTGCCTTTAAGAGATATTTAAATGAGCTTAGGGCCAAGCCAATCAAAAGACAAGAAGGGATATGAACAGAATGAGAGCTGTTGAAGGCTTCAGAATTTTCTCTCCACTGGTCTGAGCAACATTGCCCCTGAGGTGTCTCTCAACTTTTCAACTTTCCTTGTTGACAGCCTCCTAGTGCTTATCTGGGTCAAGTTTTCCTTATAAATTATTTCTATTAGTGTGCTGAATGAAAGTTTAACTTTTTTATTAGAGCCGCGCTAATTTTTTTTAATTTTAGAGCAATAGCGCTATTTTGACTTTATTTTTATTGCGACTTTCATTTTAAAACCTAATTTTATTGAGGGTGCTTTTTTTCGATGGTTCCCTTCATTTTTGGCAAATTCTTGTGGGAACCATTGAAATAGGGATAGTTGCCTTGTTTTTTACCTCAGACCTCGAGAGGATTTACTGCGAGACATCTGCAGTGGATTTCAATTTAAACAGTGCCTGGGTTTTTTTCTCTCTAGATTAGCAATTACAAGGAAACCTTTTTTGTTATTACTGGACCTTGGTATCATCTGTGTCAGAACAGTCTGTAAGGGTCCAGCAGCCACCTGTGTGCAGTTGACCAGTATTGCTGGGTTTCTATTAAGATTGGCACTGGTATAGATCCCAGTTCTACAACCAAAAAAAAGGCACTAGTAATAGAGTTTATTAACTGGGTTAGGACTGGCTGGTGGCATTTTCATAGAAACCTGCACTCAGTTCATAGGTCCAGGACTGGTTTGATTTGCTTAAATTGGCAAATGTAGCAGACAAACCTTTGATTATTATGGCTGAGGATAAATCAAAGGCTTCCGATGAGGGGCCATCCAAAAGTACTAATACTAAAAGCAGAGGTGCTGAGGAACCCTCCAGATCCCAGTCAAAAAATAAAGCTTCCAAAGATGAAATTCCTCATAAATTAAAAAATAATAAAAGCGACAAATAAAGGAAGCTTGATCAAGCCTTTGATGAAGTGGCTAAAAAGAAACTCTGCCAAGACAAAAATGCTTGCGTTGCTCCTGGGAAAGCCAGTAGTGTGACAACAGGCAGATGAAAGCATACAAAAAAAATGAAACACTTACAAAGCCTGCACAGGTTCTTCCATCAGTGTAAGAAAGGGAAAAAGCATTGCAACTGTTTCAGACCCTTCAAAAGATGGGTCCTGTATTTACTGGGGCTGCCAAGCACTCTTCCACGGTTCTCTCTTCTGTAGACTGTAAGGATGATGCAGATGATCAATTTCATGATGCCCCACATGGATTTTGAGGGCCTTGAGCCAGAGGAGTCCCCAGACCCTCATCTTGGGGATCCCCCAGGTGACCACAAGGATAACTCCTCTTTATTTACATTAATGCAAAATATGCTGGACACCCTGGACCTCCCTACGCAGAAGCCCAACCAGGATGTCGATGAAGACGAAGATTATAGGGAGATAAGAGGTCTTTCATCCTCAAAGAACCTGGTCGTCCCTATATATAACGCATTTAGAAAAAATAACATGAAGACACTTCAACAGTCCACTTCAGTATCAGGGGTTGACAAGTGGCTTGAGAGAAAATATAAATTGTCTGAAAATGATACCGAGTTCTTGTCTGCACACCATAGCCATGAAAGTATAGTGCAGCAGGCAGCTTGTGAGAAAGCTGGAGTCTCCTTGTCCCCCTTTCCCCCTGACAAGAATTCCAAGAGAACTGACTTTATAGCTAAGAAAATGTATGCCACAGCTTTCCTGCTTCTCAGACTTTCTTCTTACATGACATTCACAGCCAAATATCAGAAAGCCCTTTGGAAATCTGTCCATGCTATTGCCCACAATGGATCAGATTCTATGGTGCAGGAGCTGGTGGATACATCAAATACTGCCCTGGAAGCTACTATGTACCAATTTCGCATGGCAGACAACAATGATGCAGCTTCTAGGATGATGGTCCATGCCATCTCTCTGAGATGCTTTGCCTGGCTTAGAACAACCAGTCTGATCACAGACACTCAGAACAAGGCCATGGCCATGGATTTTCCCTGTGATCAAAATATGTTGTTTGATTATATAACCACTGAATACATGAAAAAAGTCGAAGGGTACAATGTCTCCTGGCAGAGCCACTCATCCAAGTCTAAGCTCACCACCCCTCAGAGATCCCATCCCAGGGGAGGTAGGGGCAGAAGTTTTGTTCCCAGGCTTTACAGTCACTATCCCCAATCTGACTTTGGCCAGTACAGGGAGTCTTTCAGAGGTAGGGGCAGAACAGGCCAAAGGAGAGCCAACTCTACCCAGCCATCTGCCTCTGAGTCTAAGTCCTGATGTGAGTGTTCAGGTCGCCTCCTTGCTTCCGGTTTGAGGCAGACTCTTCAGCTATCTTCAGCACTGGTCCCTCATCATGTCGGACAAGTGGCTGCTGGAGATAGTGAAGAAGGGTCTTCCATTACAGTTTAAGCAGATGCCAGACTTCAAGTGTACCCAGGAGTCAAGACCTCTGTCCCCAATACAGAAACCGCTGTTGGAATTGGAGGTACAAACCCTTCTGGCTTTATGAGCAGTGGAGAGGGTCCCCACCCATGAGAAGGGAGTACCAGGTATTTTCTGACAAAAATTAAAACTGGTGAGTGGCCACCTATCTTAGATCTCAGATATTTAAACAAACATCTGAAAAAACTCAGATTCAAAATGGTCACTCTGTCACTGATAATACAGTCCTTACAGCAGGGAGACTGGCTAGCCTCTCTAGACTTAAAGGACGTCTACTTCCACATACCCATAAGGAGATCTCACAGGAAGTTTCTCAGGTTCAGACTTCCTTCATGTCACTATCAGTTCACCACAATGCCCTTCGGTCTGTCCTCAGCTCTAAGAGTCTTTACCAGGTGTCTTGCAGTAGTAGCAGCACATCTCAGGAGACTGGGTGTCACTCTCTACCCTAATCTGGATGACTGGCTCATAGTATCAAAGTCTCCTTGCCAGGTCAAGGAATCTCTTTCCCTCACAGAACGCACTCTGGAGTCTCTGGGTTTTCTGGTAAATTTAAAGAAATCTCATCTGGAACCCATGCAGCTGCTCACCTTCATAGGGGCCCAGCTGGACACTCAGAAGGGATATGCTTTCCTCCCACAGAAGATAATTCAGAGTTTCCTTTCAGTGGTAGATTCTTTCACCTGGTGACAGCCAAGACCAGCCAGACATTTCCTCAAACTTCTGGAACATATGGCTTCTATGACTACAGCCGTCCCAGAGGTCAGGTACAGGATGCGACTTCTGCAAGCCTACCTCAGGGCTTGCTGGTCTCAGAGAAGCAACAACATTTCTTAGTTGATACCTGTGTTGGAGCAGTTCCTCCAAAGCTTGCTGTGGTGGAAGAACCCTGCAAATTTGCAGGCAGAGGTTCCCTTTAAAGCTCTTCTACCTACGAAGGTGATCACCACAGATGCCTCCCTTTTGGGCTGGGGAGCTCATTTGGACACTGCCTCAGTAAGAGGCAACTGGACTCTTGAAGAGTCACTGTTGCACATAAATCTTTCGAAACTCAGAGCAGTCTTCCTAGCTCTCAAAGCTTTCGCTATTAGCATAGAAGGGCAAGTGGTTCAAATTCATACTGACAACACCACTGCAATGTTCAACATAAACAAGTAGGGTGGTACCAGATCAGGAATACTCTGTTTGAAGCTCTGAAGCTCTGGTCACTAGCATTTTCCCGGACAGTCAGCCTCTCGGCTATTCACCTCCCAGGTGAACCCAATACTCTGGTGGACGTTCTAAGCTGCATCACTCAAGGCCAGCATGAATGAACACTTAACAAGCAAGTACTAGCCACAGTGTTCTGGCAGTGTGGTGCATCAGATGTAGATCTGTTTGCCTCCCCTCTTAATTTTCAGCTTCCTCAGTACTGTTGCAGGCCCTCAGTTCTGGGAACACTTTCTCTGGATGCCCTGATGCTGGACTGGTCAGGGAGGTTCCTATACACAATTCCTCCCTTTCCCCTGATATTCAGGGTTTTGCTGAAACTCAGACAGCAGCCTGCATTGATGATCCTAGTGGCTCCGGACTGGCCTAGGCAAGTCTGGTACCCTCCTCTTCTCTCAATGTCCTGCAGCAGGCCCATTCGCCTGCCTCCAACTCAATCCCTGCTGACCCTTCCTCAGACAGGAGTGCAGTACCCAGACATACACTCTCTTCACCTCAAGGCCTGGTTCTTGAGGAGCTAGAGTTTCCATCTTCACAGTACTCTGAGCAGATCCTTAAGATACTGAGGATGGCTAAAAAACTGAACACTAAGAAGACTTATGCAGCCAAATGGAAAAGGTTTTCCCTCTGGTGCAAGAGTGAAAAGGTCAAACTCCTATCAGCTTCAGACTCTCAGCTGCTAGACTACCTGGTACACCTACAGGTGTCAGGCTTGAAACCATCTTCCATCAGGCTACACCTGGTGGCAATTTTGGCCTACCTTTTGGTGGGAAAGAAAAAATAAATTTTTTTCCCCACAACATTTTCGAAGTTTTTCAAAGGCCTCTTGCACCTTCAGCCTCCAACCAGGGAGCCTGTTCCTCCCTGGAGCCTGAACCTTTGCATAGATGGGCTCATGAATCCACCCTTCGAGTCTATGTCCAGAGACCACATCAAGTTTGCAACTTGGAAGACAGTTTTCCTGGTAGCCATTATGTCTGCCAGGAGGATTTCAGAGCTACAGGCCCTGTGCTCTGAGCTGAATTACATCATCCCTCACAACGATAAAGTTGAGCTCAGGACAAATAGGACATTTCTGCCAAAGGTAGTTTCAGAGTTTCACTTGAACCAGTCCATTATTCTGTTTGTTTTCTTAACTGAGCCATCCACTCCTGGTGAGCAAAAGCTTTACAGCTTGGATGTCAACAGATCCATCTTTCACTACCTGGAGCATACTAGACAGTCCAGAGGCTCTTCCATTCAGTTGTTCCTCACCTACAGGGATGTAGGCAGAGGAAGACCAGCTACTAAGAGAACTATTTCTCATTGGTTGGTCTCTTGTATTAGATTCTGCTACGAGAAAGTTGGCTACCAACCTCCAGTGGGGTTCAGGGCCCACTCCACCAGGGGCACTGCAGCCTTGCTTGCAGCAGCAAGGGACATTCCCCTGCTGGATGTCTGCAAAGCAGCTACCTGGAAATCTGTGCACACCTTTGTGAACACACTACAGTTTGGATGTGCAGACCAGATCTAATGCCAAATTTGGCAAGTGGTTCTGCAGAGCCACGTTTCTAAGTAGGTTCTCTGCCCACCTCCCACTTGGTACTGCTCAGTAGTCTACAAGAAAGTTACTGATGCTAAAGGATTCCTGGGATAAGAAGAAAAAAATTACTCACCACAGTAATCTTCTTTCTTCCAAGGGGTCCTTTAGCATCAGTAAGCTCCTACCCTTCCTCCCCAGTTCACCTGTCAGAGAAGGGCTCTTTATGTCACTTTTTACTAAATTTGGAGTTTCTTATTGATGAATTTTTAGCTTGTGTTGCTATTGTTTCTATTTCCACTTTTGTAGACATTTGCATGTTTTTTGAATCCTATTGATTCTTTTTTGGGGCATTTGCTCTCATTTTTCCTTGAAAAAATTCTGAAGCCTTCAACAGTTCTCACTCGGCTCACACCCCTTCCTGTCTTTTGATTGGCTTGTCCCTAAGCTCATTTAAATATCTCTTAAAGGCACACATCCAGGGCAGTTGCATCTAGCCAACTAAGTGCAAAAAAGTTAGTGATGCTAAAGGATCCCTTGGAAGAAAGAAGATTACTGCAGTGAGTAATTTTTTCGTCCCATAGTTTTTGAGGTTTCCGATGGATGGCATGCAGTGGAGGGTCTCGTGTCCTGATTGGCTCAGAGCTTCATGTGGCCATTGAATCACCATTTCTTCAGCTTGTAGAGAGGTTGAATGGAGAAGAGTGCTTTTGTTTGTTCTCAGTGGATTTCAAATTGATGGAGGAATCTGAAGATCTGTGTGCTGTTCTTCAATATTTAATCGAGCATCTGGTGCAGGTACATGCTGGACGCAAGATACAGCAGTGTGGATTTTTCTTGCTCGCTGCTTTGGTGGAGGGGGGATGTTCTTGGAGGAGCTGATTTCTGGTGATTTTCCTTTGACTGGAGTTGCTGTTTCTGTGGATGATGTTATTGGAGTTCTCTATACAGTGATTATTTTGCCCCACTTTTGCAACTTGTTCAGGTTTGGTCGCTAGTAGCTCTGAAGGGAGGCCTCACTTTTATGACCCATGATAGCCATAGTCTGGCATGCCTCCATGCCAGAGTGACTAAGGAGTGTCACTGCTATGGCTCACAGTGAATGATTGGTAAATATTTTACAGAAGGCTGCCTCCTTACAAATGTAGAGTAACATACTTCCTAAATAGTTGACCCCCATGATGTCGTTTGTATACTGTACTTCCATGGTATCAAGTATGGGTTGGTCTAGCTTTTTAAGATGCAGAAATAAGGCAGAAGGATTTGGAGACAATTTGGAGAGATATTTTTTGTAGCTTTTAATAGGAAAAAGGGATTTATTTGGGTAGGCAAACATGCAACCTCTTGTACATTGTCTTGTGTGGCCACTGATCTCCTTATGATTTTTTGCCTGTTCATTAAATGTTTTCATCAAGTATTGCAGGCCATATTCTGTTGACTTTATTTCAAATGAATTTACTGTTAGTTGCTGAGCTCCCTCATTGCCCCGGTGAGTGAAGTGCAGTTGTATGGCCATACAAACTTTATGGACGAGTCTGGGGGCTGAGTCTGGTGCAACTGCCTTTGAGTTTCTTAAACTGGTTAGTGCATTTATTGTTAGTGGGGCATGGTACTCTGCCTTGTCCTTCCCCTGCTTCTTCTAACACTATAAATATGTGGTTAGATGTATTAAAATAAAATTTGTAAATCCGATATCTTCAATAAATAAATAAAACCAGTGTCTGCCATCAAGTTTATTGACCTGGGTGGGTAGTTGAGAAATCTGTTAAGCCTGATATCATGTCAACATTGTGCATAAAATTCAGTGCAAGCATTTCACCACTGCTATATGCGCATAATCAATTAGAGCATTGTTGACATTTTAGCGCATACCATAACAGCATTGAATCATTCCCTAGAAAGAACTTTTGTAGCTTTCCTACAGTTTAGTAACAGGAGGAGTAACTGAGTCCCTGTGCCCAAATTAAAGCAACGGTATTTATTGTAGCTCATGGCAATTCCTATGAAAACAACAACAAAGTTATATATATATATACGGGGTACAACTATCACAGCAATGTCTCTAGTTGTGGCCACAGCACGTATTAAGCAATTAAAAAGTGAAACGCTATTTCATTTGCTTACTGTCACAGCTTGTCAAAATAACAGTAGTTTCAACACTTAAAAAGTGTCTTACCTTGTGGAGTTCATGGTGCAACATAAAGTAGCAATGACGTGTTCCAGGTATTTCCAGGTGCATTAATTGTTCATTGGTCTCTGAGCTCTTAGCGCTCCAATTAAAATTGCAAACTTGATTTCACAAACAAAAAATTTCAAATAAAATCCTCTGTCCTATTATTTGTGGCTTTCTATGTTTCATACCTGCAGCTGAAAATTATGCGCAGTTGCACGCAGGTAGTTTAAATCCATGGCGTTGCTATAACAACCAACAACTGCTGTAATTCTTTTAGCAGTATCCCTATACTTTCTTCTGGGTGCTGGTGGTTCTTGCCCAGACAGGTACTGTTCCACCTTTAACTTATTAACATTTTTCTCAACATTCAGGGCCTTTATTAGTTTCCAAATGGTTGGATGGAGAGCACCCAGAAGATTATTGAAGCATCTATGCCCTACTGCATTATTTGTGTGTGAGAGCCCTTCCCTAACAGCTAAATAACAGTTACAAAACTCTATACTGAGTAAGGGACTGCGGCAACCATGATGACCTAATGGTCGCCCAATCCACATATCTTCGAAGTAGTCAATCAAGAGGGCCAGTAGGTCATCATGTGTGGTGTAAAATTCACTAGATCACAGATTTTCAAAAGCTGTTAGCACATCTGCTGGTGGGACATATGCCAGTGCTGGCAGCATTCTTATATTTAAAGCAAAATCCTTGTCCATCATGTACTTGTTGTGTATGTTATGGATTTCTTGGACCTTATGCCAGACAGCCTGACATAAGTGGAAAAAACATCCCCTTGTTTCAGCACCTGGGAATTCAGTTGAAATGCTTTCATTGCTGCAAGTTCAAAATCTGTCATGATGGAAACTGGTGCTAGATCTGGACATAACCTTTAAATTTCAGCCAAAATTCTAACATAACTGGCGTATGTTCAATTTGCCATCAGTGTAAAAACATTGGGTATGACAGCAGTGAAGCAGATACCATGAATGGTGTACAGTTGAGAAAATAATGCAGGAGTAGACTTAAATGTTCTGTCCGCTTACCTATACTGACTCCCACATATACACTGTAATTTGTTTTAAGTTGAAAAAATAAGAAATCGATCTTCATCACTGTGGACACTGTCATGCAACAGGGATAAATCTCCACAATCAGTAAATGTGAATTCAGGTGGGTTATGAAGCTCTGACAGTGTGGTCAACTGACATGGGGCCACTGTTGCTGTTTGTCTGGCCTGCTGGGTAGTTAGTTTTAAACACGGAAAGGAAAACAATTTGCCAGCTATTGTCTGGCTGACATTACTAGTGGCAGAGACAACTATCTGATGTGTTGCCACTTAAGAAGTTAGGGCTCCCTCCTTAATGTCATTTATAACTTTCCGAACATCCACAGACCCAGCATCGGGAACACAATTGTGCTGGTTTAAAAACAGAATAATTGCACCCTCCACCTTACATTTGAAGGTGTCATACTGAAGACATTTCCAATATGTTTTTGTACCATACACATGCTCCTTTCTATAAAGATAGCCCTCATGAAACAACAGCTGCTGGCATCTGTTACTGAGCACAAACTGTAGCAGCATGGCTGAACAAAGATGCAAACTCGGCACTCATGCTTGATTTTAAGGCTACACTGACCAGCAGCTGGACAGCTAATTAGCTGACTGCCATTCATCAACTTTGCCCTGTAGTAACCTCCTGCCACAATATGATTCACATATGGACACTGTCATTGTCCTGATAGACTGGAATCTACATGAGTAATTGTCAGCCTAGTAAGGTGTGGGGAGAATCCAAACCTGTTAGCATTTTACAGAACCCTATGCAAGTATAGCAGCGACTTACACTTCACACAGAGAATAATGATTTTCTATGTCATTTTCTCCTCACAAGCCAATGAGAAATTAAACAGAAAATCAGAAAAAAATTAAATTCTGAATCAGTTTCCTTTACCCTGCCATGTGCCAGGCAATATATAACTTTTCTAGTCTCATCTAACAGCTTTCCCAAATCTCACTACTGTAAAACTGTTATAGGTAAAACAAAAAAATGTTTTTTTTTATTTCTTTCATTTTATTTCATTCACAGGTAACCATCCTGCTGAGATTGTGTGCGGGGATAATGTATAGCATGCTAAATGTAAACATCGATATGATAGCGCTCAAAATAACCACAGCAATTTTGTATGCATAAATATGACATGGAACCATTAAGCCCTGACCTCAAGCTAACATAGCTGCTTAGACCATTTTCTTTGCAGTTGCTGTTTCTGACAGTACTATAATATGCTCTTAGAATGTTATTTTGTTTAAGAGGAGTAATGATGGCAAAGTCAATTGTTAAATTTTTCTGCTGTCACCTATCTGAAAAGACATCTAGCGCCCACCTTGTTTGCTTTTGTGTTGCTTGTTCATGGTGTTGTAATTCAAGCTGGAGCATTATGTCAGAGGTGACATCTTCATGATGGTGTTTCTTTGTTCCTGCAGGATTGGATGGGCCTGGTAGGACGTGAATTCCCACAGAGTTTGAGTTTACAGGACCAGAGGTTCCTGATACTGTGGATGGCAAGAGAAGACTTAGGCCACCAGTCTCAGGCATTTGTTGAATCAGTGGGATGGCAGGCGGGGGACCCGTAACAGCAGGTGAGTGTTCTGGGGATACAGTGCTGTTTTCCGGTTGAGGTGTTTCTAGTGACCAGAATATTTCATAACTTTCTGCCGGGTTGATTAAGTCAAATGTTGCTCCCATGTTGTTTTAAATTGTTTTATACTTGACTGGTTGGCATTTAGTGGCAGCTAAAGATGGTGGTTGTCACGGTCCCAGGAAGGAGTCGGAGTAATTTTTTTATTGGAGGGCACGAGAATGCGGCTGGCTGGCACCTCTTGTATTGGTTATAGTAGGATTTACAATGGGCTTGAGGTGCCAGCCAGGCACTGTGATTGGTTACTTAAATGTGCCCATGGTATAACGAGCAATTTACCCTCACCTTGTGTGTTGTGGCATGAGGCCTACCTAAGTATGCTAAACCACACAAGAAGTAGATAAATGCCACAACAACCCACACCCTGCAGTGTCTTATTAAAATTATAATATGGACCCAGTCCAGATAAAAACCTGTTGAAGCCTAACAGCGAAGCGCTGAGGAGACTTCCAATAGCCTGATGTTATATGTGTGTCCACAACTGCGTTTGTTATTTTTTACATTTTGAGTATAAATAAATGTTTGTGATATGCTGTTCAAGTTTGTACAATCCTAATATCTTCCAGAGGAGTGCAGTTTTTAGCTGGACTTGGTACTTTGTGTTTGGGGATTAGCCATTCCCTATTACTGTACCCCTTGATTTCACCTGTGTGCAGCCTGGAAGGGTGGAGAACATAAAATGGACCCACCTGCAGAAAAACACTAAAACATGAAACATATTTTATAATAGACCAGTCCCAGGTTTCAATAGTAATGTACAGTTGGCAGCAGTCAATTTTGTGTCAGAAAAGGTGAAATTATGTTTATATTTTCATTTCACCTTCTCTATCCATATTTATTAGGGTCATTCATGAGTATAAAAAGAATCTGTTGAATGTAGCAATTTGATCTGCTGCTTACACTCTATGAGCTTTACAATAGCTTTTAGTAAGTATACATTAAAGCCCCCTTACAAGCACATGGATACAAAAAGTGTCATTTAAAAAAGAAATTCTTTCTCTGTCAAACACAGTGGTGCCTGCCAGGCTTAAACCCAGTTTCACAGTTTCCAGCATGACAATTGGTATGGAATTGCACTGTTCCCAGCAGAATTCTGCAAAATCCTGCAGGCTTAGGCATGTGATCCTGGCAGGTGCCATTATACCACTGCCATTAATACCACTGCTACCACTACACAGAGGGAGAAAAAAACTGCTCCTCACAGCTGTTTTACCTTGCTACAATGAAACACTCAATAAAATACTCTTAATGTTTTGGCTAAACATCCAACTTTACTCACTATGTAAGACCGTGTTAGCAAGGTCGTGTACAAGAAAGCTCTTTCATCAGCTGATTTACAAGGTGTCATTCTGACGGTAGCAGAACTCTTGTCACAAAACAGCTTGCCTCAGTTTATATGCATTACTTAATACATATAGTAATTAGATTTTTTTTTAATTGCACAGATTATGCTGTATTTTTTTGTAGAAAAGAATTTGCTTTTGTGGCACACTTTTTATCGTATAATATTTTATTGAGTGATTTTGTATATTTGATACAACAAACGGTGAGCTGTACAGCCAGCCACCTAACGGCAGCAGTATAGTTGCAAGTAGTACAGGTACAAGTAGTACAACATCAATAAATGAGTATCATCGGGTAAATAAACTCTCCCATACCTATTATTTATTACAAATCAGTCACTGTGCATCTAATCTGGGAGATTAATGCTAGCTAGAAAGGTATTCTAAGGAGATAAAAGGGAATGTGAGCAATGAAAGCCAATGCTTACATCTCAATCCCAGAATCTATGCTAGGGCAGTATTACTCCAATGTCCAGATAAAGAAATGGGAGGACAGCCCAGTCAAAGATGGGGGTGGGGTTGGAAGGAGGTGTTGGGAGTTTGCAGAAAGGCAATTTGAGGTATGGTTCCCATCTCTTATAATAGAGGTGCATATTGCCCTTCTGGATGTGGGAGAGTCTCTCAAAGATGGAGAGTTTGGCCAATACCGCATGCCAAGCAGAGCAAGTGGGGATGATTGTCTGGCGACAGAATCTAAGGAGGAGGCATTTGGCCTCCAAAATAGCTGTCATGTTCCAGTCTCTGTGAGGTTTGGCTAGTTGTCCCAGAGCAGTAGTGTCTCCCATACACAGTTTGGGGTATGAGAGAGCTATGTGGTGATTAAGTACTATTGAAATATCAGAAGCTACCATTCTCCAATATGGGGGTCAGGTTGGGGCAGGACCAAAGTATATGGAGGATGTGCACCCCTAGTTGTGAGCAACACCAACATTTACTGTGGCTAAGCAAACCACATGTAAAAAGGGCTGCCGGGGTATGGTGCCACAGCAGCAGTATTTTAAGCTGCAAGAAGTGACTAGTGGTGTCCCCATACGTATAGTGTATGCTTTTAAGATATGAATTCCATTGGTCTTCAGAAATGGGTATGCCATTGTAAGACTCCCATTTCTTTTTGGAGGCCAGAGTTGCATTAGGTTGTGAGTCTCTCCATAATGTGTAGAATCAGCCTATGACCCCTCGAGTGGTAGGAAGCTGGTGCAAGTTATCTAGCCAGGACCATGGAGTAATTTCTCGGTGCATAGGGAGAAGGGGCTGCAAAGCACTTCTAATTTGTAAGTATCTCCAGAAGTCTTTATGTGGTAGTGAGAATTGCCTCTGTAACTGATCAAAAGGGAGCAGAGGGGACGTACCTGAGGGAGAAAGATCTTGCACTCTATGAATTCCTGAGTTGTGCCATGAGGGCCAATATATATCAATTTTAATAAGACTATTGCGCCATAAGGGAGCATACCGTATGGGGGTGTCCAGAGCTTCACTTGGAGGCATGATTTATTCTTAAGAAGCTTTCAAGAGTAAGCTGTATGTGACACTATTGGTGGGAGGGAGTGCAACACTCCTCCAACTGGGGTAAGGAGTGTGTAGAGGGGTATATCTCCTGCCAAGTCGAATTCTAATTGGAGCCAAAGTAGAGGAGCCACTGTGGTAGGGACGAACCATTTAGTAGCCTGTGCTGCTATACAGGACATGTGATAGCCAGCAAACCGGGGACACCCAAGCCACCATGCGACCAGTGCGCCCTTATCTTGTGCCTGTTCCACCTCGGTGTCTTAGAATCCCAAAGGAAATTAGCCATTATTTTTTCTAAAGAGTTGAAGAGCTTGGGTGATAGGGCAATAGGGAGATTATTCAGGAAGTACATGACACATGGGAGCATCAGCATACAGATGGCTGCTACTCGTCCTGGTAGGGAGAGTTGTAGCTTCTGCCACTGCTCTATTTCTATTTTCAGTTGCATCATTAGTGGAGAAAAATTGGTGGTTTCAAGTGTCGGCCAGCTCGTCGGTATGCAGATTCCAAGGCAGCTAAACCCATTATCTGCTCAGGTCAAATTAGTGCCTTGGATGCAGGTCTTGGAGCAGTGGCAATTTAAAGGAGCCAAAGTGTTTTGTTTTTTTATTAATGCATAATCCAGACAGTACCCCAAAGTCATCTAGAAGTTGTAGTACCACTGGGAAAGTTTGTTGAGGATTTGTTAGGGTTAACAAGAGGTCATCCACATATCCCACCAGGAAATATGGGTGGTCAGCAACTAGTATGCCTTGAATTTGTGGAGAGGCCACAAGGGTCCTGATCAAAGGGTCCAGCGCTACCAGAAAAAGTAATGGGGATAATGAGCAGCCTTGTCTGGTGCCACACTGTAGTTCAAAAAGAGGGGATATCTCACTGTTAGTGAGAATGTGTGCTGATGGCACGCTGTAGAGAGTGCATATCCATTGCATGAAGTAGTGTCAAAGCCGTACTTGGAGAGGACTTCATAAAGATACCCCCATTCTATAGAATCAAAGGCTTTTGAGAAATCAATTGCCAGGGATGCTAAAGGGAGGGAAGATTTAGTAGCAAACCATTTAAAGTTGAGGAGGAGCCTAGTGTTGTCTACGCCTGCTTTGCCTCACATAAAGCCTGTTTGGGATGGATGTATGATTGAGGGAAGAAGGATCATTAATCTAGAGGCCAGTGCCTTGGCTAGTATTTTTATATCTACAGAGAGGAGGGATATTGGCCAAAAATTGGCACAATCTAGGGTGTCGGATTACTTTTTGGGCAGAAGGGAGATAATTACCTCTTTCGTAGTGGGAGGAAGAACTCTGGCAGTGTGGGCCTCTTGAAGGGCATGCTGTACAGGCTGGATGATGTCAGAGCCCAGAGCCTGGTATAGCTCCACTGTCATGCCATCTGGGCCTGGAGCATTCCCCTAAGCCATTTGGGAGAGCACCAACTGGAGTTCTCTACAACAGATTGGAGACTCCAGAAGAGTAACCTGTTCTGTAGAGAGGGGTGGTATGGGAGTTTGCTGACAGAATTTAGCCAGTAGAGTCTGCAACTCCTGGGCTGTGCTTGAAGACTGGGACTGATAGAGAGTATGGTAGAATTGTTGCATAGTGTTGCTAATGAGCATGGGATTAGTTGCTATGGTACCTGACGAGGTACGGAGAGCATGTATCCGTGTGGCTGCTTACTGCTTATGGAGGCGATAAGCGAGGAGCTTCCCTGCACGCATCCTTCCACCCAAAAAGCTTGTTTCTGTCTCAAAAGGTGTCATTCTGCCTTTTGGTGCAATATAATGTTAATTTGATATTTGAGACCGACGATTTGTCATTGTAGAGGATTATCCGGAGCGGTGTTTGTGGCAGATTTAAAATGGTGCTCTAGGGCCTCCAGCTCTGCCTGAAGTTGGCTGAGGGTCGCCTTAGGTTTCCAGTCCCTAGCCGCTGAGAAGGCTATAATATGTCCCTGTAGCACTGCCTTAAATGTCTTCCACACCCTACTAGGAGATACTCCACAATCAGTATTCAAACTAAAATAATCTTTGGCCACCTGTATGATATGGGGGCAGAAGTCTGGGTCTTGGAACAAGAGGGGGTTACAGCACCAGCGTGTGCTGCGTGGGTTAAGATCATGAGGGGAACACCTAATTGAGACAGTGGTGTGGTCTGATATTAATATCGAGCTGATCTTAGTATCAGAAAGACATCTGGCTGCTGGCTCATTAGCCAGCCAAAAGCCTTTGCGACTACGGGAGTTATGTGGTGCTGAATAGAAGGAAAAGTCCCTACCAGTGGGATGGTCCCTTCACCAGATATTGGTGAGGGCCCACTCCTCTATCATGTCTTGCAGGGATTGTCTGGCCCTAAGGTTAGCATGTGGAGTAGGCTGAGACTTATCCAAAAATATGTCTCCTACCATATTAAAATCTCCAGCAAGTATTACAGGGAGCGTTGACCCTTCTGACTGTAAATCCAACAGTGCCTGACTTAGGGCAGGGAAAAAGTCAACATGCTGCATATTGGGGGCATATATATTCCCCAGCAGAACAGTACTGGTGGGGGAATACAGTTTCACTACCAGCCACTGACAGTGAGCATCTTTTTTGACCTCCTTAATCACCCAAGGAGAGACTCGGCGGATAAGAATGGCCACGCCTTTTGATTTGGTGGTGGGAGGGCTGGCTAAAACTTCCCCCACCCACATTTTCTTAATCCAATTGGTACATTTAGCCATCAAGTGAGTTTCTTGGTGAAGTGCAATATCCACCCATAGTGATTTCAGATGCTGTAGGACTTTTGTATGCTTGAACGGGTGGTTAAGTCCTTTTACAGTCCAGGATATCAAATTATATTCCTGGGGTCTAGAGGGGACTATAGGCATATTCTCACACAGTAGACAAAAGGAGGTACTTGCAGATTTTTCGGTTAGATAATCAGAGGATGAGAAATTAGGTACTGAGGCCACTAGGTACCTTAGGAGGAAGAGGGCAATCAGCATCTGCCCTAATTCGGAAGGAGATATAAGTATCACTTGTTATGTCTGACTATTAATCTTCAGCTATTCACAATGCAGTAGCAGTAGTTCTAAAATGAAAAACAAACAGATGAGTGATATATATATATATATATATATATATATATATACAAAAGACAGTGGTAAACAGGTAATTAGCCTGACACTTAACAAATAAGTGTCAAATGAGAGACACTACAATAACAACACTGTGAGACTGAAGGGCAATGCACACAAGGGCAATACACACGAAGGTATGTATCCCCTACAGCCTCGCTAACTTCAGCACTCAACTCAAGGGGGGTAGTATATGGGAGAGTTGTCAAACAAACCCATCCTGGACCCGCCCTGTATGTCGGTCAGACCGCCAGACCCATGGGGGGGAGGGGTGTGGAAGAGGAGAAGGATGGTGGGCACACCCACCTGCTGGTTACTAATCAAGAACATAATGCCGCCCCCTAGTGGTATACTGGAAGGGGGGGCATAAGCTCAGAGGCTCAGAAGCAGGCCTAGGAAATGGGGCTTCTGAGCCCTTACATGGAGCGGATTTAGAGGGTGGGGTATTCCCACCCGTGCATGAGTAAGTGAGCTAACCGTTTGTGTGCATCATGGCAATTGTCCAGACACATCTATTTGACACACACATCCAGAAGTGGGGGTTGGGCCCCCACCTGATTAGTGGCCTACTGCACCCAGTAGATAGCATGTATCCTTGGTCCACCCCCATACGAGGTAACTCAATCAGTCACTACTAAGGTCAGTTGGTTCCCCACTACAACGGTTTTAGTTATTGGGGTATAACCATAGTGTATGGAGGGGTTAACAATTGTGATCAAAGTCATAGCCCCACTACCCAGCATAAATAAACCAGAGAGCAAGAAAAACTGGAAAAAGTCAAGATCCAATGGTTTGGCCTTCGACTGGCTCGGGGTAGCTCTGAGGGGTACATCCAGGTTCCATAGGCTTCTTCACCACCGTAGCTGCATAACTGATGAGACCAGATTGTATGGGAAGAGGGTATCTACAAGTTCCACCATCGACATCTCTGGCATGTCAGCCCAGTCATTTGGTTGCCCTGTGTCCATATCAGGGGAGTCCCTATTAAATTGGTCAGGCATTGGAGAGAGATCCTCCCTAGAGATCTTTGCAGGAGGTGCTGCTGAAAATTTAGAAGGCAAGTGTTGAGGTCCACTTCTTGGTCTTTGCCTAGATTTGGGTGGTGGGTTTGGCGTGTGCTGAGGAAGAGAGGGTTGCTTACTGTAGAACAGTGGAGCAGGGCTCAGTCCTTGAGCAGCTGAACGAGTAGGATGAGCAATTTGGGGAAGATCGCTTGGTGGGGGACTGTTGTGCTGTGGGACCTGTCCCACTGGTAGCTGGGTCATAGAGGAACCATAACTAGTAAAAAGGTTCCTAGCAGTAGGTGCTGCATGGGAGGGCTCCCAGAGCCTTCTGTGATTTGCAGTAGGACATTGTAGGCTTGGCCAGAATCTATTAATCCAACACTCAATCTCTCCAGGATGATCTCCTGTGAGTTCATGTCTCTCCTTAAAGATACAGTCTTGTAAGATTTTTGAATTTAAATTTGAAGTCATGCTGATACAGAAAACGTTTGATAGGTCTGAATGATCTCCATTTTGCAGCTGTTTCTTGGGCAAAATCTCTGTAGATAGCAATTGCAGTGCCCTGCCAAGAAAGTTCCAACAAATCCCTCGCTGCACATAGGATTCTTGCCATAATGGTGTATCTTAACAGGTATGCCATGATTGGTCTGGGAATGTTGGTGCCTTTGCCTGTGTGAGCTGATACCCTATGGGCCCTTTCTACCTCGGTTGGTCCCCTCCACCTATCCCCTAGTATGAGAGGCAGGTTCTCATTTAGGAAGGACTCCATAGACTGACCTTCCACTCCCTCCTGAGAGATCTATGATCTGCAAGTTGTTTTGGCAGCTCCTATTTTCATGGTCCTCAGCCCTCTCCCAGAGTACTGCCAGCCTGTCCTCAAGCTGTTGCAAATGCTGCCAGACCAATGCTTGCTGTGCTTTGCATGCCTCCGCTCTCTGCTCCACAACATTCATTCTGTCCTGTAGTTGATGAACATCTTTTGTGGTGCCAGATAGAGCAATACTTATGCCATCAGCTCTGGTGATTAAAGCTTCGAGGAGCTTGGTAATATGTTGTAGAGATTCCTCCATGGCTACTGGTTGTTCCATTGGTCCTTGGTTACAAGACAAATAGAGTCCCAAGGAGGGGAGGTACTGAGAGGTACGATCAGTTGTGTGGTGGTAGCCCCTCGAGGTTCGCAGTTGTAGGTGCAGGGGAGCTGTGAGGCTCTGAGCTGAATAGGCGGTCTGGCTAGCGGTGAGCGATGAGCATCAGGCCGCCGCGGCCTATGCCGGCCTGTTTAATGCCATGTCCTGGCACAACCAAAAATTGATAAATCCTCCGGTTTCCACTGAAAGAACACACCGCCCAGCTAGAGGGGTATTACCTGTGCATCAAGCAGTTATTTTAAAGTGGGAGCTCCATGGGATTGTGGCATCCAAGCGCGGGTTCGGGTCTGGATAGAGCTAGTGAGCTAAGCTGCCATCTTCTTTGGTGGCTAGACCATGCCCCCCTTTTGTGGTAAAATTTAAAAAAACGCCTGCTGTGTAGCACCCCACATGATAGCAAACAAAGAAATCTGCAGCAGAACACAAGAACATGCTTCGCATATAAGACACGGATGCACAGGGAGTCAGAAGCATCACATGTGTTTGCTGTGTACAGACATGAGCTGATGCAGATGAAATCACGTTTCCTAACACTGTTCACTCCACACATGCCACAGAAAAAATTACAGATGGATTATTTCACTTCAATCTTCACTTCACATCCCCCCAAATCAACAGTTAATGAGGTACTGTATTTCATAAAATGACAAGTTTGTTAGTAGCAATAAACACTCCTAGGGGATTATGTTAATGGCCAATAAATTGCCCCCTAGGAAAAGTGGCACTGAGCTACACCCTGTGCTATATTAAACACCTAAAGGGGTGAGACTCAGTTCAGCACATTGTATTTCAGTGCTGGTCATTACAGCACCACAATTCCAGCGCGTTCCTTTCAGCACTATATTAGTGACAGCTGTGTCAATTCAGTCCTCTGCAGGTAGAGGCCTGGCACCAAGGAATGCAGACAGCAGAGCCCATCATGTTGAGGAAACTATGGCAGTGGCCAAGGAGTGGAAACAGGGGGTCACTATCCCAATCTTCTTCCCTGTCCTCACCCTTACAATCCTGTTCCTGCCCAATTATTCCCTTGATCTCTCGTTGTTTGCCCTCTTGGGCTGCTGTTGGTCCCACAGCTTTTTTATTGCCATTCTCCATGTGTGTGGCAGGCCCTGCTTTCTGTAATTGGCCACCTTCGCCAAACTTTGCACATTTTTCCTCGCTTCTCTCTGCTTCCCCTGAGCAAGTGACTCCTCCAAAGCCCAGGCCTCCAGATCCCTCTTAAAGGGACAGTGCGCTCCCTTTGCACAGAGTAGGGACACAATGGGCAAGCTGAGGCAGGTCCTGTCACAGAATTCATTACTTGAGAGAGGAAACTTCAAAATTCCTAAAAAACAGATTCCTGTAACACAGGTTTTAGAAATCCTATTTGCAGTCAGCATGCTAGGAACTTTTTCATGTCAAATTTCTAAACATTTAATTGACCCATCCGGGTTCTACGTAATAATTCCAACAATTTTTAGCAGTTAGCAGTTGATAATTCTCAGGAGCCCCTTTTTAATTAGTTTTTTATGCATTCATTTCCTTTATTGCAACAGAGCTGAAATGGGTTTCTCTGCGAGTGCTGCAATGGTAAGCGCTGTAATAAGATGTCACTGAGTTGGGTGGTACTAGAGTGAAAGAGCTGAACTGACCAGCAATGAAATGAAATGCACTGAAGTGGGCTACACCCACCTAAAGAGTGATTAACAGACCATTAACATAACCCCTAACTGGGCCACATACAGTAATCTGCACAGAGATGAGGTGCTCAGATAACATCCATAAATTATAAAACCAAAAAGAAAAATCCATCATTCACTACCTATATAAAATCAAAGACGCTGCTCCTTAGATTTGTGAAAAAATATGCTGTTTTTGTTTCCAGTACCACTAAAGACAATAATGCCTTGCTGTATTTCGGACTATGGTCCTTTCTCAAAAGGCGTCATTTTGAGAAAGGACAGTAGTCCGAAACATTGCAAGGTATTTTTATTGTTTTGTTAATGGCACTGGAATAAAAATGACAAACTTTTTTACAAATCTAAGGAGCAGCGTCTTTGATTTTATACAGGTGGTGAGTGCTGATTTGTTGGTTTTATAACCCCTGGCTGGCCTGCTGGTGCAGCGGTAATGCTATTGCTTGTGGCACTGATGACCTGGGCTTGGAAGCCAACTGAGGGTGTTAGAGGGTCAGTCACAGGGATGGAGATTTGAGCATTCTAAAGGACTGCTGTCCTCTTTTGGGGAGCGGGTGTGTGGAACCCAGTGAACACCTGGCCCCTAGCAGTATTGAAGAGAAAGACAGCTCAGGCTTCCAGAACACTAGGGTGATGGGGCAGTTGCCAATACATGTCGGGCCTCCAGGAGAATAAAATGAGGAAATCTCCCCACCTTTAAGATGACACTGGACACCCACAGGCACCATACTGACTATCTTTGCAGTCTGACAAAACTGGAACCATTTGACAGGGGTTGTTGGGGAACCCCATTGACCCTGCCGGAGGGGCAAGCCCTGGTGGAAGAGGTTGGAGGTAAGTCCCAGTGGATGTCGGGGTGTTGGGGTTGGGGTGTCTGGAGGATGGGGGCCCTTCAGGTAATGGAGGTAAAAAAGATAAATTTAACAACAAATAACCCCTGTTTGTGCCATCATGCTTGATTTTGCTCCCTTCTCTCCCCCACCCCCCCCCCACTAGATATACTGCAGGGTATAATTCTGACACTATGTTGCCACAAGCATTCAGCACAGATCAGAAGAGATGTTGGTCAATGCAGTGGGTACCTGGGTGACTCCCTCTTCCTACTGTGTTGGTAAATGCCTAATTCTTGGTTTGCCTGTGAGATATATGTACAGTAAGCCTGATTAACAGTTATTTAATGTAACACAGTTTCTGCCTCTTTGCATCTCTAACCCAAGATCACCTGTCCCTTGGCCCTTTGCTCTTTCCCCTCTTTTACTTCTGTTTTTACCTACCAGGTCCCCCCCCCCACCTCCTTACCTGCACTCCTGACATAGTACCAACCATGTCAATGCATATATCCCATTAGATAACTGCTGCAACATTTACATGGAAACTCTTCCTCTGCCCCTACACCAAGGGTGCATCATATTTTTACCCAACACACCCTGCACTCCCTGTGACTAATTTGGTCAGGCACTTTTACAGCTTAGGAACCTCCATAGCTCTCAACCTCTTGCCTCATGAATCAAGGACAAGGCTTAAAAAAATCAGAGACAAAGACCCCAAATCAGGGACTTATCTAAAAAACTAGTACTGTTCACTCAGAAAGCTGATAGAATAAAGAAATTTGTGTTAAGATGCATTTTCTGAAGATCAACAAGTCTGTAACTTTAATGTTTGACACTATTTAGTGTTATTAATCTCCACTGTTCTGTCACAAAAACCAAAATTTTACGAGGGACAGAGGAAAATTTTGAGGCCAAATCAGGGACGTCCCTGAAAATCAGGGACAGTTGAGAGGTATGGGAACCTCCTCTGCATTAACTACCATATGCAAACAGGTGCCACTGTCAACCAAAAGTAAGAGGATCCATCACCTCGAAATTGTGGTATAGCTTGTGTGTGTTGCAATCTCTAGGGCACTCCAGTTCCTTATTGACTGAGTTATATACAGCTTATAGGCAGATGATGCACACATGTCTTTAAAGCAAAATCCGATCCCATCTGGGATCAGTGCACTCCCTGGATCCTCAGTTTTTTTCATGTGCATCATGTAGGCTGCAGCACAGTCACCTAGTTCCTACTTCCAGCATTTGTTTGCATACCTTTCCTTAAGGTAAGACCCTCCCTTTTAACTACCCAGAGATCCTCTTTTGCAACTAGCCTGAATACTGAGTCTTTTCCCACTAAAATTCACCAATTTCTGTATTTACTTGGTCTGCTGACTCTCACAAGTGATGAAGAGCACTCCGCTGTTCAGCACAGCAATCACTGTTTGATTTTTGTGGGTCACAGCTGGTATCTTCTTGGAGCCCTTATTGCAGCAGTTCTAAGAAGAGATGCATAGTACTCCTCTGCCTCCTACTTAATCAGAAATAGCATTTGGAAGAAGTACCCATGAGGTAAGTGAGAGCAAAATGGACTTCCCACATGGATTGCTTTGCCATGTGTTCAGTCCAAACAGAAGCCTGCTCAACAGATGCCAAGTTTGCCATGCCCGACTCATATGCATGCATATTGGGTTTGCACATACTTAGGTGCCATGCTTCTTTCCCTCAGGGCAACTTCTGTTCTTTGGTGCTTATGCAGAAGCACATTGTGAACTGCTGCTACACAAGTGCTATTATTGGGTCAGGCCATTCTTGCATGCACATGCATGGCTGGCCGCACATATACACACACACACACACACACACACACACACACACACACATATAAAATGCTACTTGATGTCCCGGAGGTGACACAAATCTGTGCCATTTCCAGAGGTTATATTGGATATGGCAAGATGCTGGCAGCTTTCTTAAGCTGTTACATATGCATGGGTGTACTTCTGAAGCCCTAGAAGTGACACAGTTCTACTCTACTTCCAGTGGCCATCTCAAGCACAGCAAGAGGCCAGCAGTCATTTTGTAGAAAGCCAAAAGAATGCCATAGCGTTCTAGTTCCAGCAGCCATCTTAAACACAGCAAGACACTGGTGGCCATGTTATAGTGGGCCAAGAAAATGCCATAGTGTGCTGAGGGGACTGACTAGGAAATTTAATTCAGAGCCTACTATAACCTAGCATCTCACTCTGGCAGGCTTTGGAGTGAGCACTCTGGCGGTAACCCTTTCAGCAATATACTACCAGTCTATGCACCCATTGGAGCAGTGGAAGTGACATGTATGACATCACATCTGCTCATTATATTTTAAACTATGGCCTCTTTCCTCCATATCTATTATGTACTATATGTAGTTTTACATCTTACAACAAGGAGTCTATATTATTCTAATGATTTACCCACTCTATGTTGCCCCTCCCTCTCCCCCACTCCCCATCTAGGTTAACAGAATGGTTAAGGCATTGTCCTCCTACTGTCATCTCAGCTGAACCCCATCTGCCCAATCTGCAGCCCTGAAAATGCCTTGCACCTTCTGATGCAGGACACAAACAATGAGGGCAGGAGGTCTCTAGAGCACAAAATGCTACAAAAAAAAACTTGAACACCACCTTATTTATCATCCAGTGTATGAGACTCAACAGGCCTTTATGATGAAGATGATGGAGTGTTTGGAGGCAAGGTCCAGGATCACTCCGACTCCAGTCACACCTACATCTATCCCCATTCCCAATCTGCAACCTCATTCACAACTGGAACCATGACCTGAGAACCCCTGAACTGGACAATAAGGTTGCAGATTCGAGCCCCCCTTCCCCCGAGGAGCCAGAGGTCGAGAGGGCTGCGGTACTGCCCTCCCTGCCAGGATTTCACCCCCTCCCCCTAAGGACCAGGCGGTCGCGAGGGCCTAACTGAAAAGCCCTCCCTGCCCAGAACGCAAGATTCGAGCCCCCCTCCCCCCGAGGGGCCGGAGGTCGCGAGGGCTGCGTACTGCCCTCCTCCTGCCAGGATTTCACCTCCCTAAGGACCAGGCGGTCGCGGAGGGCCTAACTGAAAGCCCTCCCTGCCCAGAGCATAAGATTGAGCCCCTCCCCGAGGGGCCGGAGGTCACGAGGGCTGCGTACTGCCTCCCTGCCAGGATTTCACCCCTCCCCCTAAGGACCAGGAGTGTCAGAGGGCCTAACTGAAAAGCCCTCCCTGCCCAGAGCACAAGGTAATTTCCTATCCTACTGCAGTCGCGATCGTCGGGAGCTCTCCTGGCTGTGGACTAACCTGCACTGTGCTGTTGCTGAGGGATTTGGCGCCTTTCAGGCTCGCGCTCTGAATCGCCTCTCTCCTACAAGTGCCAGGGGTCTCGGTTTGGACTATTGCTGTAATTGCACTGTACCTTCTTAGCTAGCCTGTTTAAGTAATTTTAAACTAAAAGAAAAAAAAAATCCAGGAAAGTGGTTTTGTGATTGTAACTGCCATTTTCAGTTAGTCTTTCTGTTGCTCTGAAACTATCTTCTCTCTCCCCAAGACTGCCCGCCCCTCCTGCTAATCCCTGATACCTGCCTACTTAACCTTGCTCTTCTCCCTCTTCCACAGATTCAGAGCCCCCTCCCCCGAGGAGCCGGAGGTCGCGAGGGCTGCGGTACTGCCCTCCCTGCCAGGATTTCACCCCCCTCCCCCTAAGGACCAGGAGGTCGCGAGGGCCTAACTGAAAAGCCCTCCCTGCCCAGAACGCAAGGTAATTTCCTATCCTGCTGCAGTCGCGATCGTCGGGAGCTCTCCTGGCTGTGGACTAACCTGCACTGTGCTGTTGCTGGGGATTTGGTGCCTTTCCAGGCTCGCGCTCTGAATCGCCTCTCTCCTACAAGTGCCAGGTCTAGCCCCGCCGCCCCCACCACCACCCTTGGTCGGCTCTCCCTTTTATAGAGCTACTCACATGGGGATCCAGAACCAATCAGTCGACTTTCCCATTTGCTGGTTATACCATTCCAGCACTAGAGGGAGCCTGCACTCAGTTCCTACTCTCTCTAATGTTGTATCATCCACAATTATGACCCTTGCTGTTCTGGTACTCCTCCTACCACTAGACCCACTGCTCACCCTCGACCCTTTTATCTCCATCTGATCTGCCCCCTCCGAACCACTATCCCCCTCTCCCAATTCCCTGTCTTTCCCTCAACTTTTGCACATCTACACCCCTGTCCATCCCCCCTTTCCATCCTGTACCCTGGACTACCATACCATTCCCTAAATCCATCCCGAACCTCGACTACCACTCAACCCCACCACCCACCCCTGTGCACTATCCCCAGTACCATGCACCTTTCTCACGTGGTCAATCTCCTCGTTGGCGTGTCTGGCTCTCTTCTCTCTTCCATCCCGTGCACATCCCTGGTGAGGTCTCAGGCTCCTGCATATGCACCCTTCCTCACAACCACACCCCCACCAAGCCCTAATGGTTCTGCTGCTCCTGCTCTCCGTCAATGTGCACCCTAACCTGGGCCTGCAGCTGCCGCCTAAGCCCACCTGTGGTAGCGGTCTCCAATGCTTTCATGAACATATGCAGTCTCCCCAAAAATAGCTGCCCTCCAATGCTGAGTTACACAACACTCCCGGACATCCTCATGCTAGCAGAGACCTGGCTCTCCCCACTTATGCCTGACTCAGCTGTCTCTCCAGGCTTTTCCTGTTCAGGGCTGATAGGTTGGGCAGGCGGGAGGGGGTGTGCTATCTGCGTGACTCGGTCCTGGGCCATGCCCTCCCTACCTCTGAGCTCAACCACTGGCAAGCCATTCCCTCAAAATCACTCCCTTCCCTGGTGCGTGGCCCCTCTACCTAACCACGGTTTACATCCCCGAATACAAAAACTTGCGGTCTCCTCCTCCTTCACTATCCTATCCTCCTTACCCCAGAAGGCTGAACAACTAATATTGGGTGACTTAAACTCCAACTGGCTCAGTTCCTCATCTGATACTATAAAGGATGAACTTACGGCCCTTGACCTGTCTCAATTGGTCACTCAGCCCCACTCGTCTTAACAAAGCAACTGGAACCTGTCCTCTTGGACCTATCCTCTCTAACCGGCCACATAAAGTGGCTTCCATCGTGTCCTGCGGACTCTCAGCGACCACTCCCCGTCATCTGCCATTGGTCCTCTCCACCCTCAGCCCTGTGTGCTGCACCACCCACGGCAGGGTTTCTCCCAGGGTCTTGACAACCTCAAGCGCCACCTTGCACAAGTCAACTGAACCCCAGTGGCCTGTGCTCCAGACATAAACTCTGCACTAACCTACCTCACTACTGCCTTCACCATCGCCTGTGATCTGTTTGTCCCCATCTCACGTCCAGGAAAAAAAGCGGTCTGCTGCTTGGATATCCCTGCTCTGATCCAGCAACTAAAAAGCGCGATAATCTCTGGCACATTGCAAATGACTCTGGTAGAGTGGCTGACAGACAAGCCTACAGGGCTGCCCGTAACCAGTGCACCTGGGCCATCAAGCAGGCAAAAGCTAAATACTATCAGGCTGCGCTGGCGTCCACCTGGGGCTCATCCAGAGCCTTCTGGGACAACATTAAAGAACTGAATGGTAAAACCGCTCCCCCTCTGTCTCAGATTGACATAAGCAGGGACTGTCTCGACTGACCTAACATGTGTATTGCTGACTGCCTTAACAAAACTTTCACGGACTAAGTGCAGTCCTCGACCCCACTTACGACCCGGTCCCGCCCACCTTCTCACACATCTCAAGGCCACTTTTCTGCTTCCAGACAATCTCACCCTGTGATGCCAAACCTTTTCTCATAAAATCCTCGACTCTCATAACCCTAGTGATGACCTCTTGACTCCAAGATACTCCGCCTTACACTGGATGTCATGCTAATCCCCTCAAGCTTATCCTAAACAAATCCTTAGCTTAGGTCAATTCCCGGATGCTTGGAAGCAGCTGAGTAATCCCCATTCATAGGTCTGGGGATCGCATGGTACCAAATAATTACAGGCCATCTCCATCCTCCCCCATCCAAAGCGTTAGAAAAATAAGTACACACAGCTCTTAGAATATCTATCTAAGCACAACCTTTTATGTCCAGAGCAACATGGGTTTCGTCCAGGCCACAGCACAACCACCGCCTTCTGGATTCTCCCACCACTTACACTCCAGCGCTTGACAAGGGTTGTCTTGCAGGGCAGTATTCATAGACCTATCTAAGGCTTTCGATACGGTGTGCCATCCCCTGCTATTAAACTCCCTATCCCGACTGGGACTCTCATCTGCCCTATGAATTGGTTCTCTAGCTACCTGCAAAACAGGTCCCAAAGAGTTATACTAAGGGACCCTCTCCTCCAACCTGCAGTTCTCTCAGGGGTCCGCAAGGTTCCATCCTCGGACCCACCCTCTTCAGTCTATTCCTAAACTCTCTCCCAAACTCCTGTCCCAGCAAATACTGCTTTATGCTGATGATGCAGTGATCCTAGCATCTCACCCTGACCGCTCCTACTCCAAGACACACTGCAAGCGCCTTCCTCCAAACCGAAAAATGGTTCAGTAACCATCGACTAGTCATGAACCTGAAGAAAACTAAGTCCATGCTGTTCTCACACCGGCAAAAAAGCGCAAGAACATCCTTCTCATCACCACCTGCAAGCTCCTCCCTCTAGAACAGGTAACATCCTATAAGTACCTGGGCATCACCTTTGACCCAGGCCTTCGTTCCATGCCCACCTAAAAGCCCTGTCATCTTCCATGAACTCCAGGATCGGGCTCCTCTCTACACTCCACAAAGACTGCCTCCCGGAATCTGCGTTAAGATTAGCCATTTCCTCCTGTTACTGTCTCTGGCCGACTAAAGGACTTCCAATACACACTGCGGCTGACCCACCTCCTTATCTAAGGTACAGACTGCTATTAACAAAGCCTGCAGGCTCCTTACAGGTGCCAACAGCAGAACTCATACCTGCCTATACTCTACCTCCAACTTACTCACTCTTGATGAAAGACTGAAATACCATACCTGCCTACTGGCTAAAAATCCATGTCAGGGCTTTGCCCGCCAGGGGTCTCTGCTACACTGCAGCTGGCTGTCTGGCCCCTGCCTACCCATAACTCCAGCGCAGCCACCTTCATAGTTCCCAGGGCTAGGACCTCCCGCTGCCAAAGATCCTTCCATCATAAAGCCCCCCTCTGGTTTAACTCCCTTCCTGAGGCTATCTCTAAGATCCCCGTGATTGGCTGGTTCAAAACTGCCCTCCGTCAACACATTATTGACAGTCGATGCTGCAAATGTAGATAGCTGACCTAACCAAGCCCTTTGCTCTGTGCCCCCTGGTTCCCTTAGATGACTGGATACTGTCTGTAACTATGTTGTTATTAATTGATGTGTATATGATGTATAATATGCAAATTAACTTATGTATATTGCTCAACTTATGCTTGTACTTGTATAGTTGCTGCCTGTAACTCCAGGTGTTTTTTGTATCTCACCTGTATGTAATCCCTGTCCTAATTACATCACTACTTGTTGTCTCCCCCCCTTTTTTGATGAGGTACCTTTGTAAACGAGTCGCTGACTCAAAGGTTGTAAAACTGAGTCTTCAATAAATAAAAAATAAAAATAAATAAATAAATAAAAGATTCCGGGGACAATGAGCATGAGTTGGACTGTGTTGAGGATGTTGAGGAAAATCCAAAATCCCTAATGGCCAAACTGCTCCTAGAACACTGTTCCAACCATAGCCAGATCTATTAAGACCATAGTTAGCTTTGAACAACTGGTTCCTCCTCCTGAGATTGAACTGCTCCCAACACTGCAACCTAAGTCAAAGTCCAATGACTTATTCCTTGTCTGTGAAGCCATAGACAAAATAATAGCTAAGGAATCAGAGGTAGGGAACCCAGCAAGAATTCTGGAAAAAGGCCCTGGAACTAAATACACCCAATGCAAGAAGACAGATTGAAGTTCTGGTGCAACACCCCAATGGTAGATCTGCAGGTAGCCTCATTAAGCAAAAAGACTGTCCTTCGGGCAAAGTGGTCAGCACCCATGAAGGAACCTACAAACAGAAGAATGGACAATATGCTGACGAAGACATTTGAACTCACTGACATTGCCAACAGAGCAGCAGCTACTGCATTTTATACTACCAAAGATCAAATTATATGGCTGGAAGATCTAAGTATCACCATCAGCCCAAATAATGAGAAACTGAGCTTGCACAGCTTGCTCTACAGATGGCCAAATACCTTGGTGACATTATGGTAGATGCCCTAAAGATTTATTCTGGGACAGCAGTAGTCACCAATAGGGTATGGAGGTCCCTATTGCTGAAACTGAGAAAGGTGGATGCTGAATCAAAGTCACTGCTACAAAAACTGATTTTTAAAGGAGATAACATTTAAGATGGTGTTCTTCACTGGTAAAGGAGATGTTTTGATTTTGGAACTTCCAAATAAAAAAAAAAATCTATGGAGCATCGTACACCATTGGGATGTCTAGGTTTTGGTAAGTATGGCTCTTTCTGTTTGCCTCAACACCACTGTGGATTGGCTAAGTCACCAACAGATTTACCCAGGAGAATGGCACCTGCACCATCCAACCCTCCGAGTGATAAACAGGAGATGGGACTTGATTGAAATAGACCTTTCAGCAATAGCCAGGAATACACAGGTTCCAATATTCTTTTCAAGGTTCAGGGAACATCCGTCCAACAGCATTTATGCCCCTTTCCCTTCATTGGACTTTCCTCAGGACATACATATTTCATCTTTCTCCACTGGTTCCAGAGGTCTTGAGACAGATCTGTTAATCAATGATGGCAATCCACATAGCCCCATATATGCTACAATGCTCTTGGTTCACCACAGTAATAGCAATGGAACTGGATTACTAGCAACCACCATGCTGGCTGGACATCTTCACACAGGACCCAGTATGCCACCCAAGTCAACAGAATCTTGGACTAACAGCCTGGCTCCTGAAAGGGAGAGACTGCTGAAAGCAGGGTACCACCTTAGTGTCATAGATACACTACTACACTCCAGGAGATCATAAACCAAATGCATGTATAAAAAACACTGGGGAGTATTCATGCAATAATGTACAGATCACTAATTTTTTCCATGTGAAGCTACAATTCCACAAATGTTACTATTCTTTCAATGTGGACTGAGTAATGTCTACTCCAGGCATCACTAATGGTACAGCTTTCATCACCAAAAATGCCAAAGGGCAAGAACAAGAACTGCTTGATCTTTCACTCATACACATCATCAGATTGCTATAAGCAGCATCACTCTTAAACCCAGAGCATGTCAAAAAACAGACCCATGGGATCTTAACCTGGTCCTGAATGCTCTTACCAAATCACCATTTGAACCACTAATAACATAAATCCCTAGTGAACTGGTCTCACAATGGTATTCCTAGTAACCATATGTTCTATCAGGAAAATTAGTGAATTAAACACCTTATCTCACAGAGAGCCATTTCTAGTGTTTCTTTCCAATGGAGTGTCACAAATGTCACTCTAGATGATGCAATCCTTCACACCAAGTCACATCTTCATTTCATGACAACCAAGTTAAGAACTGCATTCTATCTTTGCCAAATCACTTCAGACAGGGGACAATAAACTACTCACCCTAGACATGCTAAGGGTACTAACAACGTATCTTTTGTTTTTTGCACCTCCCTCGGCCCCCTCAGTTGGCCATTCCTTTGGGCTACCAAGGCACACTGCCAGACCATCCACTGCCCCCATCTGTGCTGTGACCCAGGGTAGTCTGACACATTTCTTCATCAGGAGGGCCTCTCCCCTATAGGAGGCAACCAGGAGAGGAGAACTGACCATAGGTGTACAATGCATGGCAGGAATCAGCACAGACACCTCTGGACTATCGTAGCTGTGGAGACAGGTGGCCGTCATCCAGTCAGCTGAGTGCCAATTTTCTATTTTTCTCCCAACCCACTCACACCCTCCCACAAAGGGCTGGCTGCACTGGTGTCCTGGGAGCCAGTGCATTCAGTGATATGTTGAGGTCCCACACTGCCAAGAATGTCAAACCCGAGCCACCTCTAGGGGCTGACAAATAGTGGTCTGAGGTCCACCCACACCCCAGGAAGGAAGCATCCAAAGGATGCTCTAAACTCCCTCCCCACAAGACTCCGCTCCTGACACCTGGACAACATCCTGTAGAAAGTAAGGCCTAATTACAGTGTGCATGAACATCAGCAGTATACTGCCAAATATTGACCTCCTGCACACCGGGATCACATTGGACCAACTCCATGTTCTTGGCTATCATGGAAATCTGGATCAGGACAGAAACCTCCAACAAAGAAATAGCTATCCATGAATACTCGATTGTCCGCCTATACTGTCACTCGGGGACAAGAGTTGGTACAGTCATCTACATCAAGTGTGTCCTTAAACAGGTCTGTGCAAACACAATTTGGTTCCCCATTCTGGACTTCACCCAGAGTTCTGTCTATTAAGATTTCCCTTAGTAATAAGGATATTTTTGTATTTGCTCTCCATATAACCCTCCAAACACCCCCAACTCTACAATGCACAAAATAACTGACCACTTGCCATCATGACCTCCCAATGCAGAAGTGTTTCTACTAAGTGACTTCAACATAAATTCAATCAACACCCAGGATTCCACTGCCACAGTCTGGATCACAGAACACCAGCTCACTCAGCTAATATCTGAACTCACAAGACTCAGCATCAGGTCTAAGTGAGGATTGCACATTGGCTGTATCCTGACAAAAAGTCCTGGCTGAATAGTCAGTTTAGGAACCTACTTAGACTCCCTCAGTGACCATAGCCCAAACTACTGCATCTGAGAGTACAAAATAAAGATTCCTCGAGGCATTAAAAATTGAACTCTTTAAAAATGATTACTGTAAACCTGCTGAATGCTGAGCTGAACAAGTAACATTGGGGCAGGTTGTCACTCATCCCCAATTTTGAATCTGCATGGTCATATTTTGCAGGAAGGGTAGAAAAAGCTGTGCACAGCCATATCTCCCTAAAGGTACTACTGTTGCTGAAACAACTAGAGAAAATGCTGACAAAAAAAAACAACATCACATAGGCTAAATATCAAATAGTTATTTATTAATTAAACATAGTGGTCCCAATCTGCAGAGTAAGAACGGATCATACTGCCCCTATATATCACCTTGCAATAAGGCTTCATCAAGGAGCAATATGTAGGAGCAGTGTGGCCCAGTGATATTCTGCAGACTGGGACCACTATGTTTAATTCATAAATAAATATTTAATATTTAGCCTCAGTGTGTAGACTGTTTTCATTTTTTTGGCATTTTTCTATGGTCATATTTTGTGGCAACTCTAAAACTAATCTGCAATGGATTACTTTCTACAAACCTCATAAGGGTACTGGTCTGTCATTATAACTGGATAATCCCTGCCCTTCCTGATACTTTCACCAATATGACAAGGCCTGAGCCAGATAACGATCTCCCTAGATGACAGTGACTTGGAGGCTTACAGACAACTGTGTAACCTTTCCATGTTTGCAACAAGGAACACCAAAGTGGCATACTACAACACCTTTTGGAAGACAATTAACAACAGGCCTAAGTACAGTGAACCTGTCCCTGACAAAGAGGCTGATTATACCGTGAAGCACCAGTATTTTGCTCTTAGTCCTCTGCAGCGGATCCAAAAAGTTTGTATTTCAAGCAAGATCAATCAATCAATCAATCAAAATTTATTTATAAAGCGCTTTTCAGAAAATCAAAGCGCTAATACAAAACAGAGATGAAACATCAACACTAATAAATAAAAACATAAAACAATAAAATATTCATTAAATAGACTAATCAAATGCCAGCATAAATAGATAACTTTTCAGAGATCTCTTAAATGCTTCATCCATCCAAAGATGCTTTAATAAAGCTATTCAAACTTGCTTTATTAATTACATAGTGATTCTTTTACTTCTAGTCTTCTGCCCAGAAGAAAGTCTTCTGAGAATGCATCAAGATTAGCTGAATGTGCTGCAACCCACACTCAGGTGTTTAAGTATAGTGGAGTCTGCTAGGATGCAACACAACAATGCAGAATTCTGCAGTAGAGCTACTGCCAGAAACAAGCCTCAATAGGGTCTGCATTATAGGATTTTAATGCATGTCCCAAGGGTGTAGTAAGACACAAGGGTGAATGCCAAGTGTTCTCACAGCCCTGGAAAGTGCACTAAAATCCTAAGATGCACACACTGGAGAGGCTTATAACACTTATAAAATGGCTCTAAGTAGGGTTTTGGGAAGGAAAATGAGATTCAGCACTTGACCACACATTTATAGAGATTCAATGCGTGGTCAGGTGACATCTGTCAGCCAATGAGATTTCCAGATATTTTTCTTGCAATTTTATCAATAGCAGTTACTCTCTTTTGTCATGTGGGAATCTATGACACTATATTGCATCCTAGCAGGCTACACTGTATCTTTGACATGACATTAACACCTGTCTAGGGAAAAATGAATTCCAACAATTGCCCACCCCATACATAATACTTACAGCCAGGGAAGCTGGGAACGAGCCAAGGGTACAATGAAATAACCATTGTCAGAACTTTTAAGTGTATCATCACCTTCTTTAATAATGTTCCTGAAAGACAGTAGCAGTGGGGAAACAAGGTTGACAGTTTGCACTTAAGCATATGCTTTCTCAAGGCTAACAGTGCCCCTCAGTGGTCAGCTTTATTTAGGACCCCTTTAAAGTGATAGTGCTTAATTAAAAAGTCCCCAAGTGTAAACAAGTGAAACATGAACATCAAAGCAACAATTTTAATTAAGTACTACCACTTTAAGTGAATTATATATAAAGCTGACCACTGAGGGGTACTGTTAGCCTACAGAGAGCACATGCTCAAGTGCAGATCATTGGTGTTTTCCCCTTACTGCTGCTGTCTTGCATGTTATGTTTTGTAATCTGGCTTGTATGTTATAGACATAAGTATTCAGCACTTTATCAATTCTGGTTTGTGCCTTCTATGGTGAGGTGCTGTATGCCCAGATTTAGAGCTCTGCGTCAACTACACATGGCCTTTTAAGAACTACAGGAGTGTTTTATTAAACACACTTTGGGTTGGCTTCTGCCTACGTATCTGTGTTTCCCCATTAATATTTTCTTTACATTTTTTCTTTGTTTCCCCCACCCTGTTTCTTTTTCCCCATCTATTTCAATTCACTCAATAAATCAGAATGATTGTTTATAATGAAATATAAGAATTCAAAGTCCTGCATACTTTTTCTGGCAGAAAGTTGAAAACACACACACACACACACACACCCCATGCTTTCCATGGCATACAACAATTCAAAATTCTGAATAATTCTGTGGGCAGAATGTTCACTGCCCCATACCCACTCAAAACAGAAGTCCCTATATAGAACAATATGGAATTGAATGGGACATATTAGAATAGAATATGGGTTTGAAATTGTCTGCTTCCTGACTGGCTAAATAAGTTCAGAGGCACATATATTTATCCATCACAAATGTGCATTTGGAACAAGATAACATGGCTCATGTAAGCAGAATAATAAACATGGCTCATTTAAGCAGGATAATTTTTGAACGAGATGTTTTGTACGATTATAAAACTGACAGTGAGGATTCAGCTGCTAATTTAAATGACAACTAGCTGTGCAGTAAAATAAATTTTACTGGAGTGTCATATGATGTTGTTCAGGCAAAAATGATCTTCCTTTTCCTACTGCCATTTTATAACGCAATGTACCTAAATGTGCTTTATAGATCAAGTTAGAGTCTATTAGTACAGAGGCAGTACAGAGGCAAACACAACAGCCATTAAAGATATTCCCTGATGTTTCTGCACCCTACTGTATGTCAAATTTATAAATTTTTGCCCAGTGTATGATGGTTGGTCATCCAAACATTTTAATTTTACAAAATAAATGATGGAGTTCCCATGATTGCCTTTGTGTTCCATGCTAAGACCTAATGCTTCTTGCTGGAAATAAAATCAGTAAGGGGTGACATTTATTTTCTTTGTAACAACATTGTTTTCACTGTCAACATGAATGCTTCAGAAACATAAAACTACAGCAGGAAATAGAATTTGCCATGATGTTTTTTCGATCAATATAAAAATGAACTATAAATTACCACTACTACAATGTGACATCCCACTTGGAATGACATTTAAAAATGTGGGATATTTTTCTATGTTTTATGCCTAAATCTATAAATCCTATTTCATCTATGTAAACTGTTTTTCTTAGATATACAGTACGGTTATAAATACAGCACAAGAATGAAATATAGAAATTGCTATGATGTTTTCCAGTGCCTCTACTCTCATAGTGGCAGGCTCAGAGCTGAAAAGCTTAGGAAAAATGTAGCAAGAAAACCCAATAAAAACTAAAAATTGCCAAAAAGCTGTTTAAACAATTCTAAAATACATACATAATGAAAAATGTATAAATATAAAAGAAACAAAGAACCCAAGAAAGACAGATATGTAAAATACAAAAGAGTCTTGAAAGATGCCAACAACTTCAACTGTGAGAGCAATTTCCTTAGTTTCATCCTATTTAGATCCATAAGTGTACAACACATAACAGAGAAAATTATTACTCTAATAATAGTTCCATAGATATATAAAAACACATTTGCCAGTAAATAGTTTTAAAACTATTTTGGAGCATCAGGAAAATGTGAATCTGAAACACCAGGGACTGTCTGTACCCTCACTGGCCATTTTGTATCAGGTTAAGCATTGGATTGTTCAGACTTCAAATGGAGCTGTTGTGTACAATGAGGAGAAATTGTGTTTAACGTGTAAGCTTGTGTTTTCTGCAGAAGCTGATTTTTTTTCTTGGCATCCTCTGTTGTTTGGACTATGTCTCTAAATGTATTGCTTCTAGACTCAGGCAAGTGTGAAAGGGTAAGGTTTCAAATGAGATCTGAAAGGCAGTGGGGAGTCTTTAGGGACAAAGATATATCTGCAGGCTGTTCCAGACAGTGAATAATACAAAAAAAAGATTGTTCTACCAATAACAGAGGTTATACCATGTGCGACAGGACAGAGAGAAGGCATGCAGAGGCTGAATGACAAAATAAGAACATTTAAATGCTGTACAGAGTCATGTCCTGTTTTTCCCCAGTTCACAATATATATAGATAGGAAGTATTGTTTACACCATCCATTCACTGTGACTTAAACTGAATCTAACTCATGTATGGTATTTGTTATATTCAATGCAATAAATCTGCATTTAGGCATCGGGGGTGAAGCACAAAGCTTCAAAAGTACTGTGCTAGGTGGTCTAACTTTGACCTTGACTTTCTTGCATGTAAGCTCACTTATACATTAGTTCTTTAAGAGAAGGAAGACAAAGTAAGGATCATGCCAATGCAGCATCAAGCAAGCATTTAAACATCAAGGAACACCATACCAGGCATTCAATTTTCACCATAATGTGCATTGCTGCCTTAATGGCAAGCACTCCCTAGGGAACACTGACACCTCTTGCCACACCCTGCCACTGTGACAGACAATACCTAGTGTCTGGTGATACACTCTGCCTCATTCTTCCTCACTCCATGAATTCCTGGCATCCAGTGGCACCCCAGTTCCACACTCTGCCCTATTCCAAGCATCCTGGCATCCAGTGGTATCAACCATACCCACAACTACAGATGGCAGCAGAAACAAATGCTCTATTCATCTCCTTTACCAGCCACCATCTAACTATTGCAAATTACTGTACCAATACATGAGCAGGTATTTCAGCATAATAACTGTAAGATATTTAATTGAAAATCACACAAGCAATCTGTCAGTATATACAGTAGTAATGTAGCGGTTGCATAACTTTCAATAACAAGTCCTGCTACCATACCAATATGTCTGCTTATATATTGGCATAGTAATTTGTGATACACAGCAGCTGACTGAGGAGGTGAGCAGATCATTGTGCAGGTGGCCATCTGGGAGAGTACAGAGAATGGCATATGGGTTCCATGGCACCAGGGAGGGCCTTCCAGTGCCACTTAAAAGAAGATGTGGAAGTTGAGAGATGAGCAGAGGAAATGTTTTTCAATGGAAAAAACAAATACTTGACACCCAGAATGGGGGCCTGGTATTGGAATGTGAGTATTTACAATAGCACTAAGAAGCCGCCAGGGATGGGCTCCCAGTGGTTACATGTTTTTTTGGGTTTTTTTAAGGGAAAGTCCTGGACCAAAGTTCACGATTTGGGATGGGCTTCCAGTGGTAACACTGATTTGCATAAAGAGGCATAGTGGGGTACAACTGTGCCACCAAGGATGGGCCCCCACTTGCTGAAGTTGCTTTGCTATACAGTATCTCTGACAGAAGAGTGAGAAGAGAGGGAGTGGGAGGTTGGTCTGTGGAAAAGGAAACTTTCAAACAGCTTTGTAATACTGCTAGAATGCACTGACATGCTGCAGCGACACATGATGAGGACTTCGGATGAGTGACACTGTATTAGCATTTTAATTCTTATTATTGAGTACATATTGATTTCTTAATTCTGTATTTGCCTTTAAAATGGGATTCATGATAGTGGACTTGTGCTTTTCTTCTATGATTATTATTATAATTATAGGTAATGTGTAAATATTTACTTATTATTTATTTACAATAAAAATATGATTTAGGAAGAAGAGAGGTTGGTTCCAATGGAGGGCACTAAATTATACTTTTACCGACCTTCTCAACCCAAAATGCTTAGATGGGATTGCAGATTTGGAGGGCATATGCCACCCTGTGGGCAGCATGATGGATGTTTCTGCCCTCCAACCCACTTAGAGACACTGAGTGTCTCATTCTCCCTGCAACAGCTGATCTATGTCACTTTTACTCAGACACACAGGCAAAAATAAAGCTAAAATAGAAAAAAGATGGATCTCTATGGCCTGCCTGCAGGGAAGCACTCGGCACCAACACAGTCAATAAAACAACATTTTATTTGTACAGATCTTTATCTTACTGCCTCACAGCCCACCTCCAGCCACTCAACGGCACTCTCAGTCCTTATACTGACCTTCACAGTGGCTTACTGCCACACCATTTACCCAGGACCACAAATGTGGTAAGTGGGACTGACCCCTAAAGTCCAGCTCCTCTCCTGTTGTAGTCTCACCAATCTCTGATCTACTGTATTTAACAGCTCTTTTCACAATGGTACTGGTTCTAGAAATTGGAAGAGGGCTGAATTCCTCCCTTTCCCTAGGGTCAGGACCCCTCCACACCTGGAAGCTATCACCTTATCTCCCTTACCTCTGATTTAGTTAAAATTCAGGAGAAACTGGTATTCTCCCAACTCTCCCCTTCCCTTGATGTTTCTTCTTTTCTTATCCTTTTCCAGTTTAGTTTCAGAACATCCTACTCCACAGTTACTCACCTTCTAAATCACACTTATTCCATCTTGAAGGGGATGGACCAAACCTAGCTTACCACCTGCATCTTTGGTGACCTTGTCTGGACATTAAGCACAGTTCCCACCAACTACTACTTGAAAAGATCACTAAAGCTGGTAACTCTGACTTCACAATCAAGGGTTTCATTTCATACCTGATAAAAAATTTAATAAGCAGTCTTTGTAGGAGTTTCACATTTCCTTCCCCTCCTGATTTGATCAGGTGTCCCCAGGGATCTATCCTGGCACTATCTCAGTCTCAGTTTTCTTGAATGTCCTCCCCAAATCCTATATCTCCACATTTATTTGTGAGTGGACAACACAGTGTTCTATTTCTGCCTGTGGCTCTTTAGCCCCTAAGTTGTTAATGCAACTTCAGGTGCTGGTTCTGTGCAAACCAACTCCCACTTAACGCAAAAAAAAAAAATCTACTCCATGACCTTTAGCATCAGTCAATGACTGGCAAATTGCAGCCTCCCCATGTCTTCAGGACCTTGGATGGTTCCCCATTGGAAGTATTCCCTACTTTGAAATACTTGGGTATTTGACTTGAGAATAACCTTGACTTTTCCTGACTTTTCATGCCATCCACATAAAACTTCTCCAAAACTAATAACCTACTGTATATTGAAGGAAATTACATCTCCTCCTTGTATACAGGCAGATCAATGTGAAAATTGCACTATCAGTGGGCAGCAGCATGTTATATACAGTATAGTGCCACTTCCAAATCCACTACTTACTGAGACTCTCTAACTCTAGCTTCTTACCTTCTCTCTGTTTCAAGATCTTTGCTAGGCAAGCCAGCTTCTCATCTAGGCTACCAAGTCTGTGGATAAACTACCCATCACCCCTCCATTCTACCTCCTCCCCTACTGCTCTAAAACTGCTTCTCCATGAGCATACCCCTCGTATCTACGCTTGCTTCTAACCCCACTTACACTCATCCCTCCCATTATATCTTACCCCTCCCCTCTTTTCTTTACAGTCTACTTCTCCACTCTTTTCCTGGCCTCCACTAACCTTTCCCCCTCAACCCCACCCTTTCTTGATTCCTGTTTCCTTATGTTGTTACCACTCATGCCTTTTTCTTGGTGTTAGGAAGTATGGCAGAAATACTGAACAAATACTTCTGTTCAGCATTCCCTGAAGAAGAGGAGGGTCAGGGACCACAGCTGGGTAAAAGACATGGAGGGGGTGAGGTAAACACAAATCCATTCACAGAGGAGAAGAGTCCTGGAGGAGCTCACAAAACTAAAGATGGACAAAGCCATGGGGACAGATGGCATACACCAGAGGATATTAAGGGAGCTGTGAAGAGAGCTAGCAGCACCTCTGGCAGCCATGTTCATTGAGTCACTCAAAAAAGGAGTGGTCCCAGAGGACTGGAAGGGGGCACATGTAGTCCCTCTATACAAAAGTGATAGCAGGGAGGAGGCAAGGAGCTATTGGTGGGTCAGCCTCACCTCAGTAGTGGGGAAGATCATGGAGGCACTTCTTAAAGAAATAATAGTGGCACACTTGGAATCCATCAGTGCCCAGGATCCAAGACAGCATAATTTCACAGCAGGAAGGTCATGTCAGATGAATTGGATAGATTTTTTTGATTGGGTGACAAAGGAAGTAAATCGCTGGGGCATTGACATCACCTACCTTGATTTCAGCAAGACCTTTGAAACTGTCCCACATAAAAGGCTGGTAAGCAAGATGGGTAGTATGGGCATGGGACACAAGGTGGTAAACTGTGTAAGAAACTGGTTAACTGACAGGAGGCAAAGGGTGGTGGTGAAAGGGATCCAATCCAAGGAGAGGGGGTGACCAGTGGGGTGCCTCAGGAATCATTTCTTGGGCCACTTTTGTTTAATGTGTTTATCAGAGACATTTCAGAAGGGCTGGAGGGAAAGGTCTGCCTGTTTGCAGATGACACCAAGATTTGCAACAGGGTGGATACACCAGACGGGGTGTAGAAAATGAGGAGGCACATAGGGAAGCTTGAAAAATGGTTTGAGGAGTGGCAGCTGAGGTTCAATTCAATGAACTGCAAAACAATGCAACTGGGATGAGGGAACCCTGGAGAGAGCTACTGAATGGGGGGGTTGCTGATGATCACTAAGGAAGAAAGGGACCTGGGGGTTATCATTTCAGATAACCTAAAGGTTTCTAAGCAGAGTACAAAGGTGACAGGGAGGGCCAGTGGCAAGCGTGGTGCGTAGGTAGAGGTATCACTAGCAGAAGGCAGGAGGTGGTGATGCCATTGTATTAAACATTAATGCGGTCTCACCTGGAGTACTGTGTGAAGTTCTGAAGACTTCACCTTTGAAAGGACATTGACAGGGTGGAGGTGGTCCAGAGAAGGGCAACAAAGATGGTACAGGGCTCTTGCCAGAAAACATAGAGGAGAGACCAAAGGACTTCAATATGTACTCGATGGAGGAGAGGAGGGATCAGGGTGACATGATAGAAACATTCAAGTATCTTTAGGGTATAAATAAGGTGAAGGGGAGACATCTTTCAATATAAGAGGAGTACAAGAACAAGGGGCATGAAATTAAATTGGAAGGTGGCAGGTTGAGAGAAAATGTGAGGAAGTTTTTCTTCAAGGAGAGGGTGGTGGACACATAGAATAGTATGTCGCAGGAGGTGGTGGGAGCGAGGACAGTGGAGGGATTTAAACATGTCTGGGACAGGCATAAGGGAACCATAGAGGTGGGAAGGAGTGGTGAAAAGCCATTGACCAGGTAGGGTCAGAGGCCACATACAAGTGTAGGGATTATGGGCAGATTGGATGGGCCTAGCAGTCCTTATCTGCCAAAAGTTTCTATGTTTCTATATTAGGTTACTGCTGGTTGATGCCTTCCAGTTAAGTGTGCAGCTAAACAGCACACTCACACTGTCTGGCACCAAGCTGATGTTTAATATAGTTCCTGTGTCATAATGTTGTATTTTAACATTAGTTTTTGAATAGGTCTCCCTATTTATTGCTTGAATGTGTTTACTTTGTATTTCTCTTCATTCTCTGTCAATGTACCCAAGTTCACTGGCCTGCAGCTGCAGCTGTTAGATTTCTGCCTATGACGCCGACAACCCAGGTTCGGATGTGAACCCAGGGAGCCAGAGAGCCAACTGGGGGGGGAGAAAGATCAAGCATGTGATGGACATCTCTTCTCCTTCAGGGGGGATAGTGGGATAGTATTCAATGCTTGACTGACCCCTGGTGGAGGCCTGGGGTGTAGCAGGCAAAGCTTGCAGGTTCTGGGAGGTGTGGCTGATGTCAGCATGTTACACCTTACATCACTGCATGCCACACCTCCCAATAATGGGGAGGAGAATTCCTGAGGCATGGAAGATGTCCACCTCCCCCACTGAACCCCACCAGCTGACCAAGACACTCTGCCACCAGGCCACCATGAGGTACCATTTGGGAGTAGCAGTGGGGCTCCATGATGGCTCCACCCTGTGGGGTAATCCAGGGTGCACTCCAGTGATGCAGCAAGTAAGTCCCTGGGGATGATGTAAGGTAGCAGGGATAGCAGGACTAAGCAGGAGCTGGCCCAAAACAAAAATGTACCAAAGTTCCCCTTTTCCCAAGATGCACCAGGAAACAAGCTATCTACAGCTCTGTGTGCCCTCCTGATATTTTAAATAGATAAATCAATTGATCACTCTCTCAGTCAATCAAATGCTGAATTAGGTAGTGAGATTTGTATATCTGAAGTTCTGCCAATTCCCAGGACTACTGAATACCAAATAAAGAAAATCAAAACCATAAATTAGTGGTTACATAAATGGTGTTTGAAGCAGGGTCTGACATGTATCACTCATTGGGAGGAATTTAGACATAGACCTAAATTTTATTGTTGGGACGGATTACATTTAAGCTGTAGGGGTAACTTCTTACTTTGCAAACATATAGTTGATACTATCTCACTACATTTAAACTAGTAAAACAGGGGGAGAAGGAGAAATGTCGCCTCCTCTAAAAACACCAGATGTAACTACGAATAAGGAACAAGTCAAACTCACTCAAAATAAAACTAAATTAAATTGTATTTACTTCATTGCTAGAAGTCTGAATAGCAAGTTAGACAAATTAAGGATCCGATCAAAACAAGATAATATTGATATCATCTCAATCTCTGAGACATAGGGTGATAGTAAAGCATCATGGGATACTCATCTCTCTAGATATAATCTATACCAATTAAATAATCCTATCAAGAAAGGAGGAGTGTGACTCTGTTAATTAATAACTGTATAAATATGATCGAAATCTCAGATAAAAATCCAAAAGCATGATCTTGAAACAGAGACTGTTTGGGTTGAATTATTCCCCTTAAACTCACAACCACTTATACTTGGCATTTGTTATAGACCTCCAGACTCCTCTTCTGACTATTTTGGTGCCATAATAACAGAAATCGAAAATACCGCTGAGTTAGGTGATATTATTGTTACTGGTGACTTTAATCTGGGCACAATTGATTGAATTAAAAAAACAGCTAGCTCTAGAAATGGTGAAAAAAAAATTCAGTCTGTAAACAACTTCAATTATCAGCACGTTCTTACTCCAACAAGAGGAGATAGGATCCTTGACTTAGTGTTAGCAAATGACCACTTAGATCTTATGAATGTAAATACAAATTCACCAATTGGAAACAGTGACCATAATTCTGTTTCTTACACTTTACAAATGGATTTGAGACCCAGTATGGGGTCAACCATATTATATCAATATGACAGAACTGATTTAGTAAGTATAAAGGAGGTTCTAAATTCTATTTGCTGGGATACAACCTTTAAAGAGTTAAATACATATGAATGTTGGAATTACTTTAAACACACATTACAATGTGTTATGGTAGAGTACATATCTATTCAACAAAAATATTCCCATACAAAACACCATCCTAAATGGTTCAATAAAACAATAAAAAGACTACTTAAATAAAAAAATAAAAAATAGAGATTGTATCTAAAACCAAAACTAAAAAAATTGGGAAAACTACAAGACTATACAGAAAAAATGCAAAGCTAAAATAAGGAAAGCAAAAATCAACTGGGAACATAACCTGGCTAGAACAGCAAAAAAAGAAAATAATGGTAAACAATTCTTCTCTTACATAAATTTGCTAAAAAAAAAAAATTGTCAGGTGGGGCTCATTGTACACAATGACACTTCATACCATGACCTAAAAGTTATGGCCAATCTAATAAACATAAAATTATGTGAACTATTTAATAAAGATAATAAGAATATACAGAGCAGAATCACATAAATCCTGATTGCAGTCAGATCATTTTTACTTTGGACCAGATTTATTCCAAACTCATTGCCCCAAAAAATAAGACAAGCTTTGGCCATCTATTATTTCTTCTGTCCGACTGTTTGACTCATCCCTTAAAAGTAATCTTTGAAAAAAGCTTATTAAATAGCCATATTCCACAAGACTGGAAACATACGCATGTTGATCCCATCCACAAAAATGGATCAAAATTAGTATGGGAGAATTACAGACCAATTAGTTTAACCTCATCCATTGTAAAACATTAGAACGTTTAATCAAGGATTTAATTACTCCAATTCTAGATGTACAGGACCCCGACCAGCATGGGTTTAAACAAGACAGAGGCTGCCTATCTAATCTCATGTGTTTTTATGAGACAGTTAGCTCAGAACTTAATAAGAGGATCCCATATAATGTAATTTGTATAGACTTCAGCAAAGCTTTCAATGTTATGCCTCACTGGGCATTAAAAGTCAAACTGTTAGATCTTAAGCTAAATATTCAAATTACCAACTGGATATATAACTGGTTGGGTAACAGGACACAGTGTGTATTGATAAACGGTGTACTTTCCGACATAGGTCTTGTGACTAGTGAGGTGCCGCAGGGCTCAGTATTGGGTCCCTGCCTAGTGCCTGCAGATTTTCATCTAGGATATGACACAAAAATGCATTTCTGCTTCAATTAAATATGCAGATATCAAACTTGGAGGCCCATGTGCTACTCCTACCCTAGTTGAAACCATACAACAAGATCTGAATAAAATCTCTGATTGGCTAACTCAATGGGATATGAAAGTCATTAAGCAAAAATGCAAGGCTATGCATTAGGGGCCTCAAAACCTGAACACACTCTGCACTCTAGGTGGCACTACCTTACTAACCACAACAGATGAAAAAGATCTAGGAATTATTATCTAAAATAATATGGAAAATTCAAATCAATCAGTCACGTCATCTGTAAAATCAACAAAGTAATCTGGTCCATTCGATATAATATAAAGTCAAAGGATCCCAATATGTTAATGCCCCTATTATCAAGCTTATGTCAGACTGCATTTGGAATATGCATCCCAGTTATGGTGCCTTTACAAGAAATCAACCTGTACCCAACTAGAGAAAGTACAAAGAATATTCACTAAACATTTAAATGGTCTTTATAACACATCATATAATAACAGACTCATTACCCTGAATCTGATGTCACTAGAAACTCGGCAACTTGGGGGGACTTATTGTTCCTATTTGACATTATGAATGACCCATACCTGATGTCTGATCTCGGATTGGTCTTTAAAGACAGCAAGTATAACATTACAGGACACCTGCTACAATTGGAGGGAAAATATTTTCATTACAATAATAGAAAATTCTTTTTTACTCTTCAGGTTATAAAACATTGGAACAATTTGCCCATAGAAGTAATTGTCAGCAAAACTAAACAGGAATTTAAAAAAATGCCTGGATGCATTTCTACTCACAGATACAAATCTGAAATACTATTAAGTTTATGGATAGTATAGGAGTGATTATGAGCTTATAGCTTTCTTGTTCCTCATTCTCTGTAGTATGAACCATAATATGAATCAATTATTTAATCACCCAATTGATTAACTTATTGGTCTGCCACTAGTTTCACCCTGGCCAGACTGGATCCCTTCTTTTACTCATTCTGTCACTTTGCCTTAAATTGTTCTACTAGTACCTTCTACTTCTCTTTATACACTTTACTGTTTCTTTCCTCTTAAGAAGGGAGGCACCTCTACAACTGTCTCTCTTTTCAAAATTCTGATTTGATTCCATCCCCTGCTACCTTACCACCCGTTCCCTGTTCCACATACTCCTCCAGAAGCTATCACACTTACTCCTTCCTCTCCCCTGTTGCAAGAGTACTGTGGCCAGGGCAGGCTACTTTTTCTTCACTATCCCCACCTTTAAAATAACCTCACCTATCCACTGTTCCTTCTCCCCATTGTCTCTGACAGCCAAGCTCCATGAAGCTACTACCCACTCCTGCACCTAGTCTATATCTCTCCTCTGGTAGCCCTTTCATTACCACCCTGCCTTCTGTACACAGTGTTGATATCACACGTTCTCTCTCATTACTGGGCAGTTCCTTCTATATGTGTTTTGATTCCAGTTTGTGTATTTCTTGCACCCAAGCCAGAACTTTTTGTAGTCTGCTTGCTTTTCTTATTGTATTTGCACTTTTTATGATTTGATAACAATACTTCTTATTCCTTTGTCACTACAGTGCTCCAGGGTACACCTGGAAATGAGCAATTTGTTCAGTCTGCATACGTGGCCAAAACGTGTATAAGATTAGACTAGCATGGCATGGCATGGGGATGGGGATGGGAAGGGACTGGAATGAGATCAGATGGGCTGGGATGGGATAGAATAGAATATAATAGAACAGAACAGAATACAATAGAATAGAATAGAATTTACATATAGCTGGTCAGACAGAATATACTTCAAAGCACTTTGTAAAGTGATACACACATACGGTACTATACCAGAGGTAGACAATGATAGTTGCTGCATTAGGATATTTTTGTCTAAGAAGAGGAATGTTGGCAAGGGCAGTGGAGAATGTCTGATGAATGGAGTATAGTTTAATGTCTCAGCCAAAGGATAGAACCTCCTTCTGGAACTGTACTGCACTGTCAGCACTGAGTATGAGCCTACATCCCCATTGTAGAATCAACTTTCCCAACTTAATTTCCTACTGTTTTGGGGATATCTACAAATAAGGACAAACACCACAAAATATTTTAACCTTTTTATTCTTGTTCAATGCATACATTCTGCCCCATTATCTGTTTTTTTGTAGTCAGATAGAATGTGCAATCATTTAAATCCCATCTTTTCTCTGAAGTCCAAGGACATATTATAAAAAAACACAGAGCTTTGAGTTAACTACATGCCAGGACAGAAACAGCATAACTATGGAAAGAATTAATGGTGACAGTATGATCTGGAAGTTATAGTACAGCAGCACATGCCAGGAGATCCTGATTCTAATCCCAGCTCAACTCTCTGACCTTGAGCGAGTCATCTGACCTTCTTGTACTTCAGTCCCTTGAAACACAGCTATAAAATTAGGTAGAAACATTGCCTTACTGTACTGTGAGATGTTGTATATCTTACATGAAAATTCTTGCATGAAAAAATCTAAATAAACAGTGAATGAATAAATCTAGAAAACAGATACTACAGCTGCAAAAATGTTCAGAGAACTACAGCTTCAGCCATTCAGACGTATTGCAGCACATCTGTTGATAGCTTGTATTTAACACTTAAAGCTTATCTTGCCTGTGAAGAGCTAGCACTCGTCATCAATGCTGTACTTAATTTATTCATTCATGACCTTTACATGTGAGGTAATATGTAGATTTCTGCCTAGAAAAAGAAGGGTATCATAAAATCCATGCATACATGCAGTTTTAAATATTAATATGAAGTAATTTTGTAAAAATATAACTAGTTTTAATATTTCATTTTTAAAACCTCTTTATTGCAATTGTCATACAGACTAATGTACATGAGCAATGACAGAAGAATGGCTCATTATTACAAATCCAGAAGCAAATTATTTGATACGTTTTATTGGACCAGCATATATGTAACAAAAAGAACAAAGTCCTTTGTTCTTTTTGTTACATCTATGTTGGTTCAATAAAAGGTATCAAATCATTTGCTTCTGGATCTGTTCTTACAAGGACTAATATGGCAAATACTAAATCTGGATTTCATTATTACAAAAAGAATTCAGCTCACAAGTTACAGTAATACGAATGACAATCAGAGTTCCAGGGCCAGCTCTCTTACTGTATTAAACAATATTGTTTCAGCCAAAAAAGAGTCAGACCCACCTTTACATTCAAGAAAAGTAAAAGTCCATCTAATCTGCTAATTTCTAGTATTGTGGGATTAGTTGACCTGAGATGAAATGAATTTCATGTACATTGTAATAAACCATAGTGCATTGTTAACTCTTGTCTAGGTGTATGACCCTTGTGATTGCTGAAATAATTTTATAACCATGTTGTAACCTAATGAAGTTATAAACAATAAAAATTACAACTGAAATGAGGCTGAATGTACAGTATATATTCAAACTATATTGTCATGAAATGAGACCAGGTGCTCATATAGCCATGCCAGAATGGGTCACTACCCTACTGCCAACTGACAGAGGACTGATCTCCCTTCCAGTTGGATACAGTACATAAAAGGTAACCATACCCCCATCATTTTGTCCATTTGAAGAAGGTGTTCTGTGTTGATTTTCTACATGTGGTAGACATTTTTCACTGCAAAGATCCAGTCATCTAGTGCAGGGGAGTTGGGGTTAGCCATCTCTTAGCAATTGCTTTACCTGCTGCCTCCAAGAGGATGCACAAGAAAGATTTTTGACAATTCAGATGTCTATTTTGGGGGTGTTTACCATGAATCAAGTGTTCAAAGCCTGGGGTGCCTTATATTCCTGTCATTGGGCCATATTTTCTGTTCATGCCACCCCAAAAAGGCTAGATCTGAGGACAGTTCTGAAAAATGTTATACACCCACTCCAGCAATGATCTCTGTGTTCCCTTGTATAGTGTTTTGTCCTTGAAGGGGTGAGAAAGTAATGGCTTATTACCTTTCACCTGGATTTCTTCCACTTATTAGGAGTGGAGGTGTGATATACCCCTTCCCATACACCCTCCACTATTGAAGGGAGAGACTTATCCCAATTCCCTTTTCCTTGTCAACTGAAATGGGGTCGGGAATTCTGCTATGTTGTTGGAAAGTTTAGACTAATCTGCAAATGTGTTTGTTGCGCAGTTGTCCCTGTGTCACTTGTTCAATAACTGTGGTAATGGGATGTGGGTCCATCTGAACCTCTCTCAGTCAGCAACCATTCTTAAGACATAACATTTCCTGTAAATATCAGAAGAGGTCAGCTCTGTGTAATGTGAATTCTATTTGCATTTGTGCAAATTACTTTAGTACCCCACCCCTCATGAATTGTGAAAAGCTAGTTAAACCTAATCTCTTCCTTCTGGAATATATAGCATCTGCCCTGGGAGTGGCAAAATTCAGACATCTATCTATGTGGGTAAAGAATGTCAAGGAACTGGTAAGTTTAAGGTCCCACTTTTCTGCAGCACAGTTTCAATAAAGATGCTGAAGCCATGGGTTTGTTGCCACTGATGACAAATGCCCATCTATCAGAGCATCAAACATTTCCAAGAGATGGTTACTGAAGTTACTATGGAGTTCCCATGGGACTCACACATTTTTGGGGTTATCTTTTTTTTAATGTTCAAGGCTTTATTAAGACAAAATGAAATGTATAGTAGCCAGTACAGTTACTAATACCAAGTTCCATACCATGCTTCTATCCAATAGTCGGTCCAGGGGCATAGTTTTGCCATCTGATAATAAATATGGAGGTTGGGGATCCCCACCTCTCCTTGATCCCTTTACCTCTGTAACTCCACCCAACGCGTTCAAGCATTTTTCTTACCCCAGATAAAGTTGTGTAGGGCTTTATTAATGGTAATTCATTCTAGTGTGTGGACATTCAATGGGAGGATTTGAAAAAGGAATAGGAACCATTGTGAAACATTTATATGAATGGAATCCACTATACCTAGCATAGATTATGGGAGCAGTTCTGACCTTTTAAGGTCTGACAGCACTTCAGTTATAAGTTTGTAATAATTTGCCTGATAAAGTCCCCTCAGACCTACCACAATCTGTATTCCTAGGCAGTGGATTTAAGATGTAACCTATTTAATGGGGTAAGTTGCTTCAGAATAAGTGTAAGAGTGCCACTAATGAGTACGACTTCTGTTTTCCCCTTTGTAGATCTTAAACCCAGAAACAGTGCAATAGGCTTTTGGGATGTCATATAGAATCGACAAAATGTGATTGAGGTTTCTTAAATACAACATGGTGTCATCTGTATATAATGATATTCTGTTTTCTTCCCCACCAATGGTAATACCTTTGAGGTCAGGATGAGACCTCACCAGTGCTGAATCCAATGGCAGAATTCGTCCCTGAAACCATATTTTGCAAGGGTTGCAAAGAGGAAATCCCAGTTCAACTCATCAAAGACTTTTTCATCATTGATCATGATGGCAATGTGCTGTTCCTTTACTCTTTGACGTGTATGGAGCATGTTAAGACAATGTCTGATGTTATCTTCTAGGTGTCGGTCTGATATGAACCCTGATTGATCTGGATGAATTCATTTTTCTAAGACCCTATTCAGCCTACATTGTAGGAACTTCATAAGGATGTTAGTGACAACATTTAGTAAAGTAATAGGGTGATATGATGCACAACAATCTGGTGGTTTGCCCCATTTGGAAATTACCACTATAAAAGCTGATTGCAACTAACGAGGCATATCTCCTGGTTCTTCAGCCCCATTAAAAATCTTTGCTAGCAGGGCACTAACTGTTGCTTCAAGGTTTGGTAGAATTCTATGTTAAACCTATCTGGGCTGGGGATTTCCCTGTCTGCATGTCTGCAATCATCCTCCTGATTTCTTCTGTTTTTATGGGTGCATCTATCATGTTTTTTTCTTACTCTGTCAGTCTGGGGAGTACTGTAGTACCTGGCTTAAAGAATAGTGAACTTTGTTGTGTATTGTCTGTCCAGTATTTTCAGGATGATAGAGAGGGTGGTAATAAAGGTGAAAAGAGGAGGCTATTACTTTGGGGGTAATGGCTGCTGGACACCCATCCCTTGTACTAAAGATCTTTTTAACGTAACAATCTGCTGAGCTTTATGTAGGCAGAAGGCCAATAGGTGGCCATATTGATTACTATGCTCAAAATATTTTTGATTTAGGTATCTCAGATTACCTTCTGTCTTAATGTCAATCAGGGTCTGCAAGTCTTGCAAAAGCTGTTGCATTGTGTCAAAGACCTCTAGGTTGCCTGATTGTGCTCCCTTTCTAACTCCTTAAGCCTAGCCTTGAGTTTAGTTTGCTTTTCAGTTAGTTGCCATTTGATGTGGGATACAAAAGAAATAATACCCCTCTTAATTTGGCCTTTAAAGCATCCCAGAGCCACCAATCCTTAACGTCTTTCTCAAAGTAGTAATTCGGGTAGACCAGGATGGTGTTTGTGATTAATTGTTTGAACTCATCCTGGACTAGTAAGGAGGAGTTCATTCTCCAGAAAGTGGTTTTCATCCAGTTCCCCCATTTCGACTTCTAGTTTAACTGCTACATTGTCAGAGTTGGCTCTTGGTTGAATGGTGCAGTACCTAACTTTATGGAGCACTATTTTGGAGCCCAGAAAAAACAGTCCTGTAGTAATAATAATAATAGCTTTATTTAATTGAGCACCTTTCACATTATCAAGGCATTTCACACAGTCACAAACAATTCAATAAAACATAATTAAAATCATAGAAAATCAGGAACTGCCTTGCTCCATAAAAATGTTTTCAGTGCCTGTTTAAAGCTCCCCACTGTCCTGCACTCCCGAAGCTGATGGGGCAGAGAATTCCAGAGGGTTGGAGCAGCAAACATAAAAGCACGAGCCCCAGATGAATTCAAACTAACCCTCAGAATCTCCAGCAACTCCTTGTCAGCCGAACAGAGCTGTCGCACAGGGGTGTAAGGAGTCAGAAGCTCTTTCAAGTAGTCAGGACCAAGTCTGTGTAGGGCTTTGTAGGTTAACAAACCTACCTAAAAGGTGATCCACCACTGAACCAGCAGCCAGTGCAGATTGAGCAGCACTGGGGTAATATGAGATATCGTAGATAGCCCAGTCAATAAACGAGTGGCATTCCACACTAGCTGCAAGCATTGGATATCAACCCCAGGAAGCCCTAAGTAAAGGGAGTTGCAATAGTCAAGGCATGAAATCACAAAGGCATGGACCAAAATGGGCAAATCACTGAATGGAACAAGGTGCTTGATCCTGGCAATGTTCCTAAGATGGTAAAAGGCTAACTTAATGACTGCTGACACCTGATGATGATGGGTCAGCCCATCGTCAAGTATTACTCCCAGGTTATGCACCCATTCAGAGGTAAGGATCTGAGCACACCCCCAAGAATAAACCGGAGGGCAAATCAATCCTCAACCCCTCTGTACTGTGTCCCGGGTCCACTATCAAAACCTCAGTTTTACCTGCATTCATCTTTAACCCACTGGAATTCATCCAGTCTTGGATTTCAATGAGGCAGCTGTTAAATACTGAGAGAGCACTAACCTGGTTGCGGGAAAAAGACAGGTAGAGCTGGGTGTCACCAACATAGCAATGAAAACTCAGCCCATACCATCTTACAATGTCTCCAAGGGGTAGCATACACACTGCAAACAGCATGGGGTACAGCACTAAGCCCTGGGGAACCCCACAATATACAGAGAAATACTTGGAAGAAACAATTCCTGAGACCACTCTCTGAGTTCTACCTGTGAGGAAAGATGAAAACCATCTGAGCACTGTACCAGTCAGTCCACAGATGGACCTCAGGCACTCAAGCAGGACCCCAAGGTCTACAGTATCAAAGGCTGAAGAAAGATCAAGGAGTACCATGATGGAGTGATTTCTCCAATCTCCCACCATCAGGAGATCATTGAGCACCCAAACCAGAGTAGTCTCAGTATTGTGCCTCTTACGAAAACCAGATTGGAGAATTTTGTATATACTATGGATGGTCAAATTGTTCTCCAGTTGAGTCACCCCAACTTTCTTGATAACCTTTCCCACAAAAGGAAGGTTTGAGATAGGTCTGTAGTTAGCTAGAGTATCCAGGTCCAAAGAAGCTTTCTTCAGAAGGGGTGTCACCACCACCTCCTTTAGGGAGCTTGGAAACTCACCTGATTCCAAGGAACACTGGACAATCTAAGCCAAGACCGGGCCAATGATATCACTACAATTCAAGATCACGGAGGTAGGGCCAGGATCTAAACTACAGCATGTACAGCACATCCCCGGACAATCCTCATAATATCAGTGAACTCCGGCAGGTCAAAGGTACTCCAGAAAACAAGAGGCATAGTGGCAAAGCACCAACCAACAGGATCCAGCATAGAACGGGTCTGATGGATCTCTAACCTGATGTCAGCCACCTTATTCGCAAAGAATCGCGCAATCTCATCACACTCAGTTTGCGAAAAACTCGATGGAGCTGCAGACAGGCAGAGTTGCACAGCCTGTCCACAGTTCAGCAGAGCTGGGCCAGTCGATTCTTAGTGAAAGCAATTTCCCTGGACAGGAATTCTGCCTTCTTATGGGAGATCACTGATTGATAGAGCTGATAATGCTCCAACAAAATAAGATGGTCGACTTCCAAGGTAGATTTCTACCAGCGCCGTTCTAACCTACGTTCCAACCTCCGCAACTCCCTCAAAGACCCATCAAACCAAGGGGCCAGAGGATGAAGTGGAAGGGGATGGACACAGACTGGAGCAGTCAGGTCAAGAGCTGAGGAAATGGCCTTATTATAAGCCAGAATCAATGGCTTTGGAGCTGAGCAGGCATCAGCTAACTAAGAGAGGTCAATCACTGCTACCAGGTTTTCAGGGACCACATCCCACAAAGGGCAGAAACTGACCATCTCCACAGGAGCAGACCTACACAGGGGGCAGAAAGACTTAACACCACGGTGTAATGATTGTACCAACTGACAGGTTCCACCCCCAAATTGGAGGCCTCAATCCCCAGGAGGAAGACCAATTCCAAGACATGACCGCCATTATGGGTAGCTGAGGAAACAACCTTCGTGAAGCCCAGTGATATCATCAACTGAAGGAAGTGTTGTCCAAAAAGTGAGGATTCGTCATCAACCCAGGCACTGAAGTCACCCAGAACCATCAGTCTGGGTGACTCCAAAGCCATGTTGGTGGTGAAGTCTTCTACTCCCTGCAGAAATGGCTTTCATCCCCGGGTGGACAGTAGATGAGAGCTATCCACACCCCACACCAGCTACCACAGTGTACTCAAAGGATTCAACCTCCTGAACTGGTACACCCGTGAGACCCAATTCAGCATTGAAACAGACCGATACCTTCCCCATGATCCAATCTCGGGCGATGTATCACCGAGTACCTGGGAGAAATAGCAGCCTCCAAAATTGGAGCAGCATTTTCATCCCATCCAGTCAGATCTCGGTGATGCAAACCAGATCTGCTGTTCCAACAAAATCTGCAATAAGTGCAGTTTTGTTCTTAATAGATCTGGCATTGCATAACAAGGCCTGAGTTGGACAATGTTCATGAGCCATCCTGGCTACTTTCCCACCCAAAAAGGTGGTGCCTTTGGGTAGGGGGACTAGACATTCACCACCATGTTACAGACACCAATTCTCCCCAGGGCATCTTCTGGTCCTAACTACCTCTATGGGAGATAACCGCTCATTTGAACTACAATGTCAGTTCCCTCCCTTCATGCTCATGCCCGCCCCCCCATGAGCAATCCCCAGTGCATGACAGTGCTGGTAAATGAGGGCAAGTGGGGGGGGAATGGGCGGAGGGCATGGAGAGAGGAGGATGAATAGCACAGGACCGGGGGAGCGAGCAGGCACATTCCACAAATGACCATCAAGCTGTGGCTAGAAAACAACACCAAATAATCCTAATTTCCTTGTCACAGAATCATAAAATAGTTGCTGTTTAATATTAAAACATAAAAACTACCAAAGGAGCCTAAAAACAAAAACAAAATTCAACATCACATCATAATACCCCCAAATCCCATAAACCCAACAAAATCAAATAAAAAATGAAACAATAAACAAACAATAGAAATCCCCGGGCATCATGTATTCTCACTAACTGGTGCCCATTTAACTATTCTGGAACTCTCACTGCCAAAAATAGTATAACAGTCAGCAAAAAAGAAAATGAATAAATCCAGAATATTTCAACACATATCTAAATACTAAGAGAAAATGAATCTAATAAATCAGATAAATCCCTGGGCAATAAAATACTCTCACTATTAATGCCCAGAGAAACTATAGTGGCACTCTCACTACCATAAGAAATTATGATAAAAATTAAAAATTAAAATAACAAAAAACCAAAATGTCTAAAATGTCAACCAGAGTTCATATGAAAATGTCACTGATAAGAATCTGAAGATCCATGAACTAGGCACGCTCACTTCCAGGACTTAATAGAAGCAGAGGAACTCTCAGTACCAGATATAAATTGGATTTTGTAACAATGCACATAAACCAAAAATTCCAGCAGATAGCTCAAGTAAATGCAATCTCCAAAATGCTCTCACTGTTCAGGTAAAAGTTTTATACAAAGTTGACCAGTCAATCCAAGGGAAATTCATTAGAACATCTTCGGGACTGAATTCATTTCCCAGCTAAGAGCCCAGAAAGTCCACACCACAGTCCGCCACTAGACTACAACAGCTACTAAAGGACCCCAGCAGAACCCAACTAAATAGGTTCCCAGGGATCCCAAGGGGAAAAGACTACCACCCGTCGGCTCCCCAGTGATGAAGGCCCACCCCATGTGCTGTTACAGACCAGAAAATGGAAAATCATTAAATAGGGCAATCAAATAGCTGAAAACTGAAATGCTACAGTCCCCAAATCCAATGATTTGCAACAACATGGCCCATGAAATCAGATGTTGGATGTCCAGCTTGCAAAGATCGGGCCTTCACCAAATTAAATGCCCCTTCCAAAAGTATTGTTTACTCAAGATTTAAAAACAGAGCAAGACCAGGATCGATTATAAACCCCAGCCAACAGTACTCATGCCACCTAGTAAGGAGCTGTCAGGCAGTCAGAAAATCAGGCAAGGGAGAAATACACCATCCACACCTCCTTCCAGTGTGGAATCGCTGACTGCTACACACCCAGGGCTGTCAGCAAGTGGATTGCCCATCTCTTGCTTCAGAAAGAAAAACTCCAAATTCAACATCAGGAAACACAGTCGGGGCGGTGAGCAATCCCATTCCACATAGGCCCATAAATCCTCCACAAGTTGACCAATTCCAAGGGCAGAAGAGAGCAAAAACCAACGACTAACGTTGTTAGACAAATAATATTAAAATGAAAATAAAATATCTTAAAAATAATAAAAAACCAAAAACTACAAAGCGAAATAAGACTAAGAATGCTCACTGCAACACTCACTGTTACAGAGTGACCGATAGCACACCCAGCCCAGCAGCCATCTTAGTAGTTTCACATAAGGACTTAAGTAGATTCAAGTAGAATATAAAATCACTGTCAGACAGTTGGAGATCCTGCCATAAATCAAAGAAGGCCATCTCTTCCATCCCAGCCCAGATGGATCCATTCATTTGTTTGTTTGTGGTGCTGGCTCCTGAGGAGCAGTCCTGCTGGGGGTTAACCACATAGTTAAAATCACCAACAAGCAGGATCATTCCCTCCCACAGTGATGCTACTTTAGAAAATAAATACCTGGGGTGTTTACATTGGGGGAGTAAATGTTAATAAAGGGGATTTTATTTTGTCAGAAAAGGCTTCCAGAAATAATGACCAGCCTGCCATTCTCTATAGTTTCATAATGGTGAATCTCAAAGGTTATATCCCTATGAAGCAAGATTGCAGTGCCTGTCCTCTTCCCAGAGTGGCAGAAGGAGGCCACCACTGTCCTACCCACATATTACTGTACATGGTTTAAGATGCTTCCCATCTGACAATCTGGAAAAGTCCTATGTCAGTCCCCAGGGATTTCAAATGGGCAATAATCTTTCTCCTTCTGGCAGCATAATATATTCCCTGAACATTCAGGGATGCAAGTGTATTGTCCACATACTTACACTTCCTGTTCTGAGCCATACATCCCATTTAGGGTACCCTCATCACTAGTGCAGCCATCAAACGTCTGCAATTTCACCATCACCCAATAAGGATAAACAGTTTGGAATGGAAGAACAGCAAATAGATTGTGCACAGTTGGTGAAATATTGTAACAAGTAAAAACATTTGTGACAAATGATAGTGTACTGTACTTCCTAGGTTAAAGCTATCAACCTTGTGTAAGCAGGGGAGATGTAGTTACGATGCTGCTGCACTTACTGTAGTTGGCAAGCCTGATGTATAATAGCCACAGATTAGAAAGTGTCTGGGGCTGAGGGCAGACAGTGGTGTAGCCTGTGGAGTTGGAATATGAACAGGAAGAAAGAAATAAAAGGGATTTTACCAGCCCACTGCCCCTGAGCCATGAATATAATCCCACTGCAACCCGTGTACTGTATTCCCTTCATAAATCAGCAATGAAGTACCCAGCTGTGACCAAAAGTAAAAAAAAAACAATTTGGTTGCTAAAACCAGAATACTGACCAGTGGGTGGGAGGTGGGAGCCCACCTCAGTCTAGTCCAGTCCCAAAGAAGTCTACCCCCCCAGCTGTCACTAGACAGGCAAACACCACCAACAGTTGGTTGCATGTTATCCCATCCAGAGGTGCACAGGAACTGACCCATGAAGAAAACATCATAGGAGCCCCTCTGGCTGCCAATGCCCCCTTAGGTCCACTTTTTCCACAGACATCAGATTGAGTCAGTGGGGCCCCTCCACCAGGTTTCCCAATCAAAGCTCATCTCTGGCACTGTGGGCAATCTGTTATCCACGGATGGTCCCCCAGAGCCATCCCACTCAAAGCGGAACTCCCTGCAGGCACATTCCAATGTTAAGGATTACTTGTCAAAATGTTCAGGGCTCCCATAAGAATGCTCAGCAAGCCAATGGCCTAGTAATGAATATATCCATCATTGTTAGGAGATGTCCCATCCCACCTCTGCCAGGCTTTGGCAAGTGTTCACCTACCTGAAGATTTGTTCACCAGGTTCAGCCACAACTTCCCCCTTAGTATCCACTAGAGATACTGAAACAGAAGTCTAGATAGACTCACCAGACTGCAACCTATAAGGGCACCCCCATCCTCCAGAACCAGAACCTTGGTCCTGGCAGCCAGCGACAGCCTTAATTGCCTATCAGGTTGAGGGAAAAACTGAAGATGAGGGATCTAACTGAAAAATGAATTTCATGGGAAACTCCAAAAAAAACACCAGGGCTTGTCTGTAGGTATAACATAAGAACATGTCAAATTGTTGGATTCAAAAATGTTCAACAAAGGGAAAAGTCTTTCCCTGTGTTCCCCTCAAATTGATGACTGACTGCAGATATAGTTTATATACATATATTTTTAGATAAAATTCAGTTAAGCCAATTCATAGGTGGCATTTCCTGTGGCATACTATGAAAACTTGACTGGTATACAGACATGTTTGAAAAACATATACAGTATGTTAATGGTGGAATTTAACACCTTAGACTGGACCTGTTAGGACTAAGTTTTTATCCATTTAATTTGTATTTCAAATATGGAATATAAGATTATTTGCTATTGACTATATAGTCAACAATGTATAATTGTCAGTGCAAAGGATAAACTGTGAAATGTACTTTGCAGTGTGTTAGGACTATCATCAGTAAAGAAATAAAAGTGACATCCTATATATACATTTTAAAGGATACTGTTTAACATAATGGACCTAATCCAACAACTCAATTTCTATTCAATATATTTATTTCCCTTTTTTATTTACAATATGGGTAATCACCTAGCAGGAAAAATACGTCAGACCAGTGTTCATGTGGTACATGATCTGCAAACAGCCACTGCATTGTTTTACAGCAAAATTATTACACAGTGATGTCCATTATATTTCTGAGAATTCATCCTTCTGTGCCTACTGCTGAAGGAACTCACTAGTATCCCAATGATTTTTTTTAATCTGATGTGAGGTAATATCAGTTAGATGGCCAAAGAAGAAATAATTTGAAATCTTCTAGATGCTGAAACAGTTACAGCAGTTGTGAGAGGTCTACTGAAATGTCAGAGGTACTGTGATCTCTGAGTGCTTATTCTGCTGATGAAAATTTAGATCTGTAGTTTGACCCTGATCAGCATGTGTTCTTTTTATGATCAACCCCACCATCCTTTGAGGATATGAGTTTAAGAGCAGATTATCAAGAGGAGAAAGGAGGTTTACTGTCATTAGTATAAGGCCAAACCATCAAGTCAAACAACTACTTCCACTATGGTGCAGCAGGACACTCATGTGTTCATGAAGAAGAAGCCTAGGCTGATCAGAGACTCTTTACTTCAACCATGAATGAGTAGGTCGCCTACCAACATAGGCAAAACCTACTCCACTGACAATCATAAATGCCAGCAAGACAAAAAGAGCCACTGCCAGTCTATCTGGTATGAAAGCACCACAATTTATTTAAAGTGCTAAGTGCAGTAAACAGTACAAAACAGCTTATCAAACCTGCTCAAACAGGCATTGCAAAAAACAAAGACACTTTACTCATAAACCACAGGACTCTACCAGCTTTTCTTGCAGGCTTCCTCAGGAATCCTGGATGCAAATTGTGTTGTCTCTTAAATTCATGTGTATTCAAGTTACAATGTTCATTAAATGTGCAAAAAAAGAGCTTAACCTATGCATGAAAGTACTACAACCACAAACAACTATTAAAATATGTTATAAACATGTAAACATCAGGAAAATGCAGGGAATAATAACAAATACAGAAATACATACAGCAGCAGAATGTTTAAAGATAGAGCACAATTTAATTAGAAAGTAGCATAACTGGGATTTAGTCACATTATATCAAAGCATAAATATAGCTGTGCAGCCAATTCTGTCACTTCTAGCTGTATGAAATCCAAAATTAAGAACAGTATATTATCTGAAAAAAGACACATTAAGGACAGAATTACAGGAGAGCTGTGATAAATCTCAGTATTAATGCATAGGTTAATATTTATTTGTGCCTTTCTACACTACAAAAAGTGTGCATCAACTGATGTTCTCACCCATTACTTTCTATGAATGAATGGCATAAAATCAAATCTGATTCAAGGGAACATGATTGAAAACTACAAGTACCTCATAGGAGTTAACAAGGTGCAAGTGGAGGGTCTATTTCAGAGAAATAAAGTCACTACAATGAGGGGACATGCAATGAAGCTAAAAGGGTAGGTTTAGTAGAGATGTGCAGAAATACTTCTTCATGGAAAGAGTGATGAATGACTAGAACAATCTGCCAGAGGAGGTTGTGTGGTCAAAGACTGTGGGAAGCTTCAAGCATGTGTGGGATAGGCACAGGGGCATATTAGTTAGAGGAACAGGGGAGGGAGTGACACCTATGTCCAACTAGGGTCAGTGGTGATAGAATAGGCAGAGACAAGGAGCTGACTGGATGGGTCTAAATGTCCTTTTCTACTGACAAAATCTATATTTTTGTGTTTAACTTTTCATTTAGTCATGTAAGGTAATGACTACCAAGTTAAACCATCCATATTATATCTCTACTTAATAGTACTGTACATTTTCAAAGTCACCTCCCCTTCGTTCCACCCTCACCTTCTCTATACAACAGAAAATAAATGTATGCCTGTCATTGTCTTGTTGAGAATATATATGTAGGACTAAGGCATTCTTCATATTGTTTATCTCTATGGCCAAGAGATGTTCCAAGATGCAAATATTAAAAGTATGTGATGTTTTTCCCACATAAAAAATCACCACTATTGCATATGGCCAAGTAAATAACACTCTTTGTGTCACAGTTAATGACAGATGTAATATCAAATACCTTCTTGACGTTAACAGATGAGAAGTTTTTTTGTTCTGACTATACAGTCACAAAACATTCATCTACCAAATTGCCCTCTGATAGAAAGGAAATCAATTCCCTTGAGGTAGGTTTAACAACAGGATGTAAATTGTGCATTAGATAATCAAACAGATTGGGAGACCTCTTATATATTATGCATGGTTGTTGTTATGAATAGTTTCTCCACACTGGATCCCTGCTGAGAATTCTCCAGTGTTTCTGGATAATCTCTTTGATAGCTTTAGATTGTCTGCAGTATGTAGTTACAAGAATTGGTAGACAAAGATGCTCTTTCACTAGACATGACATTCTGATGAGCATGGTCTATACAGGCTTAACTATAGCCCCACTGTTTGAATCTATGATTCATTTCCAGACTTGAACTGTCAAAGTCCTCTCTCGCACTACAATTCCTGCATATCCTTAAGAATTGGAATTGTAGGAGATTATCAATCAAATGTGTGGTGCAATAGCTGGATGCTTGCAAAATTATATTGTGGTTTGTTGCTTTGGTGAACAAGTACATCATTACAGTTCTATCTTCTTTTTTGTTCATGGTAAGGTCCCCAAAATTTTATTTTTCTTGATTGGCCTTGACTACAAATCTTAAATTAGAGTTTTTCCCTTCAGAAACTGAATACATTCTTAACACTCTTTTCAGTACCCCCCGCCCCCCCACCATGCAGTATGCCATCTATATAGCATCGTCACAGATCAATCTTACTGTAAAAAAGATTAGTAAGGGGGTGACAGAAAATTTCTTTTCCCCAGCATCACTAGTACAGGTTTTGCATAAGTGAGGGCAAATGTTACCCCCATGGTGGTACCCTGGGTTTGTAGGTAAAATGTATCCTGAAAAACAAATGCTTTAGTGGTAAGGACAAAATGGAAATATTTAAGTAGGAAAGCAATGAAATCATCATCATATTGTGTCTGACTTTCAAGCCAAAACTGAAGTGCCTGTAGACCATCTTGATGGGGTATGTTTGTGTAAAGATCTCTACAGTTTGTCCATTGACACTAACCACCATTATTTCTCGCTCTGTAGATCCTACAGAATGCCCCAAATGTCTTCTGTATCTATAATATAGGATGGCAGACACTGAGCAAGATGTTTAATATGTGTATCCACAATAGAGGTGTGAAAAATTGGCCAACTTCATTTTGTGTAGAAAATTGAAATTTGATCAAATTTGTGAATTAAATCCATCTGCAATTTTCTAATTTATACTACAGTACTAACTTTGCTAGTGGTGTATTTGATGCCTTCTCCTGCAAAGTTGGTACCACAAGAAAAGTTTGCAATGTATCATGGGATTGAAGTTCACATGGTACTGAAATGAGTTGACTGCCATGCATAGGTTGAGATCAGTGTTGTCTTATGAAGAGAGAATTAGAGGTAAGTCTGTCCCTGAATTTCATACAGTAGCCAAAAAATATTTTAAAAGTGCTTTAAATGCATGCTGTTTTGAACAAAATCACTCCTGAAAGTGTCTAGAGTGCCTTTTGCAGCAAGATTAGCAAAATGTTTTTTGGTGTTTTTTCCAATGTATTTAGTTTAAAGTAGTGGTTTTGTTTTGTGTGACAATGCAGTGCTGTGTTGAGGAGGGTGGCTGTTTTATCTAGCAGCAAGCACAGAAGCCCCATCTATGAGCACTAGTGTTGTTTTACTTAGTGTGTCTTCCTGATTATTTTTTCTATGGTCTGTGATTTATTTCTTTTGCTGCTGAACAGTTTTGTGTATTTAAGTGAATTATTTTGGTTAGTCTGGTGTCACTATGTTGATTGTAGATACTCTGCTTAGTTATTGAAGTGACAGGTTTACTGTAATACTTACAGTAACTTCTTTAGAATTACCCCTATCTTGTGTGTCATCATAATCCTTGCCATGGATTGTGTTAAAAAATATTATTTTTGTGGTGTTTTTACTGTAGCAACTGTTAGCTCAATAAACTGTTGTGCTATGAATTTGTGATTAAGGTGACACTGCTCTGGTGAGGTGTTGCATTGTCTCTTTTGCTGCTGGTATTTAGTTCAACTAGCAAATCTAGAAAGGGATCAGCACCAACAGGAGAGCACTTGACACAGGACCACGGAATGTAGTAAATTAATTCTGTTTTATTAAATACAAAAAGTGCAATAAAATTCAAAATCACCACTCTAGGTACATGTATAAAACTTCCACAGTAGAGTCAAAGGGTATGCTGAAAAGGCTTTTTGCCATAGCCTTTGACTATACTGTGGTGGTTTTATCCTTGCACCTTGAGTGGTGAGTTTGTCTTTTATTTCACTTTTTGTATCTAGAAAAATGATTTCATTTACTTCATTCCGTGTTACTGTGTCAAATGCTTTCCTGTTGGTGCTGATCCCTTTACCAGATTTGCTTGTATTCTTTTATTTATAGCACAACAGAATTGTCCCAGTGCTGAATTACTACACTGCTGTCTATTTAGTTTAACTGTAGTGTTCAAAAATCTAAATATCAAAATATCCAGAAAGAGATACTTGAAAAAAGCTTCAGTTCTGGTGATGTCTCCAAGAATAGATTAGGTTTTGTGGCACAAAGGGGTGCTGTGTTTATAAAAATGACTCCTGCTGCAGCTTCACCAGGGGCTGGTAGCACGACTATCAAAGGAGTAGTTGGCATAAGTGTTGGAGGCATTAGTGTGGCCAGATTTTTGACTGCCACATTGTTGCCATCAATGCTGGTGGGTGCTGGCACTATTGGGGGTGGCAGTGACAAAAGGATCAGTCCAAGAATTACAAAATTATTTTTCTTTGGAAATGTGGTTGAGAACAAGAAGGTGGTGGTTGTTGTCCACGTGACTGCTGCTGCTGCTGGTGGCACTGAGCCTGATCTGGATGATAGGTTCCCATTTTCTAACAAGGGTGTTGATGAGCTTGACCATAACTCACCATCTGATGGGAGAAATATGACTGTTGCATGCATTGATAATGTTATTTATTTGTTTATTTTTGCTTATTTTGATGATCAGGTAAGATACACTGGTGCCAAAGACACCTTTTACAGGTATGACCCAGTGTACACTAGTACCCTATACAATAGTACAGTATACATGTAGATAAGATACAATATAATCAAAATCTGCAACGCATAAGACAAAATTGTAGAATAAAACTAAATTCAGGAAGAAACATACATAATACAATATAACCAAAAACATTTTAACACATACAGTAGATAAAATATGTAATTATAAAATACAATGGAATTCAGGCAGAACACATGCAGTTATTCAAGGCTATCACCAACAGGATATCTTGCCCTATAAATCTATATGTTTTAAATCATCTGGCAGCCAAAGGCTTAAGAAACGATTCTTCAGTTCCTTAGAAAATTAAGCAAAACTAGTTAGTGATCTGATTGGTATTGGAATAGTGTTCCACATAGAAGGAGCCCGATAACTAAATTATTTTTGGCTCTTGCTTGTTGACATATGAGGGACCGATAAGCAAAATTTGGGCTTGATCTTGAATTGAAATTCAGTGAGACTAGTTGTAGCAAACATGCTAAGCTAGCAGGTTGTTGCTTGTTCAATAATTTGAAGCTGAAGTTTGCCAAAGCCAGCTTTCATTTCATTTCAAAAGGAGGCCATCCCAGACCTTCAAAAATTGAGCACTGATGCACCCTATTTCCACTTTGAGAAATAAACTTTGTAATTTTATGATATAGTACTTTTTTATCATCAAGTTTGACTTTAGGTACCGCATCAACAACCAAGGAGCCATAACCCAATATGGAAAGCAAATGGTGTCTTGCAATACTTAGTCTGCCATCATATATCAAGAATTTGTTTATCTGCTAGAGAGAATTACAGATGTAAAAGTGGGTAGCCACCTGGGGTCACGTGACCACCATATGGTGTGGTTCAAAGCCTTTGCATTAGGCAAGTAATTAAAACAAATAGAAAGAAAAAAAAAACAATGGTTCTCAAATGAAGTGGCTAAGAAAATAAGGCAAAGAGGTTGGCATTCAGTTGGTACAAGGAAACACAGAGGGAAGAAGACAGAGGACTGTATCTGGAAAAGTAGAGGGAGGTAGGGAAAGTAATCTGTCCAGTGCCAGCTGTCCCAGTGTCTACCAACCAGATTGCTCACTTGATACCAACTTGTGTAACACCTGTTATCAATTACATGTACCCTGTACCCAATTGTATTTGTCTGACCACAGTGTGACGTGGCGCCTCTGTTGAATGCCTATTGTTTTGCAAATCTTTGCTATGTAACCAAAAACACAATGTATGTCTTTATGTGACGAAGTACCTTTGGAAACGAGCCTCTGGCTCAAAGGTTGTAAACTGATTCTTAGAAATAAATAAAAAATAATATAAAAAAAATAAATCAGGAGCATAAAGGTGCAAATGGAAGAAAAAGTAGCTCAGGAAATAATTAAAGGGGATAAGACCTTTTTCAGGTACATTAGTGAAAGAAAAAAGACTAAGGCTGGAACTGAGAGGCTAAAAAGTGAAGGAGGGGAGCGTGCAGAGGGGGACCAAAAAAAAGCAGAAATCCTGAACAAGTGCTGGCCCACCAGTGCAGAAGCAAGGTGTCTGTCTGCTGTGCTGACATCCTGGGTTCGGGAACGGACTCAGGAGTCAGAAGGCCAGCCGGGGGAGAAGGATTGAGCATCCAGAGGACTGCTCTTCCTCTTCAGGGGGAGTGGGGCTGAGTGTCTGGTGCATTACAGACCCCTGGTGGAGGCCAGAAGTTACACAGTGGCCAATGCCATCATGTATGGGGCAGGGCAGATGCTGCACGTCATTGCACGTCCCCACCCCTGGGGCTCTAGCATCAGGAAAATGCCAGCCACTGTGTATGATGCGAACTTCACTGCCATCCCCACTGCACCACCGGGAGGTCACAATCCCGTTGCCCCAACCCAGGGGGTAAGCTGGGTCTCGCCTACCCCAGTGTCCATTGGGAGGGGTGCCCACCCAGTGGCCCTGCTCAGGGGGGCAAGCCTAAGCATGGGGATGCAGTTGGCAGAGCGGGGCTGAGTTCTGATTGGGGGTTCAGAACAAAAAATTAAAACAAAATCATGAACAAATATTTTTTGTTCAGTATTCACAGAAGAAGGGGGAAGGGAGGTACCACAGCTAGACGATAGAGGTATGAACAGAAAGGAGGTGGACATCAGTCCATTTACAGAGGAGCTAGTCCGAAAGGAGCTCACAAATCTAAAAGTGAACAAGGTAATGGGGTTAGATGGGATACATCCCAGAGTAATGAAATAATTTTTAAGGAAGTGCTGGCAGCACCACATACAGCCCTGTTCAACAAATCACTAGAAACAGGTGAGGTACCAAAGGACTGGAGGAGGGAGAATGTAGTACCTCTTCACAAAAGTGGGAACAGGGAGAAGGCTTGCAATTGCAGGCTAGTCAGCCTGACTTCAGTGGTAGGAAAATTAATGGAATCACTACTGAAAGAAAGGACTGAGATTTATCTTGAATCGAGTGGAGCACAGAATTCGAGGCAGCATGGATTCAGAGGGGGGAGGTCTTGTCAAACTAATCTGATAGATTTTTTTGACTGGGTGACTAGGGAGGGGCGGTAGATGTGGCCTACCTGGATATCAGCAAGGTCTTTGACACTGTCCCACATAGGAGGCTTGTAAACAAGCTAGGCAGCCTAGGAGTGGGTCCCAGGGTGGTAAATTGGGTCAGAAATTGGCTGAGTCATAGTACACAGAGGGTGGTGGTGAATGCAGTTCAATCCACAGAGAGGGAGGTGACCAGTGGGATGCCACAGGGATCAGTGCTGGAGCCAGTCCTCTTTGATGTCTTCATAAGCGACATGCAGAAGGGTGGGAAGGGAATGTATGTCTCTTTCCAGATGACATAAATTTCTGCAACAGGGTTGACACTCCAGGAGGGGTGGAGAAAATGAGAAGAGACCTAGGCAAGTTTGAGGAGTGGAGTAGGTTGTGGAAGCTAAGATTCAGTGCAAAGAAATACAAGATTGTGCACTTGGGCCACAGAAAAGCTGTGGACAAGTACATAATGGGTGTAAGGTACTGATGATCACCAAACAGGAAAGGGACATGTCATATCTGATTACCTAAAAGTTACCAAACAATGTGAGGAGGCTGAGGGGAGAACTCTGTGTCCAGTTCTGGAGGCCACAACTCTGGAAGGACATAGACAAAGAAGCAATTTAGAGAAGGGAAAAAACAATGGTGCAATGACTGTACCAGAAGTCACACGAAGAGAGAGACTAGAGGACCTCAATATGTGTTCCCTGGAAGAAAGAAGAGAGAGGAGGGGATATGATGGAGACTTTCAAATACCTCAAGGGTATAAACACGGTACAAGAGTGTAGCATCATTCAGAAAAGAAGATGTTCAAGAACAAGGGGCAATGATATGAGAATAGAAGGGGGGTAAACTCAAGGGTAATGTAAGAAAGTACTTTTTCATGAAAACGGTGATGGATGCATAGAACAGCCTCCCTGCAGAAGTTGTGGGGGAAAATGGTAGGGGAATTTAAGAATGCATGAGATAGACATAAGGGAAACCTAGTGATAGGAAAGGCACGATAAGCCGCAGATCAAATAGGATCTGTGGTACATGAAATAGGTATAGAAAATGAGTAGACTGGGTGAGCCAAATGGTCCTTATCTTCTGTCAAGTTCTATGTTTCATGTAAGCTTAGTTTTTGATATATTTTCCATGTTAGGTTTTTAATATGGGGGCAAATGTCAGATTTGAGTTGATAAAAACAACAAGGTATTTAAAAACTTTAACAGTCTCAAGGAGTTCACCCCTGTAAGTTGACTCTGGAAAATTATTGGCATTTGTTCTAGTTTCTGAAGCTGAACCCAGTAACATCTCAAGTGGTTTTGTAACATTTATGATCAATCTACTGTTTTCAAACTACCTATGCAGAGAGTTGAATTCAATATTTCAGTTATTATTAATAACTGCAATCTCATTTGCCTGGGCAAACAGTACTGGATTGTCTGCATAAAGTGGAAAGTGAGGGTGGAGAAAGTGAGAAGGAGGAGGACAGATCTCATGAGGAGGTTATCAGCAGAGGTGGTGATTGGGATGATGATTTGGAACCCCATGGGAACCTGATAATAAAAAAGTAAGGATAATGCTAATAAACCTGTGGTGCTCTGCATATCACAGTCATTTCATGGAATTACCAAAGAACCCCCCCCACACACACACACAATCTTCAGACTATTGTTCCTGTTAGCACTCTTGAGCCAATAACATAGCAGGAGTCACCCACTGTTGCAGTGCAGAAATCATCCTCAAAATCACCTACTGTCACCCATCCAATGTCCCAGTACCAGGCCCACCACCACTTAAGATCAAAGGCCACAAAATCTCTAGTTTGGGATTTTTACATATTGCACCCAGATGACAAAACAGTGGCTTTCTGACATCTGTGGCAAGCATGAGTTAGCTGTGGAAAAAAGGGGAGCTACCTAGGCACTGGTGGCCAACACATACATGTCAAATCCAGACACCTGTTACGCTGGACTCAGCGGCAAGGGGAAGCCAGTGGAGGGGGGTGTCTTCCCTTACCATTTTCATTTGGCAAGGCATCCTGAAGTGACATGAATACAGTCCCAGTGGAGGCAGAGTTGACCACAGTGGTGGACTACTACAGCGATGAGGAGGACTCTGTGGGAGTGTCAAGCAGTGACTATGGTAGTAGTGGTAGGTTGAGTACTAGCAGCCAGAGTCACCAAATCATGCCATCCCCAATCCATAAAACAGCACAAATCACCTCTTTCATTTGTGCAGCACCTGTGACCCACTGAATCAAATGTTACCCCACCAGCCATGCTGCCATGCCAAGCCCAGCTTTTTGGCATCCTAACACTCTCAAATGAGCTGCCTACATTGCATAGCATGTATGAGCATTACACAAAACACCCACTCAAGCATGCTATTGAATGGGAACTGAATGTGGCAACTATTGAAATGCTGGCAATTGATATATTGCTATTGTCTTTTGTGGAAAATGTGGAATTCTGAAGGTTGATGATGTGTGCCTGTCCCAAATGGCAGATTCCATTGCAAATCTACTTATCCACCTGAGCCATTCCTAAATTTTATAAGACAGTGTCACACACAATAATTCATGCGCTGTTGAATTCAGCATCCCCACAAATACATCATAGTATGGATATGTGGAACAGTGGCCAAACAGCTGGTAGATCTTATCTGTGTAGTACAGCTCATTGGGCACAGTTACCTGGGGTGGTATTTGATGCTGGAATGGGGACAAATTGTACTAAGCCCAACTGCACTGGTAGTAACATGTTGGGTAATCTGCAGCATGCCCGCTGGCAGTGAAGAGTGTAAGTAGATCACACCTGAGTCATAAAATGTTAGAATTGCTCCTAACTGAGACTTTTGTGACCACATCCACATGCCCTGAAACTGGGTTTCATTGTAGGCGATAATGGCTTGAATGTGGTTTAATGCATTATTGATGGAAGAGGTTTCTCAGGGTGCTACGCATGGCACACTATCTTAATCAAGTAGTGCAGGAGTTTCTATCACATCCTGAAATCATGTCCATGTGGACAGTGGCCCATCACATCTGTACCCACTTTGCCCATTCTGGAAAGGCCCATGACCATCTAAGGCTCCTGCAGATCCAGAACAAACTGCATCTGCACTGTCTGAAGCTGGAAATCATCCCCTAGATGGAACTTGACACTGTACTGTACAAGTGCTTGTATGAGCAATACAAAGTCATCTAAGAATTTCTGCTGCTGCATACAAGCCATGATGGTGCTGGAGTATCCACGTCTCTGACATGAGACCAGTGGTGACTAATGGATGGCCACATCATTACTGTAAGGCCATTTGAATATGCAACAAAGGCAGTGAGTGTGGACACTGGCAAAGCAAGGGCAACACAAAGTTTATTTTTCAAGGCATCCAATCCCAGAGGCTCTGAGTGCCATATAAACAAATAATAACTAATCATAAAACTACAACATATACATAAATAAAACACTGATAAATAAAACCAGATAATATAAAACAGTTACAATATAGTAAGCATTAAGAGGCAATCCCAAAAATAAATACTACCAATCAGCATCTGGGAAAGCTTATCCAGACAGGACGGCCTGGAGGTGGGCCTTAAGTACTTCCTCTGAGGTGGCCTCCCTTACTGATGGTGGCAGCGAATTCCACAGGATGACGCCAGTGATGTTAAATGCTCTGTCACCAGCGGTCTTTAGCCTTGTCCTGGGAATGGCCAGGAGGCCCCTGGAGGAAGAATGGCAGGAGCGGGCCAAGACTTCGGGTGTCAGAAAGTCACACAAGTACCCAGGGCCCAGCCATGTAGGGCCTTAAAGGTGAGCAGTCCCACCTTAAAGAGGATCCTCCACCTGACCGGCAGCCAGTGAAGTTCATGTAGCACCACGGTGATATGGACTTCTCTAGGCTGCCACGTCAGCAACCTGGTAGCTGTGTTTTGCACTAGCTACAGCCTGTGGAGGGTACCTCCCAACTTCCCAAAGTACAGCACATTATAGTAAGCCAGCCTAGATGTTATGAAGGCTTGTACCACAGTGGGGAGGTCCATAGGTGGAACTAGGGGCTTGATTCTGGTGATATTCCTAAGATGGTAAGATGGTATTTATCAGTCCCGCCATCCCACTTCTATTGGTGCTGAGGCAAATGTTGTTAATGTTCAGCAGGTGCTACAGGTAGGTAGTGATAAGGGCAGCTGTGCCTTAATGGAACACATGCTCCATGTCTTGGTCTGCAATACCCATATTTCTGGAGCAATCTTCAGATTTTGGTATTGCCACCATGTTGGACCCATGATATGAATAGCACCTGCCATCGATACTTGAAGGTAGGCATAATCAGGTCCAAAATCTAAACAATCAGTTAATAAGGCAGGTTTATGGGGCACAGATGTTAAGGTCACAGTTATGTAAGGCACAACCTGAAAGTAATCAGGGACCTGGTGTTGCTACCACCTTATATGGTAAAAGGGCTGGAATAACAGGCATGGTAACTGCAAAAATGACAATAAGTTCACTTTGGGATGCTTTGTGTCAGGTAGAATTGAAGATGTGAAAGAAGAGGAGAAGGTTGAATAGGCAGTCAGACTATGTGTAATGCAACACATGGTTGATGCATATTTGGCAGACATTAGGCACTTTAACATGTTGGAAGAGTCACTGCTGTACTGGAGTAGCAAGGTCACTGACTGGTGAGAATTGACCTCCACAGCAGTCAAATATCTGAGCTGTACCCTCCAGTGACAGTGTAAAGTGGGCATTTAGTTTGGCTGGGGCCATTGTGCAGGATAGACATACAAATCTGTCCTCTACAAATGTTGGCATGCTAACATTTATTCACTGACCTATGCAGCCAGTATAGTGTTATGCTTGTGCAACTGTGTTAGTTTGGTTTTGGTTGTTTGCAGGCTCTATTCCAGAGGAATTACCACCCTGTTGGGGTACGAAGACAAGGAACCCTCGAAGAGGGTTTCACCCCTAGAGGTGCAATGGAATGGTTCCCATGGCTAAAGGTACCTTAGGAATCCCCCTAAGGAGAGAGTTCTGCCACTGGAGGAGGAGAGGAGGATGGTGGGGCAAAGAAAAAATGCTTCACAGTGAGGCTTAGAGGAACTGCTTATATAGCTCATGAAGTGGGAGTGGCTGGCTGCTTGGCCACCGAACTACAGGCAAGTCTTTCAATTCACTGACCTACACAGCCAGTATAGTGTTATGTCTGTAAAACTGTGTTAGTTTGGTTTTGGCCATTTGCACTCTCTATTCCAGAGGAATTACCACCCTGTAGGGGTATGAAGGCAAGGAACCCTCAGAGAGGGTTCCACCCCTAGGGGTGCAACGGGACAGTTCCCGTGGCTAAAGGTGCCTTAGCAATCCCCCCAAAATGTAGTATCATCCCCAAAAAGGAGGCAACATGAAGCATATCAGCAAGCAGTAACTGTGACATAGGAGCAGTAACGTAGTAGTAGAGAAGCATAGGCAGCTTGATAATGCAATGAGGTGTTCAGTTGGATAAAGTAAGGACTGCTCAGGTTTGCGTAGCATGATACTGACATTTGCTTTGAGATTAGGGGATCCCCTAAGGAGAGAGGAAACAGCAGAATATCCTCCACCTCCATCCAATAGCGGAACCTACCTAAGAAACTAGGGGATACAACTATGCTAACTAAGTGTTATGACCTGAGGCAATGGCGGAGAGGAAAAAAATGCTATGAAGAGGAAATCTCTGGGGATCCAAGGCCTAGCTCACCTTCCTTCCAGGCTTGGGATAGTTTAATTAGTGATGGCTCTGCAGCTGCAATTTGGAAAACCCAATTAAAGGGAGGTGGAAAATATTCCAATTTGGAGAAAGGCTCTCACTCAAACCCTCTAGCGGGAACACCATGGAAGGTTGCGAGAAAACTCTGCAACAATACATGCATCCAAGGCACAGGAGGAGAGCTGCAACTGCTGAGGCACTCACCTGGCCTACCCACCCTAAATCAAACCAGGTGAACCAGAGGCAATTGTAGGGAGAATGTGGTGAAGGTACCTTGCTAGGGAAACCTCTAAAGTCAATGTCTAACCTTTATAGTGGAACACTAGAGCCAAAGGAGATTGTCGTAACCACCTATCACCGCTAGTCTTAATTTCTACACCAGGAGCTGCTGTCACATAGCAGGCAGCTAAAACCAAGCCTGGGGTGAGGGCATTCCCAGCTATGGGCCAGGTGAGAAGGATTCTGCCCCAAGTTGGACACGCTCGAGATGCAGACTAAATGCAGAGCGAGACTGTCGGCTGCAGGAACCCTGTGCCAGAATAGAATGGCTGGCATGCCCCAGAAATTGATTGAGAGCTGAAAGTTGGTGAGCTGAATGAGCACTGCGTGCTGAGACAGTAATGACCATTGAGTGTTGAGACCTGCAAGGTAGAATGCAGATTGAGCTCAGCAGAATCCCAGAAGCTGAAGCCGAATGGATGGCAGTAGGCATGAAGCAATGGGTTGCGTAAGCAAGAAGCAACAGTTGCGCAAGCAAGTGTGGGCCTGCACAGAGGTCAGTAAGTAGTAGTAGTGGTAGGTGGACCTACATAAATACTGTGTAGCAATTAAACAGCACTGAACTGGGGGCAAGCCAGTCAGACATGAATAGCCAAATCAAGGTGACAAACTCTAAGGATTTTCGGTGGTGAAGACAGGATTTAGAACAGAATTAATTAGCCACATAGGCCACGACCCCCCGAACACCTCCCAGTCCCTGTCATAGGACAAACAAGGAAGTGATGGAAAGGCAGAGAACCACATGCAGATATAAAAGCTAATTTAACAGCCTCAGCAGGAGCTTCAGCTAACCTCAGAGTAAAACAAGGTACGATAGCAATGGGAGTAAACAAAGCAGCAGCAAGAAGCAAGTAGGCCTGTGCAGCAGTAGTAAAAACAAATGAGTACACTGAGTTGTAACTGCAAAAATAAAAGGAGGCATAATGCTCTTAAGCACTGTCAACAGGCAGTGCAATGAGACTGTAGCAATGAGGTAATTGGAACAAGCACGAGTAAGCTGTATAGCTAGGTTCAATTAAATCTGAGTCAGGTGAAAGTAATAAAATATGCCACATGGACCAGCTATAGTTGAGCTGAAACACACAGATCAGGTTTGCAATTGCAGTGCAAGTAATTTGAGAGTTGTGAGTAACTGAAAGCAAACAGTATGAGCTCTGAAGTAGCAGTATGCTAGGAGCTTAGAAAAGTCCCCCCCAAAAAAGGAAGGAAGCACTCACAGCCAAAGGCAAAATACAAACCAGAAGCAGTAAAATAAACACAGAAGCCCAGCAGAGACAAGCAGGAGCAGCACGGGGGGGGCAGGTCCCAGCCAGGCAGGGAGGCCCAACCAGCTCAGAGGACAAACCAACAGAGCCTTCGGCTGCAAAGAAAAAAATGCTTCACAATGAGGCTTAGAGGAACAGCTTATATAGCTCATGAAGTAGGAGAGGCTGGCTGCTTGGCCATGAACTATAGACAAGCCTTTCAATTAAAATAAATGCAGGAAACATTTTACACAGAATAAGCCTGTCTGCATTTGTACCTCGTGAAGGTAGCAGTGGTGATGAAGATGAAGCTGAACAGTCTGATGTTCTCAGCAGTGGCATATTGCCTTCCAGTGAGGTAGATTAAGTAGTAATAGAGAAAGACTTGGAAACTCCAGTCTGGAAGACTCTGAGGGCTGCTTCCCTGATGAGGATGAATGAAGCATAAACACAAAATAGTAAGATCCATCCTTTCCTCCTTATCAGTTTAATTGGTCCTTTCTTCCTTATCAGTATTAATTTAAGATTTAGTTTTCTTGTGCTGTGATTATATTTTCCCCCAAGGTTGTGCTGCTGTTCTATACAGTCATTTGATTACCTCCATCTGCCTTCTTCTAGCTCATGTCCACAGAACAAGTAGAAAATCTTTAAACACTACATCATGAAATGCCAAGATTGCCTTCAACAACATTGGCCACTGTCACATCAACTGCATGCATTTAGACTGAAAACATGGACATGTTACACTTAAGACAACATAAATGCCATTCCCTGCCATGCAGACAATGCATCCACCAACAATCAAGACACCTCCTCCTGCTCCTAATTTGGCCTACTTGTATCCTCCACATCAACGAACATGGGTCACCATCGCATCCACCTTATGCTTCCAGATTGAGAAACACAGACTCTTAAGCCAGTGTAAATGCTATTGCCAATCAGACCTCCACCTAGCCAGCCAGCTTCTCAGTCAGCCCATCAGCTAGCCCATCAGCCAGCCCGTCAGCCTGCCAGCCTGCCAGCTAGCAAGCTAGCCCTCAAGTTACACCATCAGCCTGCCAGCACACCAAGGAAGCAAGACCAGAAGTCCAGGAAAAGCCACCTTTGTCTGCTGTGATGGTACTGTAAGTTACTTTCATTGTTTTTTCACATTGCAGTGTCAGTGGCTCAGTAGGTAGCACACTCACTTCTGAGGCCAGGAGATCAGAGATCTGTGGGTTCAGTTCCCACATCTGGCACTTGGGTTAATATCCCAGTACTGACACTGTAGTGCAGCATGAGAGGGGTGCTGCACTTCTGAGTTGCCGTCTTTCGGATGAGATGTTAAACCGAGGTCCCATCTGCTTGGATTGGTGGTAGTTCAGGTGGATGTTAAAGATCCCATGGCACTTATCAAAAAAGAGTTGGGGAATTTCCGGTGTCCTGGCTAAATTACCCTCATTCACTAAAAATACCACCAACAGCTTAATGTGGTTCAAGGTCAGTTGGCATTCATCTGTATCCCCCTCCCCCGGGTCGTGCCTGAAAATAGGCAGGATTTGTCTAGCGCACTTACCCGGTCAACAAAAGCTAAAATAAAAAAATGAAATAAATAAAAACATTACTCATCCTCATTGTTGGCAGTGTCTGCATCACACAGGAGAGACTTCCACCTTGCTTACGAGACATTAAAATGGGTTTGTTTCTTTCTTTCCTTTTGTCTTCCTCTCACTTCAGACAGCCCACTTCAAGCCACAGACTTAAGCTGCCTCTTCCTCCACTACCCCTCTCTGTGGCAGTACTGTGCTAGTACATGGCATGGCCATCACTAATTGATGGGAAGTATCATGACATTATTTTTCTCTTTTCTTAAGTTTTAATGTTACTTTTTCCTTTCACAGGTAAACAGTGATACAGTGGTATGCCAAGTCAGGCTAAATTACTTTTTTTCTCACAGGTGACAGGCATAGGATGAGTGGGATTGGACAACAGATACACTATGCAGCCACAATGATGGCCAAGCCAGGCTAAATTATCTTTCTCTCACAGATGACAGGTATAGGAAGAGTGGGATTGCACAACAGATATACCATGCAGCGGTGGTGGCCCAGTCAGACTAAATTACTTTTTATTTAATAGGTGACAGGTATAGGAAGACTTGAAGAGGACAATGGATATACTGTCTGTGTAGTCAGTCTCCCACGGTGGCCAGTTTTTTAAGATCCACATAATTTTTCCTTGTCTTCACAGGTCTGCTCCTGTTCTGCTGTCATCTCACCCAGGAAACCAGACTTCTCTTCAGCTTCCTCTGTCTGGGCACCTCCATGCAATTTCAAGGCATGGCCATCACCAAAGTAACAGTCGGTATCCTTTCCAAAAGTTAATTTTTTCTTTCACTGTTTTAATTCTCATTTCCTTTCATATGTGTATCATAATACAATATGAAGTGTACTAAAGTCTAAATAAGTTTTGTCTTGTATTCACAAGCTGGCCTCTTTACAGTCTGTCATCATGATGAAAGCTTCCTCCTACAACAAGTAAGTCATTGCCATCTTCTCCACCAGATCCATGATGTTGTCAATGTTGCCGACTCATGCTCGTACCTCTTCTTCCAACGTCTCCACCACTGGTGTGGTCTTATTAAAATCAACATAGCCTATGTATCCAGCATAAATAACAGTCATCCATCTGATACTGCTACCTCATTCTACAGTTTGTCACGCATATGAAAAATACCTAAAAAGAGAGAAACAGGAGCAGAAACCAGTCATAGAGTGACATACAGATATCATTTAATGAAATAAAACAATGGAAATAATATTTATTTTCCATGGTAGGAAACACTGCAAAATTAAATAACCAGCTATGGGCAGGACCCATGCAGCAACAGGATTTAATCACCCTAGTCATAAATACCTGCAAAAAGAGACACAGTGACAAAAGCTGGTTAGAAATACACTGGTCTAATTTCCCTCCCACCCACCACAGCCCCCAAAAGAGAAAAAAAAAAGTTCCTTTGCTGGTAGATCACAACAAAGTGGTACTCAAGTTGAAAATCATCATCCAGATCCAATTGTTGTAGACTAGATTCACAAAGTGAAACAGCGGCAACATAAAAGTTCCTGTTTCCCATCTCATTTCAGGGCATTATGACATGTGAGTTCACTTAGATTTGGCAGGCACTAATGTGCATATTGACAGTTGCTGTGGTTAGAAACTCACATAGCCCAGCATCAGCTAGCTGCATCCTAGCATAACTTGGGGGAGCACATCTTATTTTAGGACATCATAAGAACAATTGACAGCAGCAATGCATGTAGCAGCATTACTTATTTATTCTGTCACTCACCACAAAATATTGGAATACCAAATGTATGTACATTGCACTTTTTATAAAATTTCTAAGAAAGTGCATGACAACAGGAGTGGCTGGTACAGTTACACACAGTGCCCTGCCATGTGGCAGCATGTAGCAACCTGTCAAATTTTGGGAAGTACTTGAGAAAACTTCTGAGACAACATAATTAATGTGAAGTGTGATTAACACACAATTAAAACAAAGCGTGTTACATGTGTTTGCCCTGTGACATACAGTGCAGCACCATGTGTCAGTACTAGCAACCTTTTGCAGCCTGACCTATTTATTCTGATAGTTGAGAAAAATTCAGGAAAAAGGAAAAGCAAGAAAAGAAAGGTAGGAGTCTGACATATGCGACTGTCATTACAGAAAACATTTACAGAAAATAAACAATTTTGGTATGGGGATTTTTTTGGTTTGTTTTTAAGATAATAGTTAAACAGTGCAGAAATATAGACAAGAAACAATGTAGTTTAAAAGTTATGATCAATTCAACTTTTTTATATTATTAACCTTTTTTTGTTATTTTTGTTTCAAAACAAACAAGTAAAAAACTAAAGGAAATACTAGAAACAGGATAGAAAGGCATCACAGTTAAATGAAGAAGAAAACTTGACTGGGTACTTATACTATGACAAGTAAAACAGAAAGTTCAGCTGCACTCTGGACATAGGAACAGACTCAGTCACACAAAATGAGAATTTGTAATGTAGTTATTTTATTGTCATTTTGGCACACACCAGCACATAACCACAGTGTAAAACTTATTGTAGTCACTTTGTGGAGGTCCAGTGGCCTGTTATTATAGAGCTGGCAGAATGTAGATGGAGAAATAGGATTGAATGATGCAAGATCAGAGGCTGTAATATTTCTGCTTCATATAGTTCTTGCTGATCCAAATGTTCTTACAGTTCTGATATTGATAGCCCCATTGTATCCGACAATGATCCTTGACTAATGTCCAGTTAATGGCTTCCTTCATGTTCATTCTTCATCTCCCTATTTCTAATTTATTGATTGATTGATTGATTTCAAAAGTTTCACCAGGAAAGATATACTGAACATGTAACAGCTCATTTCCAGATGCATCCTGGGAAAGGGGGAAGAGGATAAGAGAACATATACAAGTACAATGTCTTAAATAGTGCAACAAAAATGGAAATAATAAATCAAAGTATAAAAACTATATACACTTAAGAATAAATTGTCAAAAGTAAAATTACCATGTAGTAATTTGTGGAATGGGGAAAAGAACAAAAAACAAAAACAGCACCAAAGAAAAATTTAGCCCAAAAGGCTTTCAGATTTAGATTGTTTGTTAGACATCAAAAGTCAATAAATAGTTAAAAAAAGAGTAATGTCACAGGTAGGGATGAAGGACAGCCCTTTTGTAAGGAGACTTATTTCACAGTCAGGCAAACTTTTTGAGGAGTGTCTAATTATATTTTTTCCATCTAGTTCAATGTCATCCTCTTCGCTATATTGTTGTTGTGGCCTCAAATGCCTGCCCTAACCCCTCTACTGGCTCTCTTGTGCCAGACTATGATGATTGCTTATGGGCTTCTGCAGGGGGCTGCACTGGCTTCCTGCTGATTGTCTTCTAAAAACTGTCTGTGCTTTCTGCTTCTGACTCACTGGTGGAAGAACAAGGAGTGAGCAAGGGACTAACTTTTCTTCAGAAATGATTTTGGTTTTGAGTTTGTTTCTCCTTCTATTTGATTAGTTTTTGTTTCACATGAAGACTTGATCATTTAAATAATCCATTCTGTCCCTTTCAAATGTTTTACGAGTTTATTGGCTTTGTATTTCTTATCCTGGTTTTCTATTATTTGTTTTAGTTTCAGGCTGAATGAGTCATAGTTCTTATGTTCCCTAAACTGGAATACCTGTAATTCCTTCTCCTTAAGCTTCTCTTGTAATGCTGGTTGTTGAGCTTTGCAGTGTTTCACAGCATACAGTATGTTGTCAAAGTGATTAATGCCACTTGTAGAGCATTTTTGTGGTCTAATATCAATGGTACTCTATCAGTGCCAAATCCAGGTAGTTAATAATCTGTAGACTGCACAGGATTGGGACCACTTTTAGCTATGTCTGCAATGAGCTGTTGTTCCAGTAGTGGAGATGCATTTTAAGTGCAATCCTTTGAAGTGCTGTAAGAGCTTTTTCCATAGTTATGCTGGTATCTTCTTCTGTGGTTGCATGTCTTAGCAGCAGATCATAAACAAACTCTTAACGGAGCCAACACAGCTGCAATTGTGCTTTACGAGCACTCAAGGGGCCAGTAAAGCAAGAGCTCATGGAGCGCATGGCAGAAAAGTCTGCCATGTGCAAGATGGCCACTGGAGCTAAGTGTACATGTGTGGCTTCACCACAACTGTGGAAGTGAAGTCATGTATGCGTATGGAGCTATGGTGGCCATCTTGAGCACAGCGAATGTGTCTGTGAAGTCGCGCATGTGCACAGAGATACAATGCCCATCTTGGGCATGGTAGACATTTGTGCTGTGCACTCTGGGCACATGCACAATGGTGAACTCTGGAAGTATGGGCAGCAATCAAACAGTGTGCCTGCAGAGGGGGGCTACTGTGGCTGTGGAGGGGAACTACGACCATGGAGGAGATGGGCTGGGGAAACACCATACACCACCAATGAATGGAGTACTGTGGATGATGACCACTGCCCTGTAGCAGAGAACTGAGAAGAAATCTGGTCACAATCCCTTTTCCCTTCTACAGTGATAGCAAAACGTTTGCAGGGCTCCACCCATGCAGCTGTAAAAAAATAATTCTCCCCTACCCCACTAAACAGCAAGTTTGTGAGAGCATCTTGTTCTGCTCTGAGTGTTTAATCATTGGTGAAAGACATTCTGGTCAGCTTTCAAAATGATGGTTAAAAGCTGCAAAAGGCGCCAGACAAATGTGGAAGTAAAAAATACTGGCCTGCCTGATTTGAGCATACTAACTCCATACAGCGAGTTAGCTAGGTGAGAAACAGTTACAGCAAAAGAAAACCAGTACACTGACAAGAAGATGTGCCTAGCAATTACATAACTCAGAGAAACAAAAAGAGATGGCACCAATCTATCAGGTATGTAAGCACCACAATTAAATTAAAGTACTAAGTGCAGTGAACAGTACAAAAAATCATAGTTAAAGTATTCAAATATTCATGGCAAAAACCATAGATGCTGTACTCACAAACCACAGGACTCTACTGGTTTCACTTGCAGCAGTCCTCAGGAGTCACAGATGTACAGTAGCACAAGCTGTTTCTTAAATGAACATGCACTGTATTAAAGTGACAGTGCTCACAAAATATGCACAAAAGCATAACCCATGTGAAAAAGTGCTACATCCACAAAAAAACATTAAAAAACATAATAAACATGTAAAATGTAGGACAATACAGGGGATCATAACAGTAATCCAAAAATATATACAGCAGCAGAATTTTTAAAGGTGCAGCATAATTAATAACAACCTGTATACTTAGGATTAACTCACATTATATCAATGCATAAATATAGCTGTGCAACCAATCCAAAAACCAACAACTTGCTACAAACAACACATTAAGGATAAAATTACAGGAGATCACTGTTAAATTGCAGCATGTGATTTAAAAGTGATCTCCTGTAATTCTGTCCTTAATGTGTTGTTTGTTTTTTCTGTTTTCAGATAACTGACTGTTGTGAGTCTTGGAATTCATATAGCTGAAAGGGACAGGATTGGTTGCACAGCTATGTTTATGCACTGATATAATGCAATTCAATCCTTAGTATGGGGTGAGATGTGAGGAGCTCAACCTTTACTCACTGGAGGAGAGGAGGGATAGATTGGGATATGATTGAGTTCCTCAGATACCTCAAGGGGTTCCATAAGGTGGGCCAGGATAGGGTGTTCCAGCTGCAGGAGGAGAAGGGGGCATCCAGGGGACACCCATTGAGATTGGTTGTTGGGAGACTCGGGGGGGAGATTAGAAGATGCTACTTCACTGAGAGGGTGGTGGAATCCTGGAATGCTCTGCCCATGGAACTGGTGGCTATAACAACTGTGGAGGGGTTCAAGCGAGGTTGGGACAGGTACGGGGGGGTGCATCTCAGAACACCGTCAGTGGATGAAGGTGGAAGACTGTGTGGGAAGGCCGTAACACTGGCCAGCACGGGCACTGATCCCCGAGCAGACTTGAGAGACCATAAGGCCTACACTGCTGGCTTGTTAGTACGTTAGAAAGTATACCACTTTGTAATTGATTAAGCTGTATTTTAAAAAAATGCTGCTGGATATATTTCAGGATTATTGTTATGACCCCCTTCATTTCCCTGTGTTTTACATTGTTCATGTTTTTAATGGGTGGTTGTAGATGTAGCACTTTCTTACATAGGTTGAGCTTTTTTGCATATGGTATGAACACTGACACGTTAATACACATGAATTTAAAAGACATTGTGTGCTGCATCTGGGGCTCCTGAGTAAGCCTGTGAGTGAAACTGGTAGAGTACTCTGGTTTGTGAGTAAAGCATCTGTTTTTTCTTATGCCAGTCTGAATACTTTTGATATGCAGTTTTTTACTGTTTACTGCTCTAAGCACTCTAAATAAATTTTGGAGCTTACATACCCAACAGACTGGTGCTGGCTCTTTTTTGTTTTTGTGATTATTACAGCAGGGGTTAGCAGTTGCATATGGTATTCCAGAGAGGACTCTGAGAGATGGCTATAAGCACAGTCAGACAACACTGCCCTTTGGAGTCCAGACTGGAAAGAAATTTCTTATACCGAGACAGGAGGTTCAAAGGCTACTCTGAATATGATAATAAATCAAGAGAATTTAAGTGTGTTACTAGCAAATGATGAAAATATCACTCCAGAAACAGTCTAATTTATGAAGATTGATCCACCAAGATAGTGAATAACATTAACGGTATCACTAACTTAAAGATAATGAATACCCAAAGGTTAATATTTACCAAGGCTGTGTGTGGATGTTGATGTATGAAATGGCCATCATTACACTTTTACAGACATGCCACTGCCATTTTCTAATTGCTTGTAAAGCACTTTGGTATATAATGTGTGAATTGACATGTAATGGTATATTTGATATGTAATGTGAAATGTGCTACATAAATGGTAGTTCTTCTTTCTCTAACCAAAACTACTACTAATATCCAAGCTACACATTGGCTAAAGTGATTCTTGAATGGGCTTTCCTGTCTCGGGAGAAATCCCATACTGGTATGGGAGTGCAAAAGCCTTTTGGGGAAGAACATCTAGAGCATGACAAAAAACTCAAAATATGTTTTATGTCATTGATGCTAGAAATGCATGGAAACATTTAAATAGATATGCAAGCAAACCTTTCTTCAACTCCGCTTCATGGATGTAGCTTATGTTAGTTTCTTATTCTCCAGGATGCAAGATCATTACTTCACAGACTAAGATATTTATTTATGCATTTGTGTATTTGTTTATGCATTTATAAGGTATATACATCAGTATAGCTAAATATATTAATGGGTGATCAAGACAGAATATGCAGGATAACCCAGTGGAACACTGAAAATGGGACAGGACAACACATAAAAGTCCATCACTATACTATAGAGACTGAACAGCATTCTTAGAAAAAATGTTAAATAATCAAACTACAGTATACACATGAGTGCTATTGGAAATGCAGTGAGTCACACACACTGTTGTAATGGAAGATTACTTAATCCTTGTGGTCTGGAAAAATTGGCTCCATGCCCAATAAACCTCCCAAACTTTGATTGCACAGATATCCTTACTCCAGTCTATCTTGAAGAATTTGATGAGAGAGAGAGGAGAAAATGATACAACATTAATCTTTATCTTTGGTTGCCATACATCAAATCTCAGGTGTCAGCTGTGGTTAAATCCTCATTTTACTATCTGATGAATATCGCCTGGGTGAAACACCTGGTTCCACTGGGTGACCTTCCAACATTGGTCCATGCCTTCATTACTACCCATCTTGACTACTGCAATGCCCTCTACCTGGGGCTGTCTGGGGTTGATATCTGCCACTTGCAGCTAGTGCAGAACGCTGCTGCCAGGCTGATGACTGGTACCTCTAGGACCAGTCACATTATGCCTGTGCTGCGCAAGCTGCACTGGCTGCTATTTCAGTAGCAGATCACCTACAAGGTAGGCTTGCTTACCTTTAAAGCCCTACACAAACAGGGGCCCAACTACCTGAAAGATCTCCTGATTTCCTACTCCCCCAATCTTCCTCTCCGATCTGCCCATGAGGGATTGCTAAAGATTCCCAGGGTTCATTTAAAAACTTCCGGAGCTTGTACTTTTTCATTTGCACCACCAACCCCATGGAATTCTCTGCCTCATCAGTTAAGAGAATACCTGACCATCAGTAGTTTTAAAACTCTGCTGAAAACTTATTTATTTTCCTTGGCTTTTCCAGACTAATTTTAAATAATTTGTTCTGCTGCTTGCTTTTTAAATCTTATGCTTATGTTGTGTACAGCGCCTTGATTTCAAAAGGTGCTTTATAAATAAAGGATTGATTGGTTGATTGATTGATTGATTGATCATGGTCCCCTTCAAAGAGATCTGGGTTCAGGAACCACCTGCCATGTTCCGAAGAAGGCTTTGCAGGTCTCAAAAGAACAGTGTGAGAAGAAGTGATGGAAGACTACTTATTTTGGATTATAACACTTCATTACAAACAAAGATATTCATGCATCCCCTCTTATTAAAATTCTTACATTAGATGATCATCTCTTTCAACCTTTATTGAGCCTGAAGGACATACTAATGCCATTTTTCCACAGGAGAGTCTTTCTTCTGCATAGAGAATTCTGTTTTGTTCCCAAGAATGGGAAAAATAAATCCTCCACCAATAGTTTTAATTGGGTGGTGAAAGGGTTATTTATTTATTGATTTGTTTATTGAATGTTTGCTGAGAGAAGCACACTGAGCTGAGGCTCATTTCCAGGTTTGTCCCAGGGCAGGGAGTTTCAGAAGGGGAAAAAATCAAGCAATACAGTTTAAAATTAGGCAACTGACATCAAGCAAAAACTAGTTACAAATTTGGAAAAAGTACAAAAACTCAAGAGAGCAGACAAATAAAAATAATGGAGGCAAGAATATTCACATTTATCACAAAAAATATTCAATAATTATGTTTAAAATTAAATGCAAAAGGTTAAGGTAGCTTACATAGAGTGCAGTAACATGCTGACATTTCCTGCATTACATATAGCCCACCCCTGGCATATTTATTTAATTGGTCAATTACTTGTGGTATTTTCCCCGGGGCTTGGAAGTGTGCCAGGATTGTACCCACATTTAAGGGTGGCAGCCCTGGCTCACTTTCAAACTTTAGACCTACATCACTACTTTCAATTGTGAGTAAAATTCTGGAGAGAATCCTGGCTGATCAATTGGCTGATCATTTATCAAACTATAGTATGTATGATGAATAACAGTCTGGATTTCGCAAGTTGCATGGTACGGTGGTCTCCATGTCAAGGGTCTTGGACGATATCGGTAGAGCAAATGATTTGCAGTGTTACACGGGTGCTGTACTGATTGACTTGTCCAGGGCCTTCGACACGGTTGACCACTCTTCCATGTTGCTACAGTTATCGGAGCTGGGGCTGAGCCAAAATGCACTGGTCTGGTTTTGTTCTTACTCAAGCAACTGGTGTCAATTTACCAGGGTTAATGATACAGACTCCGCTCTTTTGACAGTGGTATGGGGTGTGCCCCAGGGATCGGTACTGGGGCCACTCCTTTTCTTAATTTCCTTAAAAGGTATCAGTAGGAGTGTAGAGGGGTAAATTGCCACCTCTACATGGATTATACAATTCTTTACTACTGTGGCAGCTCTGTAATGGAAATTCAATCCAATTTGCAGTCTAGTTTGTATTCACTTTAAAAATCTTTTTGAAATTTAAAGCTGAGTACAACTAAAACAAAAATAATTTTATTTGGCCCAGCTGCTAAATTGAAACCAGATTTAAAACTGGAGATATTTGATCATTCGGGAACTCCTTTGGAAGCTGTTAAAATGTATAAATATTTAGGTTATTGGTTAGATCAGGCTGGAAAAGGGAATAATCATGTAGATAAATTAATTGGTCAGGTGGGGAAGAGGATAGGTTGTCTCTTTAGGAACCAAAAATGCCTTGATTCTGATACACTGAAGTATATTATTGAAGTACAGATTCATCCACTATTTGACTATAGTGACATTTTATACAGTAGTGCTTCATTAGACAGATTACACAGTTTTGATGTACTCTATAACAAACTGACCAGGCTAATCCTGAGATGTCCTAGAACTACTCATCATTGTAATTTATATAAATCTCTAGGTTGGGTCTCTGTAGTGAATAGGAGAGACATCCATATTACTTTATTTGCATACAAGTCCGGCTTGGGGCTTCTTCCCAAATACTTAAGTGATAGGATGGCTTTTCAGAAGGTTGATCCAGCATTAAGAAACTCACAATTCTCTCAGTTCATAATTCCTAAGACTCACACTAAAAGATCTTTGCAATATTTCAGCAATATGGTCCAAAGGTTTTGGAACAAACTACCATCTCATTTTAGGGATCCACTTTCTAAACCTTTGTCCATTTCTACACTAAAGAAATATCTGCTTTCAAATGTTCAGATTTGCAATTGTTTTAGCTAACTGTGTAAATACTGTATGTGAATCTTGTATGGTTTGATGTTCTATGTATTATTATATGTTTTAATGTACACAGGAGGCCACCTTTGTAAATGAGCATTATGCTCAATGGTTATTCCTAAATAAACAACAACAACAACATTGTATAAAAGTCAACTGAAGGTATTGAAATAAGACAAAACTGAGCAACCTGCTCAGACCTGGGGAGTAGGGCAATAGAAAGACAAAAGAGGGGGCCTGTAAGGAGTTAGGGGAAAGACAGGGGTGAGGCAACAAGAAGCACAAAGAGCAAAGATATGATGATGGGAGGGTGGCAGGACTGTAGACAAGAGGAGGAAGGATGGCAGGCATTGAAATGGGTGAAGAGGGATCTAAGGCGCAGTTTAAGAGAGAATTAAGAGAAGAAAAGGCAAATAGGGAGGGGGAGGCTGATACAAAGGTGATGGAGGTGAAAGAGAAGACAGATTGCCAAGCGAGGGCTTTGTAGTGGGGAACAAAGAAGATGTGAGTGTGAAAAGACCAGAAGGTATCGATTTTGTTTAATTCATTTAATTTGCTTTACTTTTATTAGTTTGTTTTCATTTTTTTTTCCTGTTGCTAATCGCTATATTTGTTGGATTGCTCGCTCGCTTGTGCTAAGTTCTTTCGGGTTGCTGCACTTGCGATTTTTTGTGAGGACTAGCCGAAGAATAGAGTGTCTTTTTGAGCCTTTCTGGTGGATCTCTGGATAACCTCCTATTCTTTTTTTCGTTTATGGACTTTTTCGTATAGGAGTGATGGTGCCCTGGATTTTAAATCAACAGTGATCTTGAGGATTCTGAGGACTGGCCTGTCAGTTTCTTCATTGAAGAACTATGAGTAAGACCTGGGGTTCTCTACGTGAAGTGTGTGAGGGCAGCCAGGATTTTAAAATAGGAAGGTGGTGTGGTTTGGGAGCTGTGTTGGGTGGGGGGGTCTCCCCTTGGTGCCTAGCATTTGTATTTCACTTAGGCCCTTTGCGATCAAGGAGGAGCTGTCCCTGTGTTCCCTGAGGAGTTGGAGTTGCAGTGGGGACACTTCTAAAGCCTCCTGGAGGATAGTCCACATGGCCTACCTCCCGGGGGCTTGAAGCTGTGGGTCAAGGGTGACTAGGTGGGGGCATGTGAGTCTGGTGCCTTGGGAGGAGGGGACTCATCTTATGTTCGAGCTGTATGACCCAACCCACTACTGTGCCGGTGCCATCTGGAGCTGTGTCTGGATTGTTATCTGGAATTATATCCTGTTATCTCAAGATTACTGATGGGGGATATTTTTGCTCGAAACAATAATTATATGTGGCATTTTATCCGTTTGGTTCTAAAATCAACTTGGATTTTTCTCTTGGATTATCTGCAATACTTTCCATTTTGCTCAGGACTCACAGTTGGATCTGCAACTGTGCTATTTTGGATAGAGCGAGCATTCCTTTTGTGGTTTCCTTGGTGTAACTAGCTACACTGTATCCCGTTTTAGCCTTTGAACATCCGGTGGTTCCTGGTGTTGACCATACCTGATTCTGGACCTGGATTAAAAAGATTCTGTGGACCTTCTCTTTTTTGCGTATTATTTTGTTTTCTTCAGTTGGTTGATGGGGTGGTGAGAGGACCGTGCATCCACGTATTTTATTTATTTATTTTTATGTTGTTAATGTTATAAAATTTAGTACTGTCCTTTTTATTTCGATGTTACATTATTTTAAGGTGGTTTAATTGTATGGCAGTGAGAGTGCCTTTTTATCCTCTTTCCCCAGTGGTGAGAGGACTGGGGGGTAAATAATTTATTTATTGTCTTTTGTTATACGATGTGTTGGGCTAGGGGTTGAGAGCCCTTAAGCTTTGTTTGTTGTTTATTTGTTTTGTGGGTTATTTTGTATTAAGGGGGGGTTGTCAGGGCTCTGTTTCCAGGTTCTGAAACTGAGGTTGGTTAACCTGGGAGTTGGGTGGGGTTTTTAAACTGTTTTTGTTTTTAGTGGGGTATTATTAGTTTTTTAGTTTAGTTTTAGGTATTGTTTGTTGTATTGTGTAGCTTAGTTTACAGTATGTGTTGGTCTTCAGCTCCCACAGTGGTGCGCTACTCATCCTCCTCTCTTCATGCCCTTCGCCCTTTTTATTCTCCCTCTCTTCAGTTTGAGATTTACCAGCATTGCAGAGCACTGGGTATTGTGCATAGGAGGGGGAGAAGGGTGTGGGGTTATGAACAGGGGAGGATGATCGAGGGAGGTCATCGCATTGGGGTGGTTAATACCAGAAGGCACCCTGGGGCGAAATGGAATCCTGATCATGGTTCTCCCATGTCTGGTGCATATACGGCACCACCAATTATGGTGGGCAGATGGCCTGTGCGGCCCGCAAGATTCGTCCAACTCGGGTGGTGTTGAGCAATGCCAGGTCCACTAAAACAAGACTGAAATTATTGCTGATCTTGTTGGTATGGTGGACCTGGCTTTCATTACTGAGACCTGGTTGGATGATAACTCTGGCCCCATCTTGGAGGCTATGACTCCAGCCGGGTACTCAGTGTTACACCTCCCAAGATTGGATCATGGGGGGAAGGGATGCGGTCTGTTTTAAGACTGAACGCAGCCTCACGGAGGTACTAGTGGGGAGGGTTGAGTCCTTTGAGTGTATAGTTGTAGCAGGTGTAGACATTCGAATCACCCTCATTTACCGTCCACCCGGTGATGAGAAGTGATTCCTTCAGGAAGTGGCAGACTTTGTCGTCGATATGGCATTTGAGTTGCCTAGATTGATGGTTCTGGGCGACTTCAACACCTGGGTCGACGACGAACTCTTGCAATTTGGTCAACACTTCCTCCAGTTAATGACATTGCTGGGTCTTACACAGGTGGTTTCCTCTGCTACACATAAATGTGGACACTCTTTGGACCTAATCTTCCTTCTAGGTGTCGGGGCATCTGATGTGGGGGTGGAACCTGTCGGGTGGTCAGATCATTACACCGTGGGGTTTAGTTTATGCTCCTCTTCTAGAAGGCCTGCCCTTATGGAGCTGGTTAGGTACCACCCTTTGCGGGATATAGATCCCTAAGGCCTTGCAGTGGTGCTTGACCTCTTGTCTCCTGCATTGGCAAGCAGTGATCCAGAGACCCTCATTTCAGCCTATAACACAGCCATTGCTGGGGCTCTGTATCTCATTGCTCCAGTTCGTGTTCGACCCCTCTTCCTCCGCCCCAAGTCCCCTTGGTTTGATGGGACGTTGAGGGCGATGCGGAGACAGGGGCGAAGGTTAGAGCATTGCTGGCGAAGGTCCGCCCTTGATGCAGACCACCTTAGATTGATGGATCATTATTTGGTCTATCAATCTGAAATCACCTGTAAGAAGGCAGAGTTCCTGTCCAGGAAGATTGCAGTTGCTCAGAATCAACCAGCTCAGCTGTTTTGAACTGTGGACAGACTGTGCAACCCAGCCTGTCTTCAAGTTCGGAAAGTTTTTTCGCAATTAGAGTGCGATGAGCTTGCTCAGTTCTTCATAAATAAGGTGGTCAACATTAGGGCTGAGTTGTTGCCATCACGCTCTATGGGGGTTGCCGTGAACCGGAGTGAGATCACGGTGTCTCAGTTTTCCTGGAGTTCCTTCAGTCAGCTGGAGTTCATTGATGTCATGAGAATTGTCCAGCATATGCACCCTATGTGCTGTAGTTTGGACCCTGGACCACCCTCCCTAATTTTTGGTTGTATTGACATCATTGGTCCAGTCCTTTTGCAGATAGTCAGGTGCTCCCAGGAATCAGGTGAGTTTTCTAGCTCCTTGAAAGAGATGGTGGTGACACCCCTCTTGAAGAAAGCTTCTGAGGACCCTGACTGTCTGGAAAACTACAGACCTATCTCTAACCTTCCCTTTGTTGGGAAGGTGACTGAGAAAGTAGTGGCTGCACAACTGGAAGACCATTTGACCATCCATGATGTCTATGAACCCCTCCAATCCAGTTTTCATAAAAGACATAGTACAGAGACAGCGCTGATTTGGGTGCTCAATGATCTCTTGATGGCTAGAGATCAGAAGAGTTGTTCCATTTTGGTTCTCCTCTACCTTTCTTTAGCCTTTGACACCGTAGATCACATGGTGTTGATAGAACGCCTGAGGTTGTTCTGTGGAATATCTGGAACTGTCTTAAGATGGTTCTCATCATTCCTCACTGGGAAATCACAAAGAGTTGTGTCCAGGGTTTTTTCCTTGGATTCAATGGCTTTGTCTAGTGGGGTGCCCCAGGGTTCAGTATTGTCACCCATGTTATTTGCGGTGTATATGCTACCCATCTGAGACATTGTAAGGAAGTATGGGCTTAGGTGTCACCATTATGCAGATGATACCCAGCTCTGTCTTTCTTTGGTCCCCCGACCAGATTGGAGCTCTCTCGGTCTTTAATTGCTGTCTAACTGAAATCCAGGAGTGGATGAATTCTAGCTGGCTGAGGTTGAATTCTGATAAGACTGAGGTATTGGTTGTGGACCCGGGTCATCGGATGGCGGGTCGGGTGTTGATCCACATTCTGGAATTTTTCTTGGATGCATTTCTCTCCCGACCTCTGAATGGGTGCAGAATCTGGGAGTAGTTCTTGATGATGGGCTGACACTGCATTCGCAGGTGTCGGCAGTCATAAAGACTTCCTTTTACCATCTTAGGAAGATCGCCAGGATCTGGCATCTTGTTCCACTTGCCAACCTACCAACGTTAGTCCATGCCTTCATGTCCTCGTGCTTGGATTATTGCAACTCCCTTTATCTAGGGCTTTCAGGGGTTGAAATCCGTCACCTGCAGCTAGTACAGAAAGCTGCAGCTCAGCTTCTGACAGGTTCTAGTAGATCCTGCCACATTACTCCATGCTCCGTGAACTGCATTGGCTGCCAATTCAGTGGCAGATCACCTTTAAAGTTGGCTTGCTGACTTTCAAAGCTCTATACGATCTGGGCCCAGGCTATCTGAAAGAACTTCTGGTTCCTTATCACCCTAATCAATCACTCCACTCAGCCGATGAGGGGTTGCTAGAGGTTCCAAGGGTGAATTTGAAATCTTCAGGTGCTTGGGCATTTGTGTATGTGGCTCCCACCCTTTGGAACTCTCTACCCCATCGGTTGCGGGAGTGCACTTCTATGGAGGGCTTTAAGAGAGGTTTGAAGACTTTTTTATGGGAAACTGCATTTTTAGAACACTGATTGTTATGATTGTTTTGACTTAATTGTATTTTTTAATGATTTTTTATTGTTTTGATTTGCTATTTATGTATGGCGCCTTGGTAATTGAAAGGCACCTTATAAATAAAATTATTATTATTAAATGACAGAAGGGATGAAGAGTGAGCAAATGCAAGAAGGAAAAGCAGAGCACCAGAATGTTGAGAGGAAGGAGTATCAGTGGGAGATGTGCTGAGATTCAAAGGAAGGGAGATCAAAGATAAGATAGAGAGAGTGATGATAAAACAAGGGTGGGACACTGAGAACAAAGCAACAGGAGTGTAAAAGGGGGGTCAGTCTTGTTAAGGTCGATTTGAGGGAAGTGCTGTAAACCTCATCCACCTAGTCAAACACCAACAAGATTAGTTTGAGGATAATCTCATGGAGAACCAGGGATGAATGGCAGGACTTATTGTAGTATAGAACACTTAGTTTAGAGAAGAGTATATTACACATAGGATCAAAATGGTTGGAGAAATCAAGGTTTTAATCTAGTCATGCATAGAGGTACTTGAAATTGGGGAACACTTCAAGGGAGAGCCAGCAAGATCCTTGAAGATGGGAAGTGTTTGGAGACAAGCTAGCCTCTACTTTGTGCCAAAATCACGGACACCATTTTTTGTACAATAAGGGAAAGCTAATTTGAATGGTTTGAAGACTGAACATTATTAAGTCTCACTGAAGCAATAATTAGAGTTCTGGTATGGAGGCTCCAGAGGAAAACAGTAAAATACATGTGAATGCATGAGGAGGCAGAGAGGGAGAGGATTCTTCAGGAAATTCAAAAAGATTATTGGATTTAGAATAGAACTCTAGGGGACACTGGATCTGATGTGTAGGGGCAGAAAAAGGCACAGCCATCCTAAACCAGCTTGTGCTGGCCAACTAGGTTAAACTGAGCCAGCGAATTCCTAGTTCAGGCAAACCCACCTTCCCCGAGCTTATATAGGAAGATGGTGTGGTCCACAGTATCAATGGCCTGGACAAGGTCAATGAAAATGGCAGCAATTACCTAGCAGAAAATAAAAGGAGTGCACACCATGCAAGTTCATTGAACAATAAGGATTTTTAATCCAGATGCAAAGTCATTTCTAAAATGTAATTGAGGCAGCCTGATCACAAGCAGTTCCCCATGCTTTGAGGCCAAATGCCTGTTCCTTAGGTGACAGAGCAGGGTCAAGACACAACTCATTAATAACATAATGAAAGGACTATACTCCATAGAGCACAAAAAATTGTTATCTGGGAAGTTAAACATGTAAATACATTTAAAGTAAGAGATATATATACTCTGCAGGCTACTGGCAAACTGACTGGGCTGCAAACTATCAACAGAAGCTTTAAAATTCAAAGTAAAGGTGAGAAGTTAATAGGTACAGCAGGGGGGGTGAACAACCATTTGACCTATACTTAGAAAATTGAAATAATCTAAAAAGTAGTGTTACTTAAACATAATGTATCACTGGTCTCACAAGTTTCTTGTGTAATCCCCACCCAGGAATGCCATTTCTAAGTGACAGCACTACCTGGTGGGCTGGGTTTGGGGAGGAATATGTCACTCGGCACATTGGCTAGGTTTGGCTACTCTGCAACAGGGGCACCCAAGTAACTCCAAACACAGGAAGCAATAACTGTAATGTCCAATACCAGAAGTGGGATTCTACAGTGTTGCTTTTATTCACATCGAACAGAATAAACAAAACATAGATCAACCCCCACAAGGCTACACTCCTGGTAATGCAGATTTATGGAGATCAGAACACATCCTCATTCACTTTAGCCCTCAGGCTCTGAAACACACTGGGCACACAGCCCAAACTTGTACTCTGCTCTGGGATTCCCTGGCTTGGCTCCCTTGCCAGCCACTTGGACACTTTCCATATAGCATGGAAACATTTACTGGTGGCTCCCTAAACCACCTATGAGCACTTCTGCTCCATCTGGGAATCTTCTTCATCAATCCCATGTCTGGGTACTTTTCTCAGGCACTGGCCAAGTACCTGAGAGAAAGCAACAGGTGTCCCAGAGCAAATCCGTAGAGGTGAATTTGGTTACTACTGATGGGGGTGTCTCCCACCTCTCGCTCCCATAATTCATACCCGGCCATTTCTCTGGACTGTAACATCTCATCCTTTAAAACACTTTGCTGTGTAGATTCTTTTTAAATGTATTCCACATTCAATCTACTGTCTTTACATCCCATTTGTGCTGAACTTGAACCTTCTTAATTAGAGGCTGCGTCCATTACTCTAGACCCCCCACAGAGTTAAGCAGTCCAATTCCCACATCTTCCAAACTGTACTTGGCTGTCTTTTCCTGACCCCACAGTAACAGTCCCTTTAGTTTAATCTTGATTCAGGTGAAAACACATGGCCCTTTAGCAGAGCGAACTCACCCCTTGGTTGCAGGTGCCCCACAGGTGTTTTCACCTCAACGAACTCTCGTCCAGAGCTTCTGGTGCCTCAGCACGAACTTAAATCAGGCAGCTTCTTTTTTTCCCTAGCCAGACCAGGGGGGTTGCCCCTGGAAATAGGCTGATTCCTTCCCCCCTTCCCCACAGGGATGGGGCCCTGAACCACTGAAAGCGGTCTCCACCACTTCAATGTGCTCTTCTTGTGTTCCTCTTCAGGTGAGAACACATATCTAAACAACAAAAAATAGCTCTTTGACAGAGTTTAGAGCTCTGAAATCCTGCTTAGAGCAGAGCACCTCTTCTCTTGACTTCACAAACTCTACTCAACTCACAGAATGACTTCCAATTCCCCAACGTTCTACTCTAACCTCCAACTGCAACATTCCAGTGTGGCTTATGCAGCAGCGACAGTTCTAAATGATGTCATCCCTCAGTCTCAGCTGAGACTGAGAAAAGAGTGAGACAGTGTGAAATCCATTTAACTGGTGTTTCACAAGCTGCCTTGCCTGCCTACCACTAGGTCTTACTGGGATTCTAGTAACCCCAGGTAATGGGGGGTTGCACTTGTTATGTTCTAAACATTTTCTTTTGTTACTTTCACTGATTCTCTTTTACTTTTATTACAAGAATAACCTTGGTTCATTGTCATTTCTGTACTGAATTTAACAATTTCATTTACTACCTGAATAGTGCATCTACTTGAAGTTTTCACATTCATGCATATGCAGCTTTATCAATCATAATGTAAGCACAAGTTTTCACTATGAGGTGCATTTGAGTGGCAGATCTTGCAGACACAATAGGCCATCCAGTGGTAACTGAGGGTATGAAGAGAGTGCCAGTAGCAAGAGCATGGTGGAGTAAAACATACTTTTTCATTGTTGTTTTCTACAATATTCCAAAGCACCAAACTCTTCAAGATGGTCAATCTGAATGATTTAAAAGTCGTATATGTACCATGGCATTAAATGGCAGACAGGGAGAGAAGGAAATGTCAAGTAACTTGATAAAAGAAAAAACTCACAATTTGAGCAAATGTGCATGCTTTAATGACTCAGTCTGATCAGAGGGAACAGACCTTCAGTCAAACGAGAACTGCACTGAACATGAAAGTCATTTTTCCCAGTAGAAACTTTTTTTTTAACTGATTCAAATTTTGTTATTGTTCCATCTATACTTGCATATTAGGGACTTCAGTGGTTGTTTCTGATATGTACTCTGGTGTTAAAAACATTTTAGAGCTGTAAAATGTAGATTATGTTCCTCTCCAAGCATAGCATTCTATAGTAGAATGTGGATACATTGTCCAACAATGGAAGAGCTAAGCAAATAACATAAACTGCATCATACAGTTCTAAATTGTGCTTACAGTATGTGTGCAAATCAAAAACTCCCACAGAATAACAAAACAGTCTGTAGAGATAGAACAACAGCAGCATTTGAACCAGTATTTAAAAATTAACTACACCAGGGAAAAATGACTTACAGGTTCAGTGCAGTTCTCCTTTAAGGGGACTGAATGAACAAGTCACAAAGGCATCATGGGATCTAGGATATTAAGGAAAAACAGATATGAGACCAGAAACAGGCAATTCAGAGTAGGCACATAAGGTGAGAGAGAGGTGTTTGTCTGTATGTGAGTGTGTTGGAGGAGTCTGGCAGAAGGATTTTTTACTCATCTTTTGAAGAATCAGCAAACAAGAAAAATATCTGAATAATCAGCAAACAAAATATTTGATTTGATTTATTTTATTAACTGGGTTGGCTCATTGGGATATAGTGAACATTCCTTTTACAGGAGCAGCACACGGGACATATTAGCGCCAGACTCATTACAACAGGGAGAACACTGATTCAGCCAAATAAAATGAATAACTCAATACAAGCAAATTACATAGATAACAGCTTACATAGTGCAGGTTTTCAGAAAGATATGATTTAAATCCACTGTTTAAGTGCAAAAAGTTATTCAGTGATTTAAGCAAATAAGGAAGCACAATCCATGTAGAAGATGACTAAAGCTAAAGGTGAATTGAGCAGTGTTAGTATGATCCTGAGGGATTTGCAAGTACACATCATTTGATGACCTGGAGCAATGATTTCTGTTTTAAAATTGCTGTCCATTGACTTGAGGAGTGCCAAACAGAATAAGACTATGGGCAAAACAAGTGAAATTATTGAAAAAGAAACACCCACTGCATCTGTAACCCCTCCCCAAAGGAAAACCCACCCATTACACTTTTAAGTCAGTTGAGTAATTTTGAAATCACCTGTATGTCTTAACTTTTGATCCAATCTATCACCCGTAATGTAAAAAAAGCAGGAGCTGCGTGGCGCCATTTCACTTTCTCAGCATGGCTATGCACCGCTTCACTGTATAAACTGAATCAAGTGAGTGGCTTGGAGCCACACAGTGAATGTGAAATGGTGCCACACATCTCTTGTAGTGTTTACATTACAGTTGACAGATTGTATCAGATATTAAGTCACAAAGGTGATTAAAAATTGATTTTATGGGCATAAAAGCCTAATTTTTTTATTGGGGGGATTGGGGGAGTTTAAAGAGATAGATGTTTTCCTTTAAACAGCAAAGATCAAAGCTGAGCCATTAAAGTTACAAAAGACAGTTCAGTGCTATGTGAAGTTATCAGCCATTGACATGATTTTTCTAATTTTATTATATACGTGTTTCTTCCTATTTAGTTCAACTTTGGGTGCATGATTATCTACTACACCACTATAATTCACAACTGGAGGAAGATCCAGTTAGGCAATTCTCAATCTGGAGTCACTTGCCAGAAAACTCCTAGTCTCATACAAGATTTCCAGTTTTTATTGTGTCTTTATTGTAAATAAATAAAGATGAGAGGAATAGTTCTATGAAGGGTCCAAGTACACACCTAGATATCTGTAAGTTATCCCCTGTTGCAGTATTGACCTTTCACTGACAGGTAATCTTAGAGTGAATTTGAGCCATCTGACCATATCAGGGGTATTATTATTTATTATTATTATTATTATTATTATTATTATTTTGGAAGACACCTTTGAGTCAAGGCTCTTTTACAAAGGTTCCACTTTGGGAAAACAATACAGAACATAGTGAGGACAATAACAAGTACAGTAGTTTCAAGCAGCCATAGGCTTTGTTGGGTACATTAAAGCTTTCATATGGAATTACTGTAATATGTGCAATAATGTACAGTATGTATGGAAAAGTTACAGTAATTTGTGTATATTATTCAAGAAAATAAGTGCAATAAAAAATCAGTTGTAATGTGGTTCACTAGAATAAATTAGAAACTGCTAGGAGAGATAGTAGATACATGTAGAGGAAGCTACGGGGAGAGAATGTAGATAATAGTGGGGAAATAAAAAGGTAGGAGATAGGAGATAGTGAAGGGGTAAAGGTGGGAGGGACTTAGAGGGGGGAAATTAGAGGGAAAAAGAGTAAGTTTAGTTAGGAGAAACATTCACCGGAGGCCATTGTGACAAGGTGCTGAAGCAGATAGCACTTGAAAGTGCCCAGAGCAATGTCATTAGTAACAGCAGGTGGAAGCGAGTTGTACCAGGGTGAGGCTCTGTATGTAAAGGAGCATTGTCCTTGGGTAGTGTGGCAGTGTGGAACAGAAAAAGTAAGATATTCTAACCTCCTGGTTAGGTGAGGGCCACAGCAGAGGGCCAGTAAAGACTGAACCCTTGAGGGCAGGAGATTTAAGGTAATCTTTTTTGCTACCATACAGGTCTGGTACTTGAGTCTGCTGGGGAGTTGGAGCCAGTTTGCTTGCTTGTAGATGTTACAGACATGTGAGAGGCATGGAGCAGAGGTCAATAGATGACATGCCTTTTTAAGGGCAATAGCTATTCGTTGAAGTGCAGTGCCAGTGGCAGAGCCATAGATCACAAATCATAGGTGATTATTGATATAACAGAGCTCTGAATGGCAATGCTTAGGGCTTCACTGGTAAGGAAGGCAACCCTTATGTCTAAAGAGAAGTCCTATGCAGGTGTTCACGATCTTGGCAATGCTCTCAATGTGTTCAGAGTAAGACAAGGTGCTGTTGAGGGTAGCCTCCAGGTATTTAAATAGTTGGACATGTTCGAGCAATGTCCCTTCATTGTTTGTGATAGACAGATATTTGTTTTTATGTTTGTTATGGATGCCATGAAACATCATTGTTTTAGTTTTTCTGTGATTTAGCATGAGTTTTTGAGATTTAAACCATGTTTCCACTTGTGTAAAGCTTGTTTGCAGTTGCAATTGTAGGAGGGAGGGGTCAGGGTGGGAGGCTAATATAACTGCATCATCACCATATAACAGGAGTCTTATTAGGGCATGATGCAGGGAGATTGCTTAGAAAAATAGTGAAAAGTAAGGGACCCAAGATGGACCCTTGGGGAACTCCAGAGCAAATCAGACGGGAGGGTGAGAGGGACTCACCAACTCTGACCTGTTGGGTTCGGTCACTAAGATAGCTTTGGAGCCAACATGCAGCGTCATCTGAGAGGCCAAGGCAAGATAATTGTTCAAATAGCAGGTTGACAGTGTCGAATGCCTTTGTCAAGTTGATGAAGGTGGCACCAACAAGATGTCCCTGATCCAGAGCATTATGGATGTAGGTGGTGAATTCAAGGAGAGCTGTGTTGGTACTATGTCCTTTTTGGAAAACATGCTGCTCCTGACATTGCAGGTTGTGGTTAGCAAGGTATTCTGTAAGCGGATCTGCAACTATTCTCTCCAGTGCTTTTGAGAGAGGGGGAAGAATGGAGATGGGTCTGTAGTTAGAGGTTAGGATCTTATCCCCACTTTTGTGAATTGGCATCACAACAGCAGAATTCCATATTTGGGGAACTGAGAAAGCATTTTGGATCAGTTGAGGATTTTGGTGAGTAGGCTAGGACTTCGTCAATGGCGAAGGCAAGAAGTTTCAGGTCTAGGGAGTCGCCACTGAATCTAGACCTCCGAAGCACTTTGAGCAGTTGTTTTTTTTGGCTAGGGCCTCTGAGATAGTTTTAAAGTAGAAAGGTGAATGGCCCTGTGTTATTCTTGTTTTGTCCAAGCCTGAAGAGTCTGGTGGGGGGGTCAAATAAGGTTGGAGGAAGCACATGACTAAGATCGGTGAATGCCGCATTAAAAGCATTAGCCATGGTGACCTGGTCCAGAGTGAGGCTGCCATTTACATTGAGCATAGAGGGTGGTTACTTTGAGGATATACCCTGTAACTTCAGAAAGATTTGCCCAAAACTTCTTCCTGTCTTTCCATGAGTTAACGAGTGTGCTCCTGAAGTATCTTACCTTTTCATTTTCAATTGCTCTAGTACAGGCATTTCTTGATGCTTTATAAGCCTGGGTATCAGCTTGGGTGCCAGTCAAATTGGCCAGATGCCAAAGATGATCCAGGGATCGCAATTGTTCCAGAAGATCAGAGTTAATCCAAGGGTTGTTGATGCCTTTAATCTTGTGTTTTTTGAATAGGGCATGGCCATCACAGGCACTGTTAAAGCTATGAATAAAATATTCAAGAACAGTGTCAATGTTGGAGGCTGTGTCTATCAGAGACCAATCATGGTCTTGTAGGAGGGTTTTTAGAGACCCAAGATGACCAGAAATAAGTCTCCTGCTATTAATAGTTTTGGGAGGAGGCTTAGTGTATTTATTCTATCAGGAGCAAAGGATTGGGGAGTGGTCACTTCAATTGTCGTAGAGAACTACTATTTTCATGATGTGATCTGGATGGTTCATGAGAACCCAGTCCAGAAGGGTGGCAGTACCTGTTCTGTAGTTCACCCTTGTGGGTGATTGAACCATTTGCGAGAAGTTTACAGCAGTCAGTGCATCCTTATATTTGTTTGCACTGGGGGAAGACCAGTTCACATTAAAGTCACCAAGCAGGATTGTTTCTGCATTTTGATTAAATGAGTGTATGAAGTCTAGTATGAGGTTTAGCCCTTGGTTGGTCAACTTGGGGGGACATAAATTGATGCCACTGTCAGGTTTTTGTTTTGTGCTCCAAGCAGTATCTTCATGGCAAGGGACCTGGATGTCATTCTCAGGGAGAGGCACACTGAAAACATGACCCGTAAGATATTATTTAAGGTAAAGGGCACAGCCTCCAGCTTTCTTGGACAGCCTGTCTTGCCTGAAGACTGTATACCCTGGGATCGATATTGCTGAATCCAGGATCTTGGGGGAAAGCCATGTCTCAATTACAGTCAGAATATCAGGGTTGTGATGTGCTTTCCAGGCTGTGAGGGAGTCAAGTTTATTGAGGAGGCAACAGATGTTGATACTTGCCAAGGACAGTGTTCTAGCCTTGACTTGCTCTTTGGCACCAACACATGGGGGAGGGCCAGGGTTAGGGTGTACATTTCCTGACATAAGTAGTAGCAGCAGTATTAGGTGTTTTATGAAGGTCAGTTTTGGTCTTTGGATAGATAGCCCTTAGAGACAAGTACATTAACCAGCATGCTTATTGTTTTATTTCTGTTCAGTATTAGTCTCTTCTTAAACATCCCACCCATGATTTTATTAACGTCAACCTCAATTTGCTGATTGTGCTTTTCCACCAACCAGCAATGACAGTACAAGACTACATCATCTGGCATAGGGTGTCATTTAATACTAGATAAATATACCAGAACTAAAAAAGTGTTGCTTTTTTTTGTTACATTTGATTGTTGGACTTCAAAGATATGGAGCCTTCTAACTGTCTGCCAACATACTAAAGGGTTATGTTAATGACTGGAAACCCTCATGTACAATAGAGTCATTAGAATTTTAGCTACAAAAGCATTCATCTTAATAATATTAAACCCATTTATTTTAATAAGAGCATTAAGGCACTCTATGATTTGGTTCACCTTTGTTTATCTAATCCAAGGAGGAAAAGGTACTCAGCTCCACCTCATACCTCATGATTTCTTTATGGTTAGATTAACAGATGGTAACCCAACCCCTGGTTGTACCTTAATGATTATGTTTTGACCCCCTTTAAGGCTTGCTGATATTTAAAAAAATAATGTTTAATCTATTGGCCCCTCTTGTGGCACCCTTGAAACAGAATCATGGACTGCATTTTCAGGATGTTCACATTAGTGTCATGTCAGGGAAAAGGGTGGAGTGGGGCCATTGATACAGCAATGCTAATGTTACTAGATATTCTGACTCCTTGCATGGGCCCCCCCACCCCTGCACTTCTGCAGTATATCCCTTGGTGGTGGAGGTATTAAGGGTTGAGGTTAAGAATAACCCAATTACTACCACAGAGACTGTTGCCAGTGAAACCAGGCTGCTCAACCTCCTTGTAGCTCACATGTATTCCTCTGATGACACACAAGGTTGGGAAAGGAGGGCATTTGTTGCCAGGTCTTGATTGTCCACCTCTATGTTTGGGAGTGCTGGAATTTCTTTAAGAAATTTTAAAATATGTCTTTAAAAATGTATTCAATGGCCAGGAGACCTAAATTGTTCCATGGGTAACTTCTGTGTCTCTCAGGGAGCAATACTTTGCAAATTCCTTATTAAAGACAAACAGACAGACAGTTCCACCAAACCGCATTGACAACCAAGGTGTCAAAATGTGGCACAGTGACACCAACAATGTCGACAGGTGAAATTTTGCTTGTCAGTCATTGAGTGTTTCACCTCCCGCACCCCCTAATTTTAATATAATAAACTGTGAGTCAGAGTTTGTTCAAAGGGAGCAAAATATCAGTGAAATATGCAAAATTTCGTGATCGGCTCCATTTCAGCGACAACCTCGAAGTTGTTGCTGTAATGAATTTCGATGCTGAAATTTTGATATTTCGATGGTATACGGAGTCAGACAGACAGATAGATAAATTGAGTGATTGATGGACTGATTGATTAACCTCCAAGCTGAAACAACATGAGTACCTTGCTCTCAAAATATCCATATCATCAGCTGAGGCAGTTAACATTCTTGGCTGTTATAGTCCACGCTCTGCAGGTCTAGATATCTTATCACACCTATACCAATTCTTAGATGCCAGCACAAATGAAACACTAATTTTAGGTGATTTAAACTTGGACTGGCTGAATGCAAAATCAGCCCAGCTTAAAATAGCCAGTGATGATCTAAGACTCACACAAATAATCTCAGAAGTCACCAGGCTCAACCACACAACTCCCTTTCTCAGTTCACTATTAGATGTAATCCTGACTAACAGACCACACAAGATATCCCATGTAGCTGTATAGCATAACTCCGTTAATGATCACAATATAGTGGTCTGTGTCAGGAATTTACCCAAATTAATCAGACCCAATAAAATAATATCCAAAAGATCCTTCAGAAATTTCTCCCCAGCAAACTTCTTTACCAATCTGAGGAATGTCAACTGGCAACAATTCTATTTAGCATCTACTATTACCAAGGATGTGCCCAAATTCAATTCTACCCGCACTGGCATCATTAATAACCATGCGCCTGTTATAAGCTGTAGGGTAAAAAAAATCATCCTGCCCATGGTTTAACACTGAAATCAAATTGATGTTAACTAAAAGAGATAAGTTATGGACCATGGCCAGACGCACAAAATGTCCAGCAGACTGGTCGGTCTTCAGGACCTTCTGAAATGCTTATGCAAAACTGGTCAGAACCACAAAAGAACAGTATTACCTTAATGCCCTGGAATCAGCCAACAGAAATCCATTTACAATCTGGTATACCTTCAAGCTAGTTGAAGGGAGCTGAGCCCCACCATCCCTCTCGGCCACTATCTCTTATCGGGGTAAATTAATCTCATACAAAGATAGTATACTTAATGCTCTAAATGAACACTATGCTACTGTGGGCCTTGCCTTTGATTCCTCCCAACTACCACACTCAGACCTTCCACTCTACAGTCAGCTGCACCACCAATTAACATACCTCATGCATCTTTCTCCTTCTAGGCCATCACCTTCAAACAGCAATTGCTCAAGTGGGACGTAAAAAAAGAGTGGGGATGCAGACGACATAGACCCATTCTTTTTGAAATTGGGATAATATCTTCTTACTGCTCCAATCACCCACCTATACAATCTTTCTTTAGCCAAAAGCACAGTGCCCCAAGACTGGAAAGTAGTGCACCTTATTCCTCTCTTTAAATCAGGTGACCCCAGTGATGCAAACAATTATAGGCCAATTTCGATCTTGCCAACCTTGTCAAAGATTCTAGAGAAATTAGTCAGTAATCAGGTAAAATCAGTCCTTGAATCATACCAACTACTATGTCCCCTCCAATCAGGCTTTAGATTGAACCATAGTACCGTGTCAGCACTGTCTAAAGTCACTGGTGATTGGTTTGAGGCCATGGACAGCAAACAAGTAACTGGAGCAGCATTTCTGGATCTTACAAGGCCTTTGATACAGTGGATCATCCCCTGTTACTTGACAGCCTCAAATTCCATAGCATGACTGACTCAGCGGTGTGTTGGTTTGCCAGTTATCTGGGCAACAGGCAACAACATATCAAAATAAACAGTACCTCCTCCTCCCTTCTCCCACTAATAAGAGGGGTTCCACAAGGATCCATCCTGGATCCATTGCTGTTCCTGATATATGTCAACAACATTGGCTTAGGCAAACTTGATTCCAATACCCATCTTTTCATGGATGACACTGTCCTTTACACATCAAAGCCAACTGTTGATCAAGTCTGCACAGCACTCCAGTCTGATTTTAACAAACTCCAACAAAACCTAGTTCATCACAAACTGCTTCTAAATATGAAAAAAACAAAAGTAATGTTCTTCTACCCACCTAATACCTCCTTAGTCTGCCCCTCATCAAAACCAATGCGCCTATAACCACTATCCTAGGGGACATATTTTAGAGGTGGTAAATAATTTCAAGTATCTGGGGTTCACTCTCAACTTACATCTTTCCTTTTTTTTGCATATCAAAGGAATTACCAAAAAATTGAAGCAAAGACTTGGATTCTTCTATAAAAACAAATTTTTATTCTCCCAGGAGTCCAGAATTAGATTGGTACAGGCTACATTTATGCCCCTCCTTGACTATGCAGACATTCTTTACAATAATAGCTCATGCATACACCTTTGCAAACTGGACGCACTCTTCCATCAGGCCATTCGCTTCATAATCAATGCTCCAGCTAGAACCTATCATTGTACCTTGTATAAGGCTGTAGGTTGATTCTCCCTTTACACCAGGAGACTTGCCCATACCTACTCCTGGATTTATAAAGCATTTCTAAATAAACTACCTCCTTATATCTCAAATGTCCTCACTCAAACAAGTAGATCATATGCCTTCAGGATCTCCTTGTATATCACCATGAAAGTACCCAAGTGTCGAACTCATTTTGGTACGACATCAATAAGCTACTTCCTCCCTGCCACATGGAATAAGCTTCAAGCTACCTTAAAACTCTGTACTCTAAATCCATTAAGAGCATTCCTTAGGTTGGTCAGAGAACTCACCACTGAGTCATGCCATTGCATTTAGCATCCCACACTAATGCTACTTCTTTATCTACCCTTCTGATCATGCTTAGGCACTTATCCTTCGCCTTTCCTTCCCTCCCCTTCTCCATAGTCATTAGTGATCCCATCACGTAACAAATGCACTTTCTGTATGTCGTTATTAGATCATTATGTTAAGACATACAAATTAATCTGTGGTACTCTGTTATGTACTAGGATGTATCTGTTGTTTTGTTTAGTTTATACTATTTTTTTATGTACCATTGCTGCAGTTCGTTGTATGGCAATGGTGATTTGTAGTGAACTTCTGTGTATTACGAGTATGTTGTATAAGGGACCTCCTTGCAAATGATCATGCTCAATGGAATCTATCCCTTCACAATAAACTGAACTGATAAACTGATTGACTGGGAGAGATTGGAAAAAAACAACATTAATGCAGATTAGGGTGGCTACCACACAAAACTCAAATCTCATAATGTTTGGAATTATTCTATTATGATTTTCAACCAAATGCCCACAAACTTTGGAAATGTGTTATTAGGGCTGCTAGTGCATCCTCCCCTTTTAACACAAGGCTAAGCTACAGGTGTGGGGCAATGCATCAATGGTGTGATATCTCCCACAGGCCACAGTATTCAAAATTTGTAAAGAGGTAACTGAATCCCCAACCCCTCCCCTATCCTCATGATCCAAGGCCAAGCTACAGATCTAGAGTCATGCCATATACTGTAGGTCTGGTGTTTCATAACATCCTACTTATTTTAGGTCTGTAATAAGAATACTTGTGGAGCACAGCTTAAGGGGTTTACATCCCTTTATGGTGTGGCTTACTTTACACACAATATGGTGGACCTGAGGAAAGCAGAAAACTTGTTACAGATTTGTACGTACAGTACAATACAAATTGCACACTGTAAGTTTATTTCTTTAGGACACATACTTGAAACTACTCAAGGCATGTTCCATGCCTGGGACATGTAGACTATTTTATGCAGGGTCATGTTAAAGCTGTATGAAGCCAGTTACAAGTGGATGGCACTCTTGTGTATGTTACACTACACACAAGATTCATAAGGCAATACACCATCAAACATACAACTGTGTTGTAACTATGCAGCTTAGCACTGGGCAGAAAGAGGCTCACATGAACCAGAACAGCCTTGTAGCATGGAGCCAGATCTGCAGCTTGACCTTGAGATACAAGGGTAGGGGATGAGGGAGATGGTTTGGATTAGGGTTGCTATTTACAAATTTTGAATATGTTGGCCCTGTATGTGGTACCGTTGATGCATGGCCCCACACCTAAAGCTTGGCCTCTGGTACAAATGGGAGGGGAAGAGGTGGGAGTTAGACTTGACAATGCTAATAGCATACTTTCAGACATTGTGAGAATTGGGTTGAAAACAGTAACAGCACATTTCCAAACTGTGTGGGGTTTGAGTTTTGTGTGCTAGTTACCCTAATCTGCATTAACATAGTTTTTGCAATGAAGTTCCTTCATTTTTGTGATAGTAGAGTAATAGGTTGCTTGGTGCAGGGCCCTTAAGGCTTGTGAAAAGCAGGAGAAGACACCTTACTTTCTTTGCACTTTGCGTCCTGAAGAAACAAGATGCACAGTATGCTTTGGTTCCTCCTAACTTTCTTTGTGCAGGGCTCTACAGGCCTTGCAAAAAGCATAAGATGAGACATAACTTAATTGGTATTTTGCTTGATTGTTGTAGAAAGTGTTTGCACTGTTTATTTTTAAACTCATAATTCTCATCTTTTTTCTCACCTTTAAACATTTTATGTAGGACTTAGAAATATTTTCATGATGGGGGACCACATGATGCAAGCTACCAGATAGTCGCTCCTCAGTACAGCTCCAGCCTCCCATCTCTTTGTATCTGTTTTCTGGTATGTTTCCTCGATCTCTAAACCTCGTATTTCGTGTTATTCTGGTTCCCTACAACTTTGTGCCCTTGCAGGGCGATTTTGAGAGAGAATGGACATTTACATGAAAAAGCAACAGCAGAAACACACCCCGTCAGTTACACCAGAGAAGGCTTCAAAAAAATCCTGGACCTCAAGTGGAGCAGAAAAGGGAGACACTTTGAATCCAGGGGTGGATCAGGAGCTGCTCACATTGTCTAGATTTCTGGAGGAATTTAAACCATTCAGAGATGAGATTAAGGAGATGGCATCAGAAATGAAATCTCTCATGAGAAAAATAGAAGAGATCACTCTCGCTACCTCAGACAACATGACTAGGATCTTCTCATTAGAGAAGCAAGTGGAGAGGTTCGAGCCTGAGATGGCAGCAATGCACCAGAAATTGTCCAGATCTGAGGTTAAGCATGAAGACCTTGAAGGTCGTAGCCGGAGAAATAATGTTGTGATTCTCAGGTTACCGGAGGGAGAGGAGGGCCAGAATACCATTGCTTTTACCCAAAAGCTTGTGGAGAAGACTGCAGGCCCTTCCCCCATTTGGGGCCAAATATATTATAGAGAGAGCTCACAGGTCATTAAGACCAAAGTCCCCTCCCGGAGCAATGCCCCGACCTATAATTTGTCATTTCCTAAATTCCTTAGAGAGAGAACACCAAGAAGTTCGCTGGGAGCAAGCTAAGCTTAGAACAGCGCAAGATATTCCAGGTTCAGTCCACTTGAAGTGTGCAGCATTTCATCCTGTTGTTTCAAAAATCATCGCGGTTGGACTTAAATTTCATATGGGATACCCGACCAGGCTACAGATACAGGTGGCTGGTTCCTGGGCTACCTATGAAGATCCAGAGGCAACATTTGCTAGTTTAAAATTAGCCTTGCCAGATCTCTTTAGGGACACATGAAAGGCTTCAGGTCTCTCCCGACAAGATGAGAATCGATTTGAGAAGGCTGGGCATTCATGCAAAGGAATCTTCTGGAAAGAAATGGTTAAACATTCCTGGACTCTCATTTTAGCCCGAATAAGGGGCAGAAAGGACTTTTCTCTTTTCATAGTGATCTAGTTGGGGACACATGTTCTTATTTGTTTTGTCTGGGTCTGGGGTTTCGGGCCCTTCGGTTTTCACAGTGTTCCAATCATGGATGTATATTCTCGCTTGTTTTGTCTGGGTCTGGGGTTTCAAGTAATTAAGTGATTTCTCGCTAGTCTTTGTGTTGGGAGAAAACAAAGCCTACTCAGCAATATTTGGTCTCCCCTTCCCCTGTGAGAGTTTGGAAAGGATGTGTTCGGTAAAAGGCTATAGTTTTTGGGGAAATCCAATTACAAGGGCTGTGTTGTCCTTTCCCTTGTAAGGCATCAGGGTGCAGTTACACACTTGCAACACAGGAGGGGGCTTGTGTTTCATGTGTGTTAAGTGCTAATGGTCGCTAAGGCCGGAGAAAAGTTAGGATTTACTGGGCAAGGGCACAGCAAATTTGAGGAGAGGAACGGGGGCCTGTTCCTATGGGGCTGGAGAGCTTATTGAGACAAGGGCCCGCTGGTGAGCGTCATGTTTGAGCTGAGGCCGACTTCCCGATCTGTACCATGAGGCGCCTTTTTCATCAACAAGCCACATGTCCTTGCAAGCCATGATGTTTCTGGTATGGCGTCTTTATCAATACTGGCTTGCTTCCAATGGTCTTCATTAGGGGATAGGCGATGGACACAGGGCTTGTACTGTAGGGATGTTGAATCCTCTCTCTTTCTTTATTACCAACATCTCAAAAAGGGGGAATGTATTATAAACAATACAGGGTTTTGGGGACGGTTTTTCAGGGGGCTGGGGAGGAGTAGTAAATGGAGTATTGCTGAACGTTGTTAGCGATAAGAGGGGGGTTTGGGAGGAAGGCTTTTTGGACTATGTTTTGGGGTTACTGAAACTATGGATTGTTCGAGGGATAATCAGGGGGGTTGGTAGGGACAGGGGCTCAATGGGGGGTTGGAGACTGGCACAGCAGATTCAAGGGAATAGAATCACCTGTTACATGGTTGCAGTATATGTTAGATACCTTATCTGGATTTATACCTGACATAATAGATGGCTCAGAATATTAATATTGCTACGTGGAACGTGAAGGGGATCAGAAAAACTGAAACAATATCAGGTACTTAAACACCTGAGTCTGTTGCGCCAGATATCATTTTTACAAGAATCTCACTTAGTGGATTCCGAAGTATTACAACTTCGGAGACAACAGATAGGTCAGGTTTTTTATGCTTCAGGGGAAACCAATAGTTGCGCGGTCATGATACTGATTAATAGAGACATCCCATTTGTCCCTTCTCAGGTATTTAAGGATGCAGATGGCAGATATGTTTTAGTTCAGGGTACTATTTGGGCCATGCCATTGGTTCTAGGTAGCATCTACAGACCAAACACAGATGATCCCTCTTTTTTCATGAAACTGATTTCTACGATCCTTCCTATACTCCCTATTCCAATTATATTACGGGGAGATTTTAATTTGGTCTCCGATCCGAATTTGGATAGATCGAGCATTGGGTCGAGGGGACAGTCACCTGGGCACAGGGCCTTTAAGGAAATGATGGATCAATTTGGATTGTGCGATGTCTGGAGGGTCACACATCCTAATATTAGGGAATATACCTATTGCTCGCCAGTGCATGGCACGCGATCTCGCATTGACTACCTATTAGTTTCTCACAAGCTCTTGCCAGGGGTATGGTCCACCTCGATCCAACCTGGTCCAATATCGGATCATTCCTTAATCCTGGGTAATCTGGCTTTCCTTAACATTCCCAAAAGAGAGACCAGATGGAAATTAAATGAACAATTACTAAAAGATGAAAAGTATCGAGGATTGGTGAAAGAGCAGATAGAGTTTTCTTTTCCACCAACCCAATAGATAGTGCAAGACAGGATATTTTATGAGGAGCCTTTAAAGCTTATATAAGGGGCATTCTCATTAGTCAAGCTACAAAGAGGAAGAGGGCACAGGAAACAGAGTTACTGTTCTTATTGTCTCAGATACGGGCATTAGAAAATATACACCCAGAAAATATTTCTCAAGAGGAGTCACAGAAGCTATTAACATATAAAGATAAATATTTGGGAATGTTAAGAGAAAAATCTGAGCTGGCTATAATCCGTACAAAGGCCAGTTTTACAGATCAAGGAGAAAAAGTGGGGCGTCTGTTGGCTCTACATTTAAAACAACAAGAATCAGCAAGATTTATACCCCCAATAAGGTCTCAGTCAGATGGGACCCTGAAGGTATCCCCCTCAGAGATAGTCCAGGAGTTTGCTACTTTTTATGAGCAATTATATAGCGATATGGATAGTCCTACACCCATTCAAAAACTGGAGGAGTATCTCAGGGAAGCACATCTTCCGTTACTATCTGACTCTCAAAAGAAATTCATATCTTCCCCTTTATCACAGGAAGAAATAGCTGCTGTTATAAAGGACTTGCCTCTGGGTAAAGTCCCAGGTCCAGACAGGTTCTCAGCCTTATTTTATAAAGTTTTCAGGGAGCAATTACTACCCGTGTTGCATCGTGTCTATTTGCACATTTTTTCTGGAGAGACAGCAGATGCACATTTGTTTGAAGCATTGATAGTTTTGTTACCTAAACCGGACTAGGACCCAGAACTGGTTCAGAGCTATAGGCCAATATCTTTGCTGAATCAAGATGTCAAAATTCTCTCGAAGATACTGGCAGATAGACTAACCCTGATTCTTCCAGATCTTTTGGGTATGTCTCAAGTGGGATTTATGAGAGGACGTGCATCTTCAGATCACCTGCGTACCCTCTCGCATGTCTTCTAGGAGTCCAGGGATGCCATATATCCTGCAGGGTTGGTCTCCCTGGACACCAAGAAGGCATTTGATCGGGTTAATTGGACTTTTTTATTTCAAGCCCTCAAGGCATTTGGATTCCCAACCATGTTCATAGATTGGATATGGGCAATTTACTGGTCTCCTACAGCGAGGATTTCAGGGAATGAGACCTTTTCCAAGTCTTTTACGCTGCAGACAGGTACGAGGCAGGGATGCCCTCTCTCTCCATTACTTTTCAGTCTTTATCTTGAATCCCTTATTCATCATATTCTCAATAATGAAGGAATACAAGGTATTCCCATTAGAAATGAGGTAGTGAAAATAACAGCGTACACTGACGACCTCCTCTTACATTTGGCTAATCCGATAATATCTATCCTGAATATGCTAAGGGAGGTTAATAGATTTAGTAGTTTCTCAAATTACAAGTTAAATCCCAACAAGACATCCTTTTTCCCTCTTAACCATAAAGTCTTCAAGACCGACATTATTTCTCTGGGACTATGCTGGTTACCCCGGGCCATTAAATATTTAGGTATAAAATTAACACGTAATCCTTCCTTGTGGTTTAAGGAAAATCTGGACCCTCTTTTGCAGGGGATTACTCAAGATCTAGAGAGATGGGATAAACTCCCGTTATCTTTATGGGGTCATATTAATATAATTAAGATGAATGTGTTTCCTCGTTTATTATACCCTCTGTCGCATCTTAACTCATTTGTCCCCTTAAGTTGGTTTCAGAAAACACATTAACTTTTTACCAAGTTTATATGGTCGAGTAAGACCTCTAGGCTGGCATACCACAAACTAGCCGCACCCAAAAATGAGGGGGGTCTGAGGATTCCTTACTTTCCCATCTACTACTGGACTAGTCATTTGGCTAAATACCTGAGATGGGTAATACCAGGTCCAGATAACATGAACCCGGTTTGGCTTAAGATTGAATTAGATTTTTTCCAATCTATGAACATGGACCCCTTGACTATGCTCTATCTAAACATTTTTCAGTTGCAAGATATTAATAAATGTCCCACCATCATGACTTCGCTAAGAGTACATTCGCAATTGTGCTCCTTTCTGCATTACAATCAAAGTAAAGATCTTGCTCAATCCATTTGGAATTCCCCAGCTTTCACCATAAACAAACAGGAAATTTTCCATTCATGGTTGCCTCATTTAGGAGAGGGGTTAGTATCCTCATTTTTGGATGAAGCTGAGTGGCTCATTCTCTTAGTTCATTTACAAGTTCAAAATTCGAGTCTCAGGTTTTTAAAGTGTTTCAATTGAGGCGCTTGTTAACCAGTTCTTGGGGCCACTCCACCCCATCCAGCAGCCTTTGTATTGGTATCTGAACTTTCTCCTTTTCGCCTCCTCTGGTGTGATTTCTAAGATTTATCAAGTGTTGTTCGATGAAGGTTTGGGTGCTGTGGTGGCCCCACCAACTTCTGGGTTTCATTTTTTCCCCAATATACTTTTAAATGGTCCATCCTCTGGATGTACTGTCATAAATATGTATCCCAAGATAGATTACATCTCATTCAGTTTCACATCCTGCATAACTTATACTATACCACAACTAAACTGGTGAAATGGGGCCTTCTTGACACCGATAGCTGTAATAAGTGTTCCCAGGATACAGGGTCACTTTTTCATCTATTCTGGTCATGTCCCCAGATAGCATCATTATGGGTGCATATAAAAACCAATCTGGATCCTTTATTGGGTTTACAAGATTTTTTTACAACAGACATTTGCCTGTTGGGGGATTTGTCTTCCATAAAGGTTAAAATCCGGAGATTTCACATATCCATGATTGCTCTCTCAGCCAAAAAAATAATTCTTAGGCATTGGAAGGAAAGGACTGGTCCAACATATCAGGAGTGGTTCAATGAGATTTTAGCAAATGTACATACAGAGAAGGCTATTACTAGCCTTCAAAACAGAGTACATAGGTATAAGGTTATCTGGGATCCCCTTCACACTTTAATTATGGTGGCTATGAAGTAATGTGTAGTCGAGGTTACCACCTTAATTATTCTTGGTAAAGGTAGTTAGCGGGTGATAACAGTGCTAGAATGAATTGCTGTGCCGGGGGGGGGGTTGGGGGAAGTATGATTTGTCTTATGAATCCTATGTCAAAGTGTTCATTACTGCCTCCTGTAATGTGGAAAATGTGGTGAATAAACTTTGAATTAAAAAAAAAAGAAATATCTTCATGATGGCTGTCTTCCAAATCTTCATGCAGCATGTAGATTTTCAAAATTTCTGGAAGTATTTCTTGATAAATGTGTTGTGTTTAATTAAAATATCTAATTGATAATTACATTTAAAAAAACGTACATTGCCTCCTTATACTCCTCCCTCACAAACACTAAACTGCCACGCATAACATTTAAGTATTTAACAAGTAATCATACATTAAAGTTTTTGTTCATGTGGAACATAAACTAAACACCTTTGCACAACATGCTTGAAATAACCTTCTCCTACCTGCAGGGGGAGAGGACTTGTTTACTAGAATGCCAGACCATGAAGTCTACTGACTGGGTAGAGTCTCTGAGTATCACTGGGTAGAGTTTAGGATGTCAGTTGGTGATGGCATGTGAAGTGTCAAAAAGCAGGGAGGATAGTACAGGTGTGTCTTTAGGGCACTCTTGACTCTGATTTCTTGCTATGCTGCCTAAGGAGGCAAGGGTCAATCATTTCCACCAGCTTTTGGGGATCCATTGTGTGTGAACAGCAGAAGTCATACTCTAGGCAACAGTGGTGATGACCCTGTGACCTTACACTCTGAAGGTCATTTAGTGTAGATCAACATTAATTCTGGTGTGAGTATCACTTCCTACTTCCCACATCGCTGGGAGAGAGGAAGTGATGATACTAAGAGGCTACTCCTCCAGGCAGGTCCCTGGTGGCCTTGTGATTCACAAAGGATCTTACCAAAGTGGGTGTTTTCACTTTGGGGATAAGGTTTGGTGTTGTATCTGCTCAAAAGATGTTGCCAGCTTTTCTGAATGTGTAAGTAAGTAAAATATTTATTTTTCAACAGGATAAAACTGTTAGGACCTTTCACAGCCCTATTTACAGTTATCCTGTGAAAATTTTACAAAGGAGGCATACACATTAGTCAAAATACATAGTTCCACACAGATACATAATACCATACTCTAAAACATTGATGGGAAGCTTTTTCACAGATGATGAAACTTAATATTTATATCTTACATTGTCTACCCTATACCAAAAGCCTGTGTTTCGAATAAGAAATCTGTTACATTGTACTTACCTTGTATTATATTATTCGTTGCCGCTCTTCTGAAAACCTGTGTATATTGTAACTTTAATATTTTGTCAATGTCTGAGGGGACAGACTGTTGCACTGTAAATAGTGTTTATATTGTAAATGTTCATTTTTCTGTATACTGCTCATTTCTCTGTATGCTGTTCTGTTTATTGCTCATAAAAGGGACATCCTTGCAAATGAGCTTGCTCAATGGATCTTATCCCTCCACAATAAAAACTTGAAAACTTCAAACATTGTTACACAATAACCAGTACCACATTTATTACATCATACCCATACACAGCAAACGTTTGTCATTTTTCAGCATCAAGTGCAAGTATCCACTAAGTGCCTGTTTAACGTTAGGTTTAAACATTTTTATTGTTGAAACTTTCCTAATTTCAGGAGACAGAGCATTCAATTCTTTTGTTAGTCACCAATTAGTTTTCATCAACCCGTACAAATGATATATTCTAGGAATTATATATCCTCTATTTTTTACTTCCCTCAAGTTGTCAGTATGCATAGAAACTTCATTTGTTTCAAAATCATGATCCTTGATGAGTCAATTATTTAATTTAAAGGCTATAATTGCTCTTAATTTTACTTTTGGTATATGGTGAGACAACTGTTGCCAAAGATTGAGATGGTGAAGCAGGTAGGAGATGACCTATTATTTGTGTTGGGAATCCCAAGCTGGCATAGACACTGGAGATGTTACCTCTGGCAGAGGGTATGAGGGAGACAGCCAGCCACTGCCTGAGCCAGGCTGAGGTAGATACTGACACATTAGTGCCCACTACACTGTCTGGTGAGAATAAAAACCTGGTTGATGTGAGGCACCCAGAGCCAGGATGGCTGATAGCCAGGAGTGCCAGAGTGAATTACACTACAGCATTGCTATCTCCTGCACACCAGCTAAACTGATGCTGCAATGTCATGGTAGTGTGTGAGAAATTAGTGAGCCTAAAGCGTATAGGAAGGGGCGAGCCCTGGTAAACTCAGAAAGCAGCACAGGAAGGGCCCAAAGTAAAAACTCACACACTAGTGAGTTGCAAGAAATAAGAGGAGTCGTGGGGCTCCTGCAAGAGATGTATAAAGGGATGACCCTTTTAAAGGGACTGTAAGGTTCTAACCTCAGATGACCAAGGAACTAGATCAGGGTGGAGCAGTGGACATGGCCTACCTAGATTTCAATAAGGTGTTCACCACCATTCTACATAGGATACTAGCAAGCAAGCTGGGTAACTTAAGAGTGGGTCCAAAGGTGGTAAACTGGTTAAGAAATTGGTTAGGAGATAGGCAACAGACAGTGGTGAGAAACAGAGTTCACTCTAAGAAAGGGAGGGTGCCAGTTCTCTTTAATGTCTTTATAAGTGACATTGTAGAGGAGCTGCTGGAAGGGAAGGGTAGCCTCTTTGAAGATGACACCAAAATCTGCAATATGGTGGACACTCCGGGTTGGGGTGGGTGGAAAGGATGAGCAGAAATGTGAGAAAACTAGAGGATTGCTCAAGGGTATGGCAGCTGGATTTCAATTCAGAAAAGTGCAAAATGATGCCCTTATGACACAGATGCCTAGGGGTTGGGTACAAAATTGGTTATAAGGGCACTGATGATCACCAAGCAGGAAAGATACCTGGGGGTAATCATCTCAGATTACCTAATGGTGACCAGGCAATGCAGCAAGACAGTTGGGAATGCAAGTTGAATGCTGGGGTGCATAGGCAGGGGTATTCCCAGCGGAAAGAGGTAGGTGGTGTTGCCTCTGTATAAATCACTGGTAAAACCCCTCCTAGCGACTCTGGAGGGCTCCTCTGCCCAGGAGCTCCCCCCTGACCATCCAGCCGGCCGTCCGTTTACAAGCAGGTGACTCAGGAGGGCTCCTCTGCCCAGGAGCCCCCGATGATCCAGCCGGCCATCCGTTTACAAGCAGGTGACTCAGGAGTGCTCCTCTGCTCAGGAGCCCCCCGCCGACGATCCAGATGGCCATCCATTTACAAGGTAAATTACTCTCCTACCTGAGACTTGAGCAGCGCCTCACAGCTGGTCATCTTTGTTTAATTTTGGTGCCTTTTTCTCTCGCAAGCGTCTGCCCATTTGGAAGAGTCGCAATACACTACCCCGCCGGAGGAGCCCAAAGCAAAGTGAGTGCTGTTAGGGTTACAAGGAACTGTCTCATATTTTAAACTGTTTCTCCAGTTTGATCAGAGTGGTTTTAAAATGCACAGTGCATCCCTAGCCAGCACTCAGAGTGAAATTGTAATTTGTTTCTCCCGCTAACCTGAATTGCCAGTTTAAATTTCGAAAGGAGGGTCTGTAGTAGCAGTAGCCTGCAGCTGGTGGACAGTTGCTGCCTGTAGAATTAATTCTAAAGGGACCTCGAGAATATCTCTTTCAATTGCTGCTACTTGAATTTGGAACCACCAACAAATTTGCACTCCTGCAGCAGTATTTTAGACACTTTAAACAAAAAAGCTGACTGTATAATTTCTCTGACATAGTCATGATGCGTTATATTTGGAACTGATGCTTCACTGCTCCTCTCATGCCTAAAATAATGTTAAACTGATTGCATAGTAAGAGCACATTTTATCTGCAGAGCAAGGTTGTGCAAGTACCAGTAATTACCTCGCTGTAAGTTTGTAGGTAGAGTTACTGCCTTTATTGATCTCTGTGCCTTATTTTCAGTCTTCTACCTCACTCTGCTCTGTCCACCCCCACCGTAGCTACTCATATTACCTTTCCCCTGTTTTCTTCCCTTTTTCCCCTATATAAACAAGCTGCTCACCCTCTTTTCTATCTCTTCAGCAGGCGACTCAGGAGGGCTCCTCTGCCCAGGAGCTCCCCCCCCCCCGACGACCCAGCTGGCCATCTGTTTACAAGGTAAATTACTCTCCCACCTGAGACTCGAGCAGCGCCTCACAGATGGCCATCTTTGTTTAATTTTGGTGCCTTTTTCTCTCGGAAGCATCTGCCCATTTGGAAAAGTCGCAATAGACTACCCCACTGGAGGAGCCCAAAGCAAAGCGAGTGATGTTAGGGTTACAAGGAACTGTCTCATATTTTAAACTGTTTCTCCAGTTTGATGAGAGTGCTTTTAAAATGCACAGTACATCCCTAGCCAGCGCTCTGAGTGAAATTGTAATTTGTTTCTCCTGCTAACCTGAAGCACCAGTTTAAATTTTGAAAGGAGGGTCTGTAGTAGCAGTAGCCTACAGCTGGTGGACGGTTCCTGCTTTCCCGCAGTCGCTTCGTGACTGCTCCCCCACCCGCCCCCCACCACACCCATCCTTGTCTGGCTCTAGCTATATAGGGCAGAAAGAGTGTAACCACGCCCATAGCATGCCCTAGTGGCAAAATTAACTGTCTCCTCACTTCACCATTTGCAGGTTATCTTTGTTGGTGGTTAGAGAGCGCTTGAAACTAGTTTCTGTATCTCTGGCTGAAAACTCCAATTTCCCTGCATGCATTTCACAAACACTGTTACTCTCCAAACACTCTCCCCTAATCTCCACCCTAAAATTACCCTCTTAGATAATTTAAACATGGCTAAAAGACCATGCATTACTCTCCTACTGGTCATTATTTTCTCCTGCCTTATTTGGCTACCTATATTTTACTCCCCTCCAGCTATGAACCATCAATTCACCCACCCTGATGACTTGTCATTCTGTGCTTTGTGCATGCCAGCATGCTGGCTCCATCACTCCTCCCCTCTTCTCATCCCCCATAATTTTATCTACCACCTATCCCACAGTCTACGTAAATCCACGTTGCACCCCATACTGCCTCCACCTTTCATCCACTGTAAGTTATGGTACCTGGCACTCTTAGCCTTAATATTAGCCAGGGATATAGAGCTTAACCCGGGTCCTCTAAATAATTTATCTCACCTTGATGCAACCTGGAGCAATACTAAGGGCCTATGCGTTGTACACATGAATATTAGGAGCTTTCTCCACAATAAAACAGAACTTGAGGCATGAGTTGCTCTTTATCATCTGGATATACTCTGCCTATCCGAAACCTGGCTAAAATCCTCCACCACCGATACCCTCTGCAGTCTACCCAACTACAATATCCTTAGACAGGACAGGCCATCAGCTAAGCATGGAGGTGGTGAAGCTATTTTTTACAAACTCCATTTGTTTCTATCCCACAATGTGTTGCAAACCCTACCAACTTGCAAAGCAATCCATGCAACCTTACAACTAGGCTGAAAGAAATTACACATCGTCTGTGCCTATAACCCTCCTGCTGGTGGTTTCAGGGGTCTCAACAAACTCCTCTCCCAAGTTATCAGCACTATTGGCCGAAATGAAGTCCTTATTCTGGGGGATTTCAACCTAAACTGGACTAGTAAATCTAACCTATCCTCACATACTATGATACAAGGTAACAACCTTCATCAACTTATTACAGACCCAGCTAGGGTCATGATTCCCCCCTCGGACAAGCACCCTTATTGACTGGGTCCTTACAAATCGCCCTGACAGCATATTACGTGCAGGCACCGTAGCAGATGCCAAAAGTGATCACTCCCCTATTTTTTGCATCTGGCGTGATACAAATAAACCATCTCCGCCTCCAAAACTAATTACTTTCCGCAACATGGCCCATTTCAACCTAACTCAGTTTACTCATGATCTCTCCTTGATTGACTGGACCCCCATCTACACCTCTACAAATGCCCAGGTGGCACTTGACTACTTCCTGGCTCACTTTAGCCTGCTTCAAAACACCTATGCCCCCGTGTCACTCGTTGGATTCGAGGAACGCAGACTAAATGGCTAACAAAAGATCTACTTACACAACTAAGAGCCAGAGACAAACTATGGCGACGCTTCAAAACTACAGGGTTACTAAACAACTACAACCAGTATTGACCTCAGAGAAATATATGTAAAAGAAATATTCGCCTAGCAAAAAGCATTTTCTGCAGAGACCTTGTAAAAAAGGCTGCTGGCAACTCTGAAAAGTTCTGGTCTACTATAAAAACTCTCCTTGGTGTAAATTCTAGGGCCCATACTAGTGACATGCTTCTAAACGGTATTCACTGCAATAACCCAGAGACCATAGCAAACTCCTTCAATCACCATTTTTCAGATCTCACTAGCTACCTGACATCTTTCCAGACAATAAGTACCACCTCACCCCCAACTGAACCTCTAATTAAGCACCCTCTATTTAGGTTCCAGAGTATCACCAGGGCAGCAGAGTTAAAACTACTGCTCTCTGCTCCTGAAAACACCAGCTCAGGGCCTGACGGTCTAGAACCTAGGCTTCTGAAAGCAGCTGCCCCGCTCATTGCCTCTCCCCTAACCAAAATTTGCAACCTTTCCCTATGTCATGGTTCAGTTCCTGATGTCTGGAAAATAGCCAAAGTCACCCCAATTCCCAAAAAAGGTGACCCTAAGGAAATCAAGAACTACCACCCCATTGCTATTCTCTCAATACTCAGTAAATTTCTAGAAAAGCTAGTGGCCACCCAATCAATTGAATATCTTCAGAAATACAACCTTCTATCTTGCTCACAGCATGGTTTCCGCAAAGGCCACAGCACCTCCACCGCCCTTCTGAAACTCACAAATGACATCTATGCCTCCATGGACTCTGGTCTCCTGACAGGTGCCATTTTCATTGATCTAACCAAGGCGTTTGACCTGGTAAACCATACCCTTCTTCTTGATAAACTTCGCTCCCTAGGCTTCTTCCCTGACGTAGTAGCCTGGTTCAAGAGCTACTTATCTGACAGGAAACAGGCTGTAGTTTTCAACTCAGCCATATCAGATCTCTCCCCTATACATGTTGGAGTACCCCTAGGCTCCATACATGGCTCCATGCTTTTCTCAATTTTCATTAATGACTTACCACTCCTAGCACCAAACTGCTCGTCTCTGCTCTATGCTGATGACCTAGTTATTTACCACAGTGCTAGAAATGCCGATGACATAACCCTCTCTCTTGCTTTGGACTTTGCAAATATCCAGTCCTGACTAACTAAGAACAAACTTGTTCTCAACACTCCCAAGACACACTCCATGCTCTTTGGCTCGCCTGCCAGGCTTAAAATGAGCCACCATGCCCTAGATATCCAAAGTGGGGATGGCTCCCCTCTGGTCAACACCAGATCCTTCAAATATCTGGGAGTTGCACTGGATGAATCTCTTGACTTTGACCTGCACATAATAACTGTCTGCAAGTCTGTGAATGGCAAGCTAGGTAGTGCCTGTAGAACTAGCTATGCCCTTACCCCCTCGGCCAGACTAGCAGTGGTGCAAGGTTTCCTGCTCCCAGCCCTGGCCTATGGCTCAGTCATCTTCCAAACTGCCTCAAAATCCTCCCTCCATAAATGGGACACCACTTATAATAACATCTGCCGCTACGCCTCTGCATCCCCATGTTACAAACACCATTGCCAGCTCTATGCTGACCTTAAATGGCCTGGTCCCTCTTCCCACCGACTCCAGTCTTTTGGCGTTCTAATTGACTGCATTGCCAGATCAGGTCTCCTCCTATCCCTTGCCTCCCTGCTACACTCATAACCTCTCTTCTATGGACTGTGATCTACTGACGTAGCTCCTCTTCACATCCCTAGATGTAGAACAAACATGGGTGCATGAGCTTTCTCTCACATGGCTCCAAAATACTGGAACTCCCTACCCTACTCAATCCATCAAGCAACCTCCCATGCCAGTTTCAAGCAACTGCACTGTGAGCATCTGCGGGTAACCAGCCCCTGTACCTGCTTTAATCCACCTTAGATCACTACCTTGTTAATCCACTCCTCTGACACCTTCTTCCCACCTATCCTACGCTCCCCCTTTTTCACTTGTCCTCTTTCTCCCTCTGATTTTCAAACCCTTTAAGGCTCTAACCCTTTTCTCCAGGCTTCCCACCACTCTTCCTGCTTCTCCTTGTGCTCTTTCACCACTCACAACTGGGCACTTAAACTGTTCTTCTGTTTTGATTGCTTTTACTGTTTTGTTTTATGTATGCCATCACTTTTGCACTGCCTGTATTTCTCAAAGTGTGTTGAAATGCATTACCAGTACATACAGTATTGTTGCTGTATTACCTGTAAACTTGTGCATTTTGTTTGTTGCCCTACTACCGCATATACTGCGTCACATGCACCCCCATGTATGTATTTTTTTCTAACTGTTCTCTCCTGGGTCGTGCCTGAAAATAGGCATTTTCATGCCTAGTGCACCCACCCAGTTATCAAAAGCAAATAAATAAATAAATAGTGTACAGTGTCCAGTTCTGGAAACCACATCTCTGGAAGGATGCACACAGAGTGGAGGTGACCCAGAGGAGGGCAACTAAAATGGTGCAGGGTCTGCATCAAAAGCTGTATAAGGAGAGATAAAAGGACCTCAATATGTACCCCCCTGGAACAGAGGAGGGAGGGGGATATGATGGAGGCCTTTAAATACCTCATGGGGGTAAATAAGGTACAGGAGGGGGAGTATTTTGTCAGAAGAAAAGATGCTCAAGAACAAGGGGACATGCTATGAAGCCGGAGGGGGTAGTTTCAAGAGAGATGTAAGAAGGTACTTCTACACAGAAAGAGTGGTGGATTCCTGGAACAGACATCTTACAGAGGTGGTGGGGGAAAAATAGTGGTAGGGTTCAACAATGGATAAGCACAAAGGAATCATAGTGGAAAGGAAGGTAGAAGGGAGAAAGAGATGTAGATCAGGCATGGTCTGTGATAATAGTGTAGGTAGGGAGAAATGAGAAGACTGGATGGGCCAAGCAGTCCTCATCTGCTGTCAAATTCTACTTTTCTGTGTTTCTGTGTTGACTTACAGTGAAGCCAGCCACAATGCAATTAAGTAACTTGCAGTAAATGATATGCCATAAAATACTACATGACTATAGGGCTTAATTGCCACTGAATTATATTTTTCCTAGCAATATAGTGTAGCATTTGCAAAGTAAAACACTGTCTGCCTAGATCAGCTGTCAGCTGCCAAAATGACACTCCGTCCTTACCATCCATGTATTACAAACAATAACAAATAGGAGACAGTGATTTCTCAGCTACAATACCATCTCGAGGTTCTGGGGACATATAGGAACCTCTTTAGCTTCACTTACATCCACAGAACCTCTCAATGGTATTATAGCCTCATAATACACAGTCCACTATTGATTGTATTTGTAATATTTGGTTATTAAACATAATGCTACTGAAACCTATTCTTCAATTGTGCTTATGCAACTGGATGAATGATTGTGTGGCTTTGATACATTGTGGCTATTCGCCTCTCTATCCATGGGTTATACCACATTGTAGGGGTATGATGCAAGGAACCCTAGAGGAGGGTTTCCACCCTATAGATGCTGAGGGAATAATTCCCTTTGCTAAAGGTAGCTTAGGAAGAAGCCAACAGGAAAGAGAGACAAGCCACTGGAGGAGGAGGGGTGGATGGTGGGTCAACGAAGAGACGAATCCTGGAACAGTCCAGGAGGAGTGGTCTTTTAAGGCATGATGGGGGAGTGATGTAGTTGCTCCACCCATTGAACCTCAGGCCTAACGCCTTCCCATTCAATTATGCTTACGCAACTGGATGAGATGTATACTTGTGTGACTTTGATAAATTATAGCTATTCGCCTCTCTATCCACAGGATATACTACCCTGAAGGGGTACGACACAAGGAACCCTACAGGAGGGTTCACCTCATAGGTGCAGCATGAATAATTCCCTTGGCTAAAGGTAGCTTAGGAAGAAGCCGAAAAAGAATGCCAAAAGAGTGTTGAGCATCAAAGAGGCAAGAATTCAGAAAATATCTAGACCGGAAATTAATGTGACAGACATAGATAGGAAAGACAGGAGAAGAATGATAAAAGGCAAGGACAATGAATGAAAAGAAATATGACGAGATGCAGAAGGGTGGACTTCCTAAGGAGAGCGGGAACAGCCGGAGCCACCATCCGACTCCATTCAACAGTAGAACCTAACTAAGGAACCTATGAAAGAACTAACCCTAACTAATATTATGACCATCGGCACGGAGGAGATGAAAAACCCTCTTTGAGGAGGATACCTCTGGGGATCCAAAGCCTAGGTTGCCTTCCCTCTAGGCTGAAAGATGTTTAGATTAGGGATGCTCAACAGCACTGCTACAGAAATTTAAAGTAGAGATCGAGGAAGGAGAAAAAAGTCCAATGTTAGAAGAAGCTCTTGCTCTATCATTCTAAATGGACTGCTGTTGAGGGATGCGAGTGATGCCTGCAACTAGACACTCAAAAGCAAAAGAGGAAGTACAATGATGGAAAGAAGCCTTGAAGGCCCAAATGGTTGAAGATAAGACATGAAATGAATGATGTACAATGCAGAAGATGAAGACAGTCAGCCCCTAGCAAAGGGACAACAAGCATGAATGCATGTCTCTGAGTGGAGAGCAGGTAGAGTAGAGGTAGCATGAACCCAATAGGGTTATGCTCAAGCATTCGATGTGAAGGAGTAAACCCATGTAGAGGTCAGATGAGTGAGGGATACCCAGATGCAGGCATGAGAAGACTGATGGTGATAATAACCACAGGAGTGCATCAGTTCGATGAGGTAGCATAGGACCCAGTGAGAGGTATGCTTGATTAAGCAATGTAAATGAGCAGACCCGGAGGTCAGACTAAGAGAAGAAGAACGATACTCAGGCATGAGGACACCATATGGACCAAAGTAAGAGGAGGATACAAATAAGGAAGGTGATGGCAGGATAGGACATAATGGTATAGGGTAAGATGAGGATACAAATAGGGAAGGTGATGTCAGGATAGGGAAAACCCCAAAAGAAAGCAAAGAAGCAGCTGAGGAAGTCTGCATTTAGGTAAACCACAAGGGAAAAATGCTATGAAGTGGTCCTTGGTCTACATAAGAAGGAAAGTCAGAAAGGCAACCAACATGAACAAAAAGTAGGTCTATAACTGCTAAAAGAGGCAGGAGATGTCCAAATCACAAAGGAGTAAAAGGCATCCCAAGGGACTGCAAAACTAGAGCTAGAGGGAAGATAACCAAAAGTTTGAGAACCCAGATAATGCCAGGAGCTATGAACAACACCAAAGCCTAGGTCAAGAACTGCTGCAGAGAACAACAAATGCCCCAGGCTACAAGCCCAAATAGAGAGAGCCACATGCCATGGCAGCTTAAAGTGCAGCCCATACCTGAACAGGAATGGGTGATGAACTGACCATGGAAAATCCAGGAGAGCAGCTGAAAAGAGTCACTGCTATGAAAGGAAGAGGCGTGCTGGAAGCAGACTGACTGGCCAAGGGAGAGCTGCAGTCTCTGGTGACAGGAAACTCCAAGAACAAGAATCAGGAAGCAGACAGGGGATGCACGGAGAGGAAGTGCAGCAGCCGGCAGTGGTGGCTCTACACCAGGGCCCACCAAGGCACGTGCCCTGGTAAAAAAATGCTGTGCCCCAGTTGGTGCCCCATATGATGCAGAGATTCCCCCATAGTAACAATATATAAGTGCCCTGGCTACCATCTGCTGTGCCCCGGCTGTGCCCTGGTAACCATTTGTGGCTAGAGCCGCTGCTGGCAGCCGGGGTGAGAGGGAACAACCGAACGAGGAGCTTGGAGGGGAGAAGGGGGCAGATAGATGGAAGGGGCAAGGAAGGGAATCAAGCAAACATCAGAGTGAAGGGAATAGAGAGGGAGACAAGCAGCACAGGGGAAGGGTGACGGGGGAGGATGAGCAGCAAAAAGCCACAAAACAAGGAAAGCATAGAGGAATCCGGCACCAGAGGCGACCACAGACAGACAGGAAAATGCATCAGGAGAGAGGAAAAGCAGCACCTCCAGCCGCAATGAAGAGATGAATCCTGGAGCAGTCAAGGAGGAGTGGCCTTTTAAGGCCTGATGGGGGAGTGACGTAGTTGCTCCACCCATTGAATCTCAGGCTTAAAGCCTTCCCAAAAAAATGTTCCCATAATACCATCTTTGGAAATCCATCGATTGTATTACTAGATCGCATAAGACTAACAGTGCCACTCCGATATGGCATTATGAGATAGAACATTGAGCTCACACCACACACAATGCTTCAGTTGAACATGAAATGGATTTTATTGCAATCATCATGTGCAGTTAATGCTGGCCAGCTCTTCAGCTGATGAAACTGCAACACTAATAAAGTGGTTACAATGAAGAAAACAATCACAGTGAGTATACAGAATCTGACATGGATCCAAATATTACAAAAAATAATGGGACTGCAATGTCGAGGTTTACATGTCCCCAGAACCTCTCCAATGTATTATAGCCTAAGTTTCACAGTCCCTTATAGATTATTAGCTGACAACAGTATAGCTGTTAGCATCTACTGTGCTCATGTGTACCCTTTTGTGCATTTGGTCAAGTTAAAGGTTGCATTCAGTGTGAGTGATTTGGTCACACCGTGTCATTCATGATGGCAGTGATAGGGCTGTTAGGACTTGACATAGGGTTTCAAGCCTACACAAGCCTGGGTTTGATCCCCTGTATTGCAACTTTTTTCTTTCTTACTACTATTTTTGTTGTATAAGAGAAACTGTTAGATATCATAGCTGCTGTTGTGGTGAAGGGTTTCAACAGAGATACATAGCTGACTTTCAGATAATTGAACTTAGTTGTACAGTATGTTGTAGTCAATTAAATTAGTCCCAGTTTTGGCTTACTGAGGCTTGCCTAGGATTACTTTGTGGAAATGTGCTAAAATGGTTTTCTTGATCTGTTTACAGTAGGTTCTCTGAGATACATAAAGAAAGGAAAGCCTGCAGGACTAAGACAACATAATCACGGTCATTTACTTGATACAGTGTTGGTATTGGGGCTGGTGGATGCGCTGTATTCACAACATTCAGTTCAGTTTAATGTTTTTTTTTATTTATTTTTATTTAGTTTTTGTTGACTGGGTAAGTGCACTAGACAAATCCTGCCTATTTTCAGGCACGACCTGGGGGATGTGGGATACAGATGAATGCCAACTGACCTTGAACCAGATTAAGCTGTTGGTGGTATTTTAAGTGACTTAAGTGGTTAAGGCTGTGTCATAGAATGGGAGCACTTTATTTTCTAACAGCAAATGCTACTGTGGTCTAAGTAATAATCTGGCATTTATATGGCATATAAGTTGCAAAAAAAAGTTAATTAATGCTCCAGTTAGGGTCATCTGTAAATAAGGTCAGATGTGTAGACTCTATCAGAATGGGGTGAGCGTTAGGCTTGAGAAGCTCAAGGCACACCCTACACCTGCTCTTCTGGCTGGTTTGGGAGGGGGGAATGTTAGGGAAACCCTAATGCCTCGTATCCCAACTTTTGTCACTTTGACCCTAACTGAAGCATTAACAAAGTTTGTTGCAACTTATTTCTTTACTTTTTGAGATAGTATAACAGTATCCTTATTTTACTGTGGGAGGGCAGGGTCCAAAGCCATCCATCCATAGATATGTATATGTAAGTAGCTGTGGGGGCCCTGTGCTTCCATTTATAGGACAACAGTGACCAAATTGTCAGCATAGCCATCTTATTACCCCACCTCATGTACCTGGAACAGAAAATGTTCAAATCCCCACCAAAACATAACTCTGCACAACTGCAATGTCATTCCATGCCCAAGTGTGAAAACAAAGTTATAAACAAAAATTACAAATACAATGAGGCTGAATGTGCAGTATATATTTGAGCTATATCATCATGAAATGAGACCAGGTGGTCAGATACTAATGCCAGAATGGGTCAGTACCTTACTGCCAGCTGAGAGAGAACTGATCTCTTTTCCCATTCCTCAGCGAGATACAATACATAAAAGATAACCATACCCCCATCATTCTGTCCATTTGAAGACGGAGTTCAGTGTTGATTTTTTCCATGTGGTAGACATTTTTTCACTGTAGAGATTCAGTCATCTAGTGCAGGAGAGTCAGGGTTAGCCACCTCTAAGTGATTGCTTTACCTGCTACTGCCAAGAGGATGCACAAGAAAGATTTTTGACAATATAGATGCCTGTTTTAAGGGAGTTTACCAAAGTCTGAGTACCTGATATTCCTGTCATTGGGCCATATTTCCTGTCCATGTCTGCCCAAAAAGGCCAGATCTGGGGACAGTCCCCAAAAATGTGATAGGGAGCTCCCTCCTCCCTAGACCCACTCCAGAAATGATCTGCATGTCCCCTTGTATAGTGTTTTGTCCAAAAAGGGGTGAGGAAATAAGGACTTCCTACCTTCCAGCTGGACTCCTTCCACTTATTAGAACTGGAGGTGTGATATACCCCTTCCCATACACCCCTCCACTCTTGAAGGGAGAGACTTGTCCCATTTCCCTTTCCAATGCCAACTGAAATGGAGCTGGGAATCCTGCTCTGTTGTTGGTAAGTTTAGGCTAACCTGAAAATGTGTTTGTTGTGCAGTCATCCCTCTGCCACTTATTCAATAACTGTGATAATGGGATGTGGGTCCATTTGCATCTCTCTCAGTCAGCTACCATTCTTAAGAAATTACACTACCTGTAAGTATTGGAAGAGGTCAGCTCTGCTTAATGTTAATTCTATTTGCATTTGTGCAAATGATTTTAGTACCCCATCCCTCATGAGTTGCGAAAAGCTAGTTAAACCTAATCTCTTCCATCTGGAATATGTAGCATCTGTCCTGGAAGAGGCAAAATTCGGCCATCTATCTATGTGGGTAAAGTATGTTCTGGAACTAGTAATTTTAAGGTCCTGCATTTCTGCAGCCCAGTTCTGATAAAGCTGCTGAAGCCATGGGTTTGTTGCCACCAATGACAAATGCCCATCTATCACAGCATCAAACATTTCCAAGGGATGATTACTGAGGTTACTACGGATTTCCTGTGGGATTCACACATTTTCTGGGTTATCTTTTTTCTTTCATTTTCAAGGCTTTATTGAGACATGATGAAAAGTATAGTAGTCAGTACAGTTACTAATACAAAGTTCCATACTATGCTTCTATCCAATAGTCAATCCATAGGCAAAGTTGTGCCATCTAATAGTACATTTTGAGGTTGGAGATCCCCACCTCTCCTTGATCCCTTTGACTCTGTAAATCCACCCAACGCATTTTAACTTTTTGCCTTACCCCAGAAAAAGTTGTGTAGGGCTTTATTAATTTTAGTTCATTCTAGTCTGGGGACATGCAATGGGAGGATTTGAAAAAGGTATGGGAACCATTGTAAAACACTGATATGAATGGAATCCACTTTCCCTAGCATAGATTATGGGACCAGTTCCCACCTTTTAAGATCTTACAACATTTCAGTTAGATAAAGTCCCTTCAGATCTAGTGGAATTTGTATTCCTAAGTAACAGATTTAAGATGAAACCCATTTAAAGGGGATTATTTGCTTTAGGGTAGGTGTAAGAGTGCCGCTAATGAGTACGACATCTGTTTTCCCTTTGTTGCTCATAAACCCCAAAACAGTGCAATAGACCTTTAGGATGTCATATAGAATTGATGAAGCATGGCTGGGGTTTCTTAAATACAACATAGTGTCATCTTTTTATATTGATATTCTATTTTCCTCCCCACCAATGACAATATCTTTGATGGCAGGACAAAACCTCACCAGTACTGAACCCAGTGGCAGAATCAGTCCCTGAACCCATATTTTGCAAGGTTTTGCAAAGAGGAAATCCCAGCTCAGCTGATCAAAGGTTTTTTCATCCTTGATTGTGGTGGCAGTTTGTAGTTCCTTTACTCTTTGGCCCATACAGAACATGTTAAGACAATGTCAGATGTTATCTTCTAGGTGTCGGTCTGATATGAACCCTGACTGATCTGTAGGAACTAATTTTTGTAAGACCCTATTCAGCCTACATGGTAGGAACTCCGTAAGAATTTCAGAAACATTTAATAAAAAGATGGGGGCAATATGATGCACAACAATCTGTTGGTTTGCCTCATTTAGGAAGTACCACTATAAAAGCTGATTGCCACTAATGGAGCATATCCCCTGGTTCCTTACCACCATTAAAAATCTTTGCTAGCGGGGCACTAACTGTTGCTTAAAGGTTTGGTAAAATTCTGTGTTAAACCCATCTGGGCTGGTGATTTCCCTGTCTGCATATCTGTGATCATCTTCCTAATTTCTTCTGGTGTTATGGGTGCATCTATCATGTTCTTTTCTTCCTGTCAGTCTGGGAAGTGTTATCTGGCTTAAAGAATTGTGAACCCTGTTGTGCATTGCCTGTCCAGTATTTTCAGGGTGATAGAGAGAGTGATAATAAAGGTGAAAAGAGGAGGCTATTACTTTGGGGGTAATGGCTGCTGGACACCCATCCCTTGTACTACAGATATTTTTAATGTAATGATCTACTGAGCTTTATGTATGCAGAAGGTGAATAGGTGGCCTGCTCGATTACTATGCTCAAAATATTTTTGATTTATGTACAGTATCTTAGATTACTTTCTGTCTTGGTGTCAATCAGGGTCTGCAAGTCTTGGAAAAGCTGTTGCATTGTGGCAATGATCTCTGGGTTGCCAGATTGTGCTCCCTTTCTAACTCCTTAAGCCTAGCCTTGAGTTTAGTTTGCCTTTCAGTTTGTTGCCGTTTGATGTGGGATACAAAATAAATAATAGCTCCCCTTAATTTGGCCTTTAAAGCATCCCATAGCCACAAATCCTTAATGTCTGTCTCAAGGTAGTCATTCAGGTATTCCAGGATGGTGTTTGTGATTAATTGTTTGAACTCATCCTGGACTAGTAGGGAGGAGTTCATTCTCTAGAAAGAGGTTTTCATCTAGTCCCCCATTTGGACATCCAGTTTAACTGCTGCATGGTCTGAGTTATCCCAGGGTTGAATGGTACAATGCCTAACATTATGGAGCCCTATTTTGCTGCCCAGAAAAAGCCAGTCCTGGAGAAGGACTTAAGTAGATTTAAGTGTAATATAAAATCCCTGTTAGACAGGTGGAGATCCTGACGTACAGTAAATCAACTAAGGCCATATCTTCCATCCCAGCCCTGATGACTCTACTCATTCATTTGTTTGTGGTTCTGGCTCCTGAGGTGCCATCCTGCTGGGGGTTGATCACACAGTTAAAATCATTGCCAAGCAGGATCATTCCTTCCCGAAGTGCTGCTATGTTAGAAAAAAACCCTTGCAAAAAACCTAGAATGCCTATGTTGGGGGCGTAAATGTTAATAAGGTGGATTTTTTTTGTCTGAAAAGGCATCCAGAAATAATGACCAAAATGCCATTCTTTATAGTTTCATAAGGGTGAATTTCAAAGGTTATATCCCTATGAAGCAAGACCATGGTAACCGTCCTCTTCCCCCAGTGGCAGAAGGAGGCCACCACTGTCCAACCCACATCCTACATAGTTTAAGATGCTCCCCCTCTGATAGTCACATTTTCTGAAAAAGTCCTATATCAGTCCTCTGGCATTTCAACTGGGAAAGAATCGTTGTCTTCCTGGTAGCAGAATTTATTCCCTGAACATTCAGTGATGTGAGTGTATTGCCCACATACCTGTAAGTCTTGTTCCAAACCATAAAGCATATGTAGGACAACCCCATCATTAGTGCAGCCATCAAGCACCTGTGGTTCCCACCTCACCCCATAAGAATATATAGTTTGGAACTGAAGAATAAATAACAAATATTGTAAGAAGTAAAACATTTGTGACAAATGATGGTGTACTGTACTTCCTAGGTTAAAGCGATTAACCCTGTGTAAACGGGAGATGTAGCTAAGATGCTGCTATGCTTACTGTGGTTGGGAAGCCTGATAAAAGTAGCCACTGATCAGAAAGTGTCCAGGGCTAAGGGGAGACAGTGGTGGGCTAGTGGAGTTGGAAAATGAATAGGAAGAAGGAAAAAAGGGATTTTATCAGCCCACTGCCCCGAGCCATGGATATAATCCCTTTGCAACTCGTGTAGTGTATTATCCTTCAAAAATCAGCAATGAAGTTCTCAGCTGTGACCAATAGTACAAAAAAAAATTTTTCTGCCAAAACAAGAATCCTGGCTAGTGGGTGGGCCCACCACAGTCTGTTCCAGTCCCAAAGAAGTTCACACCCCAGCAGTAATGACACAGGCAAATACCACCCCAGTTGGTTGCATGTTATCCCATCCAGAGGTGCACATGACCTGCCCCATGAAGAAACTGCCATAGGAGTCTCTCCAACTGCCAGTAACCCCTCAAGCCCACTGTATCCACAGACATTAGATTGAGGCAGAGGGGCCCCTCCAGCAGGTTTCTCAATCAAGGCTCATCTCTGGCACTGTGGCCAATCTGTTATCCATGGATAGTCCCCCAGAGCCATCCCACTCAAAGCGGAACTCCCTACAGGCACCTCACAGTGCTCAGGATTACTTGTCAAAATGTTCATGGCTTCCATAAGAATACTCAACAAGCCAATAGCCTAGTAATAACCATATCTATCATTGTTAAGAGATGTCCCATCCTACCTCTTCTGGGCTCTGCCATGTGTTCACCAACCCAGAGTTTTGTTCACCAGGTTCAGCCACATTCTCCCCCTCAGCAACAACTAGAGATACTGAAAAAGGAACCTAGATGGACTCGTCTGACTGCAACCTATAAAGACGCCCCATTGGAACCAGATCCCTGGTTTTGGCAGGCAGCCCCAGCCTTAATTGCTTATTAGGTTGAGGGAAATAGTAAATACAGGGGATATAACTAAAACATGAGTTACATGGGAAGCTCCAAAAAGGGACCATGGCTTGTCTGTAGGTATAATATAACAAAATGTCAAAATGTTGACTTCAAAAATGTTCAGCAAAGGGAACAAGTGTTTTTCCTGTTTTCCCCTCAACTTGATGTCTGACTGCAGATAGAGTCTATGGCCAAGATATTCAAAAGAGTTGAGCCATGCACAATAGGGTTGTGCCTGCTCAAGTAAGAAAATGCTCCATTCTGTGATATTCAGCAGGAGGCAGTTGCGCCCCCCAAATCATGCTGAGCAACAGCACAATGATAATAAAGGCATGCGCAACTGAAGAGGTAGGAACCATGCATAAATGGCGCAGTGCGATATTCAACAACTTGCGCCATGCGCAATAGGGGAGCAAGCGGAAGTTGCACCATAGCAGAAATGAGCCAAAATAAAAGGGAGCAAGGGAGAGGCACAAGAACACTACAGGGAAGTCACATATGAAAGGAAAACACAGCAGAACACACTGGGCAGCAGGGACACACTGGACCAGGCAGGAAAGGGCACATGGAAGCAATAGCCACAGGGGAAGGTGTGGGGAGACATTGCACAAGGGGGAGGTACCCCACACAGCAGTGAGGCAAGCACAGGCAGGTATTCCTGGTGCAGAGGAAGTAGCAGTGAGGACAGCGGGGGGAATACAGTAACAGCTGCCAGGGGAGGTGAACACAAGCCAGGGACATGGCCAGTGCCACCTTCCAGATGGAGGCCGTTATGAGGGGGTGAGAAGGTGGGCAGCAGGGGGGCATGGCCGTGGAAGGGCCCGTCGGCGGTATGCCCCCAACAGGCAGTACCGAGCCAGCACCAGCTTTGAGCTGTACAGTGATACCGAGATTGTGGGCTGGTACCGCCTGAATCGGGCAATTCTGAGGTAGCTCTGTGAGCTGTGCAGTGATGTGATGCAGGCACCCATACGACAGAGCCATGCCCTGTCAGTGGAGACCACAGTGACAGCTTGCATGTGCTTGCTCACCATGGGTATCTTTCAGAGACCAACTGGGGACACCACAGGCATAACCCAGTCAGCCACATCACACCATCTCACCCAATTCCTCAGCGCACTGCTGCCACATGCTGCCGAGTAGATCCATTTCCCCAGCACACTGGCGGAGCGCACAGCAAACATACCGGAGTTCCACAGGGTAGCACGTATGCCTGGCATGCTAGGGGCAATAGACTGCATCCATGTGGCCATCCGCACACCACCTGGCCCCGAGGGAGCCGCATACATCAATTGCAAGGGCTATGCCAGCATCAACTGCCAGGTGTTGCACGCCAGAGGCGCATAATCAATGTCTGTGCCACGCACCCTGGGGGAGCACACGATGCCTTCATCTGGCACCAGTCAGCACTGTGCCACAGATTCAAGAGTGGGGATATCCCCACTGGCCACCAAGTGGGTGAGTATGCAAACCACATGGACAATCATAGGGCCTAGGGGGGGGCATGGTCAGAGGTGACATGAGTAGTGGCCTACATGTCCCGGGGCAGGGCGATGCTGATCATCAAACTAACCTCCACCCTCTACACACAGGTGACAGGGGATACCCACTCTGTCCCTGGCTGCTCACACTCTACTGGTGGCCCGTGACCCCATCGCAGCAACGCTACAATGAGGCACACGCCACCACACATAATGTCATCGAGCGGGTGTTCGGGATGCTGAAGGCATGTTTCCGTTGCCTGGACACCTCCGGCGGTGCCCTACAGTACAGCCCCTCAAAGGCCTGCAGGCTATTCCTGGCCTGTTGCATCTTGCCCAACATGGCCAATGAATGTGGGATAGCCATACAGGTCGAAGAGGGGGACAGTGATGGGGACGATGAGGACACCGGTGATTATGGTGATGGGCAGCCCCCCTTGGGCGACGGGAACCCCGACTGCTCTGGCTGGCACAGCTGCACCGGGACACCATCACGGAGGAGCACTTCAGCCAACCCAGGTAAGTCATTGGGCCATGTGCAACCACCAGTGGCTAAGGCACAACCCACAAACATGCATGGACCCACACCAGGGGTGCATGCCATCAAGGGAAGTGGCAGGTCATGGAACCACACACACAGCCAAGGATGGGTGAGGTCTAACATGCCACATGGATAGACACACACACACACACACACACACACACACAAAAATGCACCAACCTTGCACAAAGGGTAGGAGGCACACCGACCCAGAACATCACACCTAGCCACACACATGTCCACAGACCACAACGCCCACTGCCTGTCCATGTGCGTGTGTCAGATGCTGAGCACCATTGCACATTGGTGTACAGCGCAATGCAGGCATCATCATGCACATGCAACTGCGGACAGCAGCCGGGAGGGTGTGCAGATGGACTGTGTGTCCACGTGCAGGGTCGGATACCCACCGTGCAATGCCCACTGAAAGACACAATGCACAAAAGGCAGGACCAGACAGTAGCCACATTGGGAGACAGGTCAGTCATGCGACACAGTGCTCCAGCCACCAGCACTGACAGGCTGACCACTGGCCTCATGGGGTGGCACCGATGGTCCCCCAAGGGTTCCACTGTGTGAACGCGACCGTGCTCGCGCAGGGGTCTGCAGCACACTGAACATGCCTGTGCCAGGTGTGCTCGGGATGCCCACAGCTGAACCCGGTGTCGACAGGGAGGGTGTCACATGATGCCAGGAACGGGGGGTGGACAGTGCACTGCATGGTGTCCGCAATGCATGGGCACATGACTGTGTGCTCATTGTGGCCATGACAGCAGTGAATGCCTGTGCATGCCTGTCAATGGCAGCAGTCACATTCTCATGCAACTGGTCCATCCCTGCCAGGATCAGAGAGGTGTCTCTGCTGCGATGCTCCTCTGCCCACTCCAAAGCTGCATGCAGTGCATCCACTGACGTCACAAGCTGCATCTGCTGCTGGACTGATGCTTGTAGTAGGTGGGTGTGCTCGTCCAAGAGGTCATCTGCCTCCTTGGCATCCTGTCCCTCAGGGTGTGCATGGCCCTGATACTCAGCACCCCTTGAGGGTGGGCGCTGCGCACCAGGACCAGATCTGGGCATGTCCACAGGTGGTGCACAGACGCCACCGCTGGACCCTGTACCCCCAAGCCCATTGGCCGACTGCTGATGCTGCCCCTCCAGCTGCCTCTCCCCAGGGCCCAGTAGTGCCACCGCAGTGGCCGCAACAGTCCCACTGTCTGGAACAAACACCAGTGCTGCCCCACTGGCGCTGACAGGCACAGGCTGGGACTGTGCTGACACGTAGGCCTCCACGGCAGCACAGCGCACAGCCATGGCCGCGATGTTACCTGATGTGTGGCCATCCCATGGCACACATGTGTCACTGCCCATGCCGTTGGCAACATCATCATCGGTGATGGACTCGGCACCAGCCTGATTCACAGCATGCTGGCATCCATGGACGCTGGCACACTGGGACATGGGAAGGGCTTCCTCCGCACCTGTTACAACAACATCAGTGTGGACAGCCAGGTGGGCCCACTGTCACACTGAGCCATGTATACCTGTGGAGGTGGATGGGCCCTCCTCCATCTCCAGCTGACTGTCCTCAGTGGACAGGCCCACCACCGCTGACCCATGCAGATGCTCAGGATCTGTAAGGGAAAACAAAGTTGCGTTACTGCATGTGACCTACCCTGCCCCCCATAGACAGACCATGACTTACCATGCAGTGATAGGCCACCACCCATCTGGAAGCCACCACCCAGAACACCCTCAATGGCACAACGCTGCATGCTTCCAGCAATCCTCTCCTCCTGTGGGGTCAGGTGTACCACCTCCGGCTGTCCCCCACCTGTCGCAGCTCATGCTGCCCTGATGGCAGCCACCTTCTCCTTTATCCTCCTCCTGTCTGTGCCCATCTTCTTCTTGCACTCCTGCACGGAGCGCTGGTGGCTACCATGCAGGTTCACAGCATGTGCCACCTCCTCCCATGCAGCAGCACGGGCTTGAGGTGTTCCCTGCCGTCCACTGAGAAGTGGCTCCTGATCCAGGTAGGCCTCAAACAGGACTTAGGTCTCAGCCTTGGTAAAATTAGGCCTCATCCTCCTCCCACCACTGTGTTCCTCCTCTCCCACAACTTGCTCGGTCATTTTTTAGCCTGTAAGAATGGCAGTTGTTACCTGTGACTGTGCAGTCCCATGCATGTCCCTAAATCCACAGACCACACTCCCAAATAGCATGCAACTCACCAATAGACTGCAGTAACTGACTATGGCCACTGCAGCTCAATGTCGCACTTTTATAGCGCAACCCATGCAAATGAGGCGAGGCACAACTTTAAGCGGATGCAAATTGCAGTGCTGCACCATTTCATGGCTGATTAGCTGTTTTGCATATGACGACTGAATATCGCGCTGTTGCGCTTTGTGCAATCGTGTTGAATGTGCTCAGCCAAGGGCGCAGTTCTGTGACATGCGTAGTACACATCTCACTGCACATGCCCGGGTTGCTGACACAGGCATCTTCTGCGCTGCTGACATGCTGTGCACGGGAAGCAATGCAGGGCACGGCCACCATTGTGCCAGTGGCACTATAGCGATGATCACCTACATGGTGCTGTGGCACTGGGCCATCATAGGCGCACTGGGGCAACAGGCCACTACTGGTGGTAGCACACAAGCAGCCAATCGCACTACACTCTTTGGGTTCCAATGGCGCTGTGCATGTCCATGCGCCAGAGACCCTTGACCCTGTGCCTGACCTTTGACCCCTAGGCACCATGCGTCAGGCATGGGTGCACCACTATCGCGCTGTTCGGTGACAGAACGATAGGGAATGGCAGCACTGTTTTGTGCAGCATCTGCACGTGGGGAGCTGTGCTGCAGAGCACATATTTGAAGACCGAGCAGAGAGAATGGTGCGCAGGAGAGCTGCTCAATGAACACAGGTGGAACTGGCCAAACTAGTGGCCATAGTGGAGCCACACTATGGACCACTGTTTGGGGAGGCACCCCTGGACAGGTCCAGGAGCCAGGTGTGGGAGGAGGTGGCCACTGCACTGGAGGAGGCCACTGGACGGGGGAGAAGTGCTGAGCAGTGCTGCCATAGGTATGGGGACCTGTGGCAGAGGGAGCGAGAGCTGCTAGCCAGCCTGTGGGAACGTGCCAGGAGGGGCACAGTGCCACGGCCAGGTAGGTGTTGCGTCAACACACTTTTATCTTCCATATGGGTATCATGGTTGCATGTGTCCAGCACATGGGGGAGGGACAGTCCAGTGTTGTCTGTGGTGGTGTTATCAGGGTGTGGGGTGGGAGGGCACACACCTAGGGGAAAGGGGGCTTTGCTACGGGATTGTACAGATGTTTCTCTCTCCATGTTTGCACCACAGGCCCGGAGGAGCGGCGCCTGGCCCGTGAGCTGCGGTGCAATGCAGAGGAGATAGAGGCCAGGAGGGGCGAGGATCCACAGCACCCGAGGGACCGGCCCGATGATGGTGAGTGCCATACCTCCATGATTACTATTGCATGCTGCGTAACAGGGTGGGCAGTGGGGCATGGCCACCATCCATCGATACCACTGTCATGTACGCAACTTGTTACAGTCAGCACTGTCCAGTGGCAATGCATATCTGGAAGTGTGTCGATGGTGGTCCATGCGTGCACCAGGTACATGGCTGTGCCACTGCCTTTGCACCACATAGCCATGTCACTAAATGGCCACGGTGGTGCTGTGCGTGACTTGGCCGGTGGGTGTGTGCACTGTTCCGCATAGCTGTATGCACCTGGGTGGGCAGATCATGTGGACGTGATCAATGTGGGTGGTCACACACCATCACAGAGGTATGTCCCACGGCCGTATGCCATGCACAGTGGGTGGGCTGCATGGGGCAATGCATTCACACCTATTGACTGTGCTCCCTTGTCCTCAGTATCTGCCAGCTCAACGACATCCAGGAGGCACTGCGGGAGATCCTGCAGGTGGCGAGGGCATCCCTGGATATCCTTCGCTGGATAGATGAGACTAGGGTCCTCAGGAGGCACAGGCAGTGGAGAAGCCAGAGCGGGGAGCGGGGCTCCAGTTAAAAGACCCTCTGCCCCTGATATCCCCTATCCCCCTGGACCCAGCCTCACACCCCTCCTTTCCTGTACCATTCCTTACCCACACCCACCTTGTTTGTGGCCCTCCCCCCCACCTTGTATATATTATTGTACATAGTTATCTTTTATATGTTGTTTTAATACAGATATTTTGATATGAATACTGTGGTGGTCTCTGATTTGCAGCGGGCTATAGGTGCTCAGCTGCAGTGGTGTGCATGGCATCAGGGGTGGTGCAGTCATGGGTATGTGTGTGTGTCCGTGTGGAGGTGACTATCAGTCAGTGTCTGTGGTGTGTGTGTTGTGCCCTGTGCACTGGATGACTGTGTGCAGTGGTTCATGGTGCATGCTCTGTGTCCATGGCACACCTGTCAGCCCGTCCATGGCCTGTGCAGCTGACACCCATGCATGTCTGTGACCTGCACGGTCTGCTGGCATGTCAGTGATGACTGTCCATGCAGGGCAGCCACTGTACCCGTCACAATGCTGGGTTGCCTCCTGTCACTGGTGTGGTGCATATCTGCCTCAGGTGACACTGTGCCCTCCACAGTTGTTGACCCACCTCCATGCTGTGACTTGTGTGTGTTGCAGGGGATGTGCACCACTGTCTGTGACTTGTGCTCAGGGAAAATGCTGGTGGCGTACAGGTCCACAGTGCCTGCACAGGGTGGCTGGCACTCCAGTGCCATGGAGGACTGCAGGTTGTGTGTACACAGTTTACATGGGCCCACGCTGGGGGCTTGGTTGCCCCGCAACTGCATCCCTGTGTTGTTGTGCCCTTGGGTATGGGTGGGTGTCTGTCCATGCACTGTGTAGGCATCCAGTGTGGTGCATGCTTCCACGCACCACTGTGGGTGTCTGCGCTGTGTCATTGGGAGAGTGTGCAGGGTGCTGTACCACTGGTGGTGGGGTCCAGGGCATGCCCTGTCCCATGTGGGGTACCTCGTGTGCTGACACATGGTTGGTCTCTCAGCAGTACCTCGGGGGGGCTGTGCATGGTGGCACTGTGTATGCCATTGTTGCATCACTGTATGCTGCCACCCGCTGATGGGTGCTCATGGTGGGGCTGCCTTGCATGGTTCTGTGGTGCACAGGGTTGCAGTGTGACAGCGGGGGTGGTGGCATGCATGGGGTTTCCTGCAGTGGTGGATGCTGCTCCTGGGCAGGGTGTCTAGGGGTCATGGTGCAGGGTGTGCTTTGCATTGGGGGGATGGTGTGTCATGGGGTGGTCAGCCCTCCTTGTGTGCCAGTCATAGCTTGCCGGGGGGGTGCGATGGGGCACCATGGCCCAGCTGTGGGTTGGTTGCTGGTTTCCATGGGACGGTGGTTATTCCAGCCCCCCCCCCATTGTGCAGTGCATGGGGTGTGGGGGGACGATGTCTGTTCTGCTGTGTGTTCCTGTGCCTATCTGTGGCATGGGTGGTGGGCCCCTTCCTCCCTGGTTGTGCAGTTGCATTGCCGCCCTGCTGCTGGGGGGGTGACCCTGGTTGCGCTATGGCACCTCTGGACTGCTCAGCTGCACATCCCTTGTTGCACTATGGCGCATCTGATCTGCTCATCTTTCCTTCCCTAATTGTGCTATGGCACAGGTGGTGCGATATTCAGTCGTCAGCTGTAGGCGCAGTTTGGCCAGCTCAGTTTTTGAGTATCGAGCCTCTTGCGCATGGGCGCAATGGACTTGAGCTTGCTCCTGCTATTGCTCACTTTTTGGGTGCAGTTTGAATATCTGGGCCTATATATATTTTTGGATAATAAAATTCAATTAATCGAATTCATGGGTGGTATTTCCTGTGAAGCCCACCAGGATGAAGCTCAGTGCTGCAGAATTCTACAGTAGAGTTTCTACAGTAAACAATGCAGTTTCAATGGGAATTAATCCCTTTTATCATGCAGTAAACCTGACTCACTGCACTTCATCCTGTTGGGCTTCACTGTACTATGTAAACTTGACTGGTATGCAGAAATGTTTGAAAATCATATGTTAATGGTGGAATTTAACACCTAAGACTGGACCCTTAGGAGTAAGCTTTTATAGATTTAATTTGCATCTCAGATGTGGAAGATGTAATGATTTGTTATTAACTACATAGTCAACAAAGTATAATTTTCAGTGCAAAGGCTAAATTGTGAAATGGACTTTGCAGTATGTTAGGGTATATATATATATAGATATATAGATATATATATATATCTATATATCTATATATATATTCTACAGGATACCGTTTAACATAATGGACCTAATCCAACAACTCAATTTCTGTTGAATATATTTATTTCCCTTTTTTTGTTTACAATATGAGTATTCATCTAGCAGAAAAAAATAATCTTATAGTCTGGGTTCAAGTCATTAGGAGAAGGTCCTTTACTGACTTGTCTCTCATCAGTGGAAATATATTACTCTTTAAGTACCATATAGTTTTCAAGTCCTGTTTTGAAATCATTCATTGTATTACTAGACACGATCGCTTCCGGCAGTGAATTCCATACTCCAACAACCCTCTGACTAAACCAGTGTTGTCTTTTAGTGGTTTTGCATATTTCTCCTCTGAGTTACTTCCTATGGGATCTAGTATCCTTGATGCTTTCACTTACAACATACACAACCCTGTTGTCTCCCACAGTTGTGCATCATTAAATGCTCTGAACACAAAACATAGATCTCCCTTTAATTTTCTATATGTCACCGAAAAAAGATCCAAAGTTTGTAATCGTTCTTTATACCCCATATTCTGTAGTCCATAAATTTTGTTTGTTAATCTCCTCTGGACCTTCTTCATCAGTTTTATATTACCAATGCTTGCTGTAGCAACAACCGGGGCACAGTTCTCCAAATGTGGTCCAATCAGGGATGTACAGAGATGGATCAGTACCTCTTTATCCCTACTTTTTATATTTCTTAATATACAGCCCAATATTCTATTATCTTTTTTCACCATCTCCCTTGTGTGGTCATTAAATGTTAGATTATTAACAGATGTGAACTCCCAGGTCCTTCTCTAGCTCTGTTTTTGATAGAGTAGTGTCACTCAGGGTGTATTTGACCCTGATATTACTGTGTCCCAAGTGCATCACCTTGCATTTGTCCAAGTTGAAGTCTAAGCCATGACTGGTTGCCCATAATCTCAAATTTTCCAGATCTTTTTGGAAATTAACAGCAGCCTCAGTATTATTGATAATGGTCCCTATCTTGGCATCATCTGAGTACTTGCATAGCCAAGCTTTGTCAGAGGTCTGCATAGATGAGACAAGAATATTAAATAGTACAAGTCCCAATATGGACCCTTGTGGAACTCCACTTGTCACTCCTATCCAATCCAAGCTGTATCCCCTAATTGACACCCTCTGGCAATGTTCACCTAACTATGAATTTACCCACGCTATAATGCTTGGATGGAATCCCTGTTTAATTAATTGTACAATTAACTCATGGTGAGGTACAGAATCAAAAGCCTTCAAGTAGTTCAGGAATACCAAATCGACTGGCAAACCTTTATCCAAGCATTGCTTACTGTTTCAAAGAAGTGCAACAAATTCGTCAGACATGATCTGCCCTGACTGAACCAATGCTGCGTTATATCTATCTCTCCCCTCTCCAGTATATGTTCTTGAATAATATCCTTCAGAAAACCTTCCATAATTTTACTTATGACTGATGACAAGCTAATAGGTTTGCAATTTGTTATGTTATTTCTGTCTTCCTTCTTGTATATAGGTGTAATATTAGCTTTTTTCCATTCAGATAGTACCTTGCCTTCCTTGAGTGATTTATTAAACAGTAAACATATTGGACCTGCTAGTTGTTTCGCTAGTTCTTTCAATAGCTGTGGATGTAACCTGGACCTGGTTATTTCTTTACTCATAGTCTTGCTAATTTATTACATACTTCCTCTGCAGTAATTTCTCTAATCTGCTCATGCACCACTGGTCCCCATTCAACATTATCCTGACATTTTTGCCTTAAAATTACTTGCAAAATATTTATTAAAAATGTCAGCCATACATTTTTCATCAGTAATTATGTTGTCTCCATCCTTATTTATTTATTTTAACCAGGAGAGACACACTAAGCTGAACTGGAAGCACAAGGAAGTTAAGTTTATTTATTTTATTTATTTTATTTAAACAGCAGTTTGGAAAACCTTTGAGCCATAGGCTCATTTACAAAGGTACCTTGTCACAGTAAGACAAACCAAAATACACAGTATAGCAGTACAACACATAAGTATAATAGTAAATTAAGACATGGATACAAACAAGCAGGTACAGGTAGGAGGGATGCAAACAATACCAGAGTTATGTCGTCCTTAGCAGCTTAGTAATAAGCTTTGTCATAAGTATTGAGTACGGCTTTGACTAGCAGCAGTTACAGCATCGGGTGTTAATAAGGTGGTTACGTAAGGAAGATTTGAATATAGTTGGAGCTTGAGATGGAGGGGCAGTGTGTTGAACCAGGAGGGCCCTAAAGCTGAAGGCTCTTTGGCCGTGAGAGGTCCTAGCTCTAGGGATAACAAGAGGTTTTCCCAGAGGTCCAGTATGAACTAGTGGGACAGAGCGCGTGTGGTGGTGGTCAATCCTGGTGGGAAAGCCCAAGGAGGGTCTTTTTGTAAGGGTACAGGTAAGATATTTGAGGCAAATGGGGATCAGTACCAGTGCTTTAGCATACAGTGAACAGGTGTGTGTGTCATCCTAGGTGCTCCAGTAATTAACCTGCAGGCCTTATTCAGAGTAGTGTGAATTTTATGGAGTGCGGTCTGATCAGCAGCACCATACACCGGCAGTCCATAGTCCACTAGGGACAGGATAGAGGAGGTGACTCGAGTCGAAGAGCCTCCGGGGGGAGGCAGTTTTATACCGATGTAAGATGCCCAATCGGATATTAGTGGCAGTGGCTAGGGCAGCGATGTGTCCATGGAAGGAGAGGGAAGGGTCAAAATGGATCCCTAGGTATTTATAGGAGCAAACTTGTTCGAGTGGGAATGAGGACCCAGAGTGAATGAGGAGTTTGAAATTGCAGGACTTGTTTTGGGGATGATTGAAGAACATGGTTTTGTTTTTAAGATTTATCACCAATCTATGTTCCTTGAACCAGCCCCTCGGCTTCAGTGAAGGACTTCTGCAGCAAGTCCTGGAGGGCAATAGAGGACTACGATTTGAGGCAAAGATGACTGCATCATCAGCGTACAATAGAATGTTCCCCGAGCAAGGCGTGGAAGGGTGTTAAGGTAAGGGAGAATAGTAAGGGCCCAGAATGGAGCCCTGGGAACCAGAAAAGATGGGACAGATGTCTGAGTAGGTCCCATTAATTTTTACGCTGTGAGCAGTCAGACAGATAACTGGTGCACCAGGAGATAGGCCCAGCAGCAAAACCAGAGAGCTAAGGGCATCAAGAAGGAGGGTGGGAGACAGTGTCGAAAGCTTTCGAGAGGTCAATGAAGACAGCACCAGCCAGAGAACCAGTGTCTAAGGAGGAGTGGAGAAAGTTGGAGAACTCTAGGAGGGCTGTGTTGGTACTGTGGCCGCTCAAGCCATGCTGCTCAGGACAAAGGACATTGTAGGTGGAGAGGTAGTCAGAGATTTGAGAGGCCACCACTTTTTCCAAGGCCTTGGAGAGAGAGAGAATGGAGATCGGTCGATAGTTTCCAGCCACAGTCCTATCACCACCTTTAAAGATAGGGGTGACAGTGGCGACTTTCAGGCAGTTGGAACCTTCCCCAGGCAAAGAGAGTGGTTGATGAGGCATGTGATCGGGTAAGGACTGTGTCTAAGACCAGCCGTAGGATACACGGATCCAGGGTGTCACTGCCTGTACTATTACTCTTGAGGGCAGTGACAAGGTGCGGCCTAAGTTCTTGGGCAGAAACATGGCGGAGGAGAAAATAAGGCGAGAAAGATTTACGGCAGGTGCTGGGGAGGAGGTCAAAAAATTTGTAGGGAGGTAGGGCTAGGTCAGTGAATGAGGTGTTGAGGTGGTTGGCTATGAGGGCTGGGTCTGAGGAGATCACACCATTAATGTTGATCTGGGTGGGTGGGGGTGTGCACTCCCATTTAACTGTTTAATGTTATCCCAGAAGGTTCTGGATTCCCCATGAGCAGTGAGGGGCCGATGGTGCTCAGACTTGGCCTTTCTGATGGCCAGTGCACTTGTTTGGGACAGCATATAACCGCCTGTCATTGGGCCGGCCAGTCTCAATGGCATGGTGCCATAGGTTGTCCCTATGTTTGAGCTGGTGGATCAAAGCTGGGTAACCCAGGGGCATTCTTCCTTTTAGAGCAGCCGAGTCAACACTGGGGCAAAGATATCACAGGCATTATTAAAAGTTTGGGTAAAGAAGGAGAGCTGTGTCGATCAGGAGTTGCCTGTATAGGGAGACCAGTCAATTTGGGACAGAAGTTCTTGAGTTTTATCAGTCCACCAGGTATTAGGACGCCGCCAGCATGTGGACTGTGCTATGGGTTTGGGGACTGAGGTTGACCAGTGGAATAGAATGGGGGTGATGCGCTGAGAGAGTCTGGGAGAACTTGTACATTGGGGATCCGATTAGAGCGGTTGGTGAGTACCACATCAAGCAGGTACTGGAGCCTCTCTTGGGGTTAGTCCTGGTAGGGTGGGTAACTAGTTGAGCTAGGTCTATTGCAGAAAAGAGTCTCGGGTGAAGAGGAGGAGGGGCTGAGCCAGTTGACATTTAAGTCACCCACCAGAATTTGATCAGCGGAAGGAGGTAGAGAGGTAAGGTATTCTGTAAGAGAGGCAATGGCCTGCATTTGGTCCCTGGGGGGCACGTATGCAGTAGTCAGATAAAGGGGTCCCTTTAAAGGGTCAGGGGTTAGTTTCAGCGTAAGCGCCTGGGCCCTGGAGTCAAGGATGGGAGTGGGCAGGGCTAGTACGGGGAGAGATTCCTTGACATAAATAGCGCAGCCGCCGCCCCATCTCCCAACACGGTTGGACCGGAAAAGGGTGAAACCAGGAAGGGAGACTAGGGAGTCAGGGGAGGATTTCGACAGACAAGTCTCAACCAGGGTGATGACATCAGGGTTAATTGATGTGACCAGGCATTGTAGTGAGTCAAACTTTTTTAGGAGGCTACAGATATTCATGGAGACCATGCATAGGCCTGTGGTGCGAGTTGGGGAGCTCCTGGGAACCGGGCCAGGGTTTGGATGAATGTTCCTGACAGGAGTAGTAGCATGACTAACACCTGGCTGGGAGATGGTGAGAGGTTTTCCCACGATTGACATGAGAGGGGAGGAGGCTAAGGGAGCAGGGGTGGGCAGGGAGGTACAGGACCGGGAAAGCAAGAATAAGAAGACACCCAGATGTGCCTGAGGTGAAGAGAAAGCTAGGGGAGGGCAGGGGACGGGAAACACAGAGGTCCCAAGGGGCAGGGAGAGGAGGTTCAGGAGCAAGGGGAGGAGGGGTGCCAGGGCACAGTGTGGACTAGCAGATGGGTAAGTGGGTAAGTGCACTGCTAGTGGGGATAGGCACAGGCAGGCGTGGGCAGGGCCAATACATTGTGGTGAGCAAGATCCCAGGGAAGTAGTGCTGTACAGGTAGGAGTAGGAAGTAGTGAGGAGCATAGGTCCCTCTGGTGGCCAACAGGTATAACCTGCAAATGGGAAAGTGGGGAGATGGGTTCTGGGCAACAGGGCGTGATATCACTGGATGTGATGTCACAGGGTGGATCATAAATTGACAGCCTCCCTGGGTGGGAGGAGTTGGGCGGGGCAGGTGGTGTGAGCGCCGTGGGCTGCCCTCTGCAGGCGTCCAGACAAGAGAAGAGGCTCTCTTTACCTCGAAAGTTATCAGGCTGGAGATTTGGCTTCCTCAGCTACTCAGGTGAGCTGCTTTTTGCTTCAGTTGCTTGATTGTCCCGAGTGCCTAGCTTGGGGGGGGAGCTGCCTATGTTGTGGAGAAAACAAAGCCTCTCATTACTATGCAGTGGGAGAATATGTTGTGACTTACACAAAGGAGCTCCACTCTAAGCAAACAGGGCTATTCCAAAATGAGGTCACAGTAGGACCCAGCTAACCTAATGCCTTCAGTAACAAGCACAATTAGCTCAATACCACCATATTAAACAAGTCTGATCTATATTAGCTGCTTGGTATATCTGGCTTTAAGATGAAATCAGCAATTAGCTCCAAATACCACCATATTAAACAAGTCTGATCTATATTAGCTGCTTGGTATATCTGGCTTTAAGATGAAATCAGCAATTAGCTCCAAATACCACCATATTAAACAAGTCTGATCTATATTAGCTGCTTGGTATATCTGGCTTTAAGATGAAATCAGCAAGGCAACTCTAGAAAAGCCAGTGAGTCCCTAGCTTTACACTTCAGCATTAGTAGCACAAAGAGAATCAAATAACAAGCCCACCCAGTGGTGAACAGGAACAAAGTTCATAAAATATAAGTGTTCATCAGGTAGCACCCCTCTGCAGGCGTCCAGACGAAGAGAAGAGGCTCTCTTTACCTCGAAAGTTATCAGGCTGGAGATTTGGCTTCCTCAGCTACTCAGGTGAGCTGCTTGTTGCTTCAGTTGCTTGATTGTCCCGAGTGCCTAGCTTGGGGAGCTGCCTCGAAAGTTATCAGGCTTGAGATTTGGCTTCCTCAGCTACTCAGGTGAGCTGCTTGTTGCTTCAGTTGCTTGATTGTCCCGAGTGCCTAGCTTGGGGGGGGGAGCTGCCTCGAAAGTGCTCAGGGTCACACAGTATGCAGGTGGGGGCTGTGGGATTCCAACCCAGGTGTCCAGGTTTGCAGCTCAGAGCCTTAAACCACTGCACTATACTGCCTCTTAATTAGGCCAACAATATTTTGGACACCTTTAAGACTCCCTACATAATTAAAAAAGGATTTTTTGATATCCTTAGTTGCTGATGCCATCTTAATTTTGATATCAACCTTAGCTTTCCTTATTTCTTACTTAGTGTCCTGAGCAAGTTTGTTATAGTAGTCACAATTTTATTTTGTAGTATGCAGCTTATATTTTTTGTAGGCATTCTTTTTCCTCTTTATGTTTCACTTGATGTTAGTATTAAACCATTTCGGTATCTGTTTTTTTTTTTTTTTAGTTGTATTTCTTAATTTCAGGAACATATTCCTTAATACAGAATTCAATTGTATTCTTTATTTTAGCCCAAGCTGTTTCTTGACTCTCATCAATCAAGTCATATCCCAATCCCAGTCCTCTAAGTACTGTTCCATCTGTCTGTAATCAGCGTTATTATGACATTTTAGTATTGTGGTACCCCCATATTCATTAAGTTCCAGTCACAAGGTAGTCTTAGTCATATTATGATTGCTGTTGGCAAGTGGTTCGAGAATCTTCACCTTTTTCACTGACTCGTGCAGGTTAGGAATACTACAGTAGGTCCAGAATCTTGTTCTTATGAGTAGGCATACTGACTATTTGTTCCAGATTTTTTGCCGTATGATTTCCAGAATTTTTTTTTCTTGAGTTGAGGAACCAGTTTGTGCATCCCAGTTAATATTTGGGTAATTAAAGTCCCCTACCAGTATATACTTACCCCCACCTCCTCCATGTCTATTTGTTCCAAAAAGTTGGTATGTTCCTCTGTGCTCTGATTGGGTGGTCTGTACATAACCCTTAGAGTCACTTTAGTTTTGTTAATACTGATATCCACCCTTACAGTTTCATTTTGCACTACACACCCTGAAGGACTAGATTTCTCCCTTGTGCATATAGTTTCCTGTACATACAGTGCTACTCCACCCCTAAGCCTATTATCCCTATTCTTTTGGAATAGCTGATATCCCTGAATGTTAGTTCCCCAGTCGTGTTCCTGAAACCAAGTTTCAGTCGCTGCACATATGGTTATATCATCTGTATGCAGGACATATTGAAGTTCTTCCATTTTATTATTTAGATTTCTTGCATTTAGAAGTAACAGTTTAATCAATTGCTTATTGTCCTTATTAATTATGCTCTCATTTGGCCTTCCTACCCGCTAGGTCCCACAACTTTTATTATGGCAGTCTATACTTTCTTTACTCCCCATCCTTTAGTTTAAATATCTATTGATAGTACTATTAAACATACTACTTAGAAACATGCTACCACTATGGTTAAAGTGTAAGGCAGCCTTTCAAAACTTTTTTTTTCATTGTAAAGCTCCAGTGTTTTAACTAATGTAATGTTTTTCTGGAGACATAATTTCCTCAGCTCATTATTTATTCTTATTATCTTCCTATTAGCTGCATATCTTGCCCTTGGGAAGGGGAGTATTTCAAACAGTATAACATCACAATTTCCATCTCTGAAGTTTTTGTAAATTTCTTTATAATTCTCTAATATTTTGATTTCATAGTCTTTATCCAAATCATTAGTCCCCACATGAATCAATGCCAGGCTTTTAGTACCATTTTAAAAAAAAATTATTGTTGATAATAGCTCCTTGATATCTTTTAGCCCAGCACCAGGCAGAGACATGCTAGTGACCATCTCTTTCCTGTTTAATGTGGTAACTGTATTTGTATATTTAATGATGGAATTTCCTATGATGTAAATATTATTTGGTATCTTTTCTGTATCAGCTTCCATTTGCTGCATATAGATTCCTGCACTTTCTTCTTCTTGTGTTTCCAATATCTCTGTCGCTCACCATCTCCAAGAGTGTGTTTGTCTCATTCTCCACATTGTTAATTAGTGTCAGTAGTATGGCAAACCTATTCTCAGTGGTTATACTAGACTCAGTATGAACTGGTTCCTTTAGCTCCTCATCAGTTGGTTTATTTAAATAACAACCACCTGAGATATCAGCATCTGCAGTGTTCACCTGTTCATTTTGAATTTCTTATGTTATAGAGCCCTGTGTATCCCCCTAATTCAGTATATCTATATTAGGGGATGAGTCAAGAGCTACATATTCTGTTTCTATTTCACTAACAGAGACATGTCTCACATTATCATATCCTGTCTCATTTTCCTCAGTGTGCTCCGTAGTATTGGTCTCCACTACTGTGCCAAAATTCATCGCTCTTCTACCCTTTTTAAGTGACTTTCCTCTTGTCCCTATTCTGCTTAGAGTAATCAATATCTCTCTGTCTTTTCTGCGACGGAGGCCTACCACAATCCTCCACCCCAGTCATCATCTCCAGATTTAACAAACATTTTATTTGTAGCTCCAATCCCATAATTCTAGAGTTCAGTTCCTTAATCTCAGAGCATTGCATGCATGTCACTTGTGTAAAGTCTGTATTTTGCATACTAATTCTACCACAAGTGGCACACAATATTCCTATGGTCCAATTTTGTAATGTTACATATGCCTCCTCCATTTCTGTCCGAGTAGTTCTCATATCTGAATCCATAACCATAAATACCTTTATATCAATGAGACTAAGGCCTCTCCTATTAGTTTTTTTTTTTTATCATGTAATACTTTTTCACCTGCTGTAGCACACTCAGGCTTGGGGCATCCAGCTTCCAGCTCCACCCGACCAGAGAACTGGGTAGCTCAAACTGCACCCAGGAGGATCCGGGACGGCCATCTTGCCATCCCACTGGAGGGCCCCCCCTGCCTCAGCCAGTCAGGACAGCCCCGGACCCTCCCCAACAGGACTCCACCAAAGTCCTCCAGGTGGCTCAGAGCACAGCCATCAAGCTGCATGGTCACACACAGCCATTTTCCTCTGATTGGTCCCTTGGAATGTGGACATGCAATGACGTCCGGGCACAACGTGCCAACATCCACAGCGTTCCCGCTCCAGTATCACCAGCACCAGTAGTGCCCCTGAGCATCCCCCGGGGCTGCTACAGTGCAGTGAGATTCCCCAACCCACCCCAGGACCAGGAGAGCAGTCTATGGATGCTCAATCCTAGTCCTCCCCTGCCGCCCCCCAACAGCCCGGGCTCATTCCTGAACCTGGGTCACCAGTGTGGCATGAGGTGTGTTGTCCAGTGCCTCAACCCTCAGCACCACCAGGCCAGTGTCTCCTATTAGTAATTTACAGTTGCAGTACTCACAATTTAATCTGTCTGTACCTGTAAGACTTCTATCCCCTCTTCCCCTTCTAATGCTGTCAGATGCCACTGGCTTCTGCCTATGTCACCTCTGCTTTGCACTCGACTCTGCTCACTAGAACTGAGCAATATATGAGTGTTGCACAGTAATGTCACCATGTTGCTATGGTGACACTGATTACTTCCCCGAAGCTGGCAGACAAATGCATATAACCTGCCTTTAAAAAGGCAGGTTAATCAGCACCAAGCAGCTCAAAACAGTTTCTCCCATCATTGAGAACCAGTGAATGTCACGTTATGCTGCCCTCAGGAGGGGGACCCCAGAACACTGAGCTCAGGTACACAATACCCCAAAAGAGCACTGCTGCCTTCACCTGCAGCTACATTTGCTCTCTGTAAGCAAATAAAACTTTTAAAAGGCCGTACTAGCCCTGCCCACTCCCATCCTTGACTCCAGGGCCCAGGCGCTTACGCTGAAACTAACCCCTGACCCTTTAAAGGGACCCCTTTATCTGACTACTGCATACGTGCCCCCCAGGGACCAAATGCAGGCCATTGCCTCTCTTACAGAATACCTTACCTCTCTACCTCCTTCCGCTGATCAAATTCTGGTGGGTGACTTGAATGTCAACTGGCTCAGCCCCTCCTCCTCTTCTACCTGAGACTCCTTTTCTGCAATAGACCTAGCGCAACTAGTTACCCACCCTACCAGGACTAACCCCAAGAGAGGCTCCAGTACCCTGCTTGATGTGGTACTCACCAACCGCCCTAATCGGATCCCCAATGTACAAGTTCTCCCAGACTCTCTCAGCGATCACTCCTCCATTCTATTCCACTGGTCAACCTCAGTCCCCAAACCCATGCTTTGAGTCCACATGCCGGCAGCGTCTAATACCTGGTGGACTGATAAAACTTAAGGAACTTCTGTCCCAAATTGACTGGTCTCCTATACAGGCAACTCCTGACATCGACACAGCTCTCTCCTTCTTTACCCAAACTTTTAATAATGCCTGTGATATCTTTGCCCCAGTGTTGACTCGACGTTCTAAAAGGAAGAATGCCCCCTGTGTTACCCCAGCTTTGATCCACCAGCTCAAACATTTGCACTGTTTTGCAGCAAAACTATTACACAGTGATGTCCATTATATTTCTGAGAATTCAGCCCTCCACACCTACTGCTAAAGGAACTCACTGGTATCCCAATAATCTTTTAAATCTGATGTGAGGCAATAATGGTTTGATGGCCAAACTAGAAATAATTCAAAATCTTCTTGATACTGTAACAGTTATAGCAGTCATGAGAGGTCTACTGAAATGTTGGAGGTACTTTGATCTCTGAGTGCTCTTTCTGCTGATGAAAATTTAGATCTGTAGTTTGACCCTGATCAGCATGTGTCCTTTCTATGATCAACCACACCATCCTTTGAGGATATGAGCTTAAGAGCAGATTATCAAGAGGAGAAAGCAGGTTTACTGTCATTAGTATCAGGCCAAACCATTAAGTCAAAAAACTACTTTCACTATGGTGCAGCAGGACACTCATGTGTTCATGAAGCAGAAGCCTAGGCTGATCAGAGACTATTTACTTCAAACATACCGTAAATGAGTAGGTCACCCACCAACATAGACAAAACCTGCTCCACTGACAAAAGACTGTGCTGGCAATCATAAATGCAGGCAAAATAAAAAGAGGTATCTGGCATGTAAGCACCACAATTTATTTAAAGTGCTAAGTGCAGCAAACAGTACAAAATAGCTTATCAAACATGCTCAAACAGGCATTGCTCAGAAGTACTGGATGCAACACAAGCTGTCTCTTAGATTCATGTGTATTCAAGTTACAATGTTCATTAAATGTGCAAAAAAGATCTTAACCTATGCATGAACGTGCTACAACCACAAACAACTATTTAAATACATTATAAACATATAAACATCAGGAAAATGCAGGGAATCATAACATTAATCCAAAACTATACACAGCAGCAGAATGTTTAAAGATAGAGTACAATTTAATTACAGAGTGGCATAACTTGGATTAAGTAGCATTATATCAAAGCATAAGTATAGCTGTGCAACCAGTCCTGTCACTTCCAGCTGTATGAAATCCAAGAGTAAGAGCAGTCTGTTATCTGAAAAGAAAACACACACATGTTAAGGACAGAATTACAGGGAGCTCTGTTAAATCACACCATGAATGCACAGGTTAATTTTTATTTGTGCCTTCCTAAACTACAAAATGTGTGCATCTACTGATGTCGGAACCCATTACTTTCTATGAATGAATGAATGACATAAAATCAAACCTGATACAAGAGGATGATTGAAACCTACAAGTACCTCACATGCGTGAACCAGGTACAAGTGGAGGGTCTATTTCAGAGAAAGGATGTCACTACAGCAAGATGGTATGCAATGAAGCTAAAAGAGTAGGTTTAGGAGAGATGTGCAGAAATACTTCTTCATGGAAAGGGTGGTGAATGACTGGAACAGCCTGCCAGAGGATGTAGTGGAGTGAAGACTGTGGAGAGCTTCAAGCATGAATTGGATAGGCACAGGGACATACTAGTTAGAGGAACAGGGGAGGGAGTGACACATATGTCCAACTAGGGTCACTGATGATAGAATAGGCAGAGACAAGGAGCAGACTGGATGGGTCTAAATGTCCTTTTCAGCTGACAAAATGTATGTTTCTCTGTTTAACCTTTCATTTAGGACTGTAAGGTAATGATTACTAAGATGAACCCTCCACATTACTTCTCTACATAATAGTACATTTTCAAAGTCAGCTCCCCTTCTTTCCAGCCTCACCTTCTCTATAGCACAAACATGAAATGTATGCCTGTCATTGTCTTGTTGAGAATGTATATGTAGGACCAAAGCATTACTCATATATTTTCTTTCTATGGCCCGGAGATGTTCCAAGATTCAAATCTTAAAATTATATGATGTTTTTCCCACATAAAAATCGCCACAGTTGCATATGGCCAAGTAAATAACTTTCATTGTGTCACAGTTAATGATAGATGTAATATCAGATACCTTCTTGGCATTAACAAATGTGAGTTTTTTTTTTGTTTTGACCATGCATTCACAAAACAAAAATCTACCAAATTGCCCTTTGGTAAGGAAGGAAGGAAGTCACTTCCCATGATGGAGGTTTAACAACAGGATATAAATTGTACTGTAGATGATTGGACAGATTGGGGGCCATCTTATATATCATGCATGGTTATTGTTGTGTATAGTTTCTCAGCACTGTTTCCATGCTGAGAATTCCCCAGTGTTTCTGGATAATCTCTTTGACACCTTTAGATTGTCTGCAGTATGTAGTTACAAAAATTGGTAGACAAAGATGTATTTTCAGTAGACATGACATTCTGATGAGCATGTTCTATACAGGCTTGACTAAAGCCCAACTGTTTGAATCTATGATTTAGTTACAGACTCAGTCTGTCAATGTCCTCGCTGTCACTACAATTCCTGTGTATCCTTAAAAATTGGAATTTTAGGATGTTATAAATCAAATGTGTGGAGTAACAGCTGTATGCTTGTAAAATTATATTGAGCTCTGTCACTTTTCAGAACAATTATGTCTTTATAGTTCCATCTTCTTTTTTGTTGATGGTAAGGTTCAAAAAATTGAAATTTACTTTGTTGGCCTGGACAGCAACTCTCAAATTAGAGTTTGTGCCCTCCAGGAACTGAACAAATTCATAACACTTTTTTTCAGTACCCCCACTCCCCAGACAAGCAGTTTGTCATCTATCATCACTGTCATACTGCCACAGATCAATCTTACTGTAAAAAGGATTAGAAGGGGGGGGGTGATAGAAAATTTATTTTCCCCAGCATCCCAAGTACAAGTTTTTTTGCAAAACTGGGATGCAAATGTTGCCTCCATAGTTGTACCCCCTGAATTTGCCCTGAATTTGTAGGTAAAATGTGTCCTGAAAAACAAAAGCATTACAGGTAAGGACCAAATGGAAATATTTAAGTAGGAAAGCAATGAATTCATCAACATATTCTGTCTGACTTGCAAGCCAAAACTGAAGTTTCTGTAGACCATCATAATGAGGTATATTTGTGAAAAAGAACTCTATGATATGTCCACTGACACAAACCACCATTAATTCTCAATCTGTAGATCCTCCAGGATGCCCAAAATGTTGTCTGTATCTCTGATATAGGATGGCAGACAATGAGCAAGATATTTAATACGTGTATCCACAATAGAGGTGTGCGAAATTGGCGAACTTCACTTTGTGGAGAAATTCACAAATTCACCCATATTTGTGAATTAATTCCACCTGCAAATTTCTAATTTGTAGTACAGTGCTAACTCTGCAAATGGTGGATTTGATACCTTCTCCTGCAAAGTTGGTACCACAAGAAAAGTTTGCAATGTGTCATGGAGTTAGAGAACACAAGGCACTGAAATGAGTTGACTGCCATGCATAGGCTGAGATCAGTGCAGTCTTATGAAGAGAGAGTTGGAGTTAAGTCTGTCCCAAAATGTCATAGCCAAAAAATCTTTTATTCATTTATTCATTATAAATCGGGTTTACAACCTTTGAGTCAGAGACTCATTTACAAAGGCACCTCGTCGCAGGGGGGCAGACATCAAGACAGTTATTACAGTGCTGATTAAAACAGAGGATAACATTACAGGTGCAGTAAAAGGAACATTTAACATAGATACACTTAGGTTACATAATGTAGTAGTTTGTATGTTACTTAGGTTACATAAGTTACTAAATTGTGAGTTACAAAAGTGCTTTAATTGCATACCATTCTGAACAAAATCACTCCTGAAAGTGTTTAGAGTGCCTTTTGCAGCTAGATTAGCAACTTTTTTTGTGTGTTTTTCAAATTTATTTAGTTTAAAGTAGTGGTTTTGTTTTATGTAGCAAAGCAGTGCTGTGTTGAGGAGGGGAGCTGTTTGATTAAGCGGCAAGCATGGAAGCCCCAACTGTGAGCACTAGTGTTGATTTCCTCAGTGTGTCTTCCTAATTATTTTTTCTATGGTCTGTGATTTGTTATTATTTTTCTATTGAACAGTTGTGTGTGTTTAAGTGAATTATTTGTGCTAGTCTGGTGTCACTATGTTGATTGTAGTTATTCTGCTTAGTTATTGAAGTGACAGGTTTACTGTCATACTTACAGTATCTTCTTTAGAATTACCCCATCTTGTGTGTTTTCTCAATAATTGCCATGTACTGTGTTAAAAAAATATTCTTTTTCTGATGTTTTTACTGTAGCAACTGTTAGCTCAGTAAACTGTTGTGCTATGAATTTGTGATTAAGGTAACACTGCTCTGGTGAGGTGTTGTATTGTGTCTTTTGCTGCTGGTGTTTAGTTCAACTAGCAAATCTAGAAAGGGATCAGCACCAAGAGGAACACAGAATTTTGTAAATTAATTCCTGCTTATTAAATACAAAAAGTGCAATAAAAGACAAACTCACCACTGAAGGTGCATGGATAAAACTTCCACAGTACAGTCAAAGGCTATGCTGAAAAGACTTTTTGGCATAGCCTTTGACTATACCTTGGCAGTTTTATCTGTTCTGTATTCTGTGATCCTGTGTCAAGTGCTTTCCTGTTGGTGCTGATCCCTTTACTAGATTTGCTTGTATTCTTTTATTTATAGCACAACAACATTGTCCCAGTGCTGCATTTTCTTTTCCTACATTGCTGTTTAGTTTAACCGCAGTGTTCAAAAATCTAAATATTAAAATATCCCGAAAGAGACGCTTGAATTAAGTTCGAGTTCTGGTAATGTTGCCAAGAAGAGCTTAGGTTTTGTGGGTCAAAATGGTGCTGTGCTTATAAAAAGAACTCCTGCTGCAACTTCATCAGGGGCCAGTAGCACAACTATCATAGGAGTAGTTGGCATAAGTGTTGGAGGCATTAGTGTGGCCAGATTTTTCTCTGCCACATCTTTGTGATCAATGCTGCTGGGCCCTGGCACTGCTGAAGGTGGCAGCAACAAGAGGATCAGTCCAATAATTAGAAAAATGGTTTTCTTTGAAAATGTGGTGGAGGACAAGGAGGTGGTTGCTGTTGTCCCCGTGACTGCTGTAATTGTTGGCACTGAGCCTGATCTGGATGATAGGTTCCCATTTCCTAAGAAGGGTGTTGATGAGCTTGACCATAATTCCCCATCTGATGATTGAGATCTGACTGTTGCATGCATTGTTAATGATAATGTTATTTGTTTGCACTTATTTTGTTGACCAGGTAAGATAATCTGGTGCCAAAGGTACCTTTTACAGTTATCATAAGTGTACAATAGTACAGTATACACATAGTTAAGATACAATGTGAACAAAAACTACAACACATAAGTAAAACATAATTACAGAATAAAAATGAATTCATGCAGGAAGATACATAATACAATATATCCAAAAATATTTTAACACAAGACATAATTATAAAATACAATGGAATTCAGGCAGAGCGCATGCAGTTATTCAAAGCTGCTGCCTGCAGGATATTTTTTTCCTAAAAACCTTTACTTTCTAAATCTTCCGGCAGCCTAAGATTCTTCAGTTCTTTAGAAAATGAAGCAAAACTACTTAGTGATCTAATTGATACTGGAGTAGCGTTCCACATAGAAGGAGCCCAATATCTAAATGATTTTTAGCTCTTGCTTGTTGACATTTGAGGAACCGGTAGGCAAAATTTTGGCTTGATTTTGAATTGAAATTCGTGAGACTAGTTGTAGCAAACACGCTAAGCTAGCAGGTTGTTGCTTGTTCAACATTTTGAAGCTGTAGTTTGCCAAAGCCAGCTTTGATTTCATTTCAAAAGAAGGCCATCCCAAACCTTTAAAAATTGAACACTGATGCACCCTATTTCCACTTTGAGAAATAAACTTTGTGATTTTATGATATAGTACTGTTTTAGAATCGAGTTTGACTTTAGGTACCCCATCAACAACCAAGGAGCCATAATCCAATATGGAAAGCAAATGGTGTCTTGCAATACTTAGTTTGGCATGCCGGCCCGGTGGTGCTGAGGGTTGAGGTGCCAGATGCCACACCTTGTGCCACACCGGTGACCTGGATTCGGGAATGAGCCAGGGTTGTCGGGAGTTGGCAGGGGAGGGAAGAGACTGAGCATCCAAAGGACTGCTCTCTCTCTTCCTGGGGATGCACTCACTCAAGAGCAGCCTCTGGTGGAAACTGGGGGAAATCAACGCAGCGACACTAGCGTAAGCTGGGAGGCAGAGTTGCGGTGCTACATTGCCTTGCTTAGCTACATTCCATGGGGAGAGAAGAAGACATAGAAAAGAAACCTTCTTGCTGGTAAGCTAAGGCAGGCTGTGTGGTACCTCAGCACCATGTCCAACACTGGGCCAGAGCTGCCTTGCCAGGAGATCCTCAGTGGCCATCTGGGGACCAGACACTCTAGATAAAGTGCCAGGGAGATTGCAGTCCTTGCCTCTGGGGGACTCAGATCCAGAGGGGCTTAACAGGTGGCTCACAGGGATCAATTGAGGGACTCAGAGAAGGTAGACAGGAGCTTCAGGTGGATGGGAACAGCTGGGGTTAGCCCAGTAGATTAGCTGGAGAGAGTCCAGTGTTGTAAGGGAGGTAAAGAAAGTTTAAAAAAAAGTACTTAGTCTGGCATTATATGTTAAGAATTTGTTTATCTGGTAGAAAGAATTACAGATGTAAAAGTGGGTAGCCACCCGGGGTCACGTGACCACCATACAGTGTGGTTCAAAGTGAGAACAGTGGAGGAGTCAAACTACATGAAAGAAAGTGTCCGGGATTTCAGGGAAGAAGACTTTGAGAAGTTGGGGGAACATCTTAAGAAAGCACTAACAGAGAAGGAGGAAGGGGTGGGATAGAGGATCAGTGGGCAAATCTTAAGGGAGCCATAATGGAAGCAACAAGCCTTTGCATTAGGCAAGCAAGTAAAACAAAGAGAAAGAAAAACACTATGGTTCTCAAAGGAAGTGGCCAGGAAAATAAGGCAGAAAGGTTGGCATTCAGGAGATACAAGGAAACACAGAGGGAGGAAGACAGAGGACTGTATCTGGCAAACCAGAGGGAGGTAGAAAAAGTAGTCAGGAGCACAAAGGTGCTAATGGAAGAAAAAATAGCCTAGGAAAAAGGTGATAAGACCTTTTTCAGGTGCATTAGTAAAAGGAAAAAGACTAAGTGTGGGACTGTGAGGCTAAAAAGCAAAGGAGGGGAACCTGCAGAGGGGGACCAAGAAAAAGGAGAAATCTTGAACAGACATTTTTTTTCAGTATTCTCAGAAGAATGGGAGGGGGAAGGACCACAGGTAGGTGACAAAGGCACTGACAAAAAGGAGGTGAACATCAGTCCATTTACAGAAGAGCTAGTCCTAAAGGAACTCACAAATCTAAAAGTGAACAAGATAATGAGGTTGGATGGGATACATCCCAGAGTATTAAAAGAACTTAGGGAGATGCTGGCAGCACTTTGTACAGCCCTGTTCAACAAATCACTAGAAACAGGTGAGGTACCAAAGGACTGGAGGAGGGCGAATGTAGTACCTCTTCACAAAAGTGGGAACAAGGAGGAGGCTGGCAAATACAGGCCAGTCAGCCTGACCTCGGTGGTAAGGAAATTAATGTAATCACTACTGATAGAAAGGATTGAGATTTATATTGAATCAAGTAGAACATAGGATCCAAGGCAGCATGGATTCAGAGTGGGAAGGTCTTGTCAAACTAATCTGATAGATTTCTTTGAGTGGGTGACTAGGGAGGTAGATCAGGGAGGGGCAGTGGATGTGCCCTGCCTGGATTTCAGCAAAGTCTTTGACATTGTCCCACTTAGGAGGCTTATAAACAAGCTAGGCAGCCTGGGAGTGGGTCCCAGCATGGTAAATTGAGTTAGAAATTGGCTGAGTGATAGGACACAGAGAGTGGTGGTGAATGGAGTTCAATCCACAGAGAGGGAGGTGACCAGTGGAGTGCTACAGTGATCAATGCTGGAAACCAGTCCTCTTTAATGTCTTCATAAGTGACATGCAGAAGGGCTGGAAGGAAAGGTATGTCTCTTTGCAGATGACATGAAGATCTACAACAGGGTTGACACTCCAGGAGGGGTGGAGAAAATGAGAAGGGACCTAAGCAAACTTGAGGAGTGGTCTAGGGCGTGGAAGCTAAGATTCTATGCAAAGAGTGCAAGATCATGCACTTGGGGCACAGAAATGAAGAGGAAGAGTACATGATGGGGGGGGGACGTACTGATGACCACGAAACAGGAAAAGGACCTGAGAGTACTCGTATGTGATGACCTAAAAGTTAGCAAACAATGTGAGGAGGCTGAGGGGAGAGCCAGTGGGATGCTAGGGTGCATAGGGAGAGGTATCACTAACAGAAGGAAAGAGGTGGTGATGCCACTGTGCAGAACATTGATGAGACCTTATCTTGAGTACTCTACCCAGTTCTGTAGGAAGCATCTCTGGAAGGGCATGGACAGGGAAGAAGCAGTTCAGAGAAGGGCAACAAAAAATGGTGCAAGGGCTGCACCAGAAGTCACATGAGGAGAGACAAGAAGACCTCAATATGTATTCCCTGAAGAAAAGGAGAGAGAGAGAGAGAGAGAGAGAGAGAGATAGGGAAGGAATATGATAGAGACTTTCAAATACCTCAGGGGTATAAACAAGGTACAAGAATGTAGCATATTTCAGGAAAGAAGATGTTCAAGAACAAGGAGCCATGATATGAGAATGGGGTTAGACTCAGGGGTAACGTAAGGAAGTACTTTTGCATGGAAAAGGTGGTGGATGCATGGAACAGCCTCTCTGCAGAGACTGTAGGAGCAAAATGGTAGGGGAATTTAAGAATTTATGGGAGAGACATAAGGGAACTCTAGTGATAAGAAAGACAGGGTAAGCCGCAGATCAATTAGGATCTGTGGTACATGAAATGGGCAGGAAAAATGGGTAGACTGGGTGGGCCAAACGGTCCTTATCTGCTGTCATGTTCTATGTTTCTATGTAAGCTTACTTAGTTTTTTATACATTTTACATGTTAGGTTTTTAATATGGGGGCCAAATGTCAGATTTGAGTTGATAAAAACACCAAGGTATTTAAAAACATTAACGGTCTCAAGGAGTTCACCCCGTAAGTTGATACTAGAAAAATTATTGGCATTTGTTCTAGTTTTTGAAGCTGAACACAGTAACATAACTTGTGATTTTGTTACATTTATGATCAGTCTATTTTTCTCAAACCACCTATACAGACAGTTAAATTCAATATTTAAATTATTATTAATAACTGCAATCCCCTTTGCCTGGGTAAACAGTACTGCATCATCTGCATAAAGTGGAAAGTGAGGGAGGAGAAAATGAGGAGGAGGAGGAGGACAGATCTCATGAGGGGGTTATCAGCAGAGGTGGTGACTGTTATGATGATTTGGACCCCCATGGGAACCTGATAATAAAAAAGTAAGGGTAATGCTACTAAACCTGTGGTGCTCTGTATACCACAGTCATTTCAGGGAATTACCAAAGCCTCCCCCCCCCCATAATCTTCAGACTGTTGTTCCTGTTAGCACTCTTGAGCCAATAACATAGCAAGAGTCACCCACTGTTGCAATGCAGAAATCATCCTCAAAATCACCTACTGTCACCCCTCCAATGTCCCAGTACGAGGTCCACCACCACATAAGATCAAAGGCTACAAAATCCCTAGTTTGGGATTTTTACATATTGAACCCAGCTGACAAAACAGAGGCTTTCTGCCATCACTGGCAAGCAGGAGTTAGCTGTGGGAAAAAGGGGAGCCACCTAGGCACTGGTGGCCAACACACACATGTCAAATCCTGACACCTACTGGGCTCAGCAGCAAAGGGAAGCTAATGCAGCAGGGCCTTCTCCCTTATCATCTTCATTTGGCCAGGCATCCTGAAGTGACGTGGATACAGTCCCAGCAGAGGAAGAGTTGACCACTGTGGACTATTACAGAGATGAGGAGGACTCTGTGGGATTGTCAAGTACTGACTATAGCAGCAGTGGTGGGTTGAGTACTAGCAGCCAGAGGCCCCAAAGCATGTCAACCCCAGTCCATAAAACACCCCGAATCACTTCTTTTATTTGTGCAGCATCTGTGACCCCCACCGAAATCAAATGCTACCCCACCAGCCATTCTGCCATGCCAAGTCCAGCTGTTTGGCATCCCAAAACTCTGAAATGTGCTGTCTACAATGCATAGCATTTATGAGTATCATACAAAATACCCATCCAAGCATGTTATTGAATGGGAACTGAATGTGGCAACCATTGAAATGCTGGCAATTGATATATTGCTATTGTCTTTTGTGGAAAATGTCGGATTCTGAAGGGTGATGATGTGTGCCTGTCCCAAATGACAGATTCTGTTGCAAATCTACTTCTCCACCTGTGCCATTCCTAAATTTTATAGGACAGTGTCACATACAATAATTCATACACTGCTGAATTCAGTATCCCCACAAATACATCTTAGTATGGATATGTGGAACAGTGGCCAAACAGCTGGTAGATCTTATCTGTGTAGTACAGCTCATTGGGCACAGGTACCTGAGGTGGTATTTGATGCTGGAATGGGGACAAATTGTACTAAGCACATCTGCACTGGTAGTAAAATGTTGGGTAATCGGCAGCATGCCCGCTGGCAGTGAACAGTGTAAGTGGATCACGTGAGTCAGAACATTTTAAAATTGCTCCTGACTGAGACTGATTAGTGGCTGCATCCACATTCCCTCAAACTGGGTTTCATTGTAAACAATAATGGCTTGAATGTTCTTGATTGCATTAGTGATGGAGGGGTTTCTCAGGTTGCCACGCATGGCACACTATCTTAGTCTAGTAGTGCAGGACTTTCTATCATATTCTGAAATCATGTTCATGTTGACAGTGGCCCATCACATCTGTACCCACTTTACCTATTCCAGAAAGGACCATGACCATTTAAAGAGATAGTGGAATCAAAACTGGCCAACAGGAAAATGATACACATTTTAAGATGTAGTCAGTGGTAACTTTTTATTATTTTCCTTTTCCTTTTGCTCATTAGGAAGTTTTCTGTGTGCTAATATTGTGCTGGATGTGTGGAATAGCTCTCAGCCTGGCAGCTGACATATCTATCTTCCCCTTCCCACACTACATCTTCTGCATTGTGATCTCATTGACTGTGACATTGCAGGTGACTAACCTGGTAGCTACTGAGTGGCTGTTCCTAAGCAGCAGTGATGTCACAGTCAGTGAGGTCCCAGAGCTGATGATATAGTTGCTGGAATAGAGCTAAGTATGTCAGCTACCGAGCGGAGTGTTGTTCCGCACATTGCCTCTACTAACATCAGATAAACAATTTTCTAATTAACCAAAGGAAAAGAAAAAGTGCTTCAGATATAAAAGGCAATGGTTGACTGCTTTTAAAATGAGTATTAGTTTTAGGCAGCACACTAGTACTTTAAGGCACCTACAAATCCAGAACAAACTACCTCTGCACTGTCTGAAGCTGGAAATCATCCCCTAGATGGAACACAACACTGTACTGTACATGTGCTTGTACGAGCAGTACAAAGTCATCTTCGAATATCTGCTGCTGCATATCAGCTGTGACAGTGCTAGAATATCCACATCTCTGATAACAGACTGTTAGCAACCAATGGATGGCCTCATCATTACTGTAAGGCCATTTGAATATACAACAAAGACAGTCAGTGGGGACACTGCATGCATCAGTCCAGACATCCCACTTCTATGGGTGCTGAGGCAGATGCTGCTTAATGTGCAGTAGGTACTACAGGTACATGGTAATAGGGGTAGCTGTGCCTTAATGGAACACATGCTCCATGTCTTGGTCTGTAATACCCATATTTCTGGTACTATCTGCAGGTTTTGGTATTACCACCATGCTGGACCCAATATATATATGACGCCTGTCATCGATACTTGAAGGTGGGCATAATTAGGTCCAAAATCTAAACAATCAGTTAATAAGGCAGGTTCATCATGGGGCACAGATGTTAAGGTCTCAGTTATGTAAGGCACAACCTGAAAGTAATCAGGGACCTGGTGTTGCTACCACCTCATGAGGTAAAAGGACTGAAAAAACAGGCATGGTAACCACACAAATGACAATAAGTTCACTTTGGGATGCTTTGTGCTAGGTGGGAATTGAAGATGTGAAGGAAAAGGAGTAGAAGGCTGATGAGGCAGGCGGACTATGTGTAATGCAACACGTGGTTGATGCATATTTGGCAGACATCAAGCACTTTAACATACTGGAAGGGTCACTGCTGTACTGGAGTAGCAAGGTCACTGACTGGTGAGAACTGACCTCCACAGCAGTCAAATATCTGAGCTGTATCCTCCAGTGACAGAGGGAAGTGGGTATTCAGTTTGGCTGGGGCTATTGTGCAGGATAGGCATACAAATTTGTCGTCTAGAAATGTTGGCATGCTAACATTTATTACAATGAATGCAGGACACATTCTACACAGAACAAGCCCATCTGCATTCATACCACATGAAGGTGGCCGTGGTGATGAAGATGAAGATGAATCCGAACAGTCAGATGTTCTCAGCATTGGCAAATTGCCTTCAAATGAGGTAGATCAAGCAGTAATGGAGAGAGACTTGGAAAACTCCAGTCATGAAGATTGTGAGGGCTGCTTCCCTGATGAGGATGACTGAAGCATAAACACAAAAGTGTTAGATCTGTCCTTTCCTCCTATCAGTTTCATTGGTCCTTTCCACCTTATCAGTATTAGTTTAAGATTTAGTTTTCTAGTCCTGTGATTATATTTCCCCCCAAGGTTGTGCTGCTGTTCTATACAGCCATCTGATAACCTCCATCTTCCCTCTCCTATCTCATGCCAACAGACCAAGTAAAAAAGCTTTAAACACTACATCATGAAATGACAAGATTGCCTCAAATAATATTGGCCACTGTCACGTCAACTGCATGCATTCAGAAAACATGGACACTTTTTCACTTAAAACAGAATAAATGCCATTCCCAGCCATGCAAACAATGCATCCACCAGCAATCAAGACACCAATTCCTGCTCCTAATTTGGCCTGCTCGTATCCTCCACATAAACCAACAACATGGGTCACCATCACATCCACCTTATGCATCTAGATTGAGAAACACAAACTCTTAAGCAGCTTGGCAGCTGAACTTCAATGCTAAGAAGTGTGCTGTGATGCATGTGGTAAGTAAAAATCCACTGGTTGAGTACTCACTGGGGGGAGAACTGATAAAGCAAACAGAACAGGAAAAAGACCTGGGAATTATAATCTCAAACAACCATAAGGTCGGAGACCAATGTAGTAAGGCAGCTGGTATAGCTAATAGAATGATGGCATGCATAAGAAGATGTATAACAAGTAGGAAGAGGAAGGTGTTGATGCCTTTATATAAGACCATGATCAGACCACCCCTGGAGTACAGGGTACAGTTCTGTAGGCCTCATTTCAGAAAGGATATAGATGGGTTGGAGAGGGTTCAGAGAAGGGCAACAAAGATGGTGCAAGGTATGCAAGAGAAGCCATACAAGACTAGATGGAGAGAAATAAATTTATATCCGCTGCAGGTGAGAAGAGATAGAGGTGACACAATAGAGACTTTTAAGTATATGAAGCGAATAAATAAAGTGTATGAAGCTAGCTTATTCAAAAGGAAATTAGGAGTTAAAAAAAGGGGCCATAATTTAAGACTGGAAGGGGAAGATTTAAAAGCAATGCAAGGAGATGTTATTTCACTGAGAGGGTGGTGAAGCTTTGGAACAGATTACCTAATGAGGTGGTATGTGCAGAAATAGTGGAGGAATTCAAGAGGGCATGGGACCAACATAAGGGGTTGGCTAGAGGGCACAGGAAAATATCCCTGGAAAGTGGAGACAAGCAGGGGTGAGTGGGAAATAAGCAGACTAGGTGGACCAGGATGGTCCTCTTCTGCTGACACATGACTATGATACTATGATTAAGTCAATGTAAATGCCATTGCCAAGCAGACCTTCACCCAGCCAGCCAGCCTGTCAGTCAGCTCATCAGTCAGCCCATCAGCCACCCTGCCAACCAGCAAGCCAGTCCTCAAGATGCACCTTCATTCTGCCAGCCCACCAAGGTAACAAGGGTATACCAGCAAAACAGCAACATTTTGTGGTGAAACCCATCACAGCGACAATCTCGAAAGGTTTGAGATTGGCAAGCTGCTGAACAACGACAAAATTTCATCGTTGCCAGTGATTCCCATTTCAAACAAACTCCAACTCAGAGTTTGTTATATAGAGATGGGGGGAAGGGGGGCAGAGAGGGGCTTCCATGTTGCTTATGAGACATTAAATTGTGTTTCTTTCTTTCCTTTTATCTTCTCACTTCAGACAGCCCATCACAAGCCACAGACATAAGCTGTCTCTTCCTCCGCTACCCCTTTCTGTGGCAGCATTGTGCTAGTACAAGGCATGGCCATCACTAACTGATGTGAAGTATCATAACATTATTGTTGTCTTTTCTTAAGTTTTAATGTTACTTTTTCCTTTCACAGGTAAACAGTGATACAGTGGCTATGCCAAGTCAGGCTAAATTATTTTTCTTTGCACAGGTGACAGGCATAGGAAGAATGGGATTGGACAACAGATATGCAATGTGGCAACAATGATGACCAAGTCAGGCTAAATGAGCCTTTTCTTCACAGATGACAGGTATGGGAAGAGTAGGATTGGACAATGGATATACCATCTGTGTAGTCAGTCTCCCACAGTGGCCAGTTTTTTTATGATCGGCATAATTTCCCCTTGTCTTTGCAGGTTTCCTCTTGTTCTGCTGTCTTCTCATCCAGGAAGCAAGACTTCTCCTCAGCCTGCTCTGTCTGGGCAGCTTTGTTTCATTTCAAGGCATGGTCATCACCAAAGTGACAGTAGGTATCCTTTCCAAAAGTTATTTTTTCCTTTCAATTTTTTTAAATTTTGGCTTCCTTTCACAGGTGTACCATAATGTAATAGGTAGTGTACTGAAGTCTAAATAATGTTTATCTTGTGTTCACAAGCAGGACTCTTTACATTCTGTCATCATGATGAATGCTTCCTCCTACAGCAAGCAAGCTATTGCAATCTTCTCCACCAGATCCTTGATGTAGTCAGTGTTGTCAACTCATACTCGTACCTCTTCTTCCAACTTCTCTACCACCGTGTGTGATCTTGGTAAAATCAAAACACCCTCTGTATCCAGCATAAATAACAGTCATCCAACTGATACTGCTGCCTCATTCTACAATTTGTCACACAGCTAAAACATACCTAAAAAGAGAGAAACAGGAGCAGAAGCCAGTCATAGAGTGACATACAGATATAATTTAATAAAATAAAATAATGGAAAAAAGACGTACCTTCCATGGTAGGAAACACTGCAAATTAAATAACAAGCTTGGGGCAGGACCCATGCAGCAACAGGATTGTTATCACCCTACTTATAAATACCTGCAAAGAGAAAAACAGGGACAAAAGATGGTTAGAAATACAAGGGCCTGCATTTCCCTCTTACCTACCACAGCCCCCCAAAAAAGAAAACAATACTTCCCTTTGCTGGCAGATCACAACAAAATCATACTTGAGTTGAAGCTCAATATCCAGATCCAGCAGTTGTAGACTAGATTCAAAAATGCATCTCATTTCAGGGCATCATGACATGAGAATTTTTCTAGCCATGAGAATTCACTTGGATTTGGCAGGCACTAAAGTGCATATTGACAGTTGCTGTGGTTAGAGACTCACACAGTCCAGTTCCAGCTAGCAGCAGCAGCAAACATATATAACTTGGGGGAGTACATCTTATTTTAGGACATCATAAGAACAATTGACAGCAGCAATTAATGTAGCAGCATGACTTATTTGTTCTGTCACTCACTACAAAACATTGGAATACTGAAAGTATGTATATTGTATTTTTCACAAAATTTCTAAGAAAGTGCATGACAACAGGAGTGTTTGGTACAGTTATACACAGTGCACTACCTTGTGGCAACATGTTGCAACCTGTCAAATTTTAGGGAGTTCTTGAGAAAAATTCTGAGACAACATAATTAATGTGAATTGTGATTAGCATACAATTAACACAAAGTGTGTTACACGTGTTCTCACTGTGACACAGTGCAATGCTATGTGTCAGTACTAGCAACCTTTTGCAGCCTAACATGTTTATGCTGGTAGTTGAGAAAAAATCAGTAAAACATAAAAGAGAGAAAGAAAAGATAGGAGTCTGACATATGAGACCGTCATTATAGAAAACATGAATAGAAAATAAACAGTTTTGGATGTTTTTCACTGTTATTTTTTATGTGTGTTTACTTTTAAGACAGTAGTTAAACAGTACAGAAATACAGACAAGAAGCAATGTAGTTTAGAAGTTATGATCATTCAACTTTTTTAAATTATTAACCTTTTTGTTATTTTTGTTTAGAAGCAAACAAGTAAAAAACTCTAAAGAAAAGACTAGAAACAGGGCAGAAAGGCATCACAGTTAAATGAAAAAGAAAACTTGACTGGGTGCTTATACTATGACAAGTAAAAAAAAAAGTTCAGTTGCACTCTAGAAGTAGGAACAGACTCAGTCACACAAAATGAGAATTTGTAATGTAGTTATTTTACTATCATTTTAGTACACACAAGCACATAACCACAGTATAAAATGTATTGCAGTCACTGTGTGGCAGTCCAGTGCGCTGGTACTGCAGTACTGCAACAGTGTTATTATAGAGATGGCAAAATGTAGATGGAGAAGGAGGACTGAATGATGCAAGATCAGGAACTGTTATATTCAGTGCTCTTGTTTCAGCTTCAATTACATATAGTTCTTACTTATCCAAATGTTCTTACTGTTCTGATGTTGATGGCCCTAATGTATCAGACAGTGATCCTTGACTAATATCCAGTCAAGGGCTTTCTTCATGTTCCTTCTTCTTTGTCTTCCCATTTCTAATTTATTGATTGATTGACTAATGGATTGATTGAGTGACTGATTGCAAATGTTTCGCTAGGAAAGTTATACTAAGCTGGTAACATCTCATTTCCAGATGCATCCTGGGAAAGGGGGAGAGAGGACATGAGAACATATGCAAGTACAATGTGTTAAATAGTGCAATAAAGACGGAAATAATAAATCAAAGTATACAAACTATGAACACTTAACAATAAAGTGTCAAATAGTAAAATTGCCATGAAATAAATTGTGAAATGGGCAAAAGAACAATAAACAAAATCAGCAACAAAAAGAAAATTTTAGCATAAAAGGCTTTCAGATTAAGATTGTATGTTAGGACTCAAAAGTCAATAAACAGTTCAAAAAGAGTAATGTCATGGGTAGGGATGAAAGACAGCCCTTTTGTAAGGAGACTTATTTCACAGTCAGACAAAATTCTTGAGGATAAGTTAATTATACTTATTCCATCTAGTTCAATGTCAGCTTCTTTGCTGTATTGTTGCTGTGGCCTCACATGCCTGCCCTAACCCCTCTTCTGGTTCTCTTGTGTCTGACTTGAATGATGACTGTTTATGGGCTCCTGCGGGGACTGCACTGGCTCCCTGTTGATTTTCTTCCTAAAAATCTTCCGTGCTTTCTGCTTCTGACTCACTGGTGGAAGAACAGTGAACAGGGGACTGATTTCTCTTAAGAGTTGATTTTGGTCTTGAGGGTTTTTTTCTCCTTTTATTTGAATAGTTTTTATTTCACTTGATGACTTATTTAAATAATCCATTCTGTCCCTTTCAAATGTTGTGAGTTTAATGGCTTTCTAATTTATTGTCATGCTTTTCTATTATTTGCTTTAGTTTCAGGTTAATTGAGTCATAGTTCTTATGCTCCTTAAACTGGAATACCTGCAATTCCTTCTCCTTAAGCTTCTCTTGTAATGCTGGTTGTTGAGCTTTGTAGTGGTTCACAGCACATTTTGTCAAAGTGATTAATGCCACTTGTAGAGCAGTTTTTTGGTCTGATATAAATGGTACTCTATCAGTGACATTTTCAGGTAGTTAATAATCTGTAGCCTGCATGGGACTAGGCCCACTTTTAGATATGCCTGCAATGAGCTGATGTTCCAGTAATGGAGATGCACTTTAATTGCAATCCTTTCAAGTGTAGTAAAAGCTTTTTCCATAGTTATGCTTGTGTCTTCTTCTGTGGTTGCATGTATAGCTACTGACTCGTCTTCAGCAGTCTTAGCAGTAGATCAGAAACAGACTCTGGTCAGAGCCAACACGGCTGCAATTGTGCTTTATGATCACTCAAGGGGCCAGTAAAATAAGAGGTCATGGAGCTCACAGCGAAAAGTCTGCTATGTCCAAGATGACCACTGGAGCTTAGTGCACATGCATGACTTCAACGCAACTGCAAAAGTTAAGTCACTGTGCGCGCGGGGCTATGGCAGCCATCTTGAGCATGATGGATGTTTCCATGAAGTCAAGCATGTGCACATAGATATAGTGGCCATCTTGGGCATGGTGAATGTTTCCGCCATGAGCTCTGTGAGCATGCACAACAGTGAACTCTAGAAATATGGGCAGCAATCAAACAGTGTGCCGGCAAGGGGGAGGCTACTGAAGCCATGGAGGGGAACTGTGGCCATGGAGGAGAGGGGCAGGGGAAACACCACACACCACCAATGAATGGAGTACTGTGACAGTGACCACTGCACTGTAGAAGAAAACTGGGAAGAAATCCAATCACAGTCTCTTTTTCCTTCTACAATAATAGAAAAACATCTGCAGGGCTATGCCTATGCAGCAGCAACATTTTAATTCTCCCCTACCCCATTAAACAGTAACTTTGTGAGAGCATCTTGTTCTGCTCTGAGTTTTAAATCATTGATATAGGTGAAAGACATTCCAGTAAGCTTTCAAAATGATGGTAAAAACTGCAAAATGCACCAAACAAATGTGGAAGTAAAAAATACTGCCCTGCCTGACGTGAACATACTGAACCCATACAGTGAGCTAGCTAGATGATAAACAGTCACAGCAAAAGGAAATCACTCCACTGACAAGAAACTGTGCCTAGCAATTATAAAAGTAAGTGAAACAAAAAGAGCTGGCTCCCACTTATTGGATATGTAAGCAGTACAATTTAGTTGAAATGCAGTAAACAGTACAAAAAAAGCATATCAAAAGTGCTCAAACAGGCATGACCAAAAACAGAGATGCTTTACTAGCGAACCACAGGACTCTACTGGTTTCACTTGCAGCTTTCCTCAGGAGTCCCAGGTGTATAGTACTGTAGCACAAGCTGTTTCTTAAATGCACGTACACTGCATTAAAGTGACAGTGCTCACAAAATATGCAGAAAAGATAAACCTATGTGAAAAGTGCTACATCCACAACAAACCATTAAAAACATAAACATGTAAAATGCAGGAAAATACAGGGGATCATAACAATAATCCAGAAATATATACAGCAGCAGACTTTTAAAGTAACACCATAACTATTAACAACTGGTATACTTAAGATTGATTCACATTATGTAAATGCATAAATATAGCCATGCAACCAGTCCAAAAACAAAACACACTACAAACAACACATTAAGAATTAAAGATCACTGTTAAATCGCAGCATGTGATTCAACAATAATCTTCTGTAATTCTGTCCTTAATGTGTTTTTTTTTTCTGTTTTCAGATAACTGACTGTTGTGAGTCTTGGAATTCATATAGCTGAAAGTGACAGGATTGGTTGGACAGATACAATATATTTATGCACTGCTATAATGTGAGTCAATTGAAAGTATACCAGTTTGTAATTAATTATGTTCTATTTTTAAAAATGCTGCTGGATATATTTCAGGATTATTGTTATGATCCTGCATTTTCCTGCTTTTTATATTTATCATGTTTTTAATGGGTGGTTGCAGATGTAGCACTTTCTTACATAGGTTAAACATTTTTGCATATGTTAGAAACACTGTCATGTTGATGCACACGAATTTAAGAGACAGCTTTTGCTGCATCTGGTTCTCCTGATGAAGCCTGTGAGTGAAACAAGTACAGACCTGTGGTTTGTGAGTAAAGCATCTGTTTTTTTTTTTTTTGCTATGCCAGTTTGAACAGTTTTAATATGCAGTTTTACACTGTTTACTGTTCTTAGCACTTTAAATAAATGTTGGTGCTTACATACCCAACAGTCTGGTGCTGTCTCTTTTTGGTTTTCTGATTACTACAGCAGGAGTTAACAGTTGCATATGGTGTTCCAGAGAGGACTTTTAAAAGATGATTATAAGAACAGTCAGACACCGCTGCACTTTAGAGTCCAGACTGGGGAGACATTTCTTGTACAGAAACAGGAGGTTCAAAGGCTACTCTGAATATGATAACAAATGAAACAATTTAAATGTGCTACTAGCAAATGATGAAAACATTACTCCAGAAACAGTCTAAGTTATGAAGATTGATCCACCAAGATAGTCAATAACCTTAAGGGCATTACTAAATCAAAGGTAATGAATACTACAAAGGGTATTATTTATCAAGGCTGTGTGTGGATGTTGATGTATGAAATGGCTGCCACTACACTTTTACAGGCATGTTACTGCCATTCTCTCATTACTTGCGGGGGAATGGAATTGTTTAACCAGGAAAGGCACACTAAGCCAGAGCTTGTTTCCAGGTATGATCTGGAAGCACAGGGAAGTTAAGTGACTTGCCCAAGTTCACACAGTATGAAAGTAGGGGTTGATTGGATTGAAACCCAGGTCTCCAAGTTTGCAGCTCTTTGCCCTTAACCACTATGCTATACTGCCTCCTAAGGCACAATGATTTATTTGGAATATAATAATACAATGTTACATTTGGTATATAATATGAAAAGTGCTATATAAATGGTAGTTCTTCTTTCTCTAACCAAAATCACTACTAAGACCCAAGCTACATGTTGGTTAAAATGATTCTTGAATGGGCTTTCCTGTCTCAGGAGAAATACCATGCTAGTATGGGAATGCAAAAGCCTTTGGGGAAGAACATCTAGAGTATGATAAAATACTCAAAATGTGTTTTACAGTATGTCATTGATATAAGAAATGTGTGGAAACATTTAAGTGGATGCACAAGCATGCCTTTCGTCAGCTCCCCTTTATGGATGTAGCTTAAGTTAGTTTCTTATTCTCCAGGAAGCAAGTTCATTACTTTACAGACTTAGATATTTATGTATGCATTTATTTATTTATTTGTTATGTATTTATAACTTGTGTCCATCAAGATAGCAAAATATATAAATGGGTGATCAAGATAGAACATGCAGGATAACCCAGTGGAACACTGAAGATTGCACAGGACAACAGGTGAAAGTCCACCACTATATTATAGAGACTGAACAGCATTTTGGAGTCTTAGAGAAATGTTAAATAATCCAACTACAGTATACATACGAGTGTTATTGGAAATGCAGTTATACTATTTGTGACCTCTGTGAGTTAGACACACTGTTGGAAACAAAGATTACTTAATCCTTGTGGTCTGGAAAAATCGGCTTTATGCCCAATAAATCTCACATGCTTCAATTGCACAGATATCCTTATGCCAGACTATACTGAAGAGTTTAAGGAATGAGGAGAAAAATTGCAACAAAGTCTGTATCTTTGGTTACAATATCTTGGATCCTTCCAAAGAGATCTGGGTTCAGGAGCCACCTGCCATACTCCAAAGGTTATACCATCAAGATCATGATGGAATAGATGCACAGTCAAAAACAGCATGGTCAAAACAGCGTGCTATGTTTGGAGTTTGTTTATTTAATTTTAGCATGGTTTTTGACCACTCACTTTTGGGGAGTCTCCACTCAGCAAACCATTTGACAATGCATGTTTTGTCTGTGCTTAAATATAGGTGAACCATTCCAAAGAAGGCTTTGCAGGTCTCAAAAGAACACTGCAAGAAAGAGCAATGGAAAACTACTTATTTTGGATTATAACCCTTCATCACAAACAAAGGTAATCATGCACCCCCTTTTATTAAAATTCCTACATTAGATGATCATCTCTTTCAATCTTTATTCAGTTTGAAGGACATACTAAATGCTACTTTTCCACAAGAGTGTCTTTCTTCTGCATAGAGAATTCTGTTTTGTTCCCAAGAATAGGAAAAATAAATCCTCCACCAATGCTTTTACTTGAGTGGTGAAAGGGCTATTTATTGATTGATTTTTTTTAATTAAATGATTGCTGAGAGAATCACACTGAGCCAAGGCTCATTTGCAGGTTTGCCCCAGGGTAGGAAGTTACAGAAGGAAAAATAAATCAAGCAATACAGTTGAAAATTAGGAAATTGATAAAAAGCAAAAACTAGTTACACATTTGGAAAAAGTACAAAAACTCAGAAGGGTAGATAAATAAAAATAATAGAGGCAAGAATATTAACATTTATCCAAAAAAATAAAATACAATAATTTTATTTAAAATTAAATGCAAAAGGTTAAGGCAGCTTACATAGGGCACACATAAAAGTCAACTGAAGGTATAGAAATAAGGCAAAACACAGTAACCTACTCAAACCTGGGCAGTAGGGCAACAGAAAGACCACAGAGGGGCCCTGAAAGGAGTTAAGGGGAAGAGAGGAGTGAGGGGAACAAGAAGCACAAAGAGCAGGGATGTGATGATAGGAAGGTGTCAGGACAGGAGTCCAGAGAAGGGGAGATGCCAAGCACAGAAATAGGTGAAGTGGGACACAAGGAGCAGTTTAAGAGAGAAATAAGAGAAGGAAAGGCAAATCCAAACATTAAGGAGATGAGAGATAAGGAGTTCATTATCAGGGTGACTAATCAATGTGTGAGGGTGAAGAGTAAAGGCAAGAGAAAGAGAATGCCACTCTGGTTTTTGAAGGTAGTGGCAGATAAAATCCAGACCAAGAGCCTAGCCTTCTGAAAATACAAGGGAACACAAGAGGATGGGGACAGAGAAGTGTACCAAAAATGTTGGAGAGAGGCAGAGGCAGCAGTGAGGAGTGCTAAAGCACATTCAGAAAAAAGACTAGCACAATCGGTGAGGAAAGGGGACAAGACATTCTTTAGGTACATCAATAAGAGGAGGAAGTCCAGAGAGGGTACAGTCAGACTTAAAGGGGACAATGAAGAGAGGGTAGAAGGGGACCTAGAGAAAACCACAATCCTTAACAGGTAGTTCTGCTCAGTCTTTACTAAAGAGGGAGTGGGGCTGGGATCACAACTGGAAAACAAATGTGTGGAGGGGGAAGAATTGAGCTTCACAACATTTACAGAACAGAGGGTCCAAGAGAACTTACAAAACTAAAGGTGGACAAAGCAATGGGGCCAGATGAAGTACATCCAAGGATTCTAAAGAAACTGAGGGTGGAGCTGGCAGCCTTGTTCAGTGAGTCACTGAACATGGGGGTGGTCCCACAGGACTGGAGAAGAGCAAATGTGGTTCCTCTTCACAAAAGTGGTAGCAAGGAGGATGCAGGGAACTACAGGCCAGTGAGTTTCACCTCAATAGTGGGGAAGATCATGGAGTCTCTGATTAAGGTACATATTGTGGATCACCTGGTATCCATTGGAATACAGGAAAGTCCTGTCAAACAAATCTGATAGATTTCTTTGACTGGGTAACCAAGATTGTGTACAAGGGAGGGGCGATGGATATTGCCTACCTTGGTTTCAGCAAGGCCTTTGACACAGTCCCACATAGAAGACTGGTAAACAAGCTGAGGAGTCTGGGGGGGGGTGGGACACAGGGGGTGAACTGGGTAAGAAATTGGTTAGTTGACATAAGGCAGAGAGTGGTTGAAAATGGCACACAGAAGAAATGGGAGTCACCAGTGGGGTGCCACAGGGGTCAGTCCTGGGGTTACATGACAATTCACTCCTGTCAATTCATTCCCTGACATTTTGGTCCCAACAAATCACTCCCATGACAACTTACTCCCACGACAACTTCCTCCCATGACAACTCGCTCCCACAACAATTGACACCAATGGATACTGTACATCGGAAAAGCATCCACAAGTTGATCACTGCATGTGTCAAATGTGTACAAATGAATGTTTACCCTCCGCTGTTTATAGTCTCATCAACCGTTTCAGTTCTGTACCCCAACAGGTAATGCTTTTGGCACTATTCCTACCACAACACAGATATTAACTGAGCACAGGCACTGGTTAAACAGAAAGGATGGCAGTTTAAATACTAACATTTTAAAAGGTGTGGTATTTGATATTCAAAGTATAGAAAGTAAATTTGATGAGGTCAGGTGGATCTTTTCATATTAGTCTTCACACAGTTTTTCTCATGCTAAAAGCAACTATATTTAACACCTTGACACATAAAAAATTAATTTTGTGACAATAAATGTGTATCTTATTAAATGGGATAGAACTAACTAGAGACAAAGGACTGCAATAACATCATCAAATGATTGTGTGCTTCAGAGACTGGACTAAACATCACCTAGGCACAATCTCATGATAGGTCTGAGGAACTACTTTTACTTACAGTAAACACTGTTTTTATTGCTAGTACTGCAGCAATAAAAATAAAGCAATGCATCCATTGGTGTCAACTGTGAGAGTGAGCTGTCGTGGGAGTGAATTGTTGTGGGATGAGTTGACAGGAGAGAATTATCAGGGAGTGAATTGATGGGAGCAAATTGTCCTGTTCCCCAGTCCTGGAACCAGTCCTCTTCGCTGTCTTCATAGCAGAAGGGCTAGAGGGAAAAGTATGCCTGTTTGCAGATGACACCAAGATCTGCAACAGAATAAATACTCCAGGGGAAGTACAGAGAATGAAAAGAGACCTGGAAAGCTGGATAAATGGTCTGAGGTATGGCAGTTAAGGTTTAAAGCAAAGAAGTGCAAGATCGTGCATGTGGGGAACAGAAACCCCTGGGAGAGCTACATGTTGGGGGTGAGTTGTTGACAGTCATCAGAGAAGAGAGGGATTTAAGGGTCATTATATCAGATGACCTGAAATCCATCAAATTGACTGCAAAAGAAGTTGGGAGGGCTTGTGGGATGTTAGGGTGTATAGGAAGGGTTATTACAAGCCATAGAAGGGTGGTGGTGATCCCACTGTAACAAGATGGTGGTTATGCCTCACCTACAGTACTGTGTGCAGTTCTGGAGGCTGCACCTGTGTAAGGATATTGACAGGGTGGAAAAATAGTGCAGATGAGGGCAACTAAGATGTGCAGGGTTTGCATGACAAGGCATATGGGGATAGATTTAGGGACCTCAATATGTACACATTGGAACAAAAATGGGAGAGTGGGGACCTGATTGAGACTTTCAAACACCTTAAGAGCATAAATAAGGTGGAAGGGGATAGCATCTTCTAGTATAAATTTATAAATTTTTGTACTTTTTATAAAGTACAGTAGAACTAGAGGGTATGACATGAAATTGAAGGGGGGGGTTGCATAAGGGGTAATGTGAGAAAGTTCTTTTTTACAGAGAGGGTGGCAGATGCATGGAATGCCCTGCCTCAGGAGGCAGGGGGAGCATGTACAGTGGAGGGATTCAAGTGGGCATGGGATACACACAAGGGAATCATACATACATATGAGGGGGGAATAGCTGAGGCTGCTGATCTAGTAGAGGCAGCTGGAGCAAATTGGTAAAATGGACAGACTGGATGGACCTTGCAGTCCCTTTCTGCCATTAACTTCCATGTTTCTATGGATGGAGAGTGAGCAAATGTAAGAAGAAAAAGTAGAGAACCAGAATTTTGAGAAGGAGTTTCAGTGAGAGATGTGCTGATATTCAAGGAAAGGGAGATCAAAGATACGATAGAGAAACTGGTGATAAAATAGAGGTGGGGTACCAAGAGCAAAGCAACAGAAGGAGTGTTAATGGGGGCTCAGTCTCATTAGGGCAGATTTGAGGGACGTTCTAAAAACCTCATCAACATAGTCAAACACGAACAAGATTAGTTTGAGGGGGCTATGGGAGGTTATAGGCCATTAACACACTTTTTCCAGTTTTATTATATAAGAGTTTCTTCCTATTTAGTTCAGCTTTGGGTGCATGATTATCTATTATGCCACCATCGAGTAATTCACAACTGGAGGAAGATTCATTTGGTCAATTGTCAATCTGGAGTCACTTGTCAGAAGATTCCTAATCTTATACAAGATTTCCAGTTTTTAATGTACCTGAATTGTAATATAATAAAAGATGAGAGGAATAGTTATGTGAAGGGTTCAAGTACACACCTAAATATCTGAAAATTGTCTCCTGTTGCAGTATTGACCTTTCACTAACAGGCAGCCTAACAGTGGATTTAAGCCATCTGACCATATCAGCTGTAAGCACCATACTTTTTGTTTTATTTCTGTTCAGTAATAGTCTTTTTTTAAACATCCCACCCATGATTTTATTAATGTCAACCTCAATTTGCTGATTGTTCTCTTCCGCAAGCCCACAACTGCAGTACAAGACTACATCATCTGCATAGTGTATCATTTTCCACTAGATAAATATACCAGAACTAAAAAATGTTTTTTTTTTAACTTTGATTGGTGTACTCCAAAGCTATACAGCCTTCTGTCTGACAGCATCCTAAAGGGTTATGTTAATGACTGGAGACCCTCATGTACAATAGAACCATTTGAATTTTAGTTACAAAAGCATTCATTTTAATAATATTAAAACCATTTATTTTAATAGGAGCATTAAGGCACTCCAGGAGTTGACTAACCTTTGTTTATTCTACTCCAAGGAGCAAAAGGTACTCAGCTCCACCTCATCCCTCATAATTACTTTAGGGTTATAGTAACAGATGGTAACCCAACCCCTGAGTGTACCCTAATGGTTATGTTTTGACCCCCTTCAAGGCTTGCTGATATTTAAAAAAAATAATGTTTAATCCATTGACCTGTCTTGTAGCAGCCTTTCAACAGACTCATGAACTGCATTTTCAGGATGTTCACAGTAGTATCATGTCAGGGAAAAGGGTGGAGTGGGACCATTGATAGAGCAGCTACTCTCCCTCTGTGTAGCTCACAGGTATCCCTCTGATCATATACTGTTGAAATAACAAAATTTTGACATCCATTACAGTGACATCCTCAAAGTTGTCGCTGTAATGGATCCAATTATGAAATTGCACATATTTTGCCAGTATTTTGCTGCCTTCGAACAAACTCCAACTAAATGTAATTCCACCTGTCGACATTGTTGGTGTCGCTGTGCCACATTTTGACAACTTGGTTGTCTATGCAACTTGGTAGAATCCCCTCTGATGACTTGCAGGTTTGGGGAAGTAGGGCACTTCTTGCCAGGCCTTGATTGTCCACGTCTATGTTTGAGAGTGTTGGAATTTAAAAATGTCTTTAAAACAAGCTTTGTAGCAAGACCTCAGTAACGTGTTTAACTGGCTCCATGCTTACCAGCTCCAAGTTAATACCAGAAAAACAGTCTCTATGACTTTTTGCACCAGGAAAAGGTTGTACAGGCTCTTGATGATGCCAGTATTCACCACCCCGGTAGGGACCCCCATCGGATTGATCACCTCGTTCAAGTACCTCAGGGTTTGGCTTGATTCTAATCCCAACTTCCAAACCCATATTGGTGCCATTCACTCCAAACTTCACCCGAAGCTTGGTGCATTATATCATAATAAACACTGCCTCCCCCTCCCTTTTCCTGTGATCTGTTAATGAAAATTATTCTTCCGATATTCAATGACACCGATTTTGTCTATGGTACTGTTTCCACTACGTCCCTCTCCAGACTTCACACTCTCTTTAATGCTTTTTGCCAATTTGCCTCCAACTTTTCTTTTCACATTCATCATTGCCATCTCTACTACTCTCTCACTATTTCTCCCCATCACAAAGGCACCTAGCCCATACTCTAGCCTTTATTCCAAAATTTTGGTTTGGTACCCTCCCATCCTATCCCTCTTCTCTTCTTTCCCCTGCCACTTCTATGTCTTACTCGCTGCACTCCAGCTAATTCCCGTTCCTTCACCATCCCTGGTCTCCACTCCTCCATCAGCCTGTCAGCTTTCTTTTATTGCCTCCCCTCCCTCTGGAATCAATGCCCCCACCCGTTTGTCTCACCCCCCTTTCCCAGTCTTCAAGAAATTATTTAGACCCACTCCCATTGCTACCTGCTGCTGCCCCTCAGCTTCTTTGCCATCCTTCTTCCCCATGGCCCAGCACCAGTGTGTCAACTAGCTTATTTACCTGCTTGTCACTGCACCCTATCTAGTGTTTCCCACCTGTGTACTTGGCTAATTTTGTTGTAGAATTGCACTTTCCTTTGGCTGCTACTGCTTACTTGTACTATAAATGTAAATATTCTTACATATTGTATTCTTTGTGCATATGACTTTATGTATAAATTTTTGTCTTCCTTTGTATTGTAATCATTTCTCCCTGCTCCCTGGGTCACACCTGGAAATGAACCTAGGCTCAGTGTGCCTTTTCCAGTTACCAAGCTTTAAATAAATAAATAAAAACATATTAAAAGTCCAGAGACCAGAAATGTATTTATTTATTGATTGATTGATTGACTGAGATCTCAGATTACAACACCTTTGTGCTGAAAGTTATTTTACAAAGGTTTCACATCTGATCAAAACAGGTAACATACAATAATGACAAGATGGGACAAAAACTGACAGACTACATGGAGAGCTAAAAGTAGTACAGTCAGTTTGAGAATGACACTTCAATTACAGAATTTAGTACATGTAACTAAGCTATGATCAGCCAGGAGACTTTTTCAGGGTTAGGGAAGGTGCAGGGGTAAGAGAATCATGGAGGGGCATAGAGGGGTTCCATGGATGACTTCTGTGTCCCAAGCATGGAACATTCTCAAGCAATAAGGGGCTATCATTACCAAGGTAAAAGAAACGTTTTCTAGTTAGGAAAGCCAGTAGGAGTAATTGAGTTCGAGAGTTCCAGAAGTTTTTCGGTCCTGATAGCATCTGCTCCTCTTTCTTTGCTTGGTCTAAGTTTGCAAAATAACATTCAAGACCTGCAAAGAGTTTGTTATTTTCTAGTTAAAGTTTGTAGGGAGGGTTCGTCTGTTCAACAGAGGACCGAAGAGAACCAGAGGTGCAGCTGAGCAAAACCAGAACCTGAGAGGACCAAAGGAGCAGCTGGACATTAGCAGAAGATGCATCATCAATCCTTGGCCAGAGCAGCATATCAAAGGACTTCATCAATCAAGGACTACATCCAGTTGGCTTGAGGTATCAGAGACTGTGACTTTTAAAAGAGACTTGAAATTATTTTGGGACATTTTTCTGTTTATCTTTGGAGCAGGGTGAAAAATGTGTGTTGCAACAAATTCTAGATTTTTTGTCAGGGGAACAAAATACTGATATTCATTTTTGTGCAAATGTTATTGTACTGTTTAGGCTGCACAGCCATTTTTCTGGTTACTGATAGAGCCATTGCTGGAGTAAAAAGTAATAGTTATTCACAGATTGCTAAATAAATTGGCTCTAATTTGAAGAGATTTCTGCTTCTGTGATAATTCATATAGAAATGTTGCTGTAGTAACAGAGTCATACCCCAAATGAATATCTGCCAGCCCTGTGACTAACTTTCCTTGCAGCTAGCCTGATTCCATCACCCAGGTAGGTTAAAGCATTGTGCAGGCAGGTGTTATAATCCAAGTTTGCTCAATGAATGACTTTTGTGTCTGTCAGGGAGCAAATTTTGGAAATTGCCTTAAGATAGATAGATAGATAGATAGATAGATAGATAGATAGATAGATAGATAGATAGATAGAGTGATTGATTGACTGACTGGGTGATATTGCAGAAAACAGCATTAATGCAGGTTAGGGTTGCTACCACATTAAATTCAAATCTCACAATGTTTGGAATTATGCTATTATGGTTGTTAACCCAATGCCCACCAAAGTTTGGAAATTTGCTATTAGGATTGCTAACTCCCCCTACCCCTATTAACCCAAGGTCAAGCTACAGATATGGGACCATGCATCAGTGGTGTAGTACCTCATACTGGCCACAGTATTCAAAATGTGTAAAGCACTTTCCAAATCTCCACCTCCTTCCCTATCCCCTTCCATCATGACTTAAGGCCAAGCTATGGCCTGGAGTCATGCTATGCAGGTCTGGTGTTTCATACACACCCTACCCATTTTAGGTCTGTAATAGAAATACTTGCAGAGCATAGCTTAAGAGCTTTACATCCATTTATAGTGTGGCTTACTTTACACAAATACTGTGGACCTGTGGAAAGCAGAAGACTTGTTCCTGATTTGTAAGTACAGTACAATAAAAATTGCACACCTGTAGCTTTCATTCTTTGGGACACATACTTGGAACTACTCAAAGAATGTTCCATGCCTGGGACACATATACTAGTTTATGCAGGGTCTCGTTAAAGCTGTGTGAAGCCACTTACAGGTGGTTGTTACCCTCATGCATGTTACACTACACACAAGATTCACAAAGCCATACACCATCAAACATACTGTACAACTGTGTTATAACTATGCAACTTAGCGCTGGACAAAAAGAGGCTCACATGAACCAGAACAGCCTTGTAGCATGGAGCCAGATCTGCAACTTGACATTGGGACATGAGGGAAGGGGATGGGGAGGCGGTGGGGATTATGGTTGCTATTTACATATTTTGAATATGTTGGCCTTCTATGTGGTACCATTGATGCATGGCCTCACCCCTGTAGCTTGGCTTCAGGTAAAAAGGGGAAGGGAAGGGGTTGGGGTTAGGCTTGACAACACAAATAGTACATTTCCAGACATTGTGGGAATGGGTTGAAAACGGTAATAGCACAGTTCCAAACTTTGTGATGTTTGAATGTTGTGTGATAGTTATCCTAATCTGCATAAACATAGCTTTTGCAATGATGTTCCTTAATTTTTGAGATAATAGAGTGGTAAGTTGCTTAGTACAGGGCCACTGAGCAGAAGACTCCAAACTTTTTTTGCACTTTGAGTCCTGGAGAAACAAGATGCACAGGATGCTTTGGTTCCTTCTAACTTTTTTTGTCCAGAGCCCTGCAGAGCCTGCACAAAGCATACTAATTGACATAACTTAATTAGCATTTTAATTGTTGTACAAAGTATATGCACTGTTTATTTTTAAATCACTCATAATTTTGACCTTTTTTTCTCACTTTTAGACATTTTGCTTATGTTGGACTTAAAAACTTTTTCAAGGATTTCTTAATAAATGTGTGGTATTTAATTCAAAATATCTAATTGATGCTGGCCCGTGTCCGCTTGCAATGTCGACATCCTGAGTTCAGAAAAAGACTCAGGAGTTGGAGGGACAGCTGAGGGGAAGGACTGAGCATCCAAGGGCCAGCTCTCATTCTCAGGGGGAGTGGGGGTGGCTGAGTATCCAGCACAATATGGACCCCTGGTGGAGGCTGGGGGCTCCACTGCAACCAGCAGCTGGATTAGTGGGAGGTGGGACAGACATTGGGTTCATCCCACTAATGTCACTGCACATCCTATCTCCTGCGGAGTACAGCATTCCAAAAATGGTCCTGCCACTGATGGATGACACCCCACGCCAGATCCTGCACCACTGAATGGACTCCCACTACCATCCCTGACTTCAAGTCTGCCACTCTCTAATGCTGACCCCACCCCTAGGGGGGGTAATCCAGGGGGGTGCTTGGAGAGTTGGGGGTCTCAGGGCATGTGTCAGGGAAGAGCATGTGGCTGATGGGGCCAAGCAGCAGAATGCAAAAAAAAATCTAATTGATAATTACATTTAAAAAACATACTGCACATTGTCTCCTTACACCCCTCCCTCACAAACACTAAACTGCCCCACCCATAACATTCAAGTATTTAATAATAATTATACATTAAAGTTTTTGTTCATGTGGAACATAAACTAAACACCTTTGCACAGCATGCATGAAATAACCTTCTCCTACCAGCATGGGGAGAGGGTTTGTTTACTAGAATGCCAGATCATGGAGTTTACCGACTGAGTAAAGCCTCTGAATATCACTGAGAAGTATTTAGGATGTCAGTTGGTGATGGCATGGGAAGTGTCAAGATGGCAGAGTGACAGGAGGTACTCTTAACTCAGGTTTCTTGACAAGCTGCCTAAGGAGGCAAGGGTCCCTCATTTGCACCAGCTTTCCTGGGATCCACTGTGTGTGAACAGCAGAACTCATTGTTTAGTTAACAGTGGTGATGACCCTGTGAACTTGGAGTCTGTAGGCCATTTAGTGTAGGTCACTATTTATTCTGATGAGACTGTCATTTCCTCCTTCTCACATCACTGGGACAGAAGGAATGATGATACTAAGAGGCTACTCCTCCAGGGAGGTCCCTGGTGGCCTTGCGATGCACAGAGGATCTTACCAAATTGTGTGTTTTCACTTTGGGGAGAAAGTCTGGTGCTGTCCTTGCCCAAAAGATGCTACTGTTGAATATGTAAGTAAGCAAGTAAAATATTTATTTTTCAACAGGATAAAACTATTCAGACTTTTCCCAGCTCTGTTTACAAAGTTGTCTTGTGTACATTTTACAAAGGAGATATATAAATTAGTCAAAATACATAGTTCCACACAGATACATAGTACCATACACAACAAACATTAATGGGAAGCTTTTTTACAGACAGGATGAAACTTAAAATTTATACATTGTTACACAGCAACCAGTACCACATTCGTTACATCATACTCATACACAGAAAACATTTGGCATTTTTCAGTAACAAGTGTAAATATTCACTAAGTGCCTATTTAACATAAATTTAAACATTTTTATTGTTGAAGCTTTCCTAATCTCAGAAGACAGAGCATTCCATTCTTTTGTTAGCCACCAACTAGTTTTCACCTCCCCATATAAATTAATTATTCTAGGAATTATATATCATCTATTTTTTACTCCCCTTCAAGTTATGAGTGCAGTTGCAGATTCAGGATTTTGCAATGGGGGGTGCTGTGGTGGTGTGCATGCATGACAAGCAACTTTTTATAGTTTTTAAAATCTTTTGCACTATCCTTTTCATATTTTTGACTGAAATTATGAACATAATCTACAGTTTTGAATGTATATTATCTTACAATCAATAAAGAGTTCTTCAGCAAATTGAAATGCAGTAGCAGCAAGCAAGCAAGTTGTGATGGAGGTGAACCTGCACCCTTTAAAACCACCTAGATCCGCTACTGTATGACTGTACATAGAAACTTTGCTTGATTAAAATTCTTGATCCTTAATGATTCCCTTATTTAAGTTAAAGGCTACAATTGCTCTTAACTTATTTTTTTTTTTGTATATGGTGAGACAACTGTTACCAAAGACTGAGATGGTGAAACAGGTAGGAGATGGCCTACTATTTGTGTTGGGAATCCCAAGCTGGCATAGACATTGGAGATGTTACCTCTGGCAGAGAGCATGAGGGAGATAGCCAGCCACTGCCTGAGGCAGGCTGAGTTAGATGCTGACACACTGGTGCCCAGTACACCGTCTGGTGAGAGTAAAACCCTGGTTGATATGAGACACCCAGAGCCAGGACAGCTGTTAGCCAGGAGTGCCAGAATGAATGTTCCTACAACAGTGCTGCCTCCTGCACATCAGCTAAACTGATGCTGCAGTGTCGTGGTAGTGTGTGAGAAATTAGTGAGCCTAAAGCATATAGGAAGGGGTGAGCTCTGGTAAATTCAGAAAGCAGAATAAGAAAGGCCCAAAGTAAAAACTCACACAATATTGAGCTGCAAGAAATAAGAGGAGTCATAGAAGAGATATGTATAGGGATGACCTTTTTAAAGGACTATAAGGTTCTGACCTCAGATGACCAAGGAACTAGATCAGAGTGGAGCAGTGGACATGGCCTACCTAGATTTCAGTAAGGTGTTCAACACCATTCTACATAGGATAGTAGTAAACAAGCTGGGTAACTTAAGAATGGGTCCAAAGGTGGTAAACTGGATAAGAAATTGGTTAGGGGATAGGCAACAGTGGGTGGTGGTAAATGGAGTACATGCCAAGAAAGGGAGGGTGTCAGTCCTCTTTAATGTATTTCTAAGTGACATTGTAGAGGAGCTGGAATATGGTGGACACTCTGAGGGATGGGTGGAAATTATGAGTAGAAACCTGAGAAAACTAAAGGAATGTATAAGGGTATGGCAGCTGGGTTTCAATGTGAAATAAAGCTGCAAAATAATGCACCTAGGACACAGAAACCCAGGGACAGGGCACAAAAGGGGTGGAGTGGTATTGATGACCACCAAACAGGAAAGAAACCTGGCAATGCCACAAGGCAGTAAGGAGGACAAGTGGGATGCTGAGGTGCATTGGGAGTATCATCAGCAGAAAGAGGGAGGTGGTGTTGCCTCTGTATAGATCACTGGTAAGACTCCACCTAGAATACTGTGTCAAGTTCTGGAAACCACATCTCTGGAAAGACATAAACAGAGTGGAGGCTGTCCAGAGGAGGGCAACAAAAATGGTGCAGGGTCTGCATCAAAATCTCTATGAGAAGACACAAAAGGACCTCAATATGTGCACCCTGGAACAAAGGAGCAAGAGGGCCGGGGATCTGATAGGGATCTTTAAATACCTCATGGGGTGGCAAATTTAGTACAGAAGGGGAGTATTTTTCAGAAGAAAAGGTGCTTAAGAACAAGGGGACATGCTATAAAGTGGAAGGGGTAGATTCTGGAGAGATGTAAGGAAGTTCTTCTACATTGAAAGAATGGTGAATTCCTGGAATGGCCTTCCTGCAGAGGTTGTGGGGGCAAAAGCAGTGGTGGGGTTTGACAATACATGGGATAAGCACAAGGGAATCCTAATGAAAATGAAGCGTGAAGGAGAAAGAACTGTAGATTGGGCATGGTCTGCGGTAATAGTGTACTGTAGGTAGAGAGCAATGGGCAGACTGGATGGGCCAAGCAGTCCTCATTTGCTGTCAAATTCTATTTTTCTGTGTTTCTAAGTTGACTTACAGTGAAGTCAGCCATAATGCAATTAAGTAACTTGCAGTAAATGACATGTCATAAAATACTATATGACAATAGGGCTTAATTGCCACTGAATTAAACTTTTCTCTGCAGTATACTGCAGCATTTGGAAAGTGAAAGTGAAACACTATTCTGCCAAGATCAGTCATCGACTGCCAAGATGACACTCTTTCCTTGCCTCTCTAGATCAAAACTAAAAATGTAAAACTAACATCCACATATTACAAAAAATAATAAATAGAAGACCGATTTCTCAGCTACAATACATCGCGAGGTTCTACAGACATGTTGGAACCTGTCAAGCTTCACTTATGTTCCAAGAGCCTCTCAATGGTATTATAGCCTTGTAATACACAGTCCACTGTCTACTGTATTTGTAATATTTGGTTATAAAAAATAATACTACTGAAACCTATACAAAATTGTTCCCGTAATACCATCTTCGGGGATCCATTGATTATGTTACTAGATCTCATAACACTAACGATGCTGCACTATGAGGCATTATGAGAAAGAAAGTTGAGCTCATGCCACACTCAGTGCTTCAGCTGAACATGAGATGGCTTTTATTGTAACCATTGTGCACAGTAAATACTGGCCAGCTCTTCAGCTAATGAAACTGCAACACTAACAAAATGGCACAAAATGAAGAAAACAATCAAAATGAGGGGAGAATCTGACTTGGATCCAAATGTTACAAAAAAAAGAGGGGAACTTCAGTGCCTCAGCTATAATACCATCTTGAGGTACTGGTGACATGACCGAACCCCTCAAGCTTTGCTATCTAGGTTCACATGTCCCTAGAACCTCTTGATGGGATTATAGCCTCAGTCCCACAGTCCCCTATGTATTATTAGGTACCAACAGCATATCTGTTAGTACCTATTGTGCTCAAGTGTATGGTTCCATGAGAAAATCATGATTATAAAATCATGATCACCAAATCAGCGAGTATTTAATAGAGAGAGCTATAATAGCTCATTGTCTTCTTAGTGCCTCATATAACAGTGACTCCATAATATTAGCAAACAACTGAAAGCTCAGAACATGTTCCTGCCTCCTTGAAAATATTTTACTTTTACAAGGCAGATTGATAGATTTTGAACAACAGTCCCCCCCAAGCATTCAAAAACAATCCCGAATTATTAAAAAAAGGGATCCACTTCCTGGGTGTGGGGACTCTTGAAAAAGCCTGAAGCAGAACCTATAGTGTCACCAGAGGCTATGCTGCACTTTCTGTGTTTGCTTTGGCAACTGCCCCGATATGCACTTGTGTAATTATTGTTTGTGAATTTAATAAATTCTGTGTTTAATCTGCTACTCTGTGCCAATTTTGTCTGACAGAGGCGCAGCTGGGCTCCAATTGGCAGCTGTGCTGAGCCCTGCTGAGCCCTCTCCCTGTTCTCTTGATTGAGTCTTCTGACTAGTGAGTTAAGGTGTGGGGATTGATTGTTAGCCCATCCTGCCAGAAGGATCTGTGGCATCTCTGTTGGCTTGTAGTGGGCTATTTAAAGCTCCGCTCCTCTTTCTTTTCTTTCTTACCCCACAGTTGTATACCCCAATGCAGTGTTAAGTATGTAGAAATATTACTGGTACACCATGTCATGAATTTTCATTTTTTTTTGTTTAATTAGAGCACAATAATGTATTTATTATTTATTTATTGAAGAGAATCAGAATTACAATCCTTTGAGTCAAAGACTCCTTTGCAAAGGCTCCATGTCAGTATAGAAAGTACAAACATAACATTTACTAGCATTATACATAGGCACAGAATATACATTGAGTCTAGGATCCTGAAGTGGATTTTTGGTCTTGGCTGTGACCACAAGGTAGATTACAGGTTCAGGAGTCCTAATTGAACCCTGAGTCAATTTTTATACACATTGGGATTGAGGGACCCAAGGAAGCCATCAAGGAGTAAGGTTAGGCCTTTTTATCCCTACCATTGTGGATTTTCTACATTCGCTGGCACTATACTGACTGCTAGCATTGGGCTTCCTTTTGTGTTTTGGGGATGGGGGAGGTGTTATGGTTGCAGTGACAGGTAACTGAAACAAGGAGGAGGTTCTTAAGGTCCATTTTAAATTGGCCAAGACTGGGGGATAGGGAGAAAGAGGCTGGTAGGCTATTTAGCCAGAGGGGAGCTCGTTATCAGAAAGACCTTTGTCCTAGGGAGGTCCTACAGTGGGGGACTAGGAGAGAGGTGCCAGTTGTGCATCTAGAGGCCCTTCTGAGTGGGACTGTCTGGATGAGGGGGTGGAGGCCTTTGGGTGCTAGATTCATGAGTATTTTTTTGGCTTGGATTGTGGTGTGATACTTAAGTCTGCCTTTGAATCATACAGTAATCATACAGTAATGTCATAAGAGAGGAAAAAAATTTGTCCTTAAAAAATAAACATGCCGCCATGGTGTACATAATATGCTTGCTCCTGCACCTAAGGTTCTGTTACCCTTGTGTAAGGCATCAATTAGAGCATTATTCACAGCACAAAAGGATACTGTTTGCCACAATCTGCAGTTGCTTATTAAAGTCCAAAGTGTTTGTGCAAAAACACTGAATGAAAAGCAACTTACAAATAAGTGTTCCGGTAAGCCTATTTGGATTCTCGTGATCACGATTATTGTCAGCACAATATCAGGAAAATTGCTATTTGTGCATCGTTACCATTCTGTGGCGGCTGCCAAAATTAAATTTGCTATACTACTGTCACGATTTTGTGGTCACTTTTATATTGGGTAACCATGTGTACTCTTGTGCATTTGGTCAAGTTTAAGGTTACATTCAGTGTGAGTGATTCAGCCACAAAATGTCATTCATGATGGCAGTGATACGGCTTTTAGGGCATGACATAGGGTTTCAAAACTACACAAGCCTGGGTTTGATCCCCTGTATTGTAATTGTGTTCTTTCTCACAAACATTTTTGTTGTATGAGAGAAACTGTTAGATTTCATAGATACATAGCAGACTTTCAGATAATTGAACTTAGTTGTACAGTATGTTATAGTATATAGTAGAGCATTGTTCTATATAGAAATCCATCCTTTTCAAAATGCTGTAGTATCACAGTTCAAAGGTCATGGAATGTGATTGTACTCTTCTGTGGCAGAACAGCATTCTAGAACCTCTAGAGACTGTACAAGTCAGTTTCATTGTGAAAGAGAAAAAAACACAATGCACACATTTCACATAATACTATACACTATAAAAAATACAGGATGAGCAGCTGCATACATAACCAATGTGTTTTGCCACCTCAGGGTTCTGATTCCCATGGACCTTTCGAGCATCGCTCTTGAGATCAGAGGGAATCAAACCCCCTCTGTGGCAGAAGATACTGGTTGTGCATAGTTGCCCATCCAGTTTTCTCTATGTAGTCAATTAAATTAGTCCCGGCTGAGGCTTGCCTAGGATTACTTTGTGGAAATGTACTAAAATTGTATTCTTGATCTATTTACCATAGGTTCCCTGAGATAGACAGCAAAGACTGCAGGAGTAAAACAACATAATTACAGCAATTTAATTGACATAACTTTGGTATTTTGGCTGGTGGACGAGCTGTATTCACAGCATGCATTGCAATTTAACAATAAAGGCTGTATTATAGAATGGGAGCACTTTATTTTCAAACGGCAAATACTAATGTGGTCTAAGTAACTATCTGGCATTTATATGGTATATACATTTCAGGAAACTAATGTTACATGTTTTGTGTAATAACAAAAAAGTTATGAAATTTCAGTTAAAGGATGTGAAGATGTGCTTGTGAGGCAAATAATTGTACTATGGTTATTTTATGTCCCCACCTATTTTCTGACCTGCAGTGATTAAATAAGCACATCTAATATGTTTTCATTATATATATATATATATTTTTTTTTTCAAAATATACCTCTTTCTTTCTTATAGTAAACAAAAAACTATATGCTATAAAAAATAAAATACTGGTGGGCAACCAATGCCCAACCAACTGTGCTGCCACCTCGGGCTTCTGATTTACATCGGACCCCTGAGCTTGCCTCAGGAGGTCTGATGTAATCAGAACCCCTCTGTGGCAGCACATGCCGGTTATGCATGGTTGCCCAACCAGTATTCTCTATATTTCACACTTTACAGACCTTATTTGGCACATTCAGTACCTTTGGCATTTTGATTCAATGTGTGATCATGTTTGTATTGTTTTATTACGTACTTGTCATGTCTTCTGGGTCCCCCACGAAAATTGCCATTTAGATGCCCTCTGGGTTTAACCGATTAACAATAAAAAAAATAAATAAATAAACGCTGGGCAATGTTGTTAGAACAGGGCAAACAAACTACTGTAGCATATCAGCACATCAGCCAATAAGAAGAAATGTTTTACGATGTTTTTTCTATGTGATCACTCTGCATTTTATTGTGACGAGCGTTAAAAGAGCAATTGCAGTATCTTATCGTGTAAGCAGTACTCTAACAAAATTATGTATTGATTCTAACCTCCAAATTAAGAACTCTCTGGTTCGTTTACCGTGCCTAGCACAATAACCGGTGCACTACCTGGCATTACTCTAAAACTCGAATAACTTTTAGCAATGCATTTCCATAGCAGTACCTTCTACGCAGGAAGTGCAACTCCAAAAGCACATTTTCCAAACATGGGCAAGGAGCTTCAAGTTCTCACAATTATTAATATCAACAGACTGTGCTCTTTATTATAAGATAGTGCTGCATGATCACAGTAGCGAGGAGGTCGAGGATTTTCAAGATATACACCCTTCCCTAAAGTTTGTAAAATGGAATTCTTTCCACCACTTGGCAAAATCTCATAGCACTACACTGTAAAGCAGGGACTACGTTCTTATACTGTACCCACCACCATACCTCTCAACCTCCTGCCTCATAAATCTGGGACAAGCTTAAAAAAATCAGGGACAAAAGACCAAAATCAGGGACACTTCTTCAAAACTGGAGATATCCCTTCAGGAAGCTGGTAGAATAAAGGGCTTGGTGTAACATGCATTATCTAAGGAAGAACAAGTCTGTAACTTTAATGTTTGACATTATTTAGTGCTTATAACCCCAACAGTTTGGTCACAGAAAGACAATTTTTAGGAGAGACAGAGTAAAATTTTGAGCCAAAATCAGGGACAGTTGAGAGGTATGCCCACCACCCAATATCACCTAAATACCAACGCGCTTCAGCTAAGCACCTGTGAAAGTAGCGCGCGAGAGAAGGAGGAGTCTCCCATTTGCCCCGGACTGGAACATAGTTGCTCCTGCCACCACTGATTGCAATCCTGGCGTTGCGACTGTGCGGCAATGTGTGGATCAGTCAGTCACACTGTACGCAGCCAGTCCATCAATCAGTCGCCGCCCTGATTTCCCAATTCCCGCCTCTCATTCTCCCCCTCTCTCCCAGGACTGTATGTCGACAGCGGGCGAGAGGGCGGACCTGTCAACAGCTGCGGAGCTTCACGGTGTTAGTAGCGGTGCCTACTGTGACAGTAGCAGCTATCCACCTCAGCTCTCATGTGTCTAGTGCGCTCTCTGGCTTACAGTGTGTAATGCAATTTGCAGCGGCGGCAGCGACTAGCACAGGATTGTGGACATCTGTCTTTCTGATCTTGTACTCCTTGTCACCTATGCTGTGAAGTCTGCGGGGGGACTGTCAGCGCTGCTGAACAGCAAACAGACAAAGCGATTTATAAAGCAGGAGGAACTGCATGTCTGAGTGAGAGCAGCCAACTGGAGCCCTGCGCTGTCGTTCCCTGACAGTGCTGGTCAAGGTTTGAGTGAGTGGCGCTTGGAACGGTGACGGGCGGGCAAGCGAGGTGCAGCGACGGCGGTGGTGGCGGCGGCGTTTTCAATGGGGAGTCACTCCTCCTGTTGCTTCTCTGAATGTCGGAACTGAGAATGTGAGACCTTTTTGGGAAGGCAGCAAAAGAGTAAGTTCATCATCTTAAACCAAACGGGGAAATCTGTTCTGGTGACTGGGGAGGAGAAAATGATTCCTCAGAACAGCGTTGAGGATGAGAACATTGAAAAAGAGAACGAACAAGTGAATCCAGAGGAACAGCAGCCTCCTCTGTCTCCTGCTTCTACTTCGAGTCAGGAATCGAAGGTATTTATATGTTTTTTTTTTTCCAGTTTTTTTCACAGCCAATGTACTTCTTGTTACTGTAGTGATACAGTGAATGCATTACTCTCGGCCTTTTGTTACTGACAAGTGGGGGACCGATACTGGAAACGCTATCCACACCGTGTAGCTGTTACTAGGTACGTTTTCTCGGCATGAAGTATGCTGCTTGCCTGTGCTTTGTGTTGTTTTATATCAACTTTTACCAGTGGATCTTGTTGCCTCTGCCCTGGGACCTTTTCTATACTGGCTTAAAGGCATTTCTGTGTACCAAACATTTAATAAATCAGATGTGGGAAAATGTGGGACACTTGCCCTCATAATGAGGGTACATCAAACATAAAGATACACGCTCAGAACACTGTGGTAACTGTCTTTACTTGTGCAAAGTTTAATATTATAGTAATTTAGCAACATAAGAGCATTTTTAATTTTGGACTTTTTTGACTTAAAGTCCAGGTGTATACCACCTTTTCAATGTGACAGGAACCAGCAGCTTTACACAGTTAAATGAAGCATCACCCCCATAATGTGTGATAATAGAAAGATATGAGTGCAGGTCGGGGGGCACTCCACTGTATCAGTGGTGTCCTCCTTCCAGTGGCATTTGTTGAGAACATGGATTCGTGTCTACACACTGCACTTATGTCACTGCTGTAGCTTCACTGTAATTGTGTCATCTGTTGTACCATTGTTATGTACTGATTATCTCTTATTTTATTTCTTATTTTGCATTGTATTATTCTGTACTGTATTGTACTAGTGTTCATTCTTGTATCCTTACAAGTCATGCCTGAAAATAGGCACTGAATGTCTAAAAACTAATTAAGTAAATACTGATGATTACAGCTGAAATCATAATTCCCCAAATTTAAAGGGCTTGGGATCAAAAAAAAAACTTTCTTGCTAAAAGTTTTAATAGATATAATACATGGGGAGCATTTTCCTCCATAGGGAAACCCAGTTATAAGTTGTCATTATAACCAGCTGGTTATAATGGTGAGCATGCACCAACTTTCCCTCATTCTACGCATGTGCATCTCCCTCGTGCACACACACTTCGATTGCTACACGATAAATGGACTCATCTCAGAGTAAATGTTTTCATAAGCTTCTTAATAAATATAGTAGTTGTTGTTCAGTCTCTACGCGGCTAGTTTCAGGGCAGTCACTGAAATAGGAAAACAAGTAAACTGCTAATTAGGCCATGCTCCAGCCTAACCATGCTATCGGAACCATTGATTTCTTTAACAGTGATTCAGTGAATGCTTTGCTAGGTAGCATTTTCAAGGTGAGAAAATGCTATTCAGCAATTATGTAAAACAGGATATAGGTTAGCGTGTAAAACTTAAATTATAACAGGCTGGTTAAAAAGGCAATTGCGAGACAGCTGAGAGTTGTCAATCAATGTACAGCAGCACAAGCGTACTCTGTACAAAACTGCCAAAACCACCGCTGACTGCTAAAATTGAACCCGTTGAAAACAGTGATGTACAGAAAAAGCTGCCAAGTGCATTATTGGATCCCGGACTCCAAGGCATGCAGCAGAACTGGGACCAGACTTTCAGGAGTCACTAACTCAAGAAAATGGCTTTCCCAGCCCCATGAGAGACAGCAGAGAGGAAAGGAGGAAGAAATCAGAACTCAGCGCTCACTGCAAGGACAGCACCACAGAAAAGTGAGATGTTGGAAAACAGAGGTCAGTAAGTTGTTTAATTATAAAAAATGAAGTAGGGGTCATGTAATTTTTTACACACACCATAGGTGTGAGATGCTTCGATAAACCGTTTGAGCTTCACTTTCTGGGTTTATGAGGCATCACAAACCTCAATGTGCATAAAAAGCCATTACAAACCCTTACCCATATATTATTCTCTGTGTTCTTGGTTCAGTTTAAGTAGCAGCTGAGCACCTCTAATTTTCTTCTCTCTGTGTTCAAAAACATTCTAAGTGAATGGGTTTTTGCAATGTGAACCTGATGGTGCTGCTAAGTTAAGTGTACAGCATTTTGGTCAACAGAGAAGTCAAAACGTACAGTGGTACCCCACTGAGGGCCTTATTTAACAGCTCACTGGAAAAAAGTGTGGTTCGTAGAACTGGAGGAGAACAAATGTGGTCCCTCTACATAAGAGCAGCAGCAGGGAGCAGACAGGCAACTATAGGCCAGTCAGTCTCACATCAGTTGTGGGGAGGTTAATGGAAACCCTGTTAAAGGAAAGATTAGTACAGTACCTTAAATCCAGTGGGCTACAAGACCAAAGGCAGCATGGATTCACTTTGGGGGAGGCCATGCCAGATGAATCTGATTGATTTCTTTGGGTGACCAGGGAAATATGTTGGAGGAAGGCAGTGGGCATGGCCTGTCTGGACTTTAGCATGGCCTTCGATACTGTGCCACAAAGGAGACTGATAAACAAATTAAGCAGCTGAGGGGTGGGATCCAGAGTGGTGAACTGGTAAGGAACTGGTTAATGGATAGATGACAGGTGGTCATTAATGGCACTCACTTTAATGAGGGGAGAGTGATCAGTGGGGTGCTGCAGGGCTCAGTACTGAGACCAGTCCTCTTCAATGTCTTCATAAGTGACATTGTGGAAGAACTGGAATGGAAGACAACAGATGTGACATTGTGGAAGAACTGGAATGGAAGACAACAGATGTGACATTGTGGAAGAACTGGAAGGGAAGACTACAGTTGTGGTGGTTAGTGGCACTCATTCTAATGAGAGAAAGTAATCAGTGGGGTGATGCAGGGCTCAGTACTGGGACTGGTCCTTTTCAATGTCTTCATACATGACATTGCAGAAGAATTGGAAGGGAAAGTATGCCTTTTTGCAGAAAATGCCAACACCTGTAATAGTATGGACTCTCAGGAGGGGTGGAGAGAATGTGTAGGGATCTTGGGAAACTTGAGGAGTGGTCAACAGCATGGCTGTTTATGTTCAGTGCCAAAATGTGCAAAATCATGCACCTAGGCATAGGAACCCAGGAGCTGAATATATGATTGGGGTGGAGATGCAGACAGGTATTAAGCAGGAAAAGGACCTTGAAGTTATTATATCTGATGACCTCAAAAGAGCAGGGCAGTATGACAAAGCAGTGGGTACAGCCAGTGAGTTGCATAGGGAGTGGTATCTCCCAACAGGAGGGAGATGGTGTTACCACATTATCGCTCATTTGTGAGAACCCACCTGGAGTATTGTGTTCAGTTTTGGAGCCCATATCTCAGAAAGGACATATACAGGGTAGAGGCAGTCTAGAGGAGGGCAACTAAAATGATGCAGGTGTTGCATCAAAAGCCCTAGAAACAGAGACTGAGGGATCTCAACATATACACAGTGGAAGAGAGAAGATCAAGAGGTGACATGATAGAGACCTACACGTACCTTACAGGGGTGAACAGGATACAGGGGCAAGGTCAAATGAGAAAGAGCATCCAGACCAGAGGGCATGCAATGAAGCTAGGGAAGGGGGACAGTTTAAGAGGGATGTGAGGAAGTATTACTTCATTAAAAGACTGGTGGTGCCTGGAATAGCCTGCCAGTGAAAGTGTTAGAGGCAGTGGCTTCATGCATGCATGGGATAGACATAGTTTAATATTAGTAAATAGGCAGGAAGGATGGTGGGTCACAGAAGACCAGTTACGGTCTGTGGAGAAACACTAGGCAGGGACCCTCTGGGTAGACTAGGTGGGCCAAGTGGTCTTTGTCTACTGACAAATTCTGTTTCTAGTACCCTAGTACAGCACACTGTTGCAGCTGCTGACATAGTTTCAATACAGAATCTGCTGGTTAGTTATAATGTACAGTATGAATGTGTTTGTTGCTGCTAGTGAAAAGTGTGTGTGTGTGTGTGTGTGTGTGTGTGTGTGTGTGTGTGTGTGTGTGTTGGTTCCTTCCTTCCTCCCTTCCTCCCTCCCTCCCTTCCCATGTGATATAGCTAATGAAAACTCCAAGACAAGTGGATGGAGTGTTGTTCAGGCAAAGGAATGGAGCTTCTTGGTCACAAAAAAAATTGTCACTGAGGCAACTGATGAAAATGTATCCATGTGGCAGATGTCTTTCTTTCTTGCTCACAGATGTGACAGTGATCATTCCCCACAAAGGTGAAAAGAATGAAATTTATGAGTGAGGAAAAACTATAGGCTTGAAAACAGTGTCCCCTAAAGTCTTCAATAGGGGTGGGAGTGACATTGTTTATGTTTACAAACTGTGATCTTGTCAAGCACTGTTTATAAAATATATTCTAGATTGGCACATTGTTATGTTTAGCCAAATAACTCTGTTGGTATATGTCATCGAGGCACAGGTCAGGAAGCATAGGAAAATTAGGAGCAGTTATAAAATTTGCAAGTAGCATCTTATTATTATCATTAACAGTAAAAAAAATAAAACTAAAGATTGTTCAGCATAACTGTTTACAAAGTCAGTGCAAACAGAGAAAACCAAAGTCCTTCATCTAAGGGTTTCTTGTCTAGTTTTCAAGAAGTCTCTCTAGCAAAAATATTGTTGCTGTTTTAATAACAAGTCTTTGCCTAACAGTTAACTTCTTCAACCTGAGCTTGTTAAGGAGATAACCTGTTTCTCACAAAATGTGTCAGAGTTCTTGTCAGTTTCTTTGCTGATCAGGCTTGCAAATAGAACAGTGTCCCAAGCTGGCCTTCTGCTGACATCTCTACAAAAGAGTTTACAAACAAGCTTGAGAGGAATTCAAACTGTATTTCAGTTTAACCCTCTAAATTCCAAATTGCTTTTTGCAACCATTTCAACAGCATAACTATGTATATTTTCAAACTAAGGGATCCCTGTTTCACGTAAAGATTCACATATATTTTTATAACCGCAGATATGCAAGGGGGAAGAAAAGACAGAAACAGCAAGTGAAGGCAGAGAGATAGCGAGAGGCAGAGAATTATGAGACTGTGGGAGTGATCGGTTCCAAGGTTTCACAAAAACATTTGGCTGCACAACCAGACAGACAAGAGACAGAAAAGGAGAGGACAAAACAGATCCTTGTGTTTAACTCTTTCTGAATAACAAATGGGACAGGGTCTTATTCAACCCTGTCACAGTACACATTGGAAATATTACAATAATAATAACGATAGAGCCATTTAGATATTAACACAAATAATAATTTGATGGCACAGCTAATGTGTATGTGGATAGTGCTTGTACAAACATGGTATTTGTGGCCTTTACTTTCCTAGTATTTCCACCCTTGCAGAGGTGCCTTAGAAACAAGCATTGGTCTGCTGTTGATGTCAGTACTATGCCTGCCATATGTACTCATAAGATTAAGGGGCCTGGGTCAATAACTCCTGTGGGGATTCATTACCCAAAGATAGTTGAATTTGGATGGTGTCTCCACCGAGGGAAATTAAGTGGGCTAGGAGATACACCAGTATTAACCCACAGGAAGTAATACCAACACACTGTGATTCCCATTGGTACAACTCACACTCTTCCTATACAATGCAAGCAAAATTTAACTTAAAATTCAGTAACTTCTGCTTTACAACCAGCCCATCAGTGCAGCGGTAGAACTGCCACTTGTGATGCCATGACCCGGGTTCAGGAACAAGCCAAGATCATCAGATGCAGGCGAGGGGGAGGGACTGAGCATTCCAAAGGATGCTCTCCTTTTGGGAAAGGATGAGTTCCCATCCTCTGATGCAGTACTGCCACCTGGGTGACCACACATGGCAGTGCAGCTGGAGGACCGAGGGTGGGCAGGACTCCTTGGCTGTTGGGGTCATCACTGTGTGCTCAGCACAAGTGAATGTCCCTTGATGTTTTTGCATGCCAGAGTCCTTGGAGTGATGACTGAAGAAGAGAAAATGGCCCTGGTCTCTGTGGATGATAGACCATGACACACCTGGAGCTGCACTTTTCCTACCAGTTGAACACCTCCTGACGAGTACAGTAGGTTTGGGGGTAAATTCCCAATCCTGATCCCACCTTGGGGGGGGTTATCTGAAGACAGCATAGAGGAAGTGGTGCTCTGATGAGGCAGGAATACCCCAGGAGTGTATCTTGTGGATCTGGCATGAGTCAGAGACTGGAGACAAGCAGGAGACAAACACAGAATTAAAAAATAGCCTATGCTTTATAAATAATAGGTTTGCACTACAAATAATATACTCATGAGTCAGTAATTGAAACCAATGATAAGGAGTGTAATGGGGCTCAGAATCTGGATTTGAGAAAGGAAAAATGATTAGGTAAGCAAATAAACTCAGTTGCCCTTTGGCAAATCTTTGCCAAGTGGTAGGAGTCCTGGCTGGATTTACTCGCTCCTGTCTGCAGACTCTGGCACACCTCTGATGGCACCTTCAATTAAGGTAAAACAAACAAAAAAAAACAAGAGTTAGTGTGCTTGTCTGAGTTGGGGGAAGGGAACTGTTATCTGTACTGTTAGCTAGGTGAAGAGGAGATCTGTAAATTAGGGTGTGTGGCTTAGGCAGCAGAAAGTCAGGTGTCTACATTTAAAACTTCCCTAGTTAGCTTTTGGAAGACAGCAGCAGAGGAAAAAGGTGGCTGCTAGAACTCTTCTAGTGGGACTATATAGCCCTCCCTCCCCTCCATCCTTAGCCAGTTCCACTTTTATAGGCACTGGATTTGACTGACAACTGGAACTCCCTGTTTGGGAGCAGGAAGGGAGTGATCACAGAGGCACAAAAGACTCACCATCCTAGAAGGAAAAGCTCTTCCTCACACACTAGTTGCTGGAGAGCTGTCTCTAAGCAAGTAAGAAGAAGACTACTGAGGAATACAGGAACTTCATGTCCCAGAACAGGAAGAGAAGAAGCTGTAAGGGCATGGAGGCAGTAGGAAAGTAGGGAGAAAAAACAAGCAAACAAACAAAAAAGTAAATAGAGAGAGGAAAGAGTAAGCATACAAAATAACAGTCGAGAAGCCACAAATAAGACATGATGGGAGTGGTACAGTGCAGTGGCTGTGGAGCGGCAGTCTTCCAGAAGACAGTCTGGAGGATGCAGTGCAGTCCCATCTGCAGGCACCTTTCTGGGCACAGGGAGGAGGGTATTGCCTCCAGGCTGAGTTGGCCAAGATTCAGGTTACCTCCTTTTCCACCCAGGGACCCCAAGGCTGTCAGAAGTTGCCAAGACAGAGGAGCAGTTGAACCATGGTGGGCTAAGGGGGGGATGAGGGTGTTGGAACAGAGGTGCATCCCTCCAGCTGCACCTCACCACAGTTCATGCACTGTTCTGACAGAGTGTGGTTCCTCTATGAAGGAACTCGCAGTGGAGACCTAGGAAGATGTCGGGAACGTCCACAAAGGAGACCCACAGGAGGGTGGCATGGGACCCCACAGGTGAAGGAAATAACTCCTGGTGGGGGACTCAATTGTTGGGGGTAGAACTGGGGGAGGGAGGGGAGAGGGAGGCAAGGTGCCTTCCCGGCACCATGGCTTGGAGGGGCAGGGAACGAATACTCAGGATTGCAGGAGCAGCTGCATGGGGGAAGGAGCTGCATGTCATTGTTCACCTAGGGACACATGAACTGACTGAGAATGGGATCAGAGTAGTGCAGGGGTTTGTGGAGTTTGGGAGGGGCCTTAGACAAGTAGCACACATGGTAACCTTCTCGGAGGTGCTGCCTGTCTAAGGCATGTGTGAGGCTAATGTGCTCCACACTATAGAATTCAATCAGTGGTTGAAAAACTGGTGCAGAACTCAGGGTTTTGGCTTCTTTGGGGACTGGGGGTCAACCTGGAGGGATGCGGGACTATACTGGCGTGATGGTCTGCATCTGTCCAGGAGGGGAACCAGGTTCCTAGGTGATAGGTTTAAATTCTTCATTGGCAAGCTTTGAAACTAGCCAAGGGGGGGAGGCACTGAAAAGGAGCAGGGAAATCTAAGCCCTCTCCAAAATGGGGTAGTTAGCGAGGTAAACAACAAGATAGAGACGTCGATAGGGAGAAAGGCAGAGGTAAATGGAGAAAAAGTCAAAGGCAGTAAGGACAGGGATGGGGTTAAAAGGGGTAAGCCCATCAAAAAATGGAAGGCAAGGAGTACCAACACCCACAGTCTGGGTAACAAGCTACCTGAACTAGTGGCCTTGATGAAAGAGGGACGCCTAGATATTGTGGCAGTCACAGAAACATGGTACACAGAGAACCATGACTGGGAATCTACAGGAGGGACAGGGAGGGTAGAAGAGAAGGAGGAGTAGCTCTCTATGTAAGGGAAGGGATCAAAGCAATGGAACTAAAGGGTAAATAGGGAGGAGAGGAGGCACTGTGGGTCACCTTGGAGACCGGAAATGGCACCACAATCCACACAGAGGTTGTATACAGACCCCTCATCTCAGGGGGAGGAAATGGACAAGGAAATGATAGAAGGCATCCTTTGGGTGGCAGAAAAAGGGGAGATATTGTTGATGGGGGACCTGAATATGCCAGATGTTTTTTTTTGAAAATTAACAGTTTTATTAAGTTTATAAAGTACAAAATACCAACAGATATCTTCCTTTATACTATAACTGGGACACACAAACAATCCACAGTATCCACAGTAATTTTTAAACATATTATGTAGAAGGATAAAGAAATCCACCCCAGTACCTCCCCAAGCCTTCCCCCTCCATTAAACATTCCCTCCCCGGAGTGTGCTCACTTAAACCAACATTACAAGGACGTAATATAACTTTTGACAGTTAAATTACAATAGTGTAGGTAACAGAGCTGGGTGCAACAGAGACATACCTAATGTGGGCATTAATGTAAACATAAAGTATATAATTTACCCCCATTTTTTGGAAAAGGAGTCCATACGGTTGCAGGAATTCGCAATCAGTCTCTCAGTATTGAAACAAGCTGATAAATCCTTCAGCCACTCAGCATATGTTATGGTCAGTTGATCCATCCAGTGCTTAAGTACCAACCTCTTGACCACCATTGAAATTAGTGCCATATGGAATCTACGCTCTTGACTATCAACACTGGAATACATACCTAAGATGCAAATTTCTATGGTGAACAGTCCTTCCAATCCCAATAATGGGTCTAATTTGGACTGAATGGTATGCCACAGAGGGGTGACTTTCTTGCAGTACCAGAAGATGTGTATCAGGTTCCCTTCAAATTGGGAGCATCTGGAACACTGGGAGAGAGAAAGCCTCCCCATCTTAGCTAATTTGACCGGTGTATAATACATATTATTTAATATATGGTATTGAGTAAGCCTAAGCCTATCTTTGGTGTGATATCTATGTAGGTCTTTCCAGATTTGTGACCAGTTGGGGGTAATAGCTGGCAGAAGAGAAGTCCATACTATAGAAACCAAAAGGGTATCCGGAAATTTGAGACCCAGTAAATAAGAATATATCGTTGAAATCCCGTGGGGTTTACTTACATATCCCTGCAATTGAGAGAGAAAAGGCCTAACCTGAGAATCCAGGAATTCAGATCCAAAGTAGCTGTTAATGAGGTGCCTCAGCTGAAAAACTTTGAAAATACTGCTATTGGGTACATTAAGTCTAGTCATGATTTCGGGAGAAGAGAGAAGGGAGTCATGAGAGTAAAAGTTCTCTATCAAAACCCCTTGTAATTGAGGAAGCCTATCTAATGAGATCATTGAGCCATCTAAGCAGATATTAGGGTTTGATATAAGGGGCTGCACCATATCCCTCTTTGGGGATATTCTGAGGTAGTGCCAGCATTGAGCGAGAACCTTGAGGGAGGTGCCAATGACCAAGTTTTGTATTGAAGCTGGCAAAACCGAGTTGGAGAGGAAAAAGATAGTCGAGGAGTAGAGATTATCTTTTTCCAATATTCGTCTCTCAAGTTGAAGCCAAATTGGAGGAGGCTCATCATCCCTGGATGGGATCCATCGCCCCAATTTAAACAAGTGACTAGCCCAGTAATAAAATACTAAATTTGGGAGACAAAGTCCTCCCATATCTTTAGGGAGGCAAAGCTTAAGAAAGGAACATCTGGGAAATCTACCTTGCCAAATAAACTTGGAGAGAGTGGAGTGTAGATGCTGTAGGTAAGATAAAGGAAGCCAGAGATTCAGTAAGTTTAAGAGATAGGAAATGCGAGGCAAAACATTCATCTTAATGATGTTAATTCAACCCCATAGAGAAAAGGGGAGTTTAGACCATCTTTGAAGGTCCTGTTGGATATTTGTCATTAGATCATCCAGATTAAGTTTCCTGAGTAGCGCTGGGTCGTTGGTGAGATGTATTCCCAAATATTTAATTGAGTACGGGGACCATCTCATCCCGAATCCGGTGAAGTTAGTTTTATGTGTGAGAGCATTTAAGGGGAATATTTCTGCTTTTGCTAGATTCAGCTTGTAATGAGACAGAAGACCGTACTGTGTAATGATCTGCAAAGCATGAGTTAACAATGTTTCGGGGTAAGCTAGTTGAAGGAGGATATCATCTGCGTACACTGAAAGAGTCAGTGCTTGTTGTAGTACAGAGCAGCCCTGAACCTGTGGAGATCACTTTATATTGAGAAGAAGAGGATCTAAGTACAAATTAAATAAGAAGGAGGAGAGGGGGCATCCTTGTCTAGTGCCAGTAAAGAGATAGAACTGCAAAGAGAAAACCCCATTACAATAGATTTTAGCCGAAGGAGACTTGTATACTGTCTGAATCCATCGAATAAAGGAAGCCAGAAAACCCATTTTGCAAGCGTAGCCCAGAGGAAGTCCCAGTTGACTCTATCAAAAGCCTTTTTGGCATCTAGTGAGACTAGATCCATGGGAGTCTGTGAGGTTTGGGCAGCATGGAAGATGTGAGAGAGGGTTCTAAGGTGATCAGCCGGAGAATGGCCTTACACAAACCCCACCTGCTCCGGGCTCAGCAGATGAATTCAAATCTTTTTAATCCTGTCAGCTAAGATCTTTGTTAATATTTTAATATCGCAATTTAAGAGAGAAATGGGGCGATAACTGGCAGGGTCTTTTGGTGGTTTGCTGAATATGCCAGATGTTAATTGGAGCACCTTTTCTGCAGCCACATCCAAGAGCAGGGTAATTCTCGATGCCCTACAGGGTGCATGCCTCAGACAGCTAGTGTTGGAACCCACTCAGGAGAGAGAGCAATTTAAGACCTTGTACTCTCAAACGGGGATGGAGAGAGGATCTCAGATTTAGAAGTGGGTAGCCATCAGGGAACAACTGACCACCAAAGAGTGTGGTTCACAATAAACACAGCCATAGAGTTAAGCCATGCCAAAGTGAGGGTACTGGACTTTTGGAGGGCTGGCTTTGGCAAAAAGGGAGATTGCTTCAGAAAAGCACTAGCAAACGGGCAAGTAGGAGGGGGTGGAGGAACAATGGGGAAACATCAAAACTGCCATCACATAGGCAACAAGCCTTTATGTGAAGCAAATAAACAAATCAAAACAAAGGAAAAAACCACTATGGTTCTCAAAAGAGGTGGTGGGGAAGGTAAGGGCGAAAAAATAGCATTCAGGAAGTATAAGGAAACAAAGAAGGTGCAGGACAGAGAACTGTACCAATTAAAGCAGAAGGACATGAGAAAGCAGGGAAGGCAGTCAGAATAGCAAAGGCACAAACTGAGGAAAAGATAGCCAACACAGTTAAGAAGGGGAATAAAACCTTTTATAGGTACATTATGGAGTGAAGAAAGACCAAAGGAGGGATAGTGAGGCTAATAAAGGGGAGGGTGGGTAGGCATAGGGTGACAGTGAAAAAGTAGAGATACTGAATGAATACTTCTCAATATTCACAACAGAAGAGGAGAGGGAGGTACCTAATCCAATAAGTAGAAGCGCTCTGGATAGGGGGGTGGATACCAGCCCATTCACAGAAGAAAGGGTTTTGAAGAACTCCTAAAACTGAAGGTGGACAAAGCAATGGGGCCTGATGGGATTCACCCCAGAATTCTAAAAGAATTAAGGGGAGACTTGTGATACCACTGACCACCTTTTTTAACAAATCATGGGGGGATGGTGTGGTACCTGAGAACTGGAGAAGGCTGGATGTGATTCCCCTTCACATAAGTGGGAGCAAGGCAGAGGCAGAAAACTACAGACCTGTTAGTTTGACCTCAGTCATAGGAAAAATTATGGAATCACTTTTGAAAGAAAAAATTGTTGAGTACCTAGAGGCCAGTGGGGCACAGGACCCAAAGCAGTATGGATTCACAGTGGGAAGGTCATGTCAGATGAATCTGATAGGTTTCTTTGACTGTATGACTAACGTACTAGACCAGGGAGAGGCTGTGGACATGGCCTCCCTAGACTTTAGCAAGACATCTGACACAGTCCCACACAAAAGATTAACAAATTAGCCAGCCTGGGAGTGGGTCCCAGGGTGGTAGCCTGGGTAAAAATTTGGCTGGACCACAGGACATAGAAGGTAATAGTAAATGGAGTCCACTCTGAAGAAAGGGGGATTACTAGCGGGGTACCGCAGGGTTCAGTACTGGGACCAGTCCTTTTTAATATCTTTATAAGTGACATTGCAGAGGGACTAGAAGGAAAAGTATGCCTCTTTGTAGATGACACAAAGATCTGCAACAGGGTTGATACACAAGGGTGGGTGGAAAAGATGAGAAGGGACTTGGCAAGGTTGGAGGAATGGTCAAAAGTATGGCAGCTTAGATTCAATACAAAGAAGTGCCAAGTAATGCACCTGGGAAACCAAAACCCAGGGGAAGAGTACACCGTGAGGGAGGGGTGGGAGGCACTAACAACAACAAAAATGGAAAGGGACCTTGGGGTAGTTATATCTGATGACCTACAGGTAAGCAAGCAATGAGAGAAGGTAGTAAGGAGGGCTGGGGGGGGGATCCTGGTATGTATAGGGAGAGGCATCACCAGTAGAAAATGGGAAGTTGTTATCCCTCTGTACAGACAGTTGGTGAGACCCCATCTGGAGTGCTGCGTGCAGTTCTGGACACCCCATCTCTGCAAGAACATAGACAGGATGGAGGCAGTACAGAGGAGGGCAACTAAAATGGTGCAAGGTCTGCACCAGAAGCCATAAGAAGAGAGACTAAAGGAACTTAATATGTATACTCTCAAGGAAAGGAGGGAGAGGGGGGACATGATAGAAACCTTCAAGTACCCCAAGGGAATCAACAATGTCCAAGAGGGTAGCATATTTCAGAAAAAGAGATGTGTAAGAACAAGGGGGCACAATTTGAAGATAGAGGGGGACAACTCAGGGGCAATGTGAGGAAGTATTTTTTTTATGGAGAGGGTTGTGGACACGTGGAATGGCCTTCCTTAGGAGGTTGTGGGGTCAAAAACAGTGGGGGAATTCAAGAATACATGGGACATACATAAGGCAATTCTGGTAGGGGGTGGGAAGAAGTAGACAGTTGGCTAACTAGGATCTGTAGCTTATCCAATAGGTAGGGAAATGGGCAGACTGGGTGGGCCAAGTGGTCCTTATCTGTCTTCAAAGTCTGTGTTTCTATGTTTCCTTCATTTCCCTGTGCAAGTCATACTCTTGGGCATCTCACAAAGATCAGCTAAGGTCTCAGTTGGTCTTTTGAGGTGATTGTATGAAGTTGGGACGTTCAAGCTCATTTCCTAACAGTGCAATCCCCAGGCAACTCAAACAAAAGGTAGCCAACTGTCTGTGGTACTGTGCAGGGGCTACCAGGCTCCTTTGGATCTGTTGTTGGTGTCCTTGAAGGACCTGAAGGGCTCAGGTTCAGGGCCACTTACCTTTGCAAACTGATTCACTCCTACTAATTTTTCAGTGTTTCATAGGTGTGCTACATTCAAATCTCCTCCTTCTCAGCTGACAGGCACAGACAGTGCAGATAACATTTCCGTCTCTCAGTCTCTCTCTTGCAGACTGGAAAAGTTCTGGAAGAGCCTCTGCTGTTCACTGGTGGACTCAGCCCTCTCATTGTTCGATCCTAGTTGTCAGTCACTGGAGAGTGTCTGTCTGCTGGCACTCAATGACCTTTTGGCTGAAATTTGCAGGCATAATTAATGGAGTCTTTCAATGTACCATACACCCTCTGGGGTTCCCGCTAAAGGCTTCTGTAACCTGACTCACTATTGTGCTGACCTTTGACCCTATTGCTATGGTGATGGGGTTCACAGTAGGCAAAGATGGCTGCCTCTATAGTTTTTGATCTCTTAGCTAAATCTTTGTTTATGACAGGCTCCTACCCACAAAACAAGATTTTTACCTCCATGTGGTGTTTGTGTAGCTGTGCTATGGTTTCAGTGCAGTGAGGGAGTGTGTGTGGTCATCAGGGTGGCTGTAGGGGGAATCTTCAATTTTGGGTGCATAATTACAGTCACTGTCATCAGTGGTAGGGAGGTTCTGCAATAGAATCATGAAACCACATGTGGCTTGTGCCACTTATGGTATGGTGCAGGATATTCCAAAGATCTTGACATTTCTCTCCTGATTTTTTCTCTCCTGATCCCACTCTGGGGTTGAAGGGGAGCATCACTGGTGGAAGGCTGTGGTATAGTGCTCCTTTGAATCTAAAGGTGATCCCAACCAGACGGGGGAGGGTTACAACTGGTCCGGCAGGCTAAAAGAAATATTTTAGGGACTGCCACCCCAGGTGCTCAGGAGAGAGAGAGAGCCAGAGGAGGAGAAGGGTGGGAGGAGGCCAAAGTGGCTGATGCCCCAAGGGGAGTGCAAGCCTCGGGCTTAAGTAGAAGATCTGGTGGAAGGAGCTTTGATCAGCTGTTCCACCAAATCACAGGCTATAGCCTTACTTTTCGCTAGGATAGCTAAAGTGTATATGCGTAGTGCTTGTGCAACTATGACATTTGTGGCCTTTACTCTTCTAAAATTTCCAACCTTGTAAACATGCTACTGGAACATGGTCCTGTTGGCAAAAAGAAATGTATTTAGAAACAGTCCAAAGAAACTGGAGTGTTAAATGGCTAAGCTCTGCCTGCTACTTGTCATGGAATTAAGAACCACTGGCACAGAGGAGAAGGGGAAATATCCTTATAGAGGAAACTTACGTGGATCTAGTCCCTTGAGCAGCCTTTCATTTAGGCTTAGAATGAATTTTTAGGAGGCAAATTTTATGCGAGCTCGGCATAGTTCTGCTGTTGAACTTTAACTGGTTTCAGAAATAGCGTTAAGGCCCTTTACCTGAGGAGGAGTCACTATAATTGCTACCGGTGAAAAGAGTTTGGTTCATATTTGACTCTTCTGTCTCAAGAGTTCTTTTCCCATTCCTTTGCCACTAAAGCTTGTGAATTGTGATATGACTGTGTTGTAACTAATGGATCTTGTGTAAAGGCATATGTATCTGCTCCTATTTCTATAATTTTACTCACTTTGTTATGGTCTGTAGATGTATTGTTACATAGAAGATAATGTATGAGTTTTTATCAATAACCACACTGTAATTCCTTCAAGAGGTTACCATAACAACTTTGTAAACTTCGAGTGCGAAGCTCGAGAGGGTTTCAGTTGTTATGGTAACCCCGAGAAGCGATTTCAGTGAGGTTATTGATAAAATCCCTTACATTAGCTTTTATAGTGTATGAGATACCAAGCATTTGCACTAAAACTTGAAGATAGTCCTTACTTTTCCTTTTTTGCCCATAGCACTGCTCTCCCTAAGTGCCAGCTCTCACAGCCACGACCGTTCATTGTCAACTGCTACTTCAGATCCATGCAGATTGGCTCCCATTGTTATGGTATCATTGTGACATAGTCAAGAGGGGTTAACAACCTCTTGACATCACAATGATACACTGTAAACACCTCGGTTTTGGTGTGTAATAAGGGCTCCCTATACATTATAACATTGATATGTATACCCATTATTATCAATATGATTTGTTTCCTGTTAACTAATTCCAGGTAACTCCGGAAAATGAGACTTTTAGTCTCAATGGGCCTCCCCAAATAACAAAATCCAATAAATAAATAAATATATGCATAAATAAAAATAACATGGCTAAATGTACTGTCTTACATCTGGGGGAAATCCAAAAGCTAACTATATTATTGATAATGTACCATTAACTATCTCTTCTGTGTAATAACTGACAACTTTAAATGGGCAGACAATGAGAAGCAGTGGTTAAAAAGTGTGCACAAATATCAGGATGTATTGCAAGGAACATTACAAGCAGGAAAAGAGAGGTGATGCTGCCTCTGTACCAGTCACTGGTGAGACGTCATCTAGAGTACAGAGGGCAGTTTTGGAGTCATTACAAGAAGAAATATGTAAGTAGGCTTGAGGGGATCCAGAGAAGTTATACAAAGAATGTCAGGACTGCAGGACATGTCTTATGAGGAGGGATTAAGGGAGTTGAACATATTTTCTCCTGAAAGTAGGGAATTCGGGGGTTGGGGTAGGTACATGATCCTGACCTTCAGAGCTGCAAGGGAACCATCACTCTTTTATCTCAAAATTTTGGTGTGGCTTTCTCCCCTCATATCTAACCTCTCTTCTCTCTCCCACTTTGTCCTCTTACTCTCTTAGTAATGCTTGCTCTCACTCTTTTGCTATCCTACAGTTGAAATCTTCTGCTGGCCACATTACCTTCTCATTTCATTTCCTGAAACCTTGGGGTTCCCTTCCCCATTCTATTTGCTCTGCTCCTTCCTTTCCTGCTTTTAATGCTTTCCTCAGTGAGGTCTCTATTCACTCCTGCAGTTGCTTCTGATACTGGTTTTACTTCTTCCTGTAACTTACCTAGTTCACTGTCCTCCACACTTCCCCAGTATTAGTCATTTCCCAGTTTTTTATGTTGCTTAGTTGCTCTATTTAATTGTTCTTTTGTTTAGTTCCCTAATTTATTGCATCATTATTTACTTATTGTCAATTTATTCTTGTGCATAATTGTCCTGTTTATTTTTGACATTCTGCTCTATGTATTTTATAATCTGCGTTTTGTATCTGTTATTCTTTTCCTCATTTCCCCTTCCCCCAGTACGCATCTGGAAACAAGTTATTACCAGCTCAGTATCTTGTTCCTGGTAAATCCTTTGAAATCAATCAACCAATAAAACAACCAAACTGCTAGGGATACCAAACCTCAGCGGAAAGGACACCAGGGAAGGAATGAGAGGTCACATGTTAAAACTAGCTGGGGAAAACTGTACAACAAATCTTACTAAAGGATGGTTCTCACAGGGAGTGGTACCACAATGGAACAGTCTACCAAAAGAGACTGTGTACAGTGAATCTCTGTACACATTTAAGGTAAAATTAGACAAACACTTGGGTAGTGGAAACATTCATGGATACACTCAATGCACACTAACAGACAAATAATACGGGCAACTGCCTTCTTTGGCCTGTACTCTTGTTCTTATGTTCTGATTAGTTAGTACAGAATTAGGGAATGACTAGCCCAAAAGCTCTGGCAGAAGCCAGGAAAATAAATTATTGGATTGGACTATCTAGGATGGATACTCGTAGACTTCCTTGCATTCTGTATGTCTGGCTGAGAAAACAACCTAGCAGTCATTGGGCTGTAGGCAGTCAAACTGGCTGAAAAATATAAAATCTTATTTTAGTATATATGGTCTAGATTTCTTAAAAAGATATGCAAACAAGGGAATTCTAATTAGCCCACAAAATAAAGACTGTCAGAAATAGAATTATTAATATCTACAAAGACAGCGATTTGGAAAAATTATCCCCATCTAAGAATCTCTTTGTGGAGTGTACAAAATGATATTAGGTATGAATATAGGTATTACCTAGATGTACTAACAGATCACTTTTATCATAAACTAATACTGCTTGGAATTTTATTCATAGCAACATTTTGAAGGCTAGATACTCCAAAACAACTGAAATAACAGCTAGATATTGTGACTGTACAAACTCAGGAACAGAAGATCTTTACCATGTTATGGTCTCATGCCATTGGTATAACAATTCCAGAAAGCAATGGCTGCAGCTGATATAGGATTTGATTCAACCTGTATGTAGCCCTGGTGCCATCCTAAAGAGGGCTACTACCCCTACCTTGGCGGCCGCCACCAGGTTAAGGAGCCTGGGTTCCCATACAGCTGTTACACAGAGGGTCCTTTCCCAAGATATAATATAAAATGGAGGTGCCTCCACAAAGGGTATAATTTCAGTGGGATTAATTTTTACCTGTACAACCCCCTGGGATGCTGTACCAACCCACCTCTCCACACAGTCACCCCAAACATGGACACAGCATTAACAAATATCCCCCACATTTAATACTTTGCATTTCTAACTTCGGGTAATAACATGCTCACTAAATCAGGCTCTTGATTCAGATCTTTTCCAAAACAGTAAGATCTCATTTATTTACATGGAGAGGGTTAGGAGGGGGAGATTGGAGTAGAGGTTATGCAAAATATTTTGAAGATGTGAATTTGCATTTAGAGATTTAGCATCTTCAGACAAACACATCCTCCTTTTGATATTCAGCCCACATTTTAGTTAGTGCAGCTACCAACTACTGCTGCAGGTATTAAATGTGTACAGACCCCTAACTGGTATCAGTTCAGAACAATGCCCCAAATTCTGTCCCTGGGTACCCAGCTTTTCAGTTGCAGGCCTGAGGTGCAGCTGGTTGGCCGGCGTTAGCACACTTGATGAATATCAATTAACTTTTTACATCCTTTTCTGATTACTTTAAACTTTGACTTTACTTTCTACACCAGTGGGCATAAGATTAGAACAAATATGTACATACCCAGGAACTTGCAGGGCAATTCCTGCTTTTACTCACGGTTCTGCAAAATCAGTCCTCTGGTGGTTCAGTGACTGAAATCCTGGGGTTGGTGGTTTAGTGGAACCTTGGGATTGATGCTTGGTAGATATTAAGAAGTGGCAGGAATGCTGCAGCTTGGATCTTCAGCTTGATTGAAGGTCTCGCAGCTTGTCCCCTTCAGCCTATTGAGGCCTGTTGCAGAGCACAGGCTCAAGGCCCACCAGTTACTGGGGGCCCAGACCAAGGAGTGGCCCCACAACCTGGCTCCTTCACATGTCAAAGTGCTGTAGCACTTGGGTATAAACTTCTGGTGCCCTGCAGTCAGCAGACCCCACTTGATGGGGGTTAGCAAGTTCCCCACCTGGCCCTGGGTAAGCTGGATGTCTCTGGATCTCCATTCTCTCTTTAAACACACCAGCTCCATTGTGCAGCCAAAGCAGATTCTCTATCTTTCTTACTTTTCAACCCCCCAAACAGCAGAGTCTGAAACTCCAACTTCACCACAACAGTCTCTTTTCTCAGCTGAGTCTCAAAGGCAGACAGCAGGTACCTGGCCCGGAAGGCACATGCCCATCTCTCGGCTGGGACAATCTCTCAGCTTCAACACAGCCACCGCTCTAGCTCACTCACAATTCCAGCACATCTTTTCTTTCAGTTCAGAGTCTCTCTCAGTCCCTCTGACACACTAACAGCATTCTCTTGTCTCACCGTGCAGGTGCAAATAATTGCAGAAGAGGCACTCTCTTCAATTTTTGTCTCACAAAACCAGTCCATTTTTCATAATCCATTTTCCAATTCCAGTGACCAGTCCTTAAGCCTTTCTTCCTTTCCCTTTCTTTTTAGTTGCTGTGTCTATATCAGGGTCAGACAGAACCTTGTCCTTTCACAATCTCTACAACAATCTTCCATTCCTGGTGTCTCACCTATGTGGTGCAGACAAAATCAGAAGATAATCTCTCTCCATCCTCTTCTCACATGACCATTTTTCCAGTCAACCTTTTCTCTGAACACTTTCACCACTGTGGTGTAGCTTCTTACCACAGCAACCTGCAGCATGATCCTGCAGCTCTCTCTCTGCAGAGTTGCCTGAACCACCTTACTCTACTTTACTCTCCAGATTGGGAAAGGCATGACCTGCCCTGGGGACAAATTTGCTGGCAGCCCCCAGGCAGGCCCTTTCCCAGCCTTGCAGCCCCATTCTCTGCATAGGAGCTGGAGCCCCCCCTCCCTGTGGAGGGGCTCCCACCAAACTGAGGCAGAATCCAAAAGCTATTTTCTTTTGGGAGCTCCCCATTGGCTGGAGCCATTGACCTTTACCAGAATTAATATGCATGAGGCTCCCTCTGTGCCTTATTGGCTGCAGAAAAAGCCGCCTAAACTTTCACCAGTATTTTCACCCCAAGAGTCCTTTCAGCAGTCCCACAGTCTTCCTTGTGGAATCTTGCCCTGTGATTGGATGTGAGGACATCACATGGCTACAATTATGCTGCTGGAATCCCAGTTCATACTCAGTCTACACAGGGTCCCCAGTTCAAATTACCCCAGCAGCCAAACCAATTACTTTTACCCCATTATTGCCCCACCATTTTGTTGGGGCTTTGAACTGTAAAGTGACTGAACACATTACCTCGCTTGTGTGACCCTTCTCTTGTCACTGCAGTCATTTCAGTACCCCTAGACAGCCAGCCACAGTCTCATTGCAATCCATACATACCCCAGCTTTTCTCCCTTGTGCAGCCCAACAATTCACTTTTATGTAGCTATTACCCCACCAACAGGTAGCCATCCCTTTGACCTGACACCCCATCACAATATTTATTTTTATTCTTTTCTCTGCCTGTCACTAGCACTATTACTTTCTACCCCAGTGCTAGACAGGCTCAAACTATTAAATATTCATGAGCCACCTCATTAATATGCATGAGTCGGCTCCGAATCCTCGAGCACGATTGACGCTCACAAAAACTTTTCTCCTGCTCCTCCTGTTGCCTGTCCAGTCCACCTAAGGTCTCCAGTCCCTCTTTTGGTTACCACAGGGACTGGGACCACCAGAGAGGCAACCCAAGTGGCCGCAAATGGCCAAAAATTAAAATGAGCCTTTGCGCATGCATAGAGCACTGGAATGTACCTGAGGTACAAATACAACCAGTGGCTCTGTGCTAACACTCCCTCTGCCTCATTCTCCAAAAAACAACTATGCCGGTGCCAGCGGGAGATCTCCACAGCACCAACAGGGGCCACAAAGGGGTGCAGAAGGACCTGGACTAAAGGGGAAATACCAGGGGGAGAAACAGGGAACAGAAAGCCTCGGGGGACAACAGATAAGCCCCCAACAAGGGGGTATATGTAGATAATGAGATTCTACTAACTATATATAATGTTTTCAGTTCAAAATGATCAAATAATAAATAGATTTGCAGGCTGTTTAAAGGCTATTTCTTTAATACGATTAAAACATAGTAACTGAGTTGTGTTTAAATAAAAGACATTTAACAATAAGTATGCAAATATACTATTTATTTATTGTTCACGTGCATGCTATATATCTGCCTTTGAGACATCTTCAACAAGTCAATAATGATGTTATGTAGTCATTGTACAGCGATTCTAGTTAAAGCTGTATATTCAAATAGAAAGTGCTAGTAGTCTGCTTGGGCTCTCCCCCCCCCCCCGGGATATCTGCCTCCCTCCAACATACCTCCCCCACAGTCTCCACCCGCAGCTCGGACAAGGCCACCCAACTGGTACCCAGAACTAGTACCTCCCTAGCTCAGAGATCCTTTTGCTACAGGGCACCTTCCTGGTTTAACACTCTCCATTGCTTCCTTCAAAACTGCTCTTTGGAACCACCTGTTCAACACCCAGTGCTGTTCCTGTCACTGACAGGCTGCTCACTTATCACTAAGTGCACTTTGACAAAGTCCTCTGGACTGCCTCCTCTGCCCTCTCCCCCCTCCTCCAACCTGGTTTCCTTCATCCCCCTCCCCCCAGATATCTGTATTTATGTAACTACTGTTTTATGAAATGTACAAAATATATGTAACAATGTCTGTATACTACTGTGTAAAATCTGTGTAAATCTGTATGTCAACCTACTGTAATATTGTAACACTGTTGTCCTTTCTGTGACTAGGTACCTTTGTGAACGAGCTTCTGGCTCAAAGGCTGCCAATCTGATTGTACAAATAAATAAATAGTATGTAATCATGTGATTTTAATTGAAATGCTATTTGATATTGTTATAACTGCATTTATTTTCTAAAGGTCTTTGATCAACCAATAAAATAATTAATGAACAAATGAATTCTTATGTTGTGAAGGACTGCAGAAAGATAACTGTGGGGGAGCTTTGGGGTGATGGTTCTTGCACACACAATAGATGATGTAGTGATGGACATTGAGTGTGTCTGGGAGGATGCCTGAATCCACAGTACTATGGGGGTGACAGGCTAGTACCCAGTCCAGGAGAATGTGGTTCGAGGATTTATGATTAAGACTGGTGGGATCCCAAATTAGTTGGAATTGGTGGAGTGATTTAACATACTGAAAAAGTTTGTGCACAAAGTGGGAAAGTCAGTTAAGCTTAAAATCTTGAAGTATCAGCAACGCACCAAATGAGTAGGTGGAGAGGAGTTTGGTGTCTAAAGTAGAACACAGTCCAGGACAGCAGTATCCTCCTACAATAAAAGGTGAGACTGAATGGCATGGTGGGTTTGAGGAGGAGCAGCCTATTGGTGGAGGAGGAAGAGACCAATAGCACAGGCATAAATTGGATGCAGGAGCAGAGGTAAGGTAAGGTAAGCCCTTGACGGGGGGTTACCTGTAATGTGCAATCAAGCTTAGATTGATGGCACATTATGAAGACTATCAATCTGTGATCTCTTGTAAGAAGGCAGAGTTCCTGTCTGGTCAGATTATGGCTGCACAGAATTGACCAGTTCAGCTCTTCAGAACTGTGGACAGACTGTGCAATCCAGTCTGTCTGCAGTTATGGAGAGCTTTGTCACAGGAGAAGTGTGATGAGTTTGCTTGCTTCTTTGCAGATAAGATTGCCAACATCAGGTCAGAGATCTGCTTAACTCGCTCCAGTGGGAGCGACAGTGATCAGCACGAGGTTGTGGCACCTCAGGCTGTTTGACTGGCTTTTGACCAGGTGGTGATCACGGATGTCATGATGGTCATCCAGAATATGTGGCTAACCTACTGTGCTTTGGATCCAGGCCCAATATGTCTCCCTGTGGGATGTGTTGATGTCATTGGCCCTGTCCTAGCTGAGATCCTCCAGTGTTTAATAGAGAGTGGGGTGTTCCCTGACTCCCTGAAGGAGGCAGCGGTGACTTCACTCCTCAAGAAACCTACTCTAGATCTGGACTATCTCACTAACTACAGACCAATCTCTAACCTTCCCTTTACAGGCCACTCTATTGGAACTAGGAAGGTTATTGAGAAAGTGGTCCCGCTGCAGCTGGAGGACCATCTTGCCATTCATGATATCTATGATCCCTTCCAGTCAGGATTTAGGAAGAGACACAGTACCGAGACTGCCCTTGTTTGGGTGCTCAATGACTTCCTCATAGTGAGAAATCAGAGGAGTCATTCCATCTTAGTTCTCCTAGATCTCTCCATGGCATTTGACACCATGGACCATGGGATACTGCTAGAGCACCTGCAGTTCATCTGTGGACTTTTGGGTACAGGGTACAGGTGGTTTCAATCATTCCTCACTGGTAGGTTTCAGAAAGTGGTGTCGAGCATTTATTCCTCTGACACATTCTCCCTGCCATGTGGGGTGCTGCAGGGCTCTGTGCTGCCTCCCATGTTGTTCATGGTGTATATGTTGCCACTGGGGGACATTGTAAGGCAGTACGGGCTGAGTTTTCACTGCTATACAGATGATACTTAGCTGTATGTGTCCTTTGCTCCTGAACAGGATATAGCGGTCTCATTATTTAACAACTGCTTATCCAAGATCCAAGGTTGGATGAGTGCCAACTGGTTGAAGCTAAATTCAGACAAGACTGAGGTTAAGGTTGTGGATCCAAGTTGACAAGCTGAGGGGTCTTCGGCAGATCAGGCAACTGGTCTTGTACTAGGGGACTGCCAGCTGAGGACCTCTGAGCATGTGCGGAGTCTGGGTGTTATTCTTGATGAGGGGCTGACTCTGAAGGTCCATTGTCAAGACCTCATTCTACCATCTGTTGAATATCATCTGGATTAAATATTTGGCTCCACCCGATGACTTGCCAATACTGGTCCATGTCTTTGTGACCTCCTGCTTAGATTACTGTAACCCCCTTTACCTAGGGCTGCTGGGGGTTGTTGTCCACCAGCTGCAGCTAGTGTAGAATGTGGCAGCTTGGTTACTGACTGGGCTTTGTGATCTAGCCATATTACACCTGTGCTACGTGAGCTGCACTGGCTGCCAGTGCAGTGGAGGATCACCTTCAAGGTCAGTTTTCTGACCTATAAAGCCCTACGTGGATGGGGACTGTGATACCTGCAAGAGCTTCTGTGCCCCTCCTGACCACTCTGCTCCACCAATGAGGGATTACTGGATGTTCCCAAGGTTCGGTTGAAGTCATTTGGTGCTGAAGCTTTTGCTTATGTAGCCCCATCTCTTTGAAATTCTCTATCTCATCGGGTTTGGGAGTGCCTGATGGTGGAGAGTTTTAAAACCACACTGAAAAAAGTACCTATTCATTCTTGCCTTTTGCAATGAGTAATTAATAAGCATGGATTTTAGTATTACTTTCTGTATTTTAACTATTTATGGATTTATTTATTTTTGCTATTTTGTAAAGTGCCTTGATATTTTGAATTGCACTTAAGAAATAAAAATGATGATTATTATTATAGAGTGCAACACCTCCGCCTCTCTTGGGGCAATCCTCCCTGAGAATGTAGCAATTAGGTATGGACTCTGTACAGTCATGGGCCTTAGGCTGTGGAAGAGACAAGACTCTGAGATAATGAGAACACCCAGCTGGAGGCTGACCATTAAGCGCTTCAGTGCTTTTAGCTTCAGGAGGAGGCTGAGGATGTTAAGGTGGGCAACCAACAGTCCTATGGAAAGCTGCATTGGTGAGGTGAGGGTAGAACCATGATTAAGCTTAATGCCACCTGCCACCAGGATTAGCAAGGTTACAAGGGGTTTAATGGAACCGTGGAGCTTCTTAGAAGGAGAGGGTTGGGGCAGCAAAGTGGGGGGGTGCCATACAGCTTCCTAGTTGAGCCAAGGAGCAGGTAGGAGGCAGCACCAAGGACACCAGTGGAAGTTGGGAAGAGAGGGTAGGATTGAGGATGGGTAGGTGGGGGAGGGAGAGGGCTGAAGGGAGCAAGAGAGAGAAAGGGAGTGGGGAATGGATGAAGGAAGGGAGGAGGGAGAACTTAAGGGGAGAAGAAAACTGAAAAGTTGAGAAGCATAGTGGATGAGTCTAGCAGTATGAGGAACACCAGAGGGACAATGCAGAGGATTGATCTGACCAAAATAGGGAAGGTAAGTGGAGCATAGGCCTGACTCAGATAGGAAGAATTACAGGCTTCACAAAGAATTGTGAGGAAGCCTAAATAAATAAATTAGTGAGGATGCAGGCCTACCCAGATAGGGAGGAAGCTGAAATAAACAAACTTGAGAGAGGGTATGCAGGCTTCACCTGAATAGGGAAGATGCCTAAATACACCAATTATGACGGTGCAGGCTTCACCCAGATAGGGAGGAAACCAACATAAACAAACTTGAGGGGTGGTGAGGCAAGCTTCACACAGATAGGAAGGATGCCTAAATAGATAAATTATGGGAGTGCAGGCTTCACCCAGACAGGCTGGACACCTAAAATGCAACTTGGGGGGATGTGGGCTTCAGCCAGATAGGATGGAAGCCTAAATAAACATACTTGGTGGGGAGTAAGCGGGCTTCACCCAGATAGGAAGGATGCATAAATACATCAATAATGGAGGTGCAGTCTTCACCCAGATAGGGCAGAAGCCTAAAATACAATTTAAGGGGGATGTGGGCTTCACCCAGATAGGGAGGATGCCTCAGTACACCAATTATGGGGGTGCAGACTTCACTTAGATAGGGTGGAAGCAAAAACTGCACAAATTGGGAGGAATGTGGGCTAACCACTGAAAGGAGAGTACAAAGCAATAGTCGGTCCGCTGGTGGGTGAAAACAGCATGAGCCTGACAAGGTCTATCAAATGTAGCCAGTACCTAACTAATTTAATAGTTTCAAGAATAATAGCACATTCTATGCAGTGTATGGTAAGCAACTAGGCCCTGGCTAATAAGAGTAAACAATTAGTACTCACAGTTCCCACTATAAGCAGAAGCAACAGTTACAATGAGTAATACCTGTGACACTTCGACAGCTGGTTCTGATTAATTGATGCTTTTTTGTAATATAAAAATGTGTTATTGAGTGTCTCTCATGAGACATGCTGTTTCAGCTAAAAGATAAAAGCCAGGAGATAATTACAGGCTAGAAGGGACTTAAAGTCAGGATCTCCTGTTTATCTAGCTTAATTGTAGCTGCCAGCTGCTAGGCTGGAAAATCATAAACTTTTATGACATTTAGAAAAAGAATACAGGTTATGTCACTGTGGTGTGAAGTCATAAAAGGTCCTTTGATGTCCTTGAGAGAAGAGGCTGCTCATGGACGAAAGAAAGGACTTGGAAAATTAAAAACTTAATTGGGAAGTCATATGGGGAAACAAGTTTTTCTGTTGATGTCACCTATTAATTTACCTTCTGACACAAGACATCCTGATTGTATACTTTTTAATAAAGAGAGGAGGAGCTGGGTGACATCATGGAGAAGGCAGGGTCAAGACAGTGTTTTAATTATGCTGTAACAGACCTTTACACACACATACAGGTTAGGACTATGATAAAAGAAACATCTACAGCACTACAAGAAGACAAGAATACATTAGGTAGACAGGTCTAAGTGTATTATTGGTAGGAATTTGCACTTTTTAAAACTTATTGTTTTAAAAGATTTTATGTTCGGTGATATATGGTTCTGTGTTTTACATTTTTTCATTTTTATCTATTTTAAGTAAATTTCTATTTTTAGAGACTACCTGGTGTGCCTTTGAAATTCTTTCTTTGACAAGGGAAGCATATATGGTTAAAGTTGACACTGTACAAAGCTTACTGGTTTTACCAAACTGGGAAAAGGTAAGAGTTTATTCTGAGGTCTTTCATAGAGGTTTTAAGGGTTCATTTTGTACACCTGGTTAAGTACCCATAGGTGAAAGATATCTGCCCCCCCGAAGAGCAGAATTATTTGAGCCTGTACATTGGGTACGCTAACAAGAGGTTCACAGTTTGAATCCCTCCAGAACTTGAGACTAAAGTTTGATTCAAACCCATAAAACAGACAGGAGGGATACCCTGTTCTGTTAACTGTTCACAATACTGTGCTCAGAGGTTGGCACTGTGGGAGCAGAGGACCTGACCTGCTGAGTGGGTTTGTGACAGATTGGTTGGCAGCGGAGTGCATAAGTTTGGTATTACAAGCTTTTATTTTTTAGTGTGTCAGCTTGAGACCATCAGCTTACTTGCAAAGAAAGAAAAAGGCAGTGATTTATTTTTAAAAATGAGACAGAACTATATCACTTGGCGTACAGTCAAGTTCCTACCCGTTTTCTTTTTTTTTCTCTAAAGTGCAAGTCAGAGTAGCCGTAGTTAGGGAAGAAGATGGCTTCCAACTACAGCAGGCACACTGTAGACTACTTAAAGCAGTTGTGTGGGGATAGAGGAGTCACGTTCAAGGTGAAAGCCACCAAAAAGAACCTCATGGATGCCCTGATGGTAGCAGATACCCAGAGCATCGAGTCACAGCCAGTGACTGAAAAGGACCGAACCTTGTGTGTGACAGGACTAGTGGCCAGTTCAGTGTCCATATCCGATGAAGAGGGCAACAGGGCCACTGTCAGTGAAGGGCCACAGCAGCAGGGGAAGGTCACCAGTGTCCTGGATCCAGAAGTACTCAGGCTGCAAATTGACTTGTGCAGAATGGAGCAAGAGTTCCAGAGGGAGCGGGACCGTGAACAGCGGGAGACAGAGCGTGAGGAGAGTGAGCGCCAGCAAGCTACAGAGGAGAGTGAGCGCCAGCGAGCTACAGAGGAGAAGAGGAAACAAGAACAGAGGGAGGCAGAGCTAGAATGCTGAGAGGCAGAGCAAGAACACTGAGAGGCAGAGCGAGAACAGAGAGATGCTGACTGTGAGGAGCATGAGCGCCAGAAGCAACACGAACTGGAGAAGCTACAACTCCAACTAGTGGCACCAGAGCAGGTAAGTGGCTTGGGTTTAACTGGGACTAGAGGACTGGGTTACAAATTGAATTTCAAATTGATAGCCGAATTTAAAGGGGAGGAGGATATGGATGCCTTTTTAAATTCTTTTGGAAAAATTTGTATTTAGGCTAAAATTCCTGGGGAGTCCTGGAGCATCCAGCTATCCACGCTACTTACCGGGAAAGCTTGGGATGCATTGGGTCAAATGGACAATGAGGACAGTGATGATTACAGCAAACTTAAAGCTGCACTGTTAAAGAAATTTGAATTAACTGCTGAATCATACAGAGCTAAATTCCGTAAGCTCAGGAGAAGCCCTGACATGAGCTATGAGGAGCTAGCCATGAAACAATGTCAGTTTTTAAAACATTGGTGGGAAGGAATTGAAGCAAACTCTGTTGATAAAATTGAAAATGTGATTTTGTTAGAACAGTTTTTCTGGGCATGCCCAGCAGAGCTGAAAACTTGGCTGGAGGACCGAGATCCCAAAACAGTGCAATAGGCTGCTGAAATCTTGGACCGCTATGCCAAGAGCAGACCTGCTCTGAGAGCAAATGGGTGGGCGTGGCAGTGCAGAAAGGGAAAAGCATGCCTTCAGGGCAGCTAAAACCCTCACTGCCTCCGCCAAAACCAGTTGGCCCAAGGTTTCAGAGAAAAGATTTCTCTGAGAAAAGAAATGAATGTTGGCTGTGTAAAGAAACTGGGCATATTGCCAGACAGTATCCCAAAAAGGTGAGCAATACACAGAAGGGGGCTAGGAAGGAAGTGGGTTGTGTGTGTGTGTCCCTGGAAGCACACCAGTGAACGTGAGGGAACACATGCACCCTGTCATGGTGAATGGCGTACAGATGCAAGGGTTAAGGAACACAGGGGCATCTTTGACCTTGGTAAAGAGGGATGTAGTAGAGTCGTGTCATCTTATACCCAATAAATATGTCACTGTACAGGACTTTACTGGTGAAGAGAAAACATTGCCCCTTGCTAGTGTTCTCCTAGACTGGGGTGAAACAGGGGGAACTGTGCAACAGGTGGCTGTGGCAAAAACCTTAGCAGTCGATGTGATCCTGGGCAGTAATCTCAAACAAGGGATGGTGTGTGCAGTTTCCCATAGCCAAGTGGCAAGGGAACACTGTAGTTCCCTGGACCCCACAGGAGCCATTGTGGATACCACTAAGAGGCTGGTTCCCCAAACTGTGTCTCCTGATATGGAGACTAATGAAAAGGGGGTAGAAAATGTCCCAGTAGCAAGTAACTACACATCTACAGAGGCTTACTCTGAAGAGGGAGGGGTGACCCATTGTCAGAGGGTTGGGATTGACAGTGATCCTGAGTGCCCTGACACTAGTGCTAGGGACCCTAGTTTAGTGACTGAAGGGGACCTGTTCCATGCCTTGGGAATGTGTGAGGGGTTTGCAGCTGCTCAGAGAAGTGACCCTAGTCTAGAGAAGCTGAGGGCTTGGGCAGACTCTGATGGAGCATAGGGAGGTGACGGCAGACATAAGGTTTATTGGGAAAATGGACTGATGTATACTCAGGCTGTGCAGACAGAGGGAGGGAGGGGTGCTAGGCAGGCAGCTTGTCATTCCCCAGGGGTATCGTGAGCAGTTACTAAAAATTGCACATGATATTCCCTTGTCTGGTCATCTGGGAATCGCACACACTACACAGCGGTTGGCCCAGAATTTCTATTGGCCAAACTTCATCCAGCAGGTGAAGGAGTATTGCAGGTCTCATCACCGGTGCCAAGATATAGGGCAGGCGGGGAAGAAAACCCAAGCCGCCCTGGTTCCATTGCCCATAGTGGAGGAGCCATTTCAGAGGGTGGGAATGGACACTGTGGGGCCTTTAAATACTCCCAGCTCCTTGGGGAAGAGATTCATCCTGACTGTGGTGGATTATGCCACCCGGTACCCAGAGGCAGTCGTTCTATCCTCACTGAGGACAGACAAAGTGGCAGATGCCTTATTTGGGATTTTCTCCCATGCTGGGTTTCCACAGGAGATTATCACCAATCAAGGGGGTTCTATCATGTCGGACCTGATGAAATGTTTATGGGAGAAGTGTGGGGTGGTGCAGAGATGCACGGCACCATATCACCCACAAGCCAATAGGTTTGCAGAAAGATTCAATGGTACCCTGAAGTCAATGCTCTGGGCGTTTGTTAAACAGCATGGGAAAGACTGGGAGAAATACCTTCCCCACCTGTTGTTTGCATACAGGGAGGTGCCCCAAGAGTCAACAGGATTTTCCCCCTTCGAACTCTTATATGGACACCGAGTATGTGGGCCCCTAGACTTGATTCAGGAGGACTGGGAAGGCAAGCACACCACCCAGGGAACTTCCATTGTGGATTACATCCTTAGGTTTAGGGAAAAGCTGAAGGAGCTTATGGGGATAGCCCAGAGCAACCTGGCAGCTGCCCAACAGAAACAAAAAGTGTGGTACAAGCACAGAGCCAGAGCTTGCTCATACATGGTGGGTCAGGAAGTCATGGTCCTTATTCTGGTCCGAAAAGACAAGCTGCAGGCTGAGTTGGCAGGACCGTACAAAGTGGTTAGGAAGGTAAATGATGTGAGCTGTATTACAGAGTTACCTGACCGAAGACAGACAGAAAGGATGTACCATGTCAACATGATGAAGCCATATGCAAATAGGGCAGACATGGTGTTTGCAGTGTGGAGTCCTGGGGAAGGGACAGACAAGGGACAGCCTCTTTTGGACTTGCTGGAAGAAAGTAAGCAGGAGTCCTCTGTGGAGGCAGTTAAATTGTCTCCCAAGCTGACCCCAGACAAGATCCAGGAAGTAAGGAAGGTGTTATCAGACTTTGCCCCATTGTTTAGTGCCAAGCCTGGACTAACCCACTTAGCGACTTACGATGTGTAGACAGGGACACAGACACCCATACAGCGGACAGCATATCGGGTGTCAGAGGCTGTCCAAAAGGGCATTAGGAGGGAAGTGGAGGAGATGCTGGATTTAGGGGTAATCCAGAGATCCCACAGCCCCTGGGCCTCACCCGTTGTCCTTGTGTCCAAGCCAGATGGCTCTACTTGTTTCTGTGTGGACTATCATGGACTGAATGCAGTCATGAAGTCAGACGCCCACCCAATGCCCCATATGGACGAACTCCTGGACAAGTTGGGTGGGGCGACCTACCTTACAACCATTGATCTGACCAAGGGGTATTGGCAGGTAGATTTAATGGACAGAGCTAGAGAGAGGTCGGCCTTCATCACTCCAATAGGCTTATTTGAATTTAAAGTAATGCCTTTCGGAATGAAGAACACCCGGCCACTTTCCAAAGGTTGGTCAACCAGGTGTTATATGGTGCTGAGGAGTATGCCATGGCATACCTGGATGACATTGCCATCTTTAGTACCAGCTGGGCGGAACACCTGTACCACCTTAGGGAAGTGCTGGGCAGGATACAGAGGTCCGGGCTCACTGTCAAAGCTGGGAAGTGCCAAGTGGCCATGGGAGAGGTGGCATACTTTGGGCATGTTGTAGGCTGGGGACAGCTCCGTCCTAACCAAATATAAACAGAGGTAATCCAGGCATGGCCTAGACCAGAAATGCAGAAGCAGGTCAGGAGTTTCCTCGAGATAGCAGGGTACTATAAAAAATTTGTACCCAATTACAGTGCCCTGGCTGCTCCCTTATCTGACCTGGTAAAGAAAAGGATGCCAAAGAAAATTAACTGAGAACCAGCCTGTGAAGAAGCCTTTATCAGATTGAAGGAGGAACTGTGCAGTGCTCCTGTTTTGATAAGTCCTGACTATAGCAGACCCTTTATAGTTCAGACTGATGCCTCAGATGTGGGTATTGGGGCAGTACTGAGTCAGACATCCAGCCAAGGGAAAGATCACCCTGTAGCATATCTGAGTAAAAAGTTACTTCCCAGGGAGCAGGCATACTCCACTGTGGAAAAGGAGTGTCTTGCCATAGTGTGGACCCTAAAGAAGTTGGAGCCATACTTGTATGGGCAGCAATTTGTGGTACAGACTGACCACAACCCTCTGGTTTGGCTGATGCAGATGGGAAAAAAGTATGGTAGATTGCTAAGATGGAGTCTTGCTTTACAAGGGTATGACATGACAATTCTACATAGGGCTGAAGGGAAAAATCAGAACTCAGATGGGTTATCTCATGTCTATGAGGAGTGAACTGATTTGGGAAGCTTATCCCATGCAGGGGATAGCGCCCCCAAATTTAGTCTAGGTAGGGAGGATTGTGACGCTTGGACAGCTGGTTCTGATTAATCTATGCTTTTTAAAATATAAAAATGTGTTATTGAGTTTCTCTCATGAGACATGCTGTTTCAGCTAAAAGATAAAAGCCAGGAGATAATTACAGGCTAGAAGAGACTTAAAGTAAGGATCTCCTGTTTATCTAGCTTAATTGTAGCTGCCAGCTGCTAGGCTGGAAAATCATAAACTTTTACAACGTTTAGAGAAAGAATACAGGTTATGTCACTGTGGTGTGAAGTCATAAAAGGTCCTTTGATGTCCTTGAAACAGGATGCTGCTCATGGATGAAAGAAAGGACTTGGAAAATTACAGACTTAATTGGGAAGTCCATATGGGGAAACAAGTTTTTCTGCTGATGTCACCTATTAATTTACCTCCCGACACAAGACATCCTGATTGCATAATTTTTAATGAACAGAGGAGGAGCTGGGTGACATCATGGAGAAGGCAGGGTCAAGACAGTGTTTTAATTATGCTGTAACAGACCTTTACACACACGTTTGGACTCTGAAAAAAAAACATCTGCAGCACTATAAGAAGATAAGAATGCATTAGGTAGACAGGTCTAAGTGTATTATTGGTAGAAATTTGCACTTTTTAAACTTATTGTTTTAAAAGATTGTATGTTTTGTGATATACGGTTCTGTGTTTCACATTTTTTCATTTTTATCTATTTTAAGTAAACCTCTATTTTTAGAGACTAGCTGGTGTGCCTTTGAAATTCTGTCTTTGACAAGGGAAGCATATATGGTTAAAGCTGACACTGTACAAAGCTTACTGGTTTGACGAAACTGAGAAAAGTTAAGAGTTTATTCTGAGGTCTTTCATAGAGGTTTTAAGGGTTCATTTTGTACGCCTTGTTAGGTGCACGTAGGTGAAAGATATCTGCTCCCCCCCGAAGAGCAGAATTATCTGAGCCTGTACATTGGGTACACTAGCAAGAGGTTCACAGTTTGAATCCCTCCAGAACTTGAGACCAAAGTTTGATTCAAACCCACAAAACAGACAGGAGGGTTACCCTGTTCTGTTAACTGTTCACAATACTGCACACAGAGGTTGGCACTATGGGAGCAGAGGGCCCGACTTGCTGAGTGGGTTTGTGACAATACCTTCTATTAAGCAATACATATACAGTAACCCATAAACAAGAATATTTTTTCTTGCTATAGACAGTGGGGTCCTATCAAGTGACACTTTTTGAATACTTTTGCCCCATGCAAACTAATAGGGAAAAACTAACATAAATAGTGCTTAAGGTTTTGCATTTCCATGATGTAGTGTGCTGAGTTTGAGGCATCTGTGTATGTGTGTGTTTTGGAGACATATACAGAAACCAAACAGTTTGGACATTTTCTTCCTCCTTGTATCCTGGAGATGTTGTGAAGCTTTACTTTGCTGGTGAAGTCCCAGGGAATTTGCATAATTCGCCTTCTCAAATAACTATGCAAATTTTCTACTTCTCCACTTTGCCACTTCTCATTGAGTTTTCCTTGGGAAATGGCACTTTTTTTTTTTTTATACAGGTTTTTACCCTCTGTCTTCCTGGCTACTCCCTTCTGATCACCCCCCCCAGCCCTGTCACTCGGCTCTTCCAGGACTTACCTTACATCAGTGTTCTCTGCCACAGCACCTTGGTGAGTGCCCAGCTGCCAGTGCGGGGCCTGTGAGAGGTTGGTCATCATCATATCTCCAGGTTTCTTTTGTCTCATTTTCTCCCCATTACACCCTGATTCCTCAGCAAAGCATGTTTGCACATACTCGTGGAGGTGTGCATGCACACCGTAACTGATAACGGCCTTGTTCTACCCACATGGCATAGCGTCAGTCCCCCATTTGCCTGATGCTACCACTGAACCACCACTCAGTGGCAGTCAAGAGCTGGGAAGGCAAAGAGAGCTGCTTGGTGGCTGCTCCATCCACTTCCAGCCCAAACACACCCTGACTAACCCCCCCACAACCCATGCTCATTCCCAAACATGGGTCATCGGCATGGATGCCTCAGCTCTCTGCACCACTGGGTTGGCTGGAAATGGCACTTTTTGAAGTGAAGTTAAGACAATGTTATGGCAAAAGTTCACCTTTACTTCACCTGAAAAAGTGGCACTTCACCTAACAAACAAGTTTGTAAATTCGGCACTTCGTACTTTGTGAATATGATAAACTTCACAAATCACTTCGAGGAGCTAAGTTTGCCAACTTCACACATCTCCATTGCATCCTTTTGGATCCCACATCCTGCTGGTTTTCCAGTCTGTTTCTCTCAGGTATGATACCTCCTGTCACCACCCCACTCCGGTGGGGTGGGATTTCTCACTGTATTACAGCAAATCCATCCAGTGATGGAGGGGGGATTAGGGATGCCCTTTTCCATCCTTCTAGCATGCTCGCAGGGCCACAACTGACTGTATGCTGGAGAATCCCAGGGCACACTTTCTTCATGCAAGGGGATACCAAATAAAGTCTCAAATCCGTGTTCCTGAGGTAGAACTCTCTCAGCCATTGCACCACAAATCAGAAGTCCACAGGCATGTATAGGCCTCGGGGGGGGGCCCTATACATCCTAGTATGTTTCTTTCCCCAGAAATGCAGAGCTCGGTTCAAACCTCCACAGCCTCCTCCTAAGACCCTTCATATTTCCTCCCCTCCTTTCGTCATGAAGTCCCTAGTGGTACTTCACTTTGGTAGTGTTTGGCCTTAAAACAGTCCCACAGCCATGGTATAGTCTGAACAACGTTTCCCAAGGCACCACACACAAATGATGCAAGCAGAATTATTTTAAAATAAGCCAAAGGATTTACTAATTAAATTAATAAAAATAGTAACTAACATAAAGACAAATACTTTTAGGCTTTGGTTACAGGATATTGAAAATAAAATGGGAAATATACATAAAAGCCTACACTTTAAAACTCTGAGATTAAAATTCGACCTGGAGTCATTAGTTGCTGAATTTTGAAGTGCAAAGTATCCTTTGAAGTAGCAGCTGAAGTCTTAGTTCTGGTGGTCCAGGAGAAATTGTCTCTGCTCTCCAAGCAGACAGGTAGGGTCCCAAATACTAAAACGCAAAAGGCTAAAGGGCTCAGATACCCCTCTGCATTCTTGTTTTAAGGGGTTTCAAAAGGGCAGGTCCAGTGGATAGTTGCTTGCCCTGTGATTGGCTAGCATTCTGTTTCTATGGCTACGCAACTAATCCGATTTTAGTATTTTATTACAAAATACAGCTATGCAATCCTGAATATGAGAGAGAAAAAAAACTCAGAGGTCAACCAGTTTAAACCAGAATTCTAGGGTAACATCCAGCCTCCCTGTTTGATATTGGCAGTAATTAAGCTACACTTTACTTATATGGTAGCCCATTCAGCTGGTAACATGATTAAGTGAGTGAACTCTTGCAGAGGCAATGGGAGGCCAGACATCCAGACTCCTGTGGATGCTGTGGTCCATTCAGACACATATGGACCTATGTGATTGCCAGCTCTGCTTAATTATTGTTTTGTCTCCTTTTAAATAATTTAACTCTAGCCCCTAGAGAGTAGCTGACAGATTCCTGCTCAGTACCAAGAATTGCAACATCATTCTACAGGCCCCATGTACTTATACCCATGATCCCTTGCACTTACACTGGCCACCATGGGCATCTCTGATGCATTACATACATAAAATTATATTTTTTATTTTATTTATTTAGTTTTGTTGACCGGTAAGTGCACTAGACAAATCCTGCCTATTTTCAGGCATGACCGGGGGATCAGATAAATGCCAGCTGACCTTGAACCAGATTAAGCTGTTGGTGATATTTTTAGTGAATATAAAACATGATCAAAACAATACGATATGGCCTTATCCCACCACACCTTCAAGTGTACTGTTTGCCAGAAACACTCTTGTCTGAATTGGGAAATTGTAATTAAATAACTCAATCCATTGGAGGTGGCTATTTTGTATCAAGGATGAGGAATGGAATGTTCAGTCTTCTAAAAGTGCTATTGGAATATATTCTTAAGGTTATTTTTACAGAGATTCCAAAAGCATCCTCAGATTAATTTTCATTCATAAATTGCATTGGGCAACATTTTAAGTACAAAATATTTAGCTATGCACCGGTTGTTTAAAAAATAGTTTCATCAGGTTATTGTAGGGAGGTTTTCATCATTCTCTTTATGCTCCCTTTACTCTGTCAACCAGACCTCCATTGCCACATACCAAGGATATCTTCCTGAGCCACCACAGCGCCTCAGAACCCCCCCAGGCAGGCTCTTGGAGAGGGCTCCCCAGAACATATGTGCATTTCTGGCTCAGTTCTATGCAGGGAAATCTCCTGGTTAAGAGTGGTGGTCAGATTTACTGGGGCTTGCAAGTGGATGCCCACAGCCATCTCTTTCCCCTGCTGTCTTCCTCCAGCCACACTACCACCTGTGATAACCAGATGGCAGTATTGCAGCAGAGGAGGCATCCCACCCTCCCTTGAGAAGAGCATCTTCTAGGATTCTGGATCCCTCTCCCCCTCAGCCTGCCCCAGTATCTTGAGATCAATCCTTATCACGGGTCGTCTGCATCACAAGCTTTAGTACTACTGCTACACTGATGGCTGGCTGTTATAAGGAGGTTTAATAACAGTTTTTAGATTGGAAGCCAGCAGGAAGGGTTGTGGCATTAACTATGTTACCTCCTTAGTTTTCATAACACTAATTACATTTTCAGAGTTACCTACGTTCCCCAATCTTCAAAGCAACATGAATAATAACTCCTGATTTGGGCAGTACTCCATATTTAAGAGGTTTCCTCACTAGGAATGTCAGGTTCTATTTTGAAGAATAAGAACCAGGAGTTTCTGTGAAGAAAATCACACACACACACATGCTTTTGCTGTACAATATAGTTGTCAGCAAAATATGTTTAATTTCAAAATGTTCAGTTTTTTGTTGGGAAACTGATCCTTATAAATGTGACTATATTAATTAAGACCTTGCATAGTGGACAATAGTTGTAAATCTGATCATCACTGTATGAAGCAAGAGAGACCCATGACTGTGTTCAGCATGTGAACATGCTTTGTAGCTAAGCAACCTGCTGTCCTGGGTCAGACCTAAAGTATACCAAACAATTACAGTGATTGATAGCTGCAGACTTACCAAGACACCTTCTTTATATATATGGTAAACATGCTGCTGTATCAATTATGCAGTCGAAACAATAGATCTTCTGTTTAATAGGTCATTGTTCTGTGTGAAAGCAATACTTTATTACCGGACTCTGCAGTGAAGGCCTTTGCAGGAACTCCTGTTAGAATAAAAACAGAATACAGTGGTAGAGAGTGACAAGATGCAATACATATCTGAATATATCAGGAATTCTAACAGAAATCCGATTTGAAATGAATGGGGATTTCCTATGATATACCTGGATATTTGCTTTCTTGTCACTGACTACCACTGCATCGTTTCTGCTTTTTTTGAATTTTAACTTGAGGGATACATGTAGATAGTTAGATAGAAATGTATCTTTATACCGTGAATACAAGTCATTAGGGATAAGAAATCCCTGTTTGCAAGACCATCCTGTGTAAAATATGAATTGGTTTCAAAAATTAAAAAATGCATGAGATACATTACAAGACATTACATGAAGTGCAGCAAACATCAGCTACTTGTTAGGTTTTCAAAACGGCAGAGTACATTTACCAAGTGCACTAGTAACAATCACTTTCAAAAGAAAAACATTTCTCCAAAGCAGTGACAAAAGGTATATATAATGAAATGGTGCATACTGAGTAAGGCAAATTATTCCATAGTGGTGCAGCCTGTGATTGCAGTCTTACAGTCTGCCTACAGCGTACAGCCTGTACAGTTCTAAGGTTAAAGAATATTTGGTAGTCTGCAGGAAAATAACATCGCTGCAACATTGCGGAATTCTGAAACTGACCAGAAGTCTACATGTAATAGGCTATTGGTAAACAGAATGATCACCACACAGAAGTGTTCCAGTCAATATGTTTGAAAGCAACTCTAAAAGAAATTTCGGGATTCTTTGGACCCATGGCTTTAGATGGAATCAAATGATGAAGTTCAGCACTAAGTTAAGACAGCCCCAGTGTTGAGCTCTATCTCCCTGGCTATGTCTGTATTGTTTATCAACAGTATTTAGTAATAGTGTATAATTCTGCATGGATCGTCTCACCAGCTGAAGGTAATGGAATGTGGCTGTACCCTTATGTGGTAGAACAAGGTTCCAGCTGATTGGAAATCCTTGAGGCAGCTGGTGTTTTTCACTGCACTGCAGTACACACAGCAATCTGCTCAGTTCTGAATGAAACTGCTTTCCTGCCTGCTGCAGGAGCATTATGAAAACACTTTTTTCTTTTAAATTAAAACAAAACAAAAAAAGAAACTATGCACTACAAAAAACACAGGTTGGGCAACCACATGCCCAACCAGCCTGAGATACCACCTCAGGCTTCTGATTACATCAGACCTCTCAAGCTTCACCCTCGAGGTCTGATGTAATCAGAACCCTTCTGTGGCAGCACAGGCAGGTTTCTAGATAGTTGCCCACCCAGTATTCTCTATTTTTTGCACACTGGAATAGCCATGTTTAGGTGTTTCACCAAATTTTCAAGAGGGTCCCGGGGAAGGGTGGGGGTAGGAGGACCCTTACAGCAGCAGAGATAATGTAGGTGGCAAAAGTTAAAACAGGTACAATATAGTGTCTGCAAACACTATTTATACAAGATCGTTCTGCTTTAATAGAACAACACAAATAAGTTCCTCTAAATATTAACTGCCCAAACAGGGGCTCCTAAGTTCCTCTCAGGTGTTCTTTCCAGATTTTTGGGGAAAGTTAGGAACAATCAATAGAGTATGACTAGCCAGTGTATGCTAAAAACAGAAAACAGAATCATTTTCAGCCTTTTGGTTATCATAAGGAATAATCTGTAAAGAAAAAGGAATCATATAGTTCACAAACTCTCCTGTTGACTATGCTTTTTTCTTTACAGCTCATCCCTGAGGAAGACCATGGGCCTGATATTTAAACAGTTAGTGCAGCACTACCAGCGTTAACATCATGATAGTTGTGCCTCTTGCACTGGAATGTCAGCTAGTGCATTTGGTGCCATATTCAAAAGCACAGGTTGTGTGAGCACTAATGAGTACCAGGCACACACAGAAATGAGTAGTGTGGGCATGCATATACCACACACTGGAAATGGTTTTGGAAACACTAAGTTGGTGTCAAACACTGCTTAATGCTTTTAAAGTCCCAAGGTAAGGGTTACCCTGGATGGGCAGGCTGGCTCCCTCCTTCTGGGCTGCAATACAAATATGGCACACAGATGAGACCTAATAAGAACAAAACATGTGTCTGTGTCTGCTGTTCTCATCCTTTGCTGGTTGTATTGTGAGGCCTTTTGGCACCATGAAAGTCTGCTTAAAGTTGAGCCACTCCAAATTCCTCCATGGGGATTTGCACATGCTTCCCATGCTGCTTTGCATTATTGGGGTATGTGCAATTGTGTTTCTCTTTGAAATGTGTCTGTCTGGCCAGTACCCTTACAGGGTAACCCTTGCCTCAGGGCATTTGCTCTGGGGTTCTTATCTTTTGCAGATCTTCTCTACTATGGGCTCCATTTAACCCAAACACGTAAGACCCTCCTAAGGCAAGTTGGCTCCCTGCCTCTGGGCTGAGATACAGATATGGCACACAGACAAGTTCTAAGTTAGCAATAACCCATGACAGGGTATGGGGTTATAGGCATTTAATCCATGCCTGGGTGCATTGTGAGGCACGAGGCCACAGGCAAGTGTCCTCATAGCACCCCAGGCATGGATTAAATGCCTATAACTCTATACCCTGGAGTGGGTTATTGCACTTATCACATGGGTTATGTTTAAAAAATATCCAGAAAGGTGTTTTTTTTCTGTTTAAATAGGGAAAATGTCACTATATCCTACCAACTTGAAAGGTAGTCCCCAGAATTCATACATCTGTTATTGACAGTATGAACATACAAATGCCACAATTAGACTGATGAAATGATCTGTAACATTTCTATGTTCACAACATAAATAACACCTGCATGAGTCACTTTGATGAGAAGCTGCTGAACTTCCCGCTGTCTCACTCTCTGCGCTGCTCGCTTGAACATTAACTCCCTCTCTGTCTCTCTCGATCTCTTTCTCTTTCTCTCTCTCTGTCTTTCTCTTTGCATGGGGAATTGTGGTGAGTCTTGGTTGTTAGGAGGGTGGGAATCTCAGTGCAGGGCACACCCTCTCTCTTTCTCTCGCTCTCTACTGGAATCATGATGAATTTCACTCTGAAGACACAACTTTATTGGGGGTTGGGGCTCTCACTCTGCAGAAAATGTTTCTCTCCCTGTCCCTGCAGCGTGGTACACTACTCACTGTGTGTCAGGGAGAAAGAACACAAACCAGGTCAGAGACAGGAAAAACACTGTTTCAGTGATTGCATACCTCAAAACACATAGAAAGACAGACAGGAGAGAGAGGAGAGTACAGCAATTGTGGATTAAATGTAACGATGTCCCTCTTTCTGGCTGTTGGAAGCTGATGGTGAGCTGTTCATGCTCTTTGTTTCTGTCAGGTATAGGTGAAAATGTTCAGACTGGGATGGGAGCAAGATCAGTAGCAGTCACTCTGTCTGCCCTCAGCAAGTCAACAGCACTGTCACCTCAGAATATATCTGATATGGCATGGGATGCGAGGGGACACTCTGACTGTCTGCCAATTCACGGGATGGGAGCAGAAACATTAGCAGTCCCTCTTTCTGCCCTGACCAGGTCCACAGCACTCTCTCCACATAATCTTTCTGGTTCTACATGGGATGGGAGGGGACACTCTGTTACTGTTCCTGCTCCCATCGCAGACAGCCAGTCACTCTGTCTGCCCTGAGCAGATGCACAGCACTATCTTCACAGACTCTGTCTGGTTCAGCACATGATGTGAGGGGACTCTCTGGCTGTCTGCCAGTTCAGGGGACAGGAGCAGAAACACTAACAGTCCCTCTGTCCACCCTGACCCAGGTCTACCGCACTTTCTCCACATAATCTGCCTGGTTTGGCACAGGAGGGGGACACTCTGGCTATTAACCAGTTCAACAGGCAGGGGGAGGAAGAGGTATAAGATTCAGAAGAGGACATAGCATGAAAACTGGCAAGAGAGATAGTGAACAGACAGAAAGAGAGCCAGCACATCCCGATCTTGCTGTCACTGTGTCTCTGTCACTGAACTATGTTGTACAGGTGGTCATGATGTGCAACAAATGCCAGCACTATGGCTGTCTCTTGCTTTGGTACCTCTTTTACTGGCTGCCTTTCACAGCTGAATTTCCCCACACATATCAAGTGTCACTCTGCCTACGGATACTGCTTCATGGCCATCTCACACCAACTGTGGATTAAATAGTGAATTTAATCCACGGTCAGGTAATGTTGTTTGCCAAACTACTTTTCCCACTTTCTTTAACCCATGTTATAACAAGGATGAAACAAGTGCCTGTGTCTGCTGTTCTCTGCTTTTGCTGGGTGCATTGTGAGGCCTTTTGGTATCATGCAATTCTGCTTAAAGTTGAGCCAGTCCAAATTCTGTCATAGGGATTTGCATATTCTCCTCATGATACTTTGCATTTTTGGGGTATGTACAATTGTGTTTCTCTTTGAAATTTGTCTGTATGGCCAATACCTTCACAGTGTAACCCTTGCCTCAGGGCATTTGCTCTGAGGTTCTTGTCTGTGACTGTTGAGTGGCATCCAAGAAATGAAAAGCCGCTTCAGCCAATGCAGGCCAACTGACTTGCCCGTCTTGTCAAAATTTGTTTGGATCTCTGTTTCTGCTAGACAGTGGCTCTGCTAGAGAAGCATCATTATTCAAATCTTCTTTCATATCATGTTGATGCCAGGTACTGGCACCAAATGAAGTCAGCAGAAAATGAGGAGCAGTATGACCAGGAGGCTGTTTTATTAATGTCCGCAATACCTCTTGTTTCATATAGTCTATGCAATATCGGCAAGGCAGTTTTATTTGTATAGCACCCTATCACAAGGGCTCAAGTTGCTTAACATACAGGTAATAAAATACACAGTAAAATAATCAGACTCAATAACATTAATAGGTCAGAGGTACAGATCAAAGAACTTACGCATCAGGTCCATAGGCTAATTTGAATAGATGGCTTTTCAGGCCCTGTTTGAATACCTCCACCAAGGGTGAACTCCTTAGATTTTATGGCAGAAATTTCCAAATTGCAGGTCCCAACACTGAGAAAGCATATTCCAGATTGTGTCAGACAAGCTCTTAGGATGCCTAGCGACAACTCCTCAGCAGAGCGGAGAAAGATGCTTGGAGCATACCAAGTCAAGAGGTCTCTAAAGAGCTAGTGGAGCCAAAACAGGCAGACAGGAAAATAATTCACATTTTAAGAAGTAATCAGTTGAAGGTTTTCATTTCTGACATATTTTTCTTTTTCTTTTTGTTCATTAGAAAGTATTCCATGTGACAATATTGTGTTGGATATGTGGAACAGCTGTAGCCACTGATGTATCTATCTCTATCCCCCCCCCCCCCACTACATCATCAGCATTGTGATCTCACTGGCAGTGACATCACAGATGAATTACCTGGTAGCTACTGAGTGGTTGTTCCTAAGCAGCAGTGATGTCACAGTCAGTGAAGTTACAATGCTGATTATATAGTGGGAGGAATAGAAAAAGATATGTCAGCTGCCAGGCAGAGTGCTGTGTCATACAAGACACCTACTAATATCAGGTAAATAACCTTCTAATTAACCAAAGGAGGGAAAAGAAAAAGTACCTCAGATATAGAAGATAATGGCTTACTGTATCTAAAAGCTAATATTAATTTTAGGCAGTACACTAGATCTTTAAGGTACACAGGGCCCAATCCATGCAGGGATTTGTATGTTAACAAAGCAGTCTTGAAGGTGGTGCACCACCTAATCAGAAGCCAGTGCAGCTGCCACAGCACAGGTGTAATATGATATTCATAAGGCACACTTTCCACCAACCTGGTTGTTGCATTCTGCACCAGCTGCTGGAGGTGTACCAAACCTCCAGATAGTCTTACGTACAGAGCATTACAGTAATTAAGTCTCAAGGTCACCTGGGCATGTACCAGGGTCACCAGGTCCTCTTGTACTAGACAGAGTCTAATTCAGGAGATATTCCTTAGTTGGAAAAATCCACTGTGGACAAGAGCTGACACCTGATGTTCTAGTGTCAACCAAGATTTGTCAGTGACTCACAGATTTGTAACCTTATCCACAGCTGTCTCAAATGTGCCATTCAGAGATGGTATTCTGACAGCATCACATCTTTCCACCGAACCCCAAGGACCCTGTTCTACCAGCAACAACTCCATCTTGGTTCGGTTGAGAGTGAGCCAACTGCATGCCATCCAGTCAGACATTTATGCAAGGCAATGCTCTAGAACAGTGATTTCCTCCTGCCAGTCCAATGTAAAGGACATGTGCAGTTGAATATCATCTACATAGCAGTGAAAACTCATACTGTACCACCTGATGACCTGCTGTAGCAGCAACATATACACCACAAAGAACATGGGGGAAGGAATCAAACCCTGGGGAACCTCACAACTGTCCACAGCTGGCTGCAGTGAGAGAGTTCCCAACACAACCTGCTTTAACAGGAAGGGCTCAAACCACTTTAATTTTGTTCCAGTGAATCTCCCATATTGCCCAAGATGCTCCACCAAACCCCATTGTCCATGGTGTCACATGCTGATCAGAGATCAAGGAGACCAATAACAGAGTGCTCCCCCATCTCTAGCGAAGAGCAGATCATCAAACACCTTGGCAACCATGATCTTTGTACTGTGGCAAGGCCTGAAACCTGACTGGTGAGGTTTGCAGATGTCAGCATTGTCAACGTGAGCCTCCAGCCACCATGCATCCAGGGGACATAACGCATTGTTATATCTAGACTCCAGTAGTGTTGCCATGCCACAGAGCATATGCAATTCAATGCTGTCAAACCTGTCTGCAAGTTGTGTCAGAAACCTCTCTACCATTTCTTTAATTAGTATTGCAGCCTTCTACTATGATGATTGAGATGAACTAGTGATGTCACTTCTGGCTACTGCACCTCCATCAACACTGCTATTTTTACCCACAGCTCCAGTGCCACCATGGTAACCATCACCAACCTTACTTTGATTGGTTGCTTACATTGTATAAGATCATAAACAATGCTGTGCATGCCATTCAATTAGGCTCATCTTGGAAATTAACATGCTAAAGGTGGTAATTCAGCACTGAAATCTGTAGTGACCTGTTCATATGGTCGCAGAAGAGAAAAAAGCTACTGCAGAGCATAGCACTGTACCTGTGGCAGGCATCCCTCACAGGCCATATCATCGTTTTCCATAGCCAGGATCACAGGTTTATATTCATGAGTCTCACCACCAAACTCCGCCATGTTGAAATGTCCTCAATAAAGCAATGCTGAGAAATACTGTGCTTCTCCTGGTAATGGCTAAGAAGATCAGCTTATTTGGGGAAGCAACAGAAATATCTAGTGATGTCCCATACAGTGATGAGTATTTCTTTTAATTGTGCATGTTTGTCAAGCATGTGACTCACCACCAGATTTGGTGCATGTGTAAATCAAAGTGTAAGGGGAATCCCTATCATTTATCACCTTCAACATGTTACTGACACTGCCTTCATAAAGATTCCACCCTAAGATCATGAAGATATATATATATATATATATATATATATATATATATATATATATATATAGTATAATAACCCACTCTTAGGTGGCAGTGGCACTCTGATATACACATGCCTTGGTGTGCGTCAACCACCCAAGGCGTGCATATATCAGAGCACAACAACACAACATAGAGTGGGTTATCTATCTTATAAAATGGCAAAATTGTTTTGGAGGGGGGTAAAAGTGCAGGTGTGCGGTCATGCTCTGATATACGCACGGTCATGTGATGTGTTTTGTACAATCAGACGTTTGGATTTGCTGCTAGTAGATTTATTTATTTTATGAATTATACATATATATATATATATATATATATATACTACACACAGATGTCTAGCAGTAATTGGATAAATTAAAGAATGTTTCCCCACTGTGCTTCCCCTCTATGACCAACATATTAAGTAAGGCACTTTGTCTACTGGTTTGCCTTTTTGAGGCTGTCTGCTTCAATACAACTTCTGAAGGGGCTGATAGTGGCAGAGGCAGTATGGAAATGATGGTGGAGCTTGATTTGGACACAGCTTAATGGGCATTGAGATTTAGGAAGCTTTGGCTTGTACTGCTTCTCCAGATGTCAACAGTGAAATGCACATAACCCCCCACTGCATCCTTCAGAAGGGTCACCATCTGCCTATGTACTGCCCGGTACATTCTGGGGAGAATAGGTCTGTAAAATGGGAAGCCTGATTGTCTTTACTTCATGTATAAGTCTTTGAAAGATGGTGTTAGCTAAATGCACAGTGGTTTAGGATCAATGATGATCACATCCCCAGTGCTGTGTTATTCAGACAAAACATGGGTGAGTAGGTGGCAGTTTAGTGCAGGCATGTAATGACTCAGGGAGTGTATTTTGTTTTGTGAATGGTGGTTAGAGTGGTGCTTTTGAAGTAGTACCGATACCTGGGGATGCATTAGTTGACTGCTATGGTTGCCGTGATGGCTGCATTTCTTGAACAAACTGCCTAATTCTATAGCATCTCATACCCACCTGTCCCTGCTGTTGCTTCTAGCTTATCTGACCAGAAAAGAGAACTGGGACTTGACGAGGCTATTAGGAAGACGCCATGTTCATGTTTTAAATGATCAACCAGAACACTGGTTCTCAATGTTTGAGTAGAATGACCCCAACTTCTAGTTTTATTTGGTGGTAAAACCTTCGCATTCCACCAAAATTTGAGTATTTAAAAATATTTTAATTTAGTGCTTTTCTCAAGAAAAAAAGATGGCTACTACATTTGGCTTGGAAAAACCATTGTAAACCTGGTAAGGTTAGGGCTGAGAAAATAAAAAAAAATACTTATGATTCATGGCATAGGAGACACCTAGAAGAATATATTTGACAAGTATGTTAATATTTTTATTAGATGTAGCTGAAAGTTGCTTTTTGGAAGAAAGAAAACATTTTTAATTGCACCTTTGCTTTTAATTCAGACAAAAAACATTTAAAAAAATACTCAGCAGACTTGCATGGAGCTTTCCCTGTGCTTTGCCTGTACTAATGTTACAAAATGTCTGAGAACAGGGGTGAAGCCAGCTGATAGGGAAGTGGAAAAGATCGAGTGGCCAGCCCCTCAGGGGCATATTATGATCATTTCCCTTCATTAGTGGGCTTTATTTAAAAATTTAAATCTGCAATTGAGGAGCTCCCATTCTACTAAGGGAGCTTCTTGTTTCTTGTTTTGAGCACAGGGAAAGGTACTGCCTAAAAAATATAAACCATTTTTGTTAGGGCCACTTTATTTACACTAGATTTGATGTGCCTGCCATGCACCAGTCCTTACTGAAGAGAATACTGCGCATGTACTGTATATTGCATAGTACTCTCTCGGGGTATATAATACAGTGACTATGCCCTGCACAGTGCTTTAAAAAACTGTTGTTCAGCCTCATAAAACTTCCTGAGTGAACATTTGGGTGTTTGTCACTGTTGGGCCATGGTGAATTTCTGTAGTGGCACCAGAGTGTCCAACAGCAGAATGTTTACAAAACAGTTTCAGAACCTCCAAATTTCCTGACTTAAAGAGGACAAAACTCATTTCTAACTGGCAACTGTTTATAAACTTCTTATTCTCAGAAATTATATATATCCCCTAAATTATTCATATTTAGATGTACCTGAACAAAAGGCCTCCAGACACAGAGAAAGTGCAGGCAAGCTGCAAACCAATCGGAGTGTGAACGCCTTCTCCAGGCTTGATCCGATTGGTCCTTCACCTATCCTTACTTTTTCTCTGTCTCCCGAGCTAAAAAAGGCACTGTTTTTACTTAAAGTTTGTTACTGTAGGCCTTTGATATTAGAATTTGCCTGAAATCTGCACAAAAAAAAGTTGTATTTCTTGCAAACTGCTCTGCTTAGGTGGATTTAAGTGTAACAGCCCTTCCTTTGACTCTGTTACTGCCCCCCAGACCTCAGGGCACCAAAGAAACAGACCCCTTTCATTTGCTAATTAATTTTGTTACTGGATAGCTCAGCCATTGTCTGGGTCCAGTATGAATTGGCTTCGCTTTCTCTTCCCCTTCAGCTGAGATTCCTCCAGGGCTCCCAGCTCAACCGCCACAAGGACAGCGGCCACCGGGCGGTCGGCGCTTCTGAAGCCACCGCCCGAGACCACTTGACCGGGCTTCAGACACAGAAAGGTATGGCAAAGCCACAAACCAATCAGAGTGTGAGCACCTTCTCCAGGCTCGCTCCAATTGGTCCTTCACCTCTCCTTATTTTTTCTCTGTCTCCCGAGCTAAAAAAGGCGCTGGTTTTACTTAAAGTTTGTTACTGTAGGCTTTTGATGTTAGAATTTGCCTTAAATCTGCACAAAAATAGTTGTATTACTTGCAAACTGCTCTGCTTAGGTGGATTTAAGTGTAACAGCCCTTCTTTTGACTCTGTAACTGCCGCCCAGACCTCAGGGCACCAAGGAAACAGACCCCTTTCATTTGCAAATTATTTTTGTCACTGAACAGCTCAGCCATTGTCTGGGTCCAGTATTAACTGGCTTCACTTTCTCTTCCCCTTCCCCTTCTGCTGAGAACCCTCCAGGGCTCCCAGCTCAACCACCACAAGGACCGCGGCCACCTGGCGGTCGGCGCTTCTGAAGTTGCCACCCGAGACCACTTGACCGAACTCCAGACGTAGAGAGATACGGCAAAGCCGCCAACTTTATGCCCATCCACCCATCCCCCTTCCTGATCCTTATTATATAGATCTTCTTGCCCCGCCCCATCCTGCCATTGGCCCTCCTACAATTCCTTCCTCCCCTTCTCCTTAGGCCACCCACTGGCATATAGTCTTACGTCAGCCACCTCAGGCTTAAAGGGTGATAACACCTCTCACTTCCCTTTCCAGACCCCTGAGTGTACAGCCTCCTGGCGACACTCTGTCCAGTTTAGACTTTACAACGGTTGTTCTCCCTGACCCCAGACTTCATCCATGGAACTCACTATCTGGCTCTACCTATGCACCACCTTATGCATCCTACCCCTAACAGGGTACATGTCAGATGGCACTTAACCTAAGGAGGACTCATACCACCTACCACAAGATTGCCTACTTATGGAGTCTCTATACAAATCGTGCTCTGCTCCTAAGTTCTTGTATCCACTTTCAGCTGAATCTCTCTCTTGGACAGCCACCAGTATCTCATTACCTACCAAAGGAACACTACCTACTCGACCCAGTAGCTACATTTATTGGTGCCATATGGCCAGGGTCCTAGCTTGCGTGTCCTTAGGCCTAAACATCAGAAGGAACAGATCCTTCCATTCCTATGATAAGACTTCCTCTAGTCAAATAAGGACCTGTTCCTCCAAACTTCCACTAGCTACACTGAGAAAAATGATATCCCTCCTCTTGCTATGCTAAGGTAACGTTTAACTTAACCTTGGTCCCATTCAAGCTATTCCTTCACCGGCCGAAGTCACGAAGTTCAAAGGTATCAGCTTTATGCATGTTAATGTGTGTAGCCTCCTAAAGAAACTTACCTCAATTCAGGCCTGGGCTACCCACACAGAGCTGGATGTACTTGTCATATCGGAATCCTGGCTTTGTCCATCCACACCGGACAAAGACGTCAATATTCCCAACTATCTGTTATTTAGAGCTGATAGGCTATCCAGTGGCGGTAGTGTAGCCATCTATGTTAAGGACAAGTTTACCATTGCAACTCTTGACTCAACATCAATTGCCAACTCCTTTGAATGACTGTCCTTGAAAATTGAAATATCAACTTCCATGGCCCTCCATGTCATAGGATGTTATAGAACCCTGTCCTCAGGGTCTCAGCTCCTTTCCCACCTATCAACTATTATGAGTACAAGCTCAATGGAAACAATCATACTAGGGGACCTTAACTACGACTGGCTGTCCAATGCATCTCTCTTACTTAAATCCTTCTGAGACTCACATGGGCTCACCCTACTTATTAACGAACCTACTCATATCAATAAGAAAAACCCATCAAAAAGTACTCTACAAGACGTACTTTTAGTAGGAAAACCTCATTTCTTCTCCCACGCTGGGATCTTTTCTGCTGATGTTAGTGACCATTGCTTTATAGCTGGCATAAGAGCAGCCCCTAAACAAACAGCCACAGCAAAATTCTCTACAAAACGATCTAAACAGAATTTTGACCCACTGGCACATATCTATGACCTGAAAACCTCCCTGCTTTGGCAGACCTTTTACTTAGCCAAAACAGTAGAAGCAACATACGCCACCTTCCACGAAATTGTTTCTGGTGCCCATAACATCCACGCACCTTTAGTCAATACTCGCATTAAGGCAAGAAAATGCCGCTGGTTTACAGCAGACATCAAGGCAGCACTACTAAAAAGAGACAAGCTTTGGAAGCTAGCACGCAAATCTCACAAAGACGAAGACTGGCATCTTTTCAGAACAGCCAGAAACCATTGCACAAATCTAATTTGGGACACTAAATCCAACTTCTATCGCTCTGAAGTTGGCACTGCCTTTAATAGTCCTACCAAGTTCTGGTCCACAATAAAAGCTCTATCCGGTAATACCACAAGAAACACCCTCCTCCCAAAAATTATTTCTAACAATGTAACCATCAACAACAATAAAGAGTTACTACAAGCCTTCAACAATCACTTCGCTATTGCAGGGCTAGCTTTTGATAAATCCCTTGCATGTAGCCAATGCTCCCAGCTCATCATGCAACCATCAGAATCCAGTCCTTCAGTTACAGCGTTTTCATTCTCTCCTGTCTCACAAAAAGAGGTCAAAGATCTCCTCCTCCGGTTGTACACCAGGAAAAGTGCTGGCGCTGACACCTTCGACCCATACTATCGAAAGATTGCCTACCATGTCTTGGCCACACAGATTACGCACCTATTTAACCTGTCCCTTTCTCAAGGGACCCTCCCCAAACTGTGGAAGACCGCACATGTCATTCCGCTTGTTCAAATCTGAGACCCCTGTGACCTAAACAATTACAGGCCCATCTCCTCCTCCCAGTACTATCAAAACTCCTGGAAAAAATTGTGGACCTTCAGCTAAAATCGTTCACAGATGATACCAACCTGCTAAACCCGATACAATCTGGATTCAGAACTAAACACAGCACAATCACAGCCCTGGCCAAAGTGACAAATGATTGGCAACATGAACTAGATAACAAAAATCTGTCTCGCCATTTTTCTAGACCTAAGTAAAGCCTTTGACACTGTCGACCACTGCCTCCTACTCTCATAATTAAAAGATATTGGTCTAGACTCTACCTCCTTGCATTGGTTCCACAGCTACCTTTCTGGTAGGCACCAGCAGGTCAAGGCCGAAGGTGAACTCTCCCCCCCCAAATCTATTAAAAAGAGGCATCCCACAGGGTTCCATCCTGGGGCCTCTCCTCTTTGCCATCTATATTAACAACATTGACTCTGGAATCAGTGAAGCTAAAATTCATCTTTTTGCAGATGACACAGTGCTCTACCTAAGCCACTCTACTCCTGAAACCGCCTCTAGTGACTACAAGTCGACTTCAACGTACTGCAATCTCAGCTCCTCTGTAAAAAACTGCTGCTTAATGCCAGAAAGACTAAGGTGATGCTTCTATCACCTTTCAACCATGTAGCCTACCCTGCTCTGCCACCCATCACCACCCTCCTAGGAGAAACCCTGAAATTCATACCAAAATTAAAATACCTGGGGGTCTGGCTTGACTCCAAACTCCCCTTTGCTGACCACATGGAGGACCTGCTAAAAAAACTGAGGCAGAGATTAGGTCTTTTTTTTAGGTTGAACCGCCAACTAACTTCTGAAGCCTAAAGACAGCTAGTTCAGTCTATGTTCCTTTCCCTAATTGACTATGGCAACTTTATATACAGCCAATGCGCTACTTCATACCTTGGTAAATTGGATATACTTTACCACAGAGCCCTGCGCTTCATTACTGGACTCCCCTACTCCACTCACTACTGCCCTTTATATGCAGCCGTAGGTTGGACCTCCCTACATTACAGACAAAATAAAAATGTGGCTCCTGGACATACAGAACTATAACTGGTAAACTACTACAGTACACTGTTGATTGCCTGACTTTCAATATGCCTGGAACCTATGCCTTAAGAAGCTATTCACTGATCTCCCTGAAAGTGCCCAAAGCCCTAACGTGCTTTGGGAGACTGCTATAGGATTTGTACTACCATCTCTCTGGAGCGTATTACAGAAATCTCTGAAACTGAGGATTCCTGATAGTCTTACGGTATTTAAGACCTTTTATTCTAAATACATTACAGAAGCCTGCAACTGCTTCCAATCATCCTAGCTATGGAATGCACTCCAGACATCATTGAATCCAAAGACTCCCATTATTCTGCCGTATGTTAGACCCCCAGTCAAATTACCTCTCAGATTTCTGCATCTGTTCCACAATGACCCCAGCCTCTTCCTTACACCCTCCCTGCCTGCACAACTAGTCCTTGAGCCCCCTACCTAGCACAGCTCTAAATCTCACCCTTCCCACTGTCCTTTTCAGTATACACCCCCAGCAGTGTATCCATTTGCTCCTAATATTTCCCATCATCAGATCCTCCCCCCTATACTGGCTGCATACTCCCCCAACACATGTCTCGCACCTCAATACACCAAGGGCTTCTAAAGGACTGTATATGCCACTTCATTTGTTGCATCCGTCTCAACTACTCCCTGTGTCGCTCTATAACACCCTTATTGTACAGGAACATTAAACCAGGTGTATTGTTGTATCTGGTGTAATCCTTTGCTGACTTGCCCTCTATTGTTTGTTATACCCTGAACCAAAATGTATTTTTTCTTCTTCTTTTTGTATACTGTCTACTGCAGGCCTCCGTGCACTGTTGTACACTTGCTTTTACTGTCTATCTCCTTGTGTATAAATGTATCATTATTGACTTGTGTAATGCAGGTCCAACTTGTAAATGAGCTTGCTCAGTGGTGATCGCCTGGATAAATAAAGAATTTGATTGACTGATTGATATGAAAAACCCTATTTTCCATTATTTTGTTTTCATGTGCAGCATTCTGGTACAGTTCTCTTCATGGAATCAGTGATTTGGAGTTTTAACTATGTTACAGATTTTGCATCGAACTCTAAGCATGGTTCTGTTGGGTCAACAGCTCATAATTAGCATTCTGTACACAAACCATGACATTGTAAAAACTCCAAATTACTGATTCCATAAAGAGAACTGTAACAGAATGCTGCCCATAAAACAAAGCAAGGTAAAATACAGTTTTTCATATCACTTTTTATTCAGGTACAGTTAAATATGAATAATTTGGGGAATGCAATATTTTCTGAGACTAAAAGTTTATAAACAGCTGTCAATTAGCACAAATGTCCTGCCTTCATTAACAACACATAAGTGATTGCCACTTGTGGCCTTAGTGAAGGTGACACCACTTTTCAGTCTCCTAGAATGTCCTGAGTGAACACTGGGCCATTTGCCTTATTTTGTCATACTGAATAATTCAAATTATATTGCACCACTGTATTGTGCATCATCGTAGAAGTTTCAAAATATATTCTTAATTTCCCAAAATTTCCTGAATGAATATATCGGTCTGTTCCTCCCTTCAGCCTTACTGCATAATTTTATTTCACTAGTTCAGCTAGCAATCAGATGAGTGAAAGGTGCTTGAGAAACATAGTAATTAACTTCATTAGTATATACAGTATGTGTATGTTTATGAGATGTAGAGTGGTGGCTAGTCCTCTCTCTATCCCAATGACAGGGACTACCATGTTTTCGAGCTACCATTGGCTAGTAAAGGAACCCTTAAGAAGGCTTTCACCTCTAGAGGTGCAGCAGGGATGTAGTCCCTGGACAAAGACACCTTAGGCAATTGTGAAGCAATTCTCCAGTGAGACAGATAGCCACCGGAAGAGGAGGGAAGGATGCATGCTAGTGCATGTGCTATTAAATAGCTCTCAGAGTGGGTGAAGAGAAAGTTGGCCATTATCTCACTGATCCATTATTGCATCGATCCATTGGCAGATGGCCCTTAAATTCACTGGTTCAGCAGGCAACCGAATGAGTATAAAGTACTTGTACAACATACAGTAGCAATGAACTTGGGAGGTAGATATGTATGCTTATGTGACATAGATTTTGGCAATTCCTCTTGCTGTTCCCATCACAGCAACTACCACACTTTTGATGTACCACAGCCTCATTCCTGTAGGTAAAGGACCCCATGGGAGGATTCCACCTCTAGAAGTATCGTAAGGATGAAGTACATAGGCTAAAGGTACTGTAGGGAATGTAGGTGAATCCTCAAAAACAATGCAAGTTAACGGCATGGCATTGCATGAACAAGCACACCATGTATATCAGAGAGAGTGGGAATGGAGAGCTGATGATAATGATCTCCTTAGGGATGGAGGGTTACTAATGACAAGGATCCATACTAGGGATGAAGGAAGATACCACCCAAGTCCTACATGTTGCAAAAATCTATTACCTACATTTTGTATGGAGGAGAAGAAAATTCCTAAATGAGGAAAGCTCCAGGGATCCAAGGATTTAGGTCACTATCCCTCCAGGCTCACTTCATTTAATTAACTTATTTATTGAATTTTGGTAACTGGCTTGGCCCACTGAGACCAATAGTCCCTTTTTCAGAGGACACCTAGATTTAGCTATATGCAAGCAGATTTACAGAGTTCAAAAAGCAACAAGAACATTACAGGCAAATTTTGCAGAGTTCAAAAGACAGCAATACATTAGGTACAAAGGAGGGTAATAAAACTGGAGATCAAATTAGATGCAAACAGTAAATCACACAGTATATTTTAGTCAACAGACAATAGTTGTCTATGTGTGGGACAGTGCATACAATATACTACACTCATCAGAGTGCCAAGCAAGGAACAAAAGAAGGAACACCAGAAGCAGTAGACAATCATGGACATGGGATGTTCACAAATAGTCTGAGTCTGGGTATGGATCAATGGTAGCAAGTGCATTGGCTGCCCTCAAGTAAGTAGTTTTTTAAGCCTTTCTTGAAGCCACTAAGGGAGGTGGAGTTAGTTAAGGAAGCAGGTAGTGAGTTCCCGTAGTAAGGAGTAGAGCAGGCAAAGGACCTTCTGCCCAAATTAATTATAATTACAGGGATGTCCAAGCTGTTGCAGTTTGAGGAGTGCAGAGATCATCTCAAAGGCTTAGGGGCTATCAGTCTATTATGACTAGGAGGTGTATAGACTATGGTAATTTTATAGGTAAGACAGAGGTGGATAGGTCATCTTGTCATTTAGCATGGGCCATTTCAGTTAGAGAGGACCTTACAATGATGTTTACATTGAGGGGCATTGTTACAAAGCAGCTGATCTTGTTGTATAGCATAGACAGTTTTTTGTTTCAGAGTTTCTAAGAAACTGGAGGACAGGGGCACCATAAAACAAGGTGGGAGAAGGTACCATTTGCAACAGTTATTCTGGTCTCGGGGGTCAGTGAGTTACCCAGTTGGTAAAAGAGGCCAAGCTTCTGGTGTATAACCTTTCAACCACCCAGAATTCAAACACTCACCACCACATATGATACTGCCACCACCATGGAGTAAAAAAGGAAATGTTATTGTCAGAATAACATGGTAAAAAGGTAAAACACCCACCTGACGCATTTCTGGTCCCTCCTGGACCCTTTCTCAAAGGCAAGAAATGGTGTATAACCTTCACTATAGGATTCACATGTTGTTTAAATGTAAGATCTTGGTCTCGGTAGATACCCAGATATTTTATCAGCGACCTGCAGAGGGGAGTTGCCCTCACCACAGTTGAACCAATGTCATTAATAACAATGGAAAGAGTAGGGGGCCTATAATGGAGCCCTGCAGGACCCCATCATTAACATGGAGGTGAGATGACTGACTACCTCTCCACTTGACTGTGATCTGCCAACAAGGTAGTTGGAAACCCAGGTGAGGGAGTGACTGTCATGACTGAATTGGGTCAATTTATTTAAAAGCATGTTGTGGTTAACCAAGTCGAATGCCTTGGTTAAGTCAATGAAGATGGCACCTATAAGTGATCCTTTGTCCAGTGCATTCAGGGTGTCAGCCATGAATACTAAGAGCACCGTATCAGTCCTGTGGGATTCCTGAGCTATACTGCTTGTCAGATAGCAGATGGTGGTTTCCAGGTAGTCTTAGTAGTTATACACCAATCTCTACTGCACCTTTGCTAGCGGGCAAAGTATGGAGATGGACCAATATTTTTCCATGGGTTCTCGAGGTCTACCTTTATGGATATGCACGACCACCACAACCTTCCATTTAGTAGGACAGTCCATTGGTGCAAGGACCTATTCAGATGACAGGTTACTGAAAGGGCAATCACAGTAGCAGCTATTTTAGCATAATATTTAGCATTATGAAGTCAAATATTATGAACACAATGTGCTATTTCAGATTAGAAGGACAATCTTTTCTGAACAGGACTGTATCATCCTACTGTCTCATACAAGACTTCCCCTCACAAAGGTGTTAAAGGTCATAGTCTTGGACCAAAGAACTGCACACTGTTGAGGACTTCTCTTTGGAAGTGCACAATGGCTAGCCAAATACTGAAGTAATATTTCTACCTTGTGTCTTATGCTTCCACCTCAAAAGGGACTGCAGAGCACAGCCTTACAACGAAAAAGCCAGCACTCTGGAGGACCCCCAACAAGTCCCAGGTGCAGTGCGCACATGAGGAAGAAATTAACAAAGTTTCAATGCTAAAATAGCTGTGTCTCCTCAAAGAGTCTCACAGCTCATGAGAAACAGACAAATCCACTGGCAGAAGGTTGCAATAATCACCGATGCTTTATTTGGCCAAAAGCAGGTGAACAGCAAAGGTTTTACTGCAGAAATATTGACAATTTGCTGACAAATAAATGCAGTGATAGTACACCAATTATACTCTGGTGCTTTACTCAGATTGAGATTTATCAAGGGCAGGGTCCAAAGAAGAACACACCCTTAAATACACTGATGCCTATGGACATCAAAACATAGTAATGAATATCATGAAATGTTCCTATGCTCACTGAATGCAGTTACAATCTCAGTACCTTGTGAAGTGGCTTAATACGAACTTGCAGTCACAAACAGGGATGATAAAAAGGCAAAATAACCTGTAAACTGGAGAATTTGAAAGCTTAAAGGGTCAAATTGATGTGCCACTGCCAGGTATTAGTATTGTAATTTGTGAGCAAACAATGATAATAAATAACATATACTATGCAGCTGGATGGCAAGAGCTAGTAAATATATGCATATAAATACTAAATCACAAAGGCAAAATACATAGTAAGACCTTCACATAGAAAATTTACTGTAGTAGGTAGCACTAATCAAACAAACATGCTGCACACACAATCCCAAGGGCAATAGGATGTATAGTGCTTCTAATATGAAAAGGTGACAATGGAACACAAGATACAGTAACAGCATCACATAAAAATGTCATATAAAAAATGTAAAAAAAAAGAATACAAAAAGAAGAAAAGGGGATATTTCTACTATCTAAGAAAAAGCAATAATCTGTATACAAGTTTTTCTCAAACTCTCCTGGATACCAGCATAACTTAACAAATTGCAGTTGTATTGCTTGTTGCATGGTTGGGACAGCTGTATCCACTGTCATGATTCACTACATCCTGGGACAGTTTCTCATTATTATGTGCAATCTCCTTATTATTGCTTGAATAGTGGGCCAAGGGGATCTGCTGACGTCATGATAGCACCACCAGGTCCTGTAACCTAGGAGATAAGAGAGAACAGAAATAAGGGTAAATAATATGAAGATGGTGTGACTAAATCAAATTGCATCAAATGAAGCAAAACTGCCTCTGAAAAGCAAACTTATTTACAGTGTTCATATTGTTACATACATATACAAGTGATATATGTATATATGAGAGTTCCTCTTCTGATCAACTCATGAGGACTCCTCATAGGTGCACAAGGGACAAGCTTAAATGCTACAGGAACATCATGGTTGTAAAGCCCCAAAGAGAAGGAGATGACACATCCATGACAAAGCATGTATCTATTTCTAGACTATCATGCACAACCGACTGCTTTGAATTGGTAGAATGTCAGACCTCTTCTATCTTATGTAGGAGACTTCCACCTTGCAAAGGAGTCACTGGATACAACTCTGTGATGAAGATGCCTACACTGTTAATGACTCTCTGTGCGTGAAGTGCACAAGGTGCTTTATCTGAATGACCACCTTGAAGGAAGCACAAGGTACAGCCCAGTGATGAAGGAGTCTACACAAGTGCATCCCCTATGGAGGTGTTCAAGGGGATAGAGCTAAATGTCAAAGGCATGTCAGAGAAGAAGAGACCACAAGGAGAAGGCTTGATTAAAATGCTACTTCAGTCAAGGCTGCTTGCTTCTCTCCTCAAAGTGCAAGGCCCATTGAAAGTAACATTTGGGCTAAGCACATGACAGGCAAAGTCTAGAGTCATATAAAGCTATGGTGGGACAAAAGTGTATGAAGCCCTTGAGGGACAGCAAGCACTGGGGTGAGAGCCCAATAGTTATTATGATGAATGGCTTCTATATATTGGGGCATCTACCCAGGTTGGGATGTATGTCCAGTAGTTATTGAGGTGACTAACCAAAGCATGAAATGTATGAAAATATGGTTGAATGGTAGGAGTGTTCAACACCAAGGAGAGGAGTTGGGTGACCACATGAGGAGGACGGAGGGCATGCTAGCATGGATGGAGTAGCAGGTGCTCAAAGGTAAAAACCAGAATGAGAAGCAGCAGGTCAATGGGCACACAAAATCCAGAAGGGTGAAGCACAGTCAGCAGATAGCCAGGATAGGCAACAAAATAAAGCAGGCAAAGCAATGAGGAAGGCCAGCAGAGGATGTCCCTGTGAAAAGAAGACCAGCAAAAAAGAGCAGCACACAGCCCCAGGAGGAAGACACTGGAAACTGAGAGACAAAGGGGATTAAGTAGGTCAAGTCATGTGCTGTGAGGCCAGAGAATGCTAAGGGGATAATCCTGAATGGCCACTCTGAATAGCAAGGGGTAGGATAGGCAATAGAGGGTGTTGCAGGAAGGAAGGAACTAAGGGACCCAGGAAGGTGGCTTCAGCAGAAAGAAAAGGCACAGAGAAGCTAGCAAGGGAAACTTCTGAGACCCAGATCAATGTGAACAAACTTCTGGAGGCCATCCTCTAGGGAGAAAGAGAAGAAGAGCAGCAGTGCAGACAGCAGCCCTGAGGAGGAGGAGCAGCAGGTGGGACACAAATGCAACAGCTGCAGCAAAGAATGAACAGGAGCACAATGAGAGGAGTACAGCAGATAGGAAGACAGCAGGTGAGGGAGGTAGGGAGGTGACCTGCATATCAACAGTACTATCTGCTTCAAGCAAATGGCTGTCCAGAGGACACTAGTGCATGCAGTATTAAATAACACCCCATAGGGCCAAGGTCACCCTGTTCTACTAAACCCTGGGCAGACAGCCTTAAATTATAGTGGCACCACTATATTGTGCATCAGTATAGTTCTTTAAAAAACAGTTTTCAGACTCACAGAATTTCTGTAGTGAACATACTGTGTGTGTGTGGGGGGTTGTACTGCCTGTGTCTGAGTCCACCCGACTGTACCAAAGCTGAGGAACTTTACAAAAGATCTAGAGTATTTTTCTGACAGTTTCCATGATCTGTGACAGCTTGCACCACAGAAATGATGCTTGATTAACTTTTTGAGTGTCATGTGATGCAGATCAAGTCTGACCTTTAGACTCAATTAGACCACATATTAGGTGATCTATGCAGCATGCAAACATCAGACGCAAATTTGGGACAGATGTTTTTTTTTTTTATATCATCTTTTTATGCCCACTCCAGATAGAGCTTGGTGGTGGATGTACCGCCTATCCAGGGCTTTTTCTCCCACGATCAGGGATCACTCTGCATGGCAGTGAGGTGGGATTTTTTTGTGGTTGCAGAAAGTAGCTATGTTGTCCCGTCCCTGCCCCCGAGGATGCCAGCAAACAGGACTGGAGTCCAGGCAGCAAGCCATGTTGAGGCATGGCTTCTGCCCCTTGCCTAAAGATGCCCTCCCCTCCTGACACCATCCACTAGTTGGCATGGTGCCCAACCAACCTCAGGAGAGGAGATTTGCCACTCAGCAACTCAATCCAGTTCCTTCCTCCCCCCCAGCCAAACCCGGGTCACCAATGTAGCAAGAGGTGTGGCATCCAGTGCCTCAACCCTCAGTGTCTCCAGGCCAGCCAGGACAGATGTTTTTGAGCATTTTGAAAATCCCCTCTACTTTATTTATCTCCCCCTAATTCTTTGTTACTGAGAGGACATTTGCATGCAGATAGGATCTTTGTGTCCCAGACTTCATATCAGCCTCCCACTTTACCAAACACTGAAGTCACATGGTACCCTGCCTGTGAGTCACATCGTAGTAATTTCTACAGCAACAGATTTTATTTTGCTTATGTTGAAGTGTTTTATTGAAGATTTTCAAACACAAAAGGAGCCATGCATTCTAAAGTACTACTAAGACCTAAACTGTATTATTCAAACAGTAAAACATGTATCCCCATATTCCCTAATATATGCTAGGGAAGGAGATTTAGGGACAGAGGTGAAAACATATCTAGAACATTCCTGCATCACTCTTTCACAGAGCCATTTTGTTCTTGGACATTTTCAGGTTATATGGGTCATATATGCACCAGCCTGTTTGCATCTCCAATAATCTGAATAACAACTTGGGCATATGATACCATCTATGTAAAATTTATATTTGAATTAAGAAATGTTATAAGGCCTTACAGGCTGTATGTGCCCTTGAAATACAACTAGCCTATCTTATACTGTGCAGTTCCATCTCCCTTTTTTTTTTTTGTTACTTTGTTCATAAGATCTGGGAAGGAGTTAAACAAAGATCTTTATATTCTTTGTGCAGTCCCCTTATAGTGTATATTCCAGTGTATTAACTTCACTTCTAGTGAGCTTGTTGAAGGACGGATAGAGTGGATAAGTAGGATAGTCAGTAAGCTTCTGAGTTGTCAATAATCAAACAGATCATATCTGGATAGACTAAATGTATCCTTTAGCTTAGAGAAGGATTTTAAAGAACCTGAAATAGGGTCATTGAGTTGCTCAATTGTGTGGATCTGCCTGTTTGTCCATGAAATCTAAAAGACTGGTTTTAATCTTATGATTCACCTGGACTGGCATATATTGAACAGGCGGAGTGATCCCAGGGCTAGACATGCAAGCTAGTATACACTTAGATCAAGTATGCTTAGTAGCTTTAATAACCTGATATTTTTTGATATTCAGAGGAAGAGGATTAAACAGAAAGTCAGCAACATAATGAACACCACCAACTGATCTTTCAAACTGTTCCCAGAGGCAACAGGAAGAGTTAGAAGAATTAAGCCATCTAATGCCATTAAGTTTGCTCAGTGAGAGCCCTGGGCCCAAAACAGTGTACTGCTTTTCTTTCCAATTGACCTGGAGCTTTCTTCTGCTTAAGCGTGGAGGGTGCTCCTTCCAAAGAAAATAACTGATAATTCTGTGATTAAGGAATATTATTTTGTCAATTTGTAAAGGAATGTGTGTAAGAAAATATGCCAGTTTGACATGAGTATTATTTTTATAGTCTTTACTGCCCTCCAAAGATAAATCTAGATCTTTTCGACAGTGACAGTGAGCCTCAACAGTTTGTAAGACTAGGAGTTTAGATTTAGCTATACACTGGAAAGTCTGTAATGAGTTAGCTATATATTTGCAAAAAACTGTTATTCCTAAATAGGTAAAATCTTCTGGTGCTCATTTAAACAATGTATTGAGAAAGGGCTATCAGAACCAATTCTAGAGGCATCATTTTTGTCTAATGCATATTATTTTTGAGCCCTGAGCATTTTGAAAACTGTTCAAACACTTTCACAAGACAAGAAAAGGATGGTTAAGGTATAGTTAAAGTAATTAGCAGGTTATCAGCATACAGACTTCATTTATAAACATGTTTTTTGACTCTATCACCATGTATACAGGTATTCTTCTAGATCTAGACTGCTAAAGGCTCACAAGCAACTGTAAAAATGAAATGTGAAAGAGGGCAACCCTGCTCATACCACACTGCAGGTTGAAATTCTGATATAATTTTCTATCAATAAAAGCAGAAACAATACATAAAAATAGAAACATACACAAAAACATAGAAGTTGATGGCTGAAAAAAACTGTACATCCAAACCTGTCTTCCCAGCCCTACTTAAGGTTTGTCATGCTGGCTGTTGTAGCCATTCACTCCTTCATTCCCCATCCACTCCTCCTAGTGCCTTTACCGGTCCCATATGACTTCCCCACCTTGTGTTTAAATCCCTTCAGAAGGTTGTGAAAATAATATTTAATCCACAGTATAAAAGACTGGTCCATCACAAAATGCTGAAGGGCATGAAAAAGATATGTCCATTCAACTACATCAGATATTTTATGGAAAGCTGTAACAAATGCTGCTGCTGAGCTATCCAGCTTATATAAATGACACAGGATATGTAATAATTATCAATGTACCAGAACCCAGCCACCCTGTTAGAAATCCTGTCTGAGATGAATGAACATTTTGTAGTGAATTCTTCTCCAGGTGAAGAGCTAATACTTTGACTAATATTGTGGTGTCAGATTTAAGCAGGAAAATAGAATAGTTGCACAAAGGAGGGGATTGTTGCCCTTTTTTGGAGAACTGTTAAAATAGCTTCTTTTAAAGGTAGTGGTTAGAATAACTGTTCCTGAATGTGATTAAACATACTAAATGGAAACTATTAGCTCCACTGCAAAACTGCTATGGACCATGAGGTTCCAGTTAAGCAAAACACAACATAATATAATTTTATATTCATTTACTTAAAAATACTATATGGTATTTATTTATTTATTTATTACTAGGATTACAAATACCTTTGAACCAAAGGTTCTTTTCCAAAGGTTCCACATCAGCAATGGGTGCAAGCAAAGCAGTGGTAAGATACAATACAAGGTCAGGAGGTTAACATAGAAGTAAGCAGAGGTAAGATACAATACAGGTCAGGAGGTTCACTTAGTAGCAAAATACAGTACGTGTGTAGAGACTAGCACAGTAGCAAACAGTCAGTGGCAAATAACAATGCACAATTAACAATACAGGTATATATATAGCAAGACACAGATACAAATGAAAACCATCCTAGGGGTGACATAAGTGAAGCGAGGGGAAGGGGCTAAGAGGGGGAGAGTGGAAAAAAGGGGGTAGGCAGTCAAGGATTTGACATTGTTGACTCGCAATCCCCACCACCACCATGTCTGAAATGCAGCAGCACCAGCCAGGATGCAGTGTAGTAATGTTGCAGTATACTGTAGAGAACAGTGTAATTCAATGACAATTGTTTTCCTTTTGTCATGCAGTATTGCGTGACATGTCATTTACTGCAAGTTACTGCATTGCATTGAGATTGGCTCCACTGTAAATGCCCTGTTGTCCCCAGCACCCAGCCCTCTTATGATGGGCTAAGATATGGGGGATGTATACGTGCCAGCACATCTATTACAAGACTAATAGTTTATATGAGTGCATGACCACACTTATTCTACCAATACAGATTGCACTGTAGAGAACTAAAGAACCTACATGATAACAGACAAAACTCAAAAACAGAGCCCTTATTGAAATATCTCATGGAGCATTGTCATGGAATAGTAGAACTGTAAATAATACTATAAATGAGATTAGAAAAGGGTACCTACTTGGGAAGCAAATAACTCAGTAGGTCACATAAATGAGAAACCAGTTTATATTTCTTAACAAAGAGAAATCATTTATATTTGAAATACTTAATTAGGAGCTTATCAGAGAAGAATTGTATACTGTATAAATTAATTTCTCCATCCCTAATAATGAAAAAGGATGCAATTGTCATAGAACATACACAGTTACTGTAGATCCCACCATCAGTTTATATAGATGGCATGATAACACATCAACCACAAAAGTTTGACAAAAAGTCCAGACCCAAGCAAACTGTTTTGATATTACAGAATATGCATTAGCAAGCAAGTAACAACATCAATATACTGTGTACAGAACTCAAAATATCAGTAACATATACTGTATGTCAGATACTACAATATTTAATTTTGAAAGGTATGAATTAAAAGATTGACTTCCACAGCCATGGGATTAAAACAAGAAAAGGAGCGGGATGAAGAGGGGAGAAAGTATAAAACAGGGAAGGGGGATAAAATGAGAGTGTTCCTCCGAAAATAGTGTAGCCTGTATTGTGATTCATCTTGTGCTGTTAATACTTGTCATATCAAACTCATCACCCAGACAGATTGCATGTAGAGAGGAGCCTCATACTCTATCCCCTGTGCTAGTGCCCTAGTACCAGTGAAGAAAGGGGGAGATATGCAAGGCTATCCAGTATTAAAGAAGAGACAACTGAAGTGTGGTTATAATACTTATCTAGTTCTTCAGATATAGCACAGTGGATTTAAAAAATGGTATACTTTACCCACTGGAGCACTGCGTAATGTACATATCTAGAAAGTGCAGACATAGGTTGGCAAAGGATGGGTGGGAATGGGGAGGGAAAAAGGTCAAAAAAGGTAGTGATTGGAATGCTAATGAATTTAGTGGAGATCAATGTAGAAAGAGATAGGACTGACTATAGAATGACTACATTTTTAATAAGATATGCTGTAAGTCCAAAAAAAAAATCATACATTTCTAAGATCTGTAAAGACTCATTTATGGTCAGCCCACCAGATGAGGCATGTTTGGGTTAATTTTTCCAACAAGTTTCATATGACATTGTGGGTAGAAGGACCACAGTCATCTACAGAGCCATTATCCCATAAAGAAGGATTTTAATAGGATATCTAGGAAGTGGAGGCAGAGTATCAGTATTCTAAGTAAGGCTTTCATCTGTTTGACAACCTTTTAGAGAAAGTGTAATTGAGTTATCTGTGGCAGGTGGACTAGCCCTGCTGACCTTTGTTTGGCTATATGTTGAAGATCTAGTTATATGTGTTGAGGTATCCTGTCGTTATCCATTCCTCCTGATGGAATACTCTTCTTAGTTTCCTGTATAACTTTCAAGGTGGATTCTTTATTCAAGGATCCAATAGATTGTTGTTTAACTCTGCCAATTATCCTCTTGAATTAGATTTTGCATAGGATTGAGAAGTTGAATGTTGAATTGAAGTTACTTTGTTTTTCTTGGGCTACTTCATTGTGGTGAAGCTTGGATGGCACAGTGAAGTTGTTTCTTAAAGAAGTTCTTGTTCCATGATTTCTTAGGAGCCACAGCCACAGATTGTGCCTCCTAGAATCTATGCTTTGCAAAGGCCAAGGTGTACTTTAAGGATTCTGAAAAGTTTAAAAAGGTCTTCAAAGCAGTCATATCACACATCAGTGTCTCTATCATTCTTGTTATAGCCACTGCTGGTCAGGCTGCCTTCTTTTTCTGCTTCCCTTGGCTCTCTCCTCTGTCAACACTATCGACCCCTTCCCTCCACCCACCCAAAGCTATACTCTGTGACCTCATTACTCATTCCAGCAGTTACTCCTGATCCTGGAACATGATCTGCTGTCCACCAACTCTAAGCCATTACTCTCTCTACACTCTACAATAACACTAGTGCAGTCCTCCTTTCACCCTCCCCAAATTACAGTAATTGATCATCCTCTGAGCTTTACATTTTGAGTTTTGCACAACTGAAAATGTGTAATCCTATGCCCCTCTTTGACCTGTGTTTCCCTGCACCTGATCTTTGCCTTTTGCACTATTTATGTACTTATTTGTACCTAGTAATTGTATTATTGTACTTATTCCTCCTCACTGTTCTGTTCCATTTCTCCTCTTTCTCACTTCCTCCAGGACACATTTGGAAATGGCCTGTTTCCAGCTCAGTATGTGTTTCCTGGCAAAACATTTGAAATAAAGATATACATGCTGAAGTGAGTTGAGACTGGAATCTGAACTACCAGGTATAATAGTAGAGATTGATGCTGATGCTGCCATCCTAGATGCAGCAGTTACTGGACTATTCTTGATATGGCAAAATAGCTAGTAGGCTTGATGTGTCATAAACATGAAAAATAATTCAACCCAGTCTTAGGAATTTGCCAGCACTTAACCACTTTCAACATGATTGTCAAAGGGATCTGTCCAAGATGAATTAGCTGCTATTTTTTTTTTCTCATAAATATTTTTATTTGATTTAATGAACTAGTGGAACCAAAACAGACAGTAAAATTATACACATCCTAAGAAAGTCAGTTGCAACTTTTATTTCTGAAGTATTTTTCCTTTGTTCATTAGAAAATGTTTTATGTGATAATACTGTACTGGATGTGTGGTGGAATGGCTTTCAGCCTGGCAGCTAATATATCTATCTCTAATCCCACCAGTACAACAGCATTGTGATCTCATTGACAGTGACATCACGGGTAACTGACCTGGCAACTACTGAATGGCTGTTCCTCAGCAACTGTGATGTCTCAGTCAGTGTGGTCACAATGCTGATGATGTAATGGGTGGAACAGGGTAGCTATGTCAGCTGCTAGGCAGAGTGCTGTTTCACACATCACACCTACTAACATCAGGTATACACTCTTCTAATTAACCAAAGTGAAAAGAAAAACATTAGATATAAAAGGTAAAGTTGACGGCAGTACACTAGCTCTTTAAAGTTTTTTTTTTTACCAAACCATAAATATAGGATACATTAGCAAGGCATGGATTTACAAATAAGTACAGGATATATGAATGTGGTCAATTTCGGACTAGATATTTATGCACTGGCCATTCTCAATAAACAGTGGTGTGCAGTCCTGGATCCAACAATAAAAGCATATATAGTATAACAAACCATGATCTTGATGGAGTAGTCAGGTTATCTGAAGGATGGGCTATTAGGTTCATTAGTGAACTACATTGAAAGCATAATTTTTATTCACATGAGTCAGGCATAGATAGATAAATAGAGAAACAGACAAACATACTAATTTAGATAGATTTTATAGATATACTATATGTGTGTGTACATATACATATATATGTATACACACAAAACAGTCATGAGTTTAAACTGCTCAAGATATCATTACTATCTCACTGACTATTATAAAGGTAGTAGTGCTATCTTGCAGGTTGAAAGGTCACAGTTAAATAGCTGAATATTAAACCAAACAGAGAGCAACTTTAACAATGCTGACGATATCACAATAGCCCTGCGCATTACTGAAGTCAGCAGATGTGAGATGCTTTGAGGGGCAATCTTAATCTTGCACTTTTTTCTTTTAGTAATTTTTTTATCATTCCTATCACAAAACCATGTAAACGCCTGCTGTGCAAATCAAACTGACACGGCTGAGAGTGAAATGCTCTGAGTGGCACAGTTTACATTTTGTACTTTTTTCATGTTGTACCTTTTTTTCATATTTATCACAAAACTACGTAAACACCAAGGACTGGATTTTCAGCCCATTGTAGGAATAAGTCCCACTCTGCATCTGCCAGTGAAAAAATAAGTCTCCAGAATGGTGCCAGTCTTAATTGCCGTATGAGTGGAAGACTCAGCTGGTCTAATCAGGTATAACATTTTGGTGTAGTCGTGCCACAAAATGGTTTCAAGCTGCCTTAAATCATGGAGCCAGTTGCAAACGGCTTCACAGTTGAAAATACGTACATGCAGAAAAACCTTGTGAACCTGCAAAGTTTGTTGACATGGGCACCAAAAATGGCTGTCTCTGAAAATCCGGTCCCAGTAGTGCAAATCAAATATGACATGAGTGAGAGTGAGACAGTAGAATTATCTTCACTTGCTACACTTAACTTTTCCTGATATCATTCATGGCTTTGTCACTCATTAGGTCAGGAAGTCAAGTGTAGCTCATGAAGATATGTGTATTATTTCACTTTCACCTAGGTCATATCCCAAAGATAGATAGATAGATAGATAGAGTTGGTATCCCTGAATATCCGGTATGCATAATGTCACGAATGATCTGTTACTGATACAGGACAGCCAATGCTGTTTCAAACAGAAATGTATCCAACAGTTGGACCATCTATAAGATGGTTTAAGAGCATCTGAAGCCATGTTTCAAAATGACACAAGTGCATCAAAACTAGTTGCAAATCACAGCTATGTCCATTTTAGTGCAACTCATGAATTTTTGTTGAACAGATAAAACTTTTGAAAATAGCAGCAGGATTGCCTGAACACAATTGACAGATGCAGATGCAAACACAGCATGCACTTCCATCCATTTCCAACTCTTTGAAGATCCTGCCCTTTATATCTAGGGTGTGTTCTGAATTTGTATATGTTTATAATTTTTATAAGTGAACAAATATTTTTGTAGTGTGACTTCCATATTTAGTTAATATTATAACATTTGTATATACCTCTGACTTTAGATTTCAGGAAGGCATTGTAAATAGGCTTGACCTAATTGTCTATTCCTGATGAAAGGAAAGTTTTGTTTTTTTTCATTCTTTCATTTATTCATGGATTTGGCATCAGAATTTGCTGACCCTCTGGAAGGGATATTCAACAGTTCAATTCAATCAGTTCTGAAAGATCAGAGGGTAGAGGACGTACTTCTGCTCCACAAGCGTGGGGACAAGAAGCAACCGGATAACAGCAGACCTGTCAGTCCTTATCTCCATTCTGGGTAAACTGATGTGGACACTTGTCAGATAGGACCTGGTGGACCACTTGAGAGAAATGGGCTGCAGGATTGTAAACAGCATGGGTTCATGGCAGGGAGGTCCTTTCAGACCAGCCTGATAGTATTCTTTCACATTGTAACTAGGGCAGTGGAGGGGCTGGCAGTATAGCCTACAGGTTAGAATAACAAGCTGCAAATGAGCTTGGTACATACAGCAGACCTGTGTTTGATTCCCACAGCTTTCACCTCCATACTGTGCGACTCTGAGCAAGTCACTTAACCTCCCCAGAGCTCATGGGTACCCCTGAAAATGGACACTTGTGCCTAGTGGGCCCTACCCAGTTACCAAAAATAAATAAATATAAGCATTTCAGATTTGCTGTACTTCGTTCAGCAAGACATTCAACTCAGTGCCCCAGAAGGTTGCTGAAGAACCTAAAAGATCTAGGTGCTGTGATCAACATATTTAGATGGGTGGGAAGTTGATTGCAGGGGAGACAGCAGAGGGTGGGGTAAACAGAGTCAAATCCAGAGAGAAAGAGGCCAATAGTTGGGGGGTCACAGAGATCAGTCCTAGTTCCAGTTCTTTCCAATATGTTCATCATCAACATAGATAAAGTAATTCAGGGCAAGCTGTATCTCTACACAGATGACACTAATCTCTGTGTTAGGGTAGACATTAAGGAGAGGTTAAGGAAGTTGCAGACGGACCTGTAATTGTTGAAGAGGAAGTCTAAAGTTTGCTGGCAAAGGCACCTAGCTTCACCTGAGCTCTTTTCTTCTAGGTTGCTTGAAAGGACAGGGCAAAGAACCTCACCAGAGCAAGGAAAAGGATTAAGGCTTCTTTTGGCTAGGCAGATTTACTGTGTGTTATTATTTTTATTTTGTACTCACAGGGATTGTTACTGTTCAAATTGTTGTTGCTAGGTATACCTTCTGCTGCATTATTACAAGGTGTTCCTACAGATGTGTGTTTACAGATTACTGCTGTAATCTTCTGATTCAAATTGTCTTTTGCAAGGTATATCTTCTGCTACTGCTTTATTTTTTTCAGTAGCAAAGTGTTTCATACAGGGTATATCTTCTGTGAAATTATTACAGGTGGTGTTTTACAGGTTTTACAGTTTTATCTATCATTAGGATAAGCTTCAGGGCTACTGCATTTGTTGTTGACTGATTGTTTCTGCTCTTACCTCCTTGTTTCTTTCATCTGTGGTTCTTCTTTGGCAGGAAGGGCCCAGCCACCCAACCCCATCCGCAACCACCTCACACTACACTCATTTTACAGGGTAGCACAGTCATGACATTTCCTGTAGCAAAGCAGGAAGGGGCGGATCAGAGGTGTATCCACACAACACAGTGACCCTCATTTACAGGGGTACAAGTAATACAAAACAAACAAACAAAATACAACATCAAACTTTTGCTTTAATTTTCCTCCTTCTAATTATGCTGACCAGGTTATAAACACAGCAACTTATCTGAATGGATATTATTAACTGCAGGTACTGCAACACTTTCAAAAGGGCAGTTTTACAGGATTTAGGACACTGTCCTACATGCTGGGCCATTGTAGATCTAAGGGCTCAACTCCAGGCAGGATGGGCAGAGACTGTGTGCCTCAAATTGCATATTCAAGAGGAAATATATTTTAAGAACCACCTGCCATTTCCCCAACCTCCAGCAGAATCACCTCGACTGCACAGGGTAGTTGGTCTGGGAGGTTGGCAGTTGGTTAGGAAGGGCAAATCAGGTGCCCCATCACTCGGTGCTGTCCAACATATCACCTCCACAAACCATATAAAAACTACAAACTGGTATCTGCATCTATCTCTGAAATCAAACAAAGGGGCAGAGGACACTGCAGAGCAGGACAATGCAGCACAGGAGCTAGCACAACAAAACTCACCCAAAACAGGAACCAAAACAAAAAAGCAAAAAAGTAAATCCAAAAAACTTCTAATCATAGGAGACTCCATGATTCGGGGAGTTGATACCTATCTCCAGCCAGGGGTAATAGTCAGATGTCTCCCCGGTACATCAGCTTGGAGAGACATTGACCGCATTGCTAAAATTGGTTTAGGAAGCAGGAGAAAACATTGACATCCTGGTACACATATGGACTAACATTCTCACCACCTTGTGGAGACCAAGGAACACCTGACCAGGCTGTGACAAACTGTCATCCATTTCATCTGGCATCTCCTTCTCTGAGATCCTGCCAGTCTGGGACAGGGGGCAAAAGACAGAAGGTCAGAGAAGAGGAGATGGGGAGCTAAACATGTGACTCAAGGACTGGTGCCAGGAAAAAGGACATAGATTTGTAGGGAATTGGAAACAGTTTTGGGACTGAAAGTTCTTTAAATTTGATGGACTGCATCTGACTAAGGAGGGATTCAGTGCATTGGGGCAGAAGTTTGATGTCTTTGCAGAATATTTAAACTAGCAAATGGGGAGAGGGGTGCAGCACCCGATATGTTGAATGGGAAGAACACCTCTCCCCCCCAGCTAGTGGTCAAACAGTGGTTCAGCATGTTTGTAGTTTATTTGCATCACCAGGTAAGGAAAAAGGTCTGGCTCCCCTGTGATGCACGGGGAAATGCCAGACTTGCCCAGCAACTAACACACTGAAATCTGGCCAATGGAAAATCATGTACTCAAATGCTCGCAGTCTGGGAAACAAGATCCCAGACCTGCAGGCAATGATGACAGAGGCTAAACTGGACATAGTAGCCATTAGCGAGACATGGTTTACCAGTAACCACACCTGGGAGACTTCAGTACCTGGCTATGTACTGTTAAAAAGAGACTGAGGTGCAAAAAGAGGGGTGGAGTGGCCCTTTATGCCAATGAAAATATCAAAGCTACAGAAATTCAGAATATACATGAGGAGCCAGAAGAACTCTGGGTCACCCTGGAAACAGGAAATGGGACAGCCATATAAACTGGGGTTGTCAGGCCTCCAGACCAGGAGGAGGACATAGACACATTACTGTTAGAAGATATACAAAACATGACAGCTAAAGGGGAGGTTCTGATAAAGGGAGACTTCAACATGCCAGATACAGATTGGTCAATACCAGCAGGAACATCTGCCAGAACTAGACACATAGTGGATTCCCTGCAGTGGAGGGCCTCCAACAACTGGTACAACAACCTCACAAGAGAGGGTTATCCTAGATCTAGTACTGACTAACAGGAAAGGATCACAGATCTCCAGGTAGAAGATCACCTGGGGACCAGTGACCATCACATGGTATGGTTCAATTTGACTACTAGAACTAAATCATCACTTTCCAAGGCAAAAATATGGGACTTCAGAGGAGCTGTCTTTGATAAGATGGCCAACAGAGTTAAGCAAGCCCTGGCAAAAAGAAATACAGGTGAGGGGGTACAGGCAAAGTGGGCAAGCATTAAGGATGCAATACTTGAAGCAACATCCCATTGTGTTAGAGAGAAAAGGAAGTGCAAAAGAAGAAATAAACCACTTTGGTTCTCAAAAACAGTAGCAGAAAAGGTCAGAGCCAAAAGGCTGGCCTTCAGGAAATATAAGGGAACGCAGCGGGATGATGATAGGGAAGCATACCTAACTTCCCTAAGGGAAGCAGGAAAGGCAGTAAGGCAGGCAAAGGCCCAAACCGAGGAAACACTAGCACAAACAGTAAAAGAAGGTGACAAAACTTTCTATAGATACATTAGTGAAAGAAGAAAGACCAAAGAGGGTATTGCTAAGATCAAAGGGGATAAGGGTGTGTGTGAGGATGAGGACCATGTAAAAGCATCTATCCTAAATAGATATTTCTGCTCAGTATTTACTGAAGAGAAGATAGGGCAGGCCCACAGCTCAGCACCATGGACACGGGAGAGGGAAGTGTGCACTAGTCCCTTCCACAAAACAAAGGGTCCTACAAGAGCCTCGATAAGCTCAGGTTGGACAAGGCAATGGGACCTGATGGCATACATCCCAGAGTACTAAAAGAGCCAAGGGTGGAACTAGCAGAGCCATTAGCAGAACTGTTTAGTGAGTCTCTGAGCATAGGAGAGGTCCCAGAAGACTGGAGAAGGGCTCATGTGATCTCTCTCTCTCTCCACAAGAGTGGTAGCAGGAAGGAGGCAGAGAACTCAGGCCAGTCGTCTTACCTCAGTAGTGGGCAAGCTTATGAAGGCACTCCTTAAGGAAAGGATAGTGCAACACCTGGAATCCATAGGAGCACAGGATCCAAGACAGCATGGGTTTACAACAGGAAGGTCCCATCAAACTAAGCTCATAGATTTCTTTGACTGGGTAACCAGAGTGGTGGACCAAGGGGGAGCAGTTGATGTCACCTACCTTAACTTCAGCAAAGCTTTTGATATTGTTCGACATAGAAGATTGATTAATAAGCTGGGTAGGTTCGGGGAGGGTCAGACATTGGTCAACTGGGTGGCAAACTGGTTGATGGGCAGAAAACAGAGAGTGGTGGTAAACGGTATACAGTCAGAAGAGATGCAAGTCACAAGTGGGGTACCTCAGGGATCAGTCCCATGGCCAGTCCTCTTCAATATCCTCATCAGTGACATTGCAGATGGACTGGAGGGTAAGATTTGTCTGTTTGCAGATGACACCAGGATCTGCAACAGAATAAATGATCCAGATGGGGTGGGCAGAATGAAAAGAGATCTGGATAAACTGGCAAAATGGTTGGAAGAGTGGCAACTGGGGTTTAATACAAAGAAGTGCAAGATCATGCACATAGGGAAGAGAAACCCTGAAGCCACCTATAGGCTGGGAGGGGAGTTGCTGGCAGTCACAAGGGAAGAAAGACTTGGGCATCATCATCACAGATGACCTGAAATCATCCAAGCAGACCACTAAAGCAGTAGGTAAGGCTAGAAGGATGTTGAGGTGTATTAGTAGGGGTATCACAAGTCGTAAGAGGAGGTAATAATCCCTCTTTACAAGACACTGGTTAGGCCCCATCTGGAGTACTGCATGCAGTACTGGAGGCCACACATTCATAAGGACATTAACCAAACTGAGGCAGTCCAGAGAAGGGCAACCAACATGGTGCATGGATTGCATCAGAAAACATAAGAGGACAGGTTAATGGAGTTCAATATGTATACCCTAGAGCAAAGGAGGGAGAGAGGTGATATGATTGAAACATTCAAACACCTTAAGGGCATTAACAAGGTAAAAGAGTCTAACATGTTTCAATATAAGAAAAATAGCAGGCCGAGAGGACACACAGCAGGAAATTAGAGGGAGGCCGATTAAGGGGTAATGTGGAGGAAGTTCTTTTTCACAGAAAGGTGGTGGATGCATAGAATGGCCTATTTCAGGAAGTGTGGATATGAATACGGTGCAGGGCTTCAATCAGGCATGGGATAGGCATAAGAGAGCAATACAGATGAGTATGATCAGATAGGCCATTGACAGAGCAAAGGCCGATGGCACAGTCATAAGATAGAAAACAAAATGGGCAAACAGGATGGGCCTTGAGGTCCTTATCTGCCATCAACTTCTATGTTTCTATTTGGAATTCAATGCAAAAAAGTACAAGGTGATGCACATGGAAAAAGGTATTATTGCTTTCCTATAGACCAGTGTTGAGACCATATCTGGAGTAGTGTGCCCAGTTCTGGAATCCTCACCTTGGGAAAGACAAAGAAAGGTTAGAGATAGTGCAGTACAGGGAACAAAAATGTTTCAGGACCAGCAGAGCAGATCCTCTGAGGATCGACTTACAGCACTGAACATGCATTCTGGATGCCAGACAGAAGAGGGTTTCTATGACTGAGACCTTCAAGTTCCTGAAAGGAATGAATGAGGTATATAATGAAGAACTATTCACTAGGAATAACATATCTAGAACATGGGGACATGAGTAGAAGCTGGTGGAGAGAGATTCAGGAGGGCCAGAGGAAGTTCTTTGTGCCAAAAGAGTGGTTGAGACATGGAGCAGTCTGCCAGCTGAGGTGGTGAGTGCCAAACCATTAATGGTTTTAGGCATGGCTGAGACACAGTAAAGGGCTTAGCAGTTAATCAAGGGATTAGCAGTAAGGCAAGGAACATGGGGGCAGGTAGTGTATGCAAAAACACTGTACAGACAACAGGTCTCAGTGCAAGAGAGTATTACAGGCAGACTGGGAGCACCAATGACCTTTTCCTGACATCATTGTCAATGTTTGTTTCATTTACTCTAGCTTTTGAAAGTTCAACAGTAGTTAGATGTTAGCCCCTTTTGTTTAACTATTATTATTAGATTCTCACAATAAAAGACAGTATCAATTAACAAGGGGCACGATTTAAATGGAATGGGAAGTAATCCAAAGTTACTGTGAAAATATACTTATATCCCAGATGGTAACATAAATTATTCGCAGAAAAAAAGTGTTTCACTTCAGTTTAGTCCATCATGAATAAACAATAGTTTTGCATGACCTCTATTTAAAGAGCTAGTGTACTGTCTGAAATTAATATTAACATTCAGAAACAGTAAACTGTTACTTCTTTTATCTGAAGTATCCCCCCTCCAATTTGCTGATTAGAAAATTTTCCACTTAGCAGTATAAGTTGTGATGCCTGGAACAGTGTTCTACCTGGACATTTGCATAGCTAGTTCTAATCTTCTTTATATATCACCAGCTCTGTAGCCTCACTGTCTGTCACATCACAACTGACCAAGAAGAGCCACTAACCTGCCGCAAATCAGTCACTTGTGATGCCAGAATAAGTGAGGTCACAATGCTGGTAAGCTATAAAGAGGAACAGAACCAGACATATTAGTTTCTAGGTAAAGTATTACACTTCACATCATACCTAATGCTATCAGGTACTGTAGCAAACATTTTAATGAACAAAGGTAAAAAGAAAAATGCTTTCAGAATACAAAGTTAACAGCTGACAAGTTTTAAAAATTAATAACATCCAAGTTCACCGGACCTGCACAGCCATCAGGTAATCCATCACATGGACTGCTGCTTACTCGTGTGCCACTGTTTACAGGTATTTCCCTGCACTGGAACATCAGGACTCTGCTCTGTGGCAGACAGGGGGCTTGGGGGTCAGCCAGTCATCAGGAGCATTATGAAGGGTGCGACTTTGGTTCATAAAATCCCATGCCACTCTTGCACAGAGAAAACAGCCCAAGTTCACCGGACCCACACAGCGGTCAAGTAATCCATCACAGAGGCTGCTGCTTACTTGTCGTGTGCTACTGTTTACAGGTATTTCCCTGCAGCAGAACATCAGGACTTTGTTCTGGGGAAGGCAGGGGCTCAGGGTGAAATGGCTGCCAGGAACATTAAGAGGTGGGGCTTTGGTGCATAAAAGCCCATGTCACCTGTGTGTGTGTAGTGCCACTTGGACACAGAATCCCCACAGCAAGGTATACTGGACTATATTTGAAAGTTTACACTTTATAGCTGTATTAACTGTAATAGTTTTGAATAAGGGTTACTGTAGTTGATCTGTTTAAAGCTGTGGGATTTATTTAGTTAAAGTTTATATATTAGAGTGGTATTTCTGGGCAATAGTTTTTATCAGCTGGGTTTTTATTGGGGAGACTTGATTAATATTTATTTTATTTGATAGTACAAACTTACAGTTTTTTTTAATTTTAAAAAAGAGTTTCTTGTTTAAATTTTAAAAATGCTTTTACTTATATATTTATGTTTAGTTTGTTAGTCTCATTTTATGGTGCAAACCTGCAATGTTCTTAACAGAAGCCAGTATTTAATGAGTAGTCTTTGGACAGAAATAGGGTACAGGTGTTCATGGAGGAACATGAATTAAATGGTTTTAGATTCAGTGTGCAGAAAATCTCTTACACTGGAAAATGTTTGGCAAGTCAGGTCACTAAAGGGGCTGTTATTTAACTATATAGGATCTGAAAATAAATTTATAGGTAGGGACTGTAATTTTGTGAAGTTAATTACTAAAAATGGGAGGTGTTGCTATAATAAGGCATTATTTAGAAAATTGATTTCCCTGTAGTTATTAATATCAGGCACAGTATATCTTCACCCAGTCCCCATCATGAATTAGGTGTAAATTGCTTTCCCTTGTCCCATAAAACTAGTATAGTACATCATTCAGAATTCCAACACTAAAGATTGTCCATCTAAACATTCAGAGTTGATCTGCAAAATGGGATCAATTTGAAGCATGGGTGGAATTACATAATTTTGACATAATAGCACTGTCTGAAACATGGTTAAATGATAAGATTGATCACACTGAAATTGATTTGCAGGGGTACAATGAATTTAGACAGGGCAGGATAGGATAGGAAGGAGAGGAGGTGGTTCTATAATTTATGTTGCATCAAAATTTAAAGCACAAGAATTGCATTTTTCATTCTGACAATTGTAGATTTATATTTGGGTTCTGAAAAAAGATATTACCATTAGCTAAGTTTATATTCCTCCAGGATTTGTTGAGAAGGGACTGAACTTGGTAACTGAAGTTAAAAGTAAAATGCCTCTTAATAGGGACTAGATACTGTTAGGTGATTTTAATTTTAACTGGGGACAAGAGAAATCTAGTGATGTCACGGATCTTTTTCTAAAGATATGTGTCCTGCAGTTAATTAATGATGCCACAAGACATAATTACAGAACTGGTAGGGGCACCACATTGGATTTGGTAGAGGTCACTCACCCCAGCAAGATTATTAAGTCTGGGGTATTGTCAGATTTTGTTAGTGACCACTGCCTAGTCTATTGTGAGTGGACTTCTAGGTCAATTGGTAATCCCCCACCATACATACATTTTAGAAATTTAAGACATCTTAATTCTGAAACTATGTCCATGGCCCTTAATGAGATTGACTAGACTTGATTAGAGACATTTAAGGATACTGATGGCTTATTGGAAAAATTCAGTCAGTTATTTACATAAGTAATGGACAGAATGCCCAAAATGAGACAAATGAGGATTAAGGCCTATAAAATACACTGGGTAATCCTGGAGCTTCTTGAATTAATGAAACAAAGAGGTTGGTCATGGAAAAAGTACAAAGTAAAAGGAGATCTAGTGATCCTGCAGAATTATAAGACATTACACAATAAGTGCAAATCTGAAATCAGAAAGACTAAGATGCAAATTTTTATAACTGAACAGTTAAATTCTTGGGGGGTGGGGGGGTCCCAAGAAAATCCAGCAAACCTTACATTTCCTTTTAGGCAGGGAAACCAAAGAGAATATTATTTCACAACAGGATGGAACAAAACTGGTTAGTGAACCTAATGATGTAGCCAAAAATTTCAACAACTATTTTGGAGATTTAGACGGTTTAGGGTCCAGTCTACTAGTAAGGAATTGGCTTCTAAAAAAATTAGCATCATGTCTTGGAAGGTCACCTTATTAAATGCTGGGTACCACAAGGCTCAATATTGGGTCCTCTTTTGTTTTCATTGTTTATGAACCTGGTCCCTAAATCTTGTAAAAAATCTTAGATCATTCTTTATGAAGATGATAGTTAATTTTTATACTGGAGCTGTTCTTGGGATCTATTGGGTTGAGTGTTTTGCAAAGAGGTTTTAATTGTTTCCAGGATTGGCTCCTGTCCAGATGTATGCTTCTAAATTTAAAAAAAGAAAAACTAAGGCCATGAGTTCTACAGGCTCAAGAAAGAGTGGAGAACATGACTATCCTATAACTGATCTTAAAGGTTAACCCACTAAAATTGTAGATAGCTTTAAGAATCTAAGGTTATCTTGATAGTAATCTTAACTTTGAACCCCATGTTAAACATTGTAAAACTGGTTAATCAGAAATTGGGTCATTTACTTAGAATATGTACTTTTCTGGTATCTGAATCTTGAAGACTGTTTAACACATAGTTTGCTACTTAGTATATTGGATTATGGGCTCACTGTTTATTCTGCAACAAGTGATAGAGTCTTGACTAAACTGAAAGCAACATATAATAATGTTCTCCAATTTATGACTAATCTCCCAAGCAGAACTCACCATTATACTTTGCATAAAATAGGTTGCCTTTCATTTGAAAAGAGATGCATTTTAAGATTGGGTACTATGCTCTGTAATGGAATTACTGGTTTGCTTCCACAGACAGTGATGTCATTGTTCCCTAGGGCCATCAATATACAGGGAACTAGGTCACAAAGCAAGTATGGTTTTAGAATTACACTATTTAAATAAATCAATAGGACAAAAATCTGTATTATTTAGGGCTTCTACGTTTTACAGTTCCCTACTCAATGAAATTGTTAATTACACAACGATAAATCCTTTAAAGTCAGATTAAAATAATGGTTAACATCAGAGAATGAATGTACCTGTATTTAATGTTTAATTGTATACATTGTATTTTGTAAGTTATGTTTTGTATTGTATTTCTTATACTTGTTGCTTGTAAAAACAGGCGTTTTGCTCATTGGCTAACAAGAATAAAAAATTAAAATGAAATGCCTGTAATTGTGGTGCTACTAGTTCTTTAAAGTCTTCTTATGGTGTCTTAAAGGTATTTATTAATCATCAGTTAACCTTTATGCTCGCTCATTACTCAGTATGTGAGAATACATAGTGTTCCTCTATTTGAATGCAGAAAAGCTGAACAGGCTGTTCACTGTACTGAGAAACAGAGAACTTTATAGTTAAGTATTGTAATAACTTTTTAATTAAAGTTTAGGAGTATAAGTAATTCTTGATTTGCAACTTTGAAATAGATGTCTTGCTTTAGATAAAGTTAGTCCCCTTTATAATCACTTGGTAGAGCACTTCACAATGGTCACATAACTGAAGTGAGGCACTAGAGAGGGTTTTGTTTCCTCCCTTATCCTCTTCAATACTAAAGTGAACTTCTTTTTTTAAAAGCAATATTTGTTTCCAGTAATCTCTATGTCCTAATTGGTTGTCACAAGGTAAATATTTGTGAGAACCTTTGAATGGTAAATCACTATAGGTAGTCTTTGCTGTGCTGCAGAATGCTGGCACAACTGAAGCCACAATAAGTCTGTTTTCTTTTCACTTTCCCCCTACTCAAAGGAACCTCAAAACAGTACCTACTTTGGTTGCAACAAAACACATTTTTCCCAAATCACCAGCTCAGACTTTCTTGACAATAAAGCAGGAAATGGTTTGAGGGGCTCACAGGTTGCTTATCTTTCCCGTCTTGTACAGGCCATCTTCCACAGATTTCTTTAAAATGGCCCTGTTCACCTACTGCCAGTATTTTTTTTTTTTAATTTCTAAAAAGGGCATCCATTGTTACAAAAACAGTTCGACTATGGGTTCAGGATGTCCTAAAATGAAGTGTCACTGCTTTTTGTTCCCACTTTTGTCAACCACTAATGGAAGGGAGAGAAGCTACTCGAAAGGCACAGAGTCACTATGCCATGAAAAGGGACCTGAAATCACCAAAGGCCAGTGGTACCATCCATACAGTATTAAAATTTCAACACACACACACACCTCTTCCATTGTAGGCAGGAGACACAGCACCCACTTTCTCCCCTTGCTTCAAAGCAAAGCTTTCCCATGCAGCCATTCTCTTGCATCTGACAACTATTACTTCTGTAAATTTTTTCAACAGAGATCAATACTTGAGGATAAACAATAAAAGAACACTGTGCACCTGTAAGAAACTTGGCTCACTGAGATAATATGTCTAGTGCTAACTACTGGAGGCAACTTGAGTAATAGTAAACATTTAGTAATGGAATATAATAGATTTTTTCAACACATATTGAGGGCTGAGAAGAATATCTCCTCTGGGGCTGCACGTTCACCCCTAACATATTTTAATTTTAGAGAGAATTGTAACTTCTAATCCAGATGGGAGTGAAGCAGAAGGTTGGAGGGGGGAGGAGAGCCAGATACAAGAATCCTGTTCCTATATTGATTTCCTCAGTAATAAAAAGCAACAGGACGTATAGTAAATTAAGAAAATTGATGAGCTATAAAATTAATTGTGTCTGAATAGTGTATTTGCAAAAGTTTTCCTGGATACTGGACACATACTTTAAGTGTTTTTTTTCTATCATGCTAAGGAAGAATGATAAGATACAGAAAAATATTGTATGAATCACTGATATGATTCCAGTCAATCAGCACTCAGGACCACGGAACCCATTATCCTGCAAGCAGTCTTGCACAGTCAATGTCAAACTACACTAAAATCTGAACATTTTTACTACCTGTCTTTGCATTTAGACAACTGTTTATAGGAATATTGTTTAGAACTTTGTGGTATGTATGATATATGTTCTCTAACTTTTGTTAGCAGGATGACTTTGAAAATAGGGCTAATGACCTAGCAGTCTAATCCCATTTAAAATAATGTTTTTACCCACCAATAGGTGAGTGTTCCATGTCAGAGACAGGAAAGAGACTTATGATCACTTTTAAGATATAAAATATGGATAACACATTATAAATAAAAAGCTTTTAGCTTGAGCACAAATGTGGCTACTAGTGGTTTTAAGAGAGGTGAAAACATTTCTTCACAGAAAGGTTGTGTATAGATGGACCAGATTGCTTAGGAGGCGGTGGGGCCAGGTACATTGTTTGGGATTCTAGCATGCATGGAACAGGCACATGCATATCATTTGAAGAAGTAATCACCTGGAGAGGGTGGGATAAGTGGGGGCTCTATGGGCCCCTTGCCACCACATAGGTCAAGTAGGTTGCTAGGGTTAAGGCAAACTGGATGGGCCTTGCAGTTCATTTCTGCCAACAAAAGCAATGTCTGTTTGTTTCTATCAGTGTAGGAGTTTAAACAGGGCTGTAATTGATGCAACTAACACCCCCTGTCCTCGTGTACAGCTGTGAAATCAATTTAGGTAATTGACCTGCATTCATGTAACAGGGCAAATTATCACAACCTGCATAGTAAAAAAAAACATCTATAACAGTATGCCATTTGAAGTTGTTCCCTGATGTTTGAAATTCCCATTTATCTGAAGCACGCAAAAAAGTTTTCAGGGCTGTTTACTGGCACAAGTACATTCTTAAATACTATATATGTAGCAGTAGTAGTATACTTTTATTCATAAATCATGAAAGGGAAATGACTCAATAGAGCCCAAAGCTTGTTTTCAATGTGTTGAAAAAATCCAGAAATATACAGATTGAAAAGAAATCCATAAATATATGGAAGTATTATTAGAATAATGAATTATCCTACTATGTCATGTTCAGCTAAGAATATATATATATATATATAGCATGGTAGTGGAGGAAATTAGCTCCCACAATTGCAGATGTTGTATCATTCAAGTGGCTTTAGGTACATGTCTGCCTGATTACTCTTTCTTTCATATTAACATCCTTGCTTTTCTGCATGCACTTTTTGAACTGTTTGAATAGCTTTCTGGCAAGTTTTATTCTTTATTAGGATTTTTTCAGCTAGTCTTATCCTGAGCCAACCACCTTTGAAACTGAAATTTTAAAAAGCAGATGTAACAAAAATAAATAAAAATATGGCAACCCATCTATGTCTTTCTTTTTCTATATTCACAACTATACAAAACATCTGTCAAAAACGTTTCCTGCAAATGATGTTTTTTTTGCATGAAAACATGCAAATATTTCTCCTATTTTTGGGGAATGGTAGTTCAAGAGAATGTTATACAGTAGTATTGGTAATACACTCTGTTTTGCATTTGTGGAAAAAGAAGCAAAATCATGACAAATGATGTGACCTTGTTTCACATTTTCTTTCACATTCGACACCTACAATGTTGATGTTATAACTACATAAAACAATTTGACCCCTCATGGATTTTTCCCATAAAGTTAGAGTAAGTCTCACCATGTAACTTGAAGCAACCATGGCAACCCATGTTTTTTTATGTTCTGGATTTTAAATGTTTAGATGAACATCATGTACTGGGGAAGAAATTCTGAATTTGATATGGGGTTGCTGAAACAACAGGGAATGTGCTTAAGCTGGATATTCAGTTAAGTGGTATGTGTCTTAGAGGGCTCTACTGTAGTTGAAATACAGAAACACCTCTGACTGCTTGCCTTTTCTAGAATTTGCTGATGTTCAGAAGTTGATTGTTTAGCATCTCCAGTCTTTACTTCAATATATGAAAAATACCTACTGCCCTGTGTATTGGAGTTACTACACTGACATGTTTGTTGACAGGCTTTGATCTATTCTATTCCCACTTCGTCCTTCCTGAAACTTGACAGTACACACAGTCTAGTCATCCATGATGCATTGGGCTTATGAACATATGAACATGTGAAATTTGCCAGCACAAAAAGGCCTTTTGGTCTATCGAGTCTGTCTATTATGCAGGTGGCAGCCCTATTCTGCAGCTGCCCTCCTTCCTCACCCCACTTTATTCTCCCTCTTGCCCTGTCCCAGCCCCTTTTGAAGCAGCCCACCATTTTAAGGGCTACTCCTCCACTAGTAACGTGTTCCACCCTGCTACCACCCTCTCCGTAAAAGGTGTCTCCTCATTTCCCTCCTGAATCTTCCCCTCTCAATCTCATGTCATGGCCTTGAGTGTCGCCCCCATCCTTGCCCTGAATAGCCCCTCCTACCAGGCTTGTTTATCCTCTCACGTACTTCAATGTCTCAATCATGTCCCTCTGTCCCTCCTTTCTTCCAGTGAGTACATGTTTAACTCCTTTAGCCTACTGTCATAATGGAAGGTCCCTAGCCCCTGGATTATCTTTGCTGCTCTGTGCTGCACCCTTCCAGTAATTTGTTTTCCCTTTTCAGGTATAATGCACCAGTACTCCATGCAATATTCAAGGTGAGGTCTAACCAGTGATCTATCCAGCAGCAGAATCACCTTCCCCCTCCTTGACATTATTCCCCTTGCTATGAAGCCCAGCATTTTGTTGGTCATTGTTACTGCCTCTCTACACTGTGCTGAGTTGTTCATTGATCCTGAGATGACAACCCCCAGATCCTTCTACTCCTCAGTCTCTGCCAGCTGCACCCCAGTTGGCAGTTCCTCCTTGGATGTTTTGCTCCAAAATGCAGTACCTTACATTTGTTGGCACTGAACCCCAACTGCCAAGTGTTTGACCAAGTCTCCAGCTTATTCAAATCTTTCTGCAGACCCGCCACCCTTCATTGTCATCCACCTCTGCCCCAATCTTGGTGTCATTGGCAAGCAGTCTGATCCTGTTCTTGATGCCCATGGAAATATCTGCAATAAAATCCCAAATAACACTGGTCCCAGCACCAAGCCCTGTGGAGCCCTACTCGTTACTACCCTTGGGGATGAGAGTTCCCTTCCACCACCATCCTCTGCTACCTTCCTTCAGTCGGTCTGTCACCCATCCTACCATTTTTGGTCCCGCCCCTGTGCCTTCAAGTTTTGTTCCAAGTCTCCCATGTGGCACCAAATTGAATGCCTTGCTGAAGTCCAGGTACAGGACATCCACTGCATGGCCCTTGTCCATCTGCCCAGTCACCCAGTTATAGTACTCTACCAGGTTGGTTTGGCAGGATCTGCCCGAGATAAAGCCATGATGCTTACTGTCCTGCAGCCCATTGCACTCCAGAAGGGACACCAGCCTCTCCTTAAAGATCTTTTCCATTAGCGTCCCCACTATGGATGTGAGGTTCACTGGTCTATAGTTCCCTGGTTCATCTTTGGGGCCACTCTTATGCAAGGGAACCACGTGAGCCAAACTCCAATCCTTGGGTATGCTTCCCAAATTTAGTGAGGCATTGAATAGGTCTGCCAAGGGCCCCACCAAGATCTCTGCTAGCTCCTTCAATACCCTGGGGTGAATGCCACCTGGCCCTGGTACCTTATCCACCCTCATCACTCTCAAGCCCTCCAGGACTCTAGCTTCCCTGGTCTCCCCGTCCATTACTCCCTCCTCAAACTTTGCTGCCCTCCACCCCCCTTGGGTAGCACTCCCCCTCTTTCCTTCATAAATACTGAACAGAAATAGTCATTGAGTGCTTCTGCCTTTT